>OX465094.1:75281219-75958719 GCA_949987625.1 Chalcis sispes
TGTCAACGACTGCTGCTCCTCTTTCTTCGACTCTATACCGGCAAAGAGGCTGAAGGTTTTATAACCGCGTAGCGATTGGCACGTCATAAGACGTCGAATTTGCCTTTTGGGGTCGTTCGCGCGGGCGCTCGTTACTTTTACGAGTAGTACAAACCTCGCACTGGTCGGACACTAAACCGCACTTGTAGACCTCACCTTCTCTCTCTCTCTCTCTCTCTCTCTCTTTTTCCCAATCTTTTACTCTACTCCTAAGGAAACGACCGTATCGTTATTACTATTGGCGAGTACTCGGGCGCTCTTCTTCTCCTCCTGGTCGAGGTAACGTCGAGGTGGCGAATTAACCAAGAGAAAGGCGCGCCCATTGTCGATGCGCGGCGTTGTTTTGTGTCCGATGCAGCAGCCCAACAGCGGCAGCAGCAGCAGCAGCAGCACCGACGGCGGCTACCACCAGCAACGGCGGCACGTAAGAGCGCGCGGGTTTTTCGTAGAACGACAACAATCGCCGAAGAGCAGTAGCAGCCGCAGCAGCATCCCTGTGCTGTGTGAGGTGTTTCGAGCTCTTTCTATCTCTCTCTCTCTCTCTCCCTCTTTCTCTCTCACTTACTCTCTTTCTCTCTCTCTCTCTCTCTCTCTCTCTCTCTCTCTCTCGCGCTCTCACTCTTGCTTTCTTCGCCGTGCTTCTTGCTTTATCTCACTAGTGCGAGAGCTCGGCGAGAGAGCGATGAGGAGAAAGGGGCACGGTATAAAACTGGAGAGAGAAAGAGAGAGAGAGAGATGATGGAAGGACTCTGTAGGCGCGCGCGAAATGCCAGTACGCTTGCGCGCTGGTCCGTGGACCGTGGCCTTTTTCTCATCTCCCTCGCTCGCATTCGTTTTATAACTATTTCGCTCGCTCGTATAAGTTCGCTCTCGTTTCTCGTGACTCTTCATCTCTCTCTCTCTCTCTCTCTCTTTCAGTCTCGACGAGAAGCAAAGGGATACGTGCGTATGATTATATGTGTACGCTTTGTGTATGTGTGTCTGTGGATATGTACGTGTGGACGAGTTGTACACTCCTTCGATAGTAAAGGAGCGACATCTCGTTGTGCGCGAATCGTACACGCTTGACTGACGGCTTTTCTCGCTTTTACCTCGTTTCTTCTTAGTTCTTTCTCTCTCTCTCTCTCTCTTTTTTTTTCTTTTTTTGATTTTTCATTTTCCTTCCTGCTCTACTCTTGGAATTTTTTTCTTATTTTACTTTCGTGTTTCTTCGCGCGGGCAAAGAAGAGAGCCTTGATGTTGCCGCGAAGGACGAAGAGATGCGAGTGCGAGTGTATGAATTTCTTTCTCGGATTGATGACTCGTAAATTGATTCCACGATGTGATTCTTTTAATTGCGGGGATGAAACGAGTTATTATATCGAGCGTAAGTTTTTTTTTTGTACCCGCGTGGATCGATGATACGATCGATTTACTTAGTTTTCTCAGAAATGATCTTATATATTAATGAAATGAAACTCTACTTAGATTTAAAAAAAAAAAAATGTAATATTCGTTTTTTGTAAATATTTGTAAAAAAAATTGTATGTATTTTACAAAATGATAAAAGATGTAATTTGGTAATAAACATAATTACAATAAATTTCTTTGTTTTAAAATTATTATTATTGCACCATTTTGTCAAGTTGTATTTTTTTAATTTACGTAAAATATTTTAGTATATGAAATTTTATTTTTACCTCATCATTAAGTGTGAAATATCATTGAAATATCAAATTTTGAGTGCACTCAAGTCATGTAACAAAAATTATATGCATAATGTATTTATTTAAATAAAGTATTTATAAAAATCTAATAATATTCTTATTAATCGATTATTTATACATGTTATTTAATCTACATGTATAAATGGAGTTTAGTTTAGTCCCTCAATTTTAGCGACACTTTTATATGAGATATTTTTTATGCACAATTTTAATTTATGCTGCCAAAAATATGTTCTGTCCCAACAGATACATTTTTATAATTTTTTTGATACAAGTAAAATGATCCAACGTGAAACGTATACTCCATAAAAATTAAAAAAAATGATACATTTCTTTGATGAGATTTTAATATTGTTTTTTTTTATTTTTATATTACTTAACACGATATCGACAAAATATAATATAAAAAAATAAATGTACAACACCTTCACGATATATTTATTTATATTATTCTTATTTACAAATATCAAATAATAACCTAATCAGTGTTTGTAAGTAATTGTAACTAAAGTATATGAAACATCATAAAGGTATTTTAACATATTAAAATTAATAATAAAAATACAATGTTCTTGATCTACTTAAGCAACCTGATTTTATTTCCTGCCAAAACAGTAGTTAACTCTAATTACGATGCATTTATAATCCTTATGAAAGCAAACTTTTAAAAAGTCAAGTGCCAAATAGACGTATTTTTTTGTTTCTTTTTTTTTTTTTTTCAATACAATTGATGTAATAAAAAAAGCTCATTTTCTAATCGCATGGTTCTTTTAAAAGTAACTTCAACAATCCATAAAAATACTGTGAAAATTTTAAAATTTATCCGTTAAGGATACCTATATTTATATATATATATATATATATAACTGGATCGAAAGTATTTGCTACTTCGAGCCACGTAACTATAATGCTAATATATCAATTGGTAAACTTTAGATACATTCTTCTCAACTTTTTTCATTAATTAAAAGGATTGAATATTTTTTACTGTTAATTTAGTTCTTTACTTTTTGCTGCAATTAAAAAAGAAATAAAGTTTTGAAACAATCCAAAGTATTAGAATCGGAATTTTCATGTTTTGAATTTTTTTTTCAACCAAAAGATTGTAAAGATTTCGATATATTTATAAATATAGAATAATTATATTTTCTCATTCATTTTCATATAATCAATTTAACATAATTATAACATATAAGTAATATTAACAAACTTAATTCGTATGTTATAAAATAAATAAATATTTTATATATGTGAAATCTAAATTAGGATACTGAAAAAAAGTAAAAATATTAAACGTTTAAAATTTTATAACTTATCGTTTAATTAAATAAAATCTTTAATTATTCCATTTGGTTGATTTATCTAGAAAAAAAAAAAAATAATAATAATAATAACCCTGCAATAATAACGACACTGAAACCATATAAAAACAAATAATCTAAATATTCACACACACATACATATATACATGTTATATATATATATATATATATATATATATCGGACACGCGTATAGTAGCATGGAATTCATTAGAAACGCGCAAGTAAAATATTTGCTTTCGCTTTAACGTCAATGTTCCAACTTCAACTTTAAGCGCCAGGACGACTGTACCTTAGACGTAAAAAGAGTAAAAGCCAAAAGATTAATACGTACGGATGAGAACGCGTATACGAAAGCGTTGAATGAAGCGATCGTAGTCAACGTGTTGTGTGACGCATAGTACATACTCGTAATAGTACCGAAACGATCGCCATGCGCTATTCATCGACTTTGTCTGCGATCACTTTATCTAACAATTATTACTCTGTGCATATTTGATTCGTTATTTATTTTTCTTCTTTTTATTATTATGATTATTATTATTATTATTATTATTATTTTTTACTTTTAATCTCGCGATGTATAATGTACGCGAGAAGCAAAATGTCGCTTTTTTTAAAATTTATGTAAAACTTAGGGATCTTGTTCGTTGACATTCAAAATTCCGAAGTTTGCTCGATAATTTATTGAAAATAAAATTGATATTTAACAACGGGCAAGCCTATACGGTTAAAGTTGTATACATAAGTAATTATTAAATTCTTAAGACTCGTCAACAACGAACATTTTAATTTACAAGATTTCACATCGTATAAACCGCCAAAGTACCAGAAAAAAAAAAAAAAAAAAAAAAATTTAACATCTTTTTCTAGTTCACCTTTTTGAATTTTTAATAAGGTCGCGGGTAATGATACAGAGTTAAAGACGGCGAGTCCTCGCATAACGCGTAACTCTGACATTTCTTCTAATCGCCGAGATTTCACAGCACGGAGTCCCTTTGATACGGTACAACTTTTTAAAATTCCGCAAAAATTTTTTTTTTTCCCCTTCCTCGTTTTTTTTTTTTTTTTTTTTTTATTTTTTTTGCATACATAAGTCGCGCGGCTCGTTTGTCACAGAGATACCTCGTGCGTAACTCGTGCAAGAAACGCGAGGTGTACGAGGGACTTTATTTTAATCTACGTGAAAAAGTTCGAGCTCAGTTTGGATGAGAACTAGTTTGGAACACGAGAAAAAGAGATTAGTCTTTGCCGAGGATGCCAATGTTTAACGTTTGCGGGGAATGTTTGAATTGTGACATCGGAGAATGTTTATTCAAGTGATTTCTTTGAATTTATAGTTATTATGGAGTTTTGTTGTGTCGAGGCTTCGGTAATATTGATTCTTTTTTTTTTTTTTTTTTTTTTTTTTTATTAAATATTTGAAAATTTTTCGCATAAACTCTTTCTCTCTCTAAATTTTTATCCTTCTCTCTTGAAAAAATCTGAATTATTATCTCTTTTTCTTATTTAATATCAACATACGCGCTTAATGCGTGACGATTACTTTGAGAGAAAATGAAAATGCAAAGAGTGAATGCGATGACAAATTTTTCTCGATTTCTGTATATACATATACATATAAATATTTTTTTCAGATTATTTACGATAATTAATATGAATTTTCAGCCTATGGAGAAGGTAATTGGGCTGTGATTTATTCGTTAACGATTCGTTTTGCCAATAGTTGATATGATGCATTTATATAAAGTACTTTTCATCATTTTTTTTTTTTTTTTTTTTTTTTTTGATAGTATAAGTATATACCGAAGCTATTTCGATAGTTGACTTGATAGACGGCTTTTTACTCGGTTACTATTCGCTTTAATGAAGCTAATTTACGGATGCTTTGTACGGTTGACGTTTATATAAACTCTTTGACATCAAATTGAAAGATTTCATGATAAAATATATTTCATTCACATTTTTTTTTCAACGTTTAACAATGAGAGATTTCTCTTTTTTTTTTTTTTTAATTTTTTAAAAATGCAGCGTATCTCTTTGAAATGTTTGTGCTAGATGAAAACAACAATAAATAGCAACAAATGAAAGAATCTAACAAAATTATGTAAAAATTAGTTTTATCCATAAATTAGTACTAAAAAAAAAAAAAGAAAATATGACCAATAATCCGTCAATATCAAATTTATTTCTCATTTTAATGTTAAACTAAAAAATTTTCAAATCGTTAAAATATTTCAACACTTTGATGCGTTTAGAAATGAATTTTTTAATACAAGTATAAATAATTATTATCAAAATCATAAACATTTAGTTAATTGATTTGTTTCTCCCGAATCAATTAATTAATTGTGTTAAAATTTTGAATTAAATTTTAACAATTTTAATGGTTCAGTAGTTATTATTAAAATCACTATTCATTGGAGCAGTAAAGCGTATTGTCGGTATAAGCGAATGGAAAAAAGTTTATTTATATAAATGGATAAACTTGACTTGAATAAGATAAAATTCTTCTCCTTTTTTTCCGTTTGCGTATGAATGCCGAATTTTTTTTTTTTTTTTTTTTCTTTCATTTTATCGATTTGATACGTATATATGGCTCTTTGAAATCGTCAACGTGCATTGGTTAACCCATGCGCAGAGGGCAGGTAAGAACGCGCGGTAAAAATACTAATTAAGTTCTAGGTACATACATTATTGTACGCTTGTATATAATTACACCATATATATATATATAACCTATTGAAGAACGTTTATTATCAAAGGAATTAGAGTTTGGTCTGCCGCTTTTAATTTACAATCGAGCGAGCCATTCATAAATTTATGAAAAAGGTTAAAAAAACGTTATTATACAAATCAATGTAACTAGAATATTTTATCTCGAATATTTCAATTTCGCTTTAGAAATTTCAATTTACTTCGAAAAACAAAAAAAAAAAAAAAAAAAAAAAAAGACTATTATCTCTTTTCATATTTTAATTGAATAACTTAATTTTAATTTTTGTTTCAAATTTTATTAAAAGTGACGTAATAAAATTATACATATAATGGTAAAATGATATTACCAAAAATAATTCATAATTCTTGTTAAATTAAAGAATTTTATATTCACTTTAAGAATAGTCGTTCAAAATTTAAGCTACAAATATCTATTTTCACATTCCATTTGAAATTTTATTTTCAATTTCATATCCTTTAACGGTATAATGGGAGAAAATTTTAAATGCATAATTAAATATGCATAAAATAATATGAATAATAATTAAAAACGTCATTAAGCTCGCTTGAATTTACTTTGTAATATAATCAAATTATTTTTATCATTTTTTTTCACATTAAATTAATTTTTTACATTTTTAATTTTAAACGAATTATATTTATTTAAAAAAAAAAAAAAAAAAAAAATTAAATAACATCGTACTTAACAATAGCATAAAATATTTATGAAACAATTACGCTAATATTAATAAATTGAAAAATCTTGTATCAATATTAAGTGTCCATTAGTCTTAATATTTCCATGAAAGGATATCAATGGTACAATCAAAACTTTTATTCGTGCGGGTTTTAAAAATTTCAATTTTGCCGCACGTAAGCGTAAAAAGTTTCCGATAATTCATTTTATGAAATGGAGATTTAAATTAATATTCCGTTCTACGATGGTAAAAAATAAATTTGGGCTTCGTTTCCCTAGCAAAGCAAATTTACCAAAGTTATTATTGCTATTATTTAAAGATGCCTCTCGGCACTTTGATTGTACTTTGGTCAACTCTTTAACGAGTTGACTTTATCGGCGCTTTAGGCAATTGTGACAATTGACTTGAAAACAAAAGTAAAAAAAAAAAAAAAAATAAAAAAACCAAAGCGAGGGAGGGGACGGGCGCGAGAGAACGAATCATTAGTTGTTGAGCCAATATTCTATTATGATAAATAATTAAGCGTAGAAATGATTGTTTATTGACATAAATTAATTAAAAGTTGATAATTTTAATATCTTCGGAAAGTTTTGGTGACTAATATTTAGCGTGTTTAATGATAACTTTGTATGCGCAATTATTGTAGTAAAATTATAAAAAAAAAAAAAAAATAAATAACATTAGTTTGAGTTACTCATTCAGATATTAAAAAAAAAAAAAAAAAAAAAAAAAAAAATTGAGATCAGATTCATCGATGTATTTTATTTGTCGTTAAATTTAACGGTACATTTTTCATCGTATTAAATGAAATAACTTTTATTTAATAATTTTGCACTGTAACAATTCACCGATATAATGCTGCATGTTCAATATCACTTTATAATCAACGACTTTAAACTCATCACGAATACCGCAATTCTCATTAAATTCCAAAATCGAGAATAACAAACATTCCCATAAACGCATAATCGTGAATAAACAACGTATACGCGCAGATTAAACCTCATAATTATAAAAGCGCGCTTAAACTCGGAAAATTCATTTCTTCGTCATCGTTAATTTTCAGGTAAGAAATAAGCGACATTGGCGCTTACCGCTTTCACCCATGAAAAGCTTCGATGCAGCGCGTTTTACTTGATTAAAAGTGAACTCGCGTTCGTACGCGAAATCGTTACACCTGTTACATTTAAGAGAAACGCGAAAATCTCGGTGGCGAATTTAATCGAAATTTGCCAAGGTTAACGAGCGGGTCGTAAACGTTCGTATTTTGAATTGGATTGAAATTACGCGGATGCATATTGTTTTGTTAGTTTATTCGTTGCGGAATCTTAAGGAGGCATGAAATTCTTAATAATTTTGTCGAAGGATACCGCGGTCACCGTAGTTTTAACGAAATTTAAGTTATTTTACAATTGAAAATGATTATTTTTTATTCGTATAATTTAAGCGTCGCGCATTAATTATTATTGATCCTTTGTTGTATGTTATTGTCGTAGAACTGTGTAAAATGCAATTTGAGATTGAATTTATTAATTATTTGTTACAATCGCCCGTATTTTTATCAATTTATATGGCGTGCTATTAAACTTGCTTCAATTAATAGCATATTATTTTTTTAATTAATAATAATAATTACGCATTATTTTGGATTAGCAAAACCATAATTAATATCCTTTCCGAATCGAAATTAAAAGAAAAAAAACTCCCGTCATATCGTCACGTAAACATTGTAAAATAATGACTTACGTCGATGACGATTTACTTTCGTCTAAGTAATGTTGTACGACGTTGATTCTAAATAAAAATATGGTATTCTACGTTTTATCTTTTGTTTCGAGAAAGCGATACGCAACTTTTGGCGCAAAAGTTTCGTCGAGCGAGGAAAGAAAAGAAACGGAAAAACACGAGAAAAGGAAGTGTAATAATATCCAAGGAAAAATTGCGGAGGCTTTTGAAGTTCCACGTGTCACGCTGAAATATACACACGCCAGTTTTACATTTAATAAACATACACGGCGAATACGAGATAGAAATTGTTGCTCGATATTGCGATTCTTTGTGATCCTAATTAAAATAAAAATTTTTTAAACCAAATTAACTTTTATCATGTCAACGAATATTTATTTTCAACGCAATACTTATGAAGGAATTTATGCATGATTATATTTTTTTAATTATATTCGAGTGCAGCAGGTTACTATCGCCAGCGAAAAACAAAATCCAATTTCACATTTTTTCGCAAACATTTATCAAAATTTAAAAACATAATTTAAACAGGAATTGCTTACTTTAATATACTTATTTTTTTAGTTGTGTAAAAAAATAAATCATATGTTAAAAAGATATAAAATAGATATTATAGTAACAATAAAGTTGTATTTGTTTAACTTAAATAAAATAATTATTTTAGATTAAAAAAAAAAAAAAAAAAAAAAAAAACAGTGTAAAAAAAGTTTGACGCTTTAACTTAATTATAATGAAATTTAATGAAGTGCAAAATTGTCTATCAAATCTACGCTGAAGTAAAACTTTGACTCTAAAAAGCTTTTTTCCACAAAAAACTCGTCTTAATTACTTTTATACCAAAACAAATTTAAGGCAACTAGCCACCTTACGAAAATGTAAGATTTTATTCCCAAAATAAAGAAAAAAAAAGAAAAAAAAAAAAAAATTTCATCCCCAACGATCGCGGGCGCGCGACATCTTAAAAAAGAAAATCGTTACACTCGTTTCTCAACAATACGAGTTCTCAATGTTATCAAGTGTTCGTAAATTAGTCCCAAGAGAGGCCAACACGGGTAAACAAAACTCGTCCAAAGGCGAGAAATAAAAGAAGAAAACAATTTCCCATCGACCTTGAAACGCGCGCTGCTAGCCAACCGATTCTCGCAACTGTGTTACCGCATCGTTTGCTCCACGCGTGCATATATACATACGTCTCGCGAAGTGGAGTAAAAAAAGAAAAGATGCTTCATCATCGTTATTACGTCGCGGTTCAAAACAAAAAAAAAAAAAAAGAAGTAGAAAGGAAAATAGAGGGAGATAATGAAAAAAACGCATCATAAAAGTACTCGAAACAAAAGCTTGGAAAAAGGAAGTTGGAGAAAGCAAAAAGACGACCGAGCGGCCCGAGAAGGTGGATATTGCGTTCGTAGACGATTGTCTAATAGCTAAGAAGAAAAGATGCGCGCAGGATACACGCATCTAACACACGTCTCTCTCTCTCTCTCTCTCTTTTTTGCTCTTTTCGTCTCGTACATTTTTCGGAGCTTGCGCGCGATGAAGAGACAAAGCTTCATCCCTTCTCTCTCTCTCCCTCTCTTCTTCTGTAACCCATGCCTAGAATCCAAGATAGAAAGAGAGAGAGAGAGAGAGATAGTAACGTAGGAGTAAAGCGAAAGAGAGAGAGAGAAAGAGCGAGGCGCGCGCAAAGTCTCCGCGCGAAAGAAGGCCGCGCGCATTCGAGCCGGAAGCTAGCGCGCGGGCCGCGTGCGCGGAGAAGGGTAGCGAGCGAGCGAGCGAGCGAACGAACGAACGAACGAAAGAGAGAGAGAGAGAGAGAGAGAGAGAGAGAGAGAGCGACAAGGTTGCCAAGAGAGAGGTGGGAGAGAGAGTTAGCGAGAGAGCGGCAGCAGCGGCGCGGCGTTCAGCCAGCGGTCGCTACCGAACGGCACGCCGTATACGCGTCCACGCGAGAGAGAGCAAATGGCTCGTCGCGACGACCGAGCGACAACTCCTGACGAACGTCGGACCTGTCGGACGCGGCCGCCGCCGTCGCCGGTTTCCGTCGTCGCCGTCAACGTCCTCGTTTATGCTGCAAACGCCATCGCAGCCGTTCACGTTTATTCCACGATTTTTTTTCATTCTTTATTATTATTATTATTATTATTATTATTATTATTATTATTATTATTATTATCTTCATTATCGTTATCGTTGCCATTATTCGTTATTACACGATATATTACGATCCCCGTTGATTTTATAAGTCGACGAGTGCCGCACAAGGTGTTTTAAGAACCACTTTCTTTATCTGGTTCTGTTTTATTCTTTTATTTATCATCAATTTTGACGTAATATTTTATAATTCTTCTTTTATTTATTTATTTATTTATTTTTTTTCAATATCGTTTTTTATTTCGTTATCTCTTTTCATTCTCCTCAATTTCAATCTGTTATTGGTTACGGGATAAGGTGAGATCGGGAAGCTGGACAGCATGAGACTCGTCGGGATTGCTTTGTAAGTTTTTTATTTTTGTTATAAAGGTTCGCGTGCATGCGCTTGTTACACGTAAATTTTTTTTTTTTTTTTTTTCATTTATTATACGCTTTACTCTCATATTACAATGGAAAATTAAAAAAATTTATATCTTTTTTTTAAAATAATATAACATTCGGCGATAATTATTATTTTCTTAATTTACGCTGTGATGAATATATTAAATTAATTTGATAAATGTATTTTGAAAGCGCGGCGTTTGAAATGTTTATCATTTATTTAATCGAACTCTAAGAGAGTCAATCGAACAGTTACATAATTAATCGAACTTTTTCTCATTTATTTTATTTACAATATTTACAAAAATTTGTAAATTTTCTTTTCAATAGCTTAAACTTATATTTCGTATTAAAAAAAATATTTAAAATATCGTCGAAAATCGAGTTTGAATTCAAATTTTAATAACGGTACCAAATAAATTTTGTTCTCCACTTATCGATTGCTTCATTTTACTGCTCGTATTATTTATAACTTGCAAGAAGAGAAAAAAAAAAAAAGGAAAGAAATTTATGCCACGAAATACTTTTCTCGCAGAAAACGTCGCGTTAATTATAATTTACAATTTTCTGAAAGAATTAAAAAAAAAGAAAAAAAAATGAAAGAAAGAAAATGGAAAAAAGAAAAAAAAAAAAAGGGTTACGCAAATTAATCACGTCGATGTGGTCCTTTGTTAAAATTTTTCATCGGCGCATTAATTTACCATTGAAATGCGTTTTTCTTTTTTTCATTTAATTATTTATTTTTCCACGCGACACAGTCAACACGACCTTTCGCGAAGTTAAATTTGTAAATAAATACACTAAGCTAATATACACAGTATAAGAGTGAAAAGCTTGATTGAAAGCTACGGGTGTTACTTTATAAATCTACTATTTTTTTTTTTTTTTTTTTTTTTTTTTTTTTTCATTTTATTTGCTCTCAAATATTCGTTCTTGATTGTAGATTCACTTCTGATTTTTATTGATGTTTAGATTTTCTTAATTTTTTTTCGATACTTTTCGCTTATTTTGGATTTTTTATAAATATGCTAATCTAATTGAAATGTGCATCCAATCAATTACTAGTACAAATAGAGTAAAATTATCATAACAAATAGTTTAATCGAATATTAATTCAATAATATTCGTCATAAAGCAACATTCGTCGAATGTACCATAACGCCGTTTTTTTTTAAATCAAATATACCCATATAAACTTACTACGCAATTATAAATGAATTTAATAATATTCAGTTATATATAAATTTAATTTTTAAATTATTTATACAATCGTTATTTAAAATGATTCGCGCGCGCGCGCACGAACCCTTTACGATAAATTGCTCGCAATGTATATTACGCGAATATATCGATTTAAAATTAAGACACCTTCGGCTTGAATAAAATAGCAACAATATAACGTTGTGAAAAGCTTTCGAATATACATATGAATATACGCATTCGAAATGCTTCCTTCTACGGTGAGACAATTCAGCGCGAGTCTGTATAACCGAGTATACGGAAGCTTGACACTCGCTTGTGAAATATTTACTCGCGCGGCGACAATTTAAAAAACTGCTGCGTATAATACGTGACTCCGCTTTATTTCCATCGTTGGCTTTTGTTGCAACGCGGGTGACGTCGTTGAATTTTCTTCCAATTTTGCTTAAATTTTTTTTTTTGTTATTAATCGCGCGCGATCGACGAACTGTCGCGATGAGTATACGGTTAAATAATACGAACGTCGGGTTGTCGCGAATCTAGTCGAAGGATGCTTTGTCTAACACGCGGGATATAACGCAAATTATATAATATTTTTCGATCTCTCGTTTCTCGCATTATTTATGAACGAGTCACTTGAGCATTTCAAAGCGATAAATAAACGCGTGTCTCCCTTCGCTAACACAATCCACGCGTATACTCGCTGTCCGATCGTTATCGCTCAACATCCATCCTTCTACCGGCATCTTCTTCGCTCTCTCGCATTCTCTCTATCACACTTTATCTTTTCGTCCCTGCGCTTTCATGCGCGGTACAGCGGAGGTAAAAGAATTTCATTTAAAGCGTGAAATTGATAGCGCTATGATACGATTTCCATTCGATAAAGGCGAGCCAGCGCATCAATTTTCAAAAAAACCTGTTCCTTTCCTTTGCGAATTCTCTTTTTATTTCTTTTTCTCTTTTTTTCTCTTCCTCTCTCTCTCTCTCTCTCTCTCTCTCTCTATATATATATATATATATATATATATATATATTACTTGGAAACGAAAAATAACATAAAATGATAAGTAGGAATATAGGATATCTTAAATATATCGTTAAAAAAGAAGCAACAACGCATGTATATCAAAAAGTAGGAACAAAAACGAGAATAATTATCGCGAATCCTTCGCGATCGAAAAAATGTTAAATTTCCACAGCGAAGATAGCGTCGCGCGCTCAAGCGACGTATGCAAAATTCAATCCTCGTTTCAGTATGTCATACTTCAACGGCAACAAAATAGACTCTCACATTGTTCATGATCCTGGCGAACGAGAATGAGAAAGAGAGAAGGAGAAACAGAATGAGAGAGAGAGAGAGAGAGAGAGTTGCCACAACGAGTGCACGATTTTTTCCTTTCCTTTATTTTTCTCCATTCGCGAGCTCACAGACTCGCTTTATTGTTCGCGCCGGCAGGAGAAGCAGGCGCGTGTATCCGGTTATCGTAAATATACGCTTACAAGTATATTTACAAGTATATGTGCGTACGTATGTGTGAGCACTCAATACCGCGGCACGCACGCGGAAAAACGAGCGAGGAGATGAGCTCCAGTCGCGCGATGTCACCTGCACCCCCTGTGTGACCTCGTTCGACGACGATGACGCGAGAAGGACGTGGTAACGGTGGAAGAGAGGAGGAGAGTCGCAGAAGTATGCCGTAGAAAAGAGAGAAAGAGAGAGAGAGAGAGAGAGAGAGAACGAGGAGAAAATAGACGAGAGGAAGAATAAGTCGGGATGCGAAGCCGCGGAAAGACGATTGTGCGTTTCGCTCGCGAGCTAATGGCACGCGACAGAAGCACGACTTCATTTATGTTACGTGACGACTAACGCGTCAAGTTTTGTGCGTTTTTTGAGCGAAAGAAAAAAAAAATAATAATATAAATGAAAATGACAAAATGCGTACTTTTTCACTCGGACGTTGTAATATTACACGAAAAAAGTAATATATACGCAAAATATTGTCGGTAGAATTGTCTTGACTTGAATTTAAAAAATCTTTAATAGCGCGAAATGTTTATTTTGAATGACATTTGATACCTTGTAAATTCAAATATTTAAAATAAATAATACCGGCCATCGAAGGGTTTTGAGTGGATAAGTCAGTATTCGGTCAGACGCGACATAGAAAACCCGCACACGATTCAATTCGACGCCTTAACGTCACGATAAAAAACGGTTTTGGTAAATTAAAATTAAACTCGATTGACCCTCGCTATTAAATACTTAACGGGATTATTCTGACAATTCGAATGGAAATGATTTTTCAAGGCTTAATCGCGAGCCCGCGAAGTATCAGACTCGACGCTTTAAAAACATAATTAGAGATTAACGGCATTACTTGAGTTTTTCATAGAGAAAGAAAATTGACTTTTCTTGAAACAAGCTTTTATCCGGTCTTTTGCATTACGATGATGAGAAGCTTTACATCTAATATGCCGCAATGAAACCGCCTTAATTTGCTTCGTTGTTTTTCCATCCTCAGCCCCCCTTTTCCCTCTCACCTATATTCGCTTAACCCTTTTCACGGTAAATATTCATCCTATTAGAGTTACAGTAGGATAGTCACTTTTTGTATTAGAAACGACGCGTTGGATATAAAAAATAGACAGATCGTACAATAGTTGTTACAGATTGAAGAATTACTTGGCGTAAAGAGTTTGAAATTTCTATATAAATACGAAAGCTTTGGAGATAACGAGTTCAAACGCCGAAGAATTTAATTAACAACTCGTTTTATTAATGGGATTCGCTTAATATATACGAATCGTTGCTTTATATTTATTATTTTAATATCCAAAAGTTATTTCGATCGTTTTAATTTTATATAATCGTTTTTTGGTAATACATATAAATATTTCCCACAAATATGTACCTATATAAGTATAAAATCATATCTCACACAAACATTTTTTTTGCAAATATATTGCTAATGAAAAATAAAAAAAAAAAAAAAAAAAAAAAACAATACAACTAAATGAATTAATTATGAAATGAAGCACGTAAGTTTTTACGATTCTCAACGATTAACTCACGTTGCACAACATGATTTAAAAAACTACAGAAATATTTTTATGCGATATAATGTAATATCAGCATATTTACATGTCTTTTATTTACCCTTAACGTATTATTTTCAAATTTGTGTACATAAGTCCGTGTATTGATTTAAAATCAATATTTTTCTTTTTCTCACTTGCATTTTAAATTTAGAATACATTATTGTTTTTGCAGCGCTTTGCATTATAAAAATTATGCACATTAAAGACACCAAAAACGTATTACATTCGCATCTTCTTTTATTACTATATTTACCTATTTTTTTTTTTTTTTTTTTTTTTTATTTTTTCTGTTTCGCCAACATTATATGTTGTATTATATAATAACGTTACCTTTACTTTTCCTCATATACATTAAAAAACAAAAAAATAAAAACTTTACAGCATCAAAAAAGGAAAATTACCAGAAAATGCATATTACATTGATGCTCATGCGAAAAGAATATATAAAAATATCGGCCCTGATGTTTGATAATAAATAGGATAGGCTTGCTCTTTCTCTCTCTCTCTCTCTCTCTCTGCCTTTTCCATCGAAACCAAATAACGTTAAGTGAAATTTTACTTATATATATATATATATATATATATAGAAATGTGCAGGTAAAATATATACATAATAAACGTGAAAAAATATGATACGCGATTGTACGGTAATAAAATTGATGAAATGTTTACCGTCAATTAATTTTCAAGAAACAACGGGTAAACTTTATTTAGTTTGCGAGCAGCGCTTGATTTGTTTGTCAATGAAAGTTTAAATGACGATCGTCTTTTTATGTTTGCCATTTTATGTTTACAACATCGTCGAGAGCTCGCGAAGTACGTAAAGCAACGAGATTATTTTTTATTTTACTTTTTTATTGTACAATAGATACTATTCTTCAATCACTTAATTGTTTACGTAGCAACGATTTATTTAACTCGATTTTTTTTGGTTGGTACGTTATATTTTGTATTTTAAAAAATAATTTTCATCTGTACAATATATTTAATGGTTAAGAAAACTTTATTACAGTAAAAAGGATAATTTAATTATTATTTTACCGAGTCACCCAAAAAATCAATAAACTTAATCCATTTTTTCAAACCTTTTACAGTCTCAAAAAAAAATTTTAATTTTTTTTTCCTTTGATTCGGTGTATTACACATAGCCGGTTATCATTAATTTGAAATCGTCTATCCTATTTCAATATAGTATTCAAAGCAAATAATAAGCTAGTATCTGTATACAGATGTTGTTAATTAAAAAATATTTTACATAAATAATAATTTTAAAAATCAAAAAGAACAATTTCGAATAATTTTTTTTTTTTTTTTTTTTTTTTTTATCAACCTATTTTATATTTCATTTTATAATGTTTTTAACTCTCGACTGGCTTAATTTTAACCCGTTGTGTAATTTTATTATGACGCAATAATATTTTCTCACGTGATATAATAAAACATTTTCATTGTTTCTTTTTTTATTTTTTTTTTTTTTTTTTTTCTTCAATTTAATTTTAAATTATATTGAAAAAGTTTTTGCTATATTTATAATATTGTTACGTATAAACTTATGCTTTAAGTAAACCGTAAAATTTAAATTATTATAAAAATAGTAAATTGAAAATTAAGTTTAAACCATAAAATTAAAATTATAAATCATACAAATAAATGAATAATTATTTTGTCTTTCTTGTACACCAAACATAATTAATAAAAATTATAATGTAACTGTTTGAAAATATTTTTTTTTTTTTACAGTTGAATAAAATTCTTTCATTTTAAATTGATCTCTATTGAAAATTCAATTTAAAATGCTTTTAATGCGGATGTAAAACCTGAATGTGATTGTTCTATAAGCATTTGAATTAACGTTTGCATCCGATTGGAAAATAGATTTTTGGGAAAAAAAAAAAAAAAAAAAAAAAAAAGCAACACGCTTACAGTTTTGGCGCATCTTTAGAGAAACTATATCGAATACTCGAGCTTACTGAATTTCACGAAATTTTCCATAAAATGAGGCTTAAAATATCGTTACAGGAATGTACTTTAAGGTTAAATGAAAAAAAAATTAAATTTCTCTTTATCTTTTAAAAGCAAAACATTTTACGTTATTCTATATTTTACCCTTTCGTTCAACTATAGAATTCCTTTATTTTATTTTATTTATTTATTTATTTATTTTTTTTTTTTTTCAAGTATATGCATGTTTAAAAAAAGAAAACATTCTTGATTTTTCACGCATGTTTTAAAAGACATGAAATAATAAAAAAAAAAAAAAAAAAAAAAAAAAAAAAACGAATTCTCATAGATGTAAAGAAAACTTACAACCATTAGAAACGAAAGAAACAATAAACTGAAAATTTAAAAAAAGAAAAATTAATTCTTTAAGCCCTTGGGAGCACGAGGTGTACCACTATAAAGTTGACCACTCAAAATGGACTTTGTAACTGTGCACGCGCGTTTGTCCGACTATATCCCGGACTCATCTACTTGTTCATACATATGTATGTATATGAATATAGACACAAATACTCCATCCGCGTTAGCTAGAAAATGTAAACATGAATATTTCTATTTCCCCGGAGATTAAAAAGTTGATTTTTCAAAAATATTTGCCTCTTTATTGTTCGATAAGTAACATAAATTTTTAAGACTTTTTTTTCATAAGTCAAGATTAACTTTTATTTATTAATAAAAAATAAATTTTTGATAACGTTTATTTATTAAATTCATGTTAATTGTAAAAATAGCTTCTCTAATAAACGTATAAAATCAAAACATAATTTTATAAACGTAAAAAAAATCTCAGAAAACTTTTCACAACTTTTGCATTCGGAGGCATAAATTCTTTCGAAACAATCTTTGAATTTTGTCATTCGAAATATCAAGAAGAAAAAATATATGGTTAAAAAAAAACGATAAAACGATGAAGAAAAAAAAAGAAAAAAAAAAAAAAATTCGTTTGCTAAAAATTATTCTAAAGCTCGATTTAATTCAACCCCATTCGTTAAAATTTTTAACTCGGCGAAAGCTGTGAAAAAAAAAAAATTGAGAAATGTCAAGCGTTGAAAAAATGTTCCGCAAAAGGCAAAACTCGCCGCAAAGCATAGCGGACAACCGATATGATTAAGGAATGAGGTAAAAAGTAATTGATTTGCGGCGGTGTGACGAAGGAAACACAACGATATAAATGTAATCTTTTACTCTCTCTCTCTCTCTCTTTCTCCCTCTTACACTCTTTTTTTTTCTTCGATCGATATAACACAATATAAGATGCCAATAAAAAAAATTCAAACGTTAATGCGTAACTCTGCTCGGATCGACTTACGCTTTCACGCGTATTTATTGAGAAATAAAACGATTCGATACAAACGACGGAAGAAAGTTTATACGGCGAGTGAAGAAGGATTCTCGGCATAGCCGCTCGAAAATTTTATTTGTTAAGCACGGCGACCACGACTCACATACAAACACAGACATACATATATATATATATATATTTTCAGCCTACTAACCCGTACGGCGACCGTACGGCGACTCTTACCGACGGAGCATCCTCAGCGGGTAAATGGTTTCCATACGCGCAAGCGCCTTCTCGATCGTATTAACATTTTTCTATACGTCCTTCTAGGCTGTATAGACATTCTATACGTCCTTTTAGGCTGTATATGTGCCAGGAGAAAAAAAAGTTAACAGCGCCACTGCTATGTATTTGTCGCTTCATATAGCCTAGCATGTGAGTCTTCATCGAGACTTACATTTTTGGAACGCGTAATACGACTTATGTATGTTGAGCGAAGGAGAGAGAACGAGATAGCGATAAAAGCGCGCGCACCATTGCACCCACGTGACCACCCTATCTCCGTCTCGCTCTCTCCTTCTCTCAATATACATTCAAGCGACCACGGGGGCTCTGGCTTTTCTTCTGTTTTCTTTGTGTAGATTTCTTTGCATCGTTGTGCCGGTAACGTACTTTCTTAAAGTGTGATAAGAGGAATAAAAATGGACGATTTATTAAATAATGAAAATAGGACGAGTGATAGTGACAGTGATGAAGAATGTAAACGTGAATTAAATAAACTAGTAGAAAAAGCCAAGTGTAATATAATCCCGCAAAATTCAAAAAGGTTATATGAAATACAGTATGAAAAGTTTCAAAACTGGTGTTTGCAAATGAAAATAAAGAAAATAGATGAAAAAATCGTATTAGCGTATTTTGAAAAATTGTCTCAAAATTATAAAGCGACAACTTTATGGGCAACGTACACTAAGTTGAAATCAATGCTCATATTTAAACAAAATATCGACATTAGTAAATACATGGAGGTGCAATATTTTCTAAAAACAAAGACAAAACATGACATCGTACAAAAGTCAAAAGTATTTACAAAAGATGAAATCAGTAAATTTATTATCGATGCATCAGATGATGAGTTTCTTTTACATAAGGTAAGTCAAAGTAAAAAAATGCTATTTTTTAAATACAAGGTATCATTAAACAAGAATCTACTATACTAAAAACTTATTTTTCGACTTATTTACATGAACAGGTAGTTTTACTTATTGGGTTATATGGCTGTCTACGTAAAATAGAGTTGTTAAATATAAAAATAGATGATATAAAACGTCAAGGGTCGCTTTACTATATCTCAATACCTGTTACAAAAACAGGTGTCAGCAAATCGTTTGTAACATGTGAAAGTGCTTTTCCTATTATTGAAAAATACATAAAGCTACGTCCTGAAGGCATGAAGCGATTTTTTCTTCAGTATAAAAACAAAAAATGTACACGCCAGGTAAAATATATTTCCATTTCAATTTATTTATGAAAAACAAAACTAAATTAATAAATAACATAATTAACGTTTATAGAATGTGGGAAAAGGAAAAATTGGCATTATTCCGCAAGAAATAGCTAAATTTCTCAATCTTCCTGAAGCTGAAAAATACACAGGACATGCCTTTAGACGAACTTCGGCTACTTTAATCGCTGACAAAGGAGTAGATATATTGACACTGAAAAGACATGGAGCATGGAAAAGTAGTACTGTAGCTGAAAGCTACATAAATGAATCAATGCAAAATAAGAAGGATATAAGTAATTTAATTTCAACGGCTATCCAAATAAATAATAAACAAGTTTTTTCTGCAAAAAGAAATGCTTTTTCAAACATAGGTGTTAATGCAATAAATTCTATGCAAGAATTGCATTGTGCTGGTCCATCTACTTCTAAACAAAGCACGATTCTAACACAAATAGAAGTGGATGAGATAAAAAACATTACACAAGACGAATTAGAAGAAGTTATAGAAACTGATTTTTATTCAAATAAAAAACTTAAAAGAAGAAAGTCAAAGATTAACGATAATTTAATCGATGGCTTAGAAAATATTAGCCAGGAAGAGTTAGAAGAAGTAGTAAAGACTGAATTTTCTTTACCAAAGAAAAAAATGGAAAAAAACAAAAAGCAATTTAATAGCAATATTGAAAATATTGCCCAAGAAAAAATTTTATCTACTGACTTTTTAAGTAATATAAGCAAGAAAGAAAAACCAATTTATATTTTTACAAATTGCAATTTAACTATTAATAATAAGTGATTTAAAGGTGACAATTTTTTAGTTTATAATTTTGTTTGTGATTTAGATAAATAATTAAAAAGTTTCTATTTTTTCATGTTAACGACTAAAATTCATTGATTATATATGTGTTCAACAAATATAGTATTGTTATGTTAAAAATAATATAAGAAAGTATTTATATTAATTATAATAGTATTAATATTATTTATAAGTCTTAAAATCTTATAAAAAAAAATTTTGTTAAGAATGTTATTTTATATAAATGGTTAATAAATATATTCAAGAAATTTATATTTTTTAATAAATAATAATTGTTTAAGAATTAATTTTGTTTTTAAATATAAATCCATCTACTATTTTTTTTAATTTCATAATTTATATTTATATTTACATTATGTTGTCTATCACTTTCTGACACTACATGTACATGCACGCGTGTGTGTACAAAATGCGCATGCGCTAGCAGACGGTATCTGTAGTTTACGAACTGTCAGTACGGGTTCGAAATTGCATTATATTGATATGCAACAAAATAAAATTAATTATTTTGTTTACTAAGTAAGAGTTTTCGTACGGGTTACAAGGCTGAAAAATTTTTTAAGCACCATGAGTGAACCTCGCGTCATTAAAGCTTTCGGCTCATATTTTGTGGATGGATAGAGGCGCCTTAGTCGCTCGCTGCGCTCGCGACTGCGGCCCTACTATCCATCCACAACATATTTTGCCTCAAGCTGTAATGACGCGAGGCTCGCACAAGGTACATAAATAACTAATATATATATATATATATATATATATATACATATATATATTCGAACAAGCGGGAAGGAAGAGGAAAAGATTTACAGCTCGGCGGGTGTAATTGAATGTAGAACCCTGGGAAATTGACTGCCTACTCGTTGCTCGTACGGTCGGGGTATAGCGTAGACCGAGGCAAGTTTAGCAACATATGTTTTTCAGCATTCTAAATGATGTCGCTATATAAAATCTCGACGATGCCCAGCTTCTTGACTTATCCAGTTTGGTTATCGATTTTTATTTCCTTTTCACTTACTCGTGATAAAAATTTTTATTTTTGTCGTCGAAGAACACAGTTTGCAGTTTAAAAATGTTACGAGCGACTAATTAATAATCATGGTAAAAATTGACGATAAATATATATGATACAAAAAAAAAAAAAAAAAAAAAAAAAAAAAAAACGACCATCTAATATAAAACGATAAAAGTTTGCGTACACGCCCAACAACGAAAAAACCAATCACCTCGAAATTTCATTTTATTCGTCAATTTGCCAGGTATTTTCATTCTAATTAATGTCTATTGTGCCTTCATTACCAATGTGATTTCTCTTTATCGACACATAATTTGATTGCTGAACAAATTTTAATTTCCTCAAGCTAATAACATGCTAGACTCTACAATTTTAACCTCGATTAAATAATTCACACTCATACACACGCCCGCGCTCGTACACGCACAAGCCACAAAGAATCCGCACGCGACGACAAACGATTATTTACACGTATAAGTAAGTTCGTTTGCGCGTATATTCGTGCACGTTTTCGCGTCGTCGATAACGTCCATTTAAATAACACCGGAGTTTATGTATTTTAATAATTCATCGAATTCTTTCGTATCGCGTTGCTTATATACTTGTTTGTTTTCTGATAATAGAATTTCAATGACAGTGAATTAATTAATTTCGCATGAAAAGCATTATTAATCTGAATGACGCCGATGAACATATATATATCTCTCTCTCTCTCTCTCATTCTCTCTACCCTTTCCCTGAACATAATTAAAACAATCAAAGCATAACCTGACGTGTAGAGCATTTTACATTAATGGAATTGTTAACGACGATAACCATTTTCCTAATTTTTTAAAAGACCGGAAAATTGTCACGCCGCACGAATTAAATATGTTTTCATGCATATTACTTTGTTTTATGCAAATTTGACGAGGTTAGATTTTGACGAAGGACGCGCGTATATCTCGGTCAAATTTCATAATGTAAAATATTTTTTAATACAAATTTTATATATATATATATATATATATATATATATATATATATATATATATATATATATATAGAAAATCGCGTTTTTAAAATGTAGGTATACCTTAAATCTCAAATGTTTTAAGCCCTCGGCGTTAGGTTTTATTGAAGGCAATTAAAATGTTTACTACCCCAGGTATTAATCATCAAAACCATTCGTAAGTTAAATTATTGAATAGTTAAACGAAGTTTGAAAGTGTAATAAATTGTTATGAAATTAGTTCCAATGATTGTTATGTAATAAGGAGCGAGGTATATTGAATAAATTGATAAAATAGGTAGACTTTAATAAATATATTTTATATCTACAATTAGTATGTATCTTTATTTATAAATTAGTGTTTATAATTAAAATTAATAATATTAATTCTTTAAAAAAAAAAAAAAAATTATGAAAATACGCACTCTTTTACTTTAATTATAAAATAATAAAGGAAAATATAAGAAAATTAAAAAAACTCCGGCAGATCAACGTGCGTGTAATTACTTACATTATGTAAAAATACGAGATCATGAAACAAAATATGTAAAATCAATTAAAACGCTGTCAATCAACGGTGCGATTTCCCGTGCGATCGTACAATCAAGATAATTCAATCTCGCATAGTGTAAAAAAAAAGAAGAAAAAAAAAAAGAAAAAATAAAATTAGTGAGAAAAAAAAAAAAGTACATCAAGCACGCTAAAAATTCCCAAGAGGCGCAAAATTCAAAAATTGCAAAAGCTCTCCTATTAAGCATCCACTCCAATCGAGACAAAAAGAAAAAAAAAAAAAAAAGCTACGCGCGAATTGAAAAAAAGAAAAAAGTTACGCGAGAGTACGTGCGTGCAAAACAGTACGTACGAGTACGCGCATATGCGCGATTAAATAAAATAAAAGAAGAAAAGATGACAAACAAAAAAAAAAAAAAGAAAAAAAGAAAAAAAAAAGACGGAATAAGTGACACGCAATCCCGTGAGTGGAAATTCGTAGTCGCGCGCACGTGCGCGCAAGCAAGCACACGCACGAGCAATGGCACACAACGACGTGGAAAGCCAATCTCGTCAAGGTGTAAACTAATGAGGACTTCATCTCGTACTCTCCCACGCTCGCGCGCGTTTACCTCGGCTTTCCTCTTTGCCCGGAGCCGATTTAAATTAAACCCCCATTTTTCTTTTTTTTTTTTCCACCTCATTCTCTCTCCCTCTCTCTCTCTCTCTCTCTCTCTCTCTCTTTCTCTCTTTCTCTCTTTCTCTCTTTCGCGTCCATTCACACGCGCGAGTAATGTACTCGTATATACCGAGTAGTGTGTACACTACTTTGGTATATACATATACAGATACGGGAGGCGCCCGACCGAAGTATCTCTATCTCTTTTGCAAGCCTTGGCGGTGGTAGTAGCCTCGAACCGAAATGCAAACTTCCGCCTCGACGAGCAGCTTCCGGTATTAACTTTTCCAAGCTCGTGCCGGTGGGAAAAAGGACCGCGTAGACGCGCCGGAAAAGTGAGGAGAGAGAGAGAGAGAGAGAGAGAGAAAAAAAAATGAATTAAAAGCGATACTATTTTCTTCTCTCTGTCTCTCTTGTAATCTTTGTATATTATGTCGCCGTTGTCCTCTTCCGCGTTGTTTTCCGTACTCTCGCGCGTATGTGTATTTTTATGTGTGTCAGTAGGTTGATGTACTTTTATTTTGATGAATTAAAAAATTTTTCTCATTTTCTATTTTAAATGTACATCTGTACAGCATTAGGGTGCAATTCGAAAGGAAATTTTTTAGTTTTGCGATTAATTTTTAATTTAATTCGACGAGGCGACGATCGATTTTTTTTCCCTCATTCAGCATAGTACAAGGTAATATATATCTTCGTGTGGAATTTTAATTTAATTACTTGTCATTAATAATACTTGATGTCGAATTTACCGGAAATTTGTTGTTTTTTTTTTTTTTTTTTTTTTCAAACTTTTTTGAAATTTTTATATTTCGAAATAACGAAACTAATTGAGATTTTAAACAGAACATCTTGACAATTATTGTAAAAAATTATTATAGAAAATTTTTATTCTAGTCGTCATTTTCATCAATGGCAAACAGTTCGAAAATTCAAAATTAAAAGACATTTTGTAACTTTGACATTTTTAATCACAATATTCCGTGCTTATTCGTTTGCGCTTTTGTTGAAAGAACGCGTCTTTCATTATCGATTAAACGGTTGGTAAAATAAAAGAATAAACAAATAAACGATCATAGCACTATTGAACTTTTTGACAATTTACGCTAAACAAAGTTTTGTTTAATAAAATTTCAAATTAATTTCCTAGATCAAAACTTTGATTTGAAACAGCTTCTACGCAGCCTTGAAGAAAACAAAAGCAAGGAAATAATTGAAAACTGAAAGTTTACAAATTCTAAGGTTTCTTTTAATTAAAAATGCTGAGCTTGCTTTTTAATTGATATTTTTTTAGATTATTTTTAAAATATTTTATAAAGGATGAATTTTCATTGATTTCAATGTGCTTTTATTTTAATTTAAAATTAATGACAATTCATACATATACTTAATATACTTTATGTTTTCAAAATTTGTAATGCTTCGATGTATTTTATAGTTGTATTATTTGTAAATTAAACAAAACAATATCGAATGAGCGGATAGTTTTATTTATAGATTTAAATATTCATATTATAAATATTCATATTCATTACCTTTACAATTTTCCGGCTGACCGTACAACAACGCCCTTTACCGCATCTTCTTTTTATTGGGACTGAAAGGAATTAAAAGTTGATATAAATCTTTTAATACAACTATTTTTTAATAATAATAAGAAAATGTTTTAGATTGCTTATAAAAAAAATTTCAGAATATTAAAATAGTTATAATAACAACAAAAACATTAAAGTTTATTTAATTTAAATACAATTTTTTTTAAAAAATATGAATGTCCACATTAAAAATAAACTGTATATTTTTCGTTTGTTTATAAAATAAATAAAACATAAAATAAAATGACGAATATTTTTTTTTTTTTTTTTGAAAAGTCACTTTTACCGTAATAACTGTAAATTTTATGATAATCTTTTACAAGTCTACCGTTGAAGTTAAATATATATCGGAAAGGAAAGCAATTTGCATCCAAAGTAGCTAAATTTCTTTGCCTAAATACTCATGCAATTACAATTATGGCTTTTATCAAAATATATACAACGCATGAAGAGAAATTTACTTTTATGAAATACTCATGAATAAATTTGCAATTAATTAATCTTACAACGAATTATGCGTGCGCACTTTATTATACCAAGAGTTAGTTACATTAAAATAATATGAATTTTACTTAATCATTATTTTATTATACTTTTAAACGTAATCAACAGCATAAACGTATTCAAATCACGATTAATATAAACAAATATATTATTACTGAAATTTAAAATTCATTTATGATCTTTATTATTTTAACAATCAAAGATTAGTATAATAATTTACGTTACATCATACTAATGTATTCTCCTGTAACAAATGAGCAACCATAATTGCATTATTATCTTTCGTCTAAAAATTTCAAAATAAAAATGCTTAATCAACCGCATATCCTCGACGTTAACAACGTCCTCCATTAAAATTTCAAAAAAAAAAAATTATAATAATAATAATAATAATAAAAAAAAAGAGCTAATCTTATAATTTGATAGAAAAGAAGAAAACGAACGTAACGAGATAAGCGACAGGAAGAAGTCTACGTCTCTCGTGTGTAACTGACCGAACAACATAGGCTCGATAATAGCGTCGTACGAGACTCGAATCTCAGTTCCAATGGCCGGATGAAACGAAGCGACTTTTCCAGCTGGAAATAGTATGTCCGAACGTTAACTCGATAATTAGTTACGAAACGATTTATTAATTCCTCTTGATTTTTTAAAACGAGGCATTTTTCGTGCACGTGAACTCCTCGGTTTTATTTATTCAAAATTAGCATGAAATCGGTATAAAAATATTTAAATCCAACGAGCTCAACCAGTCGGATTATTTTCATCCGAATTTTACGATATTCTCTCCTCAAAAGTATACTCTCATACGTACTCTTCCTCGTTCTCTTACTTCCTCTTTTTCTCTCTTACACCCTCATGGTTACGTGATTCGAGTCCCGACTACCGGTAACGTTGACCATGTCCATTGAGAGAGAGAGAGAGAGAGGGCGTACGTCACGTTTCTTCTCCTCGTCGTTTTATTTACGATGAACCTGGGAAAAGCGAGAAACCTTGTTCGTTTCTGTCCGTTCGGCCGACTGTTCGCAGAGAGAGAAAAGAGAAAAAGAGAGAGAGAGAGAGAGAGAGAGAGAGAGACAGGAAGGAAAGCCGATTTCGTTAGAGGGAACGATTTCGTGCCGATCGTTCAAAAGAGCTGCGATCGTTTGGTCTCTAACTGATCGCTCGGTTTCATTCATGATTTCAGATTGTTAACGAAACCGCTCCTGATGTAATAGGGTTAACGAATAAACCGTAACGAGCGACCTTCCTATCTCACGTCTGTTTGTCGACTTTTTTTTTTTTTTTTTTTTTTTTATTGCTCGACTGACGTAAAGAGATGATTAATTTTTATCCTGATTGGATGTTTCATTTGTTATTTTTTTTTTTTTTTTTTTCTGAATTTGCCGGTGATTACAGATGGATTCTATTTGGAATAATCTGATAGGGTTTAAGAGTTTTTCAAGCTTTTTAATTTCCGCAATAATCTCGGGAGGTTTAATGGATAAAATTTTTTATTAAAATTAATCTAAGAAACGCAATACATTTTTTCATTAAAGCTATTATATATATATATATATATATATATATATATATATATATATATATATATATACATTGAATTTCAACCATTGTTTATTGTTTATAATTCCTAAGTATAAAGATTTTAATATGAATCGAAATAATCATACGTGATAATTATTATAACTACGTGATAATTGCAATTTTTTTTTTTATATTCTTCGTTGTAATTTTAGCTCAATGATTAAAAAGTTTCTATATTCTATCGGTCAAAAAAAAATAAAAAAATAAAAAATTTGTTCTTTATATATGAAATTAATTATGCGGTTGAATAATTTTTAAATAATACAGGATGAAAGATAAATTCTTATAACGGTTAATAATTTTTTTTTTTTTTTTTTCGCACCAATATTTTTTTTTATTCCCAACAAAATATTAATTACATTAAAGGTTCAGCAATTTTATGAATTATTATATTTTAAAGAACGAAAAAAAACAGAAAGTCATCGTTTTAAATTCGTTACAAAATAAATGTATTCGGTACAAATAATGTTTTTTACATTAATTCAAGATTTATTAAAGTATACATATAAATTAACTTATTTTTGCTTAAATTATAAGAAATGCATTGAATTTCAAATCATTTGTCGTAATACGAGTAAACTATCAATGAAAGTGAAAAAAAAAATAAATAAGATTTTAATTGACTTATTTTATAAAAAGCGTCAATTATATACGTAAATTCAAAGCCACAAATTAAGTGCAAATAAAAGATATCGTATAAGTGAACGACTTCCTCGATTAATGTTATTTGAATCATAAATATCTATTCAACTTTACTTTTTTTATTTTTTATTTTGACGGACAATATAAATTGACTGAGACTTTCTTATAATATGAACTGCTAAATTATCATACAATAATATAAATTTGTAAAATGATTACTAAAATTGCACTTTTTAAAACGTTTTATAACTACAAAAAAAAAAAATAATCATCACATTGTTTTCGAATCTAAAAGCATTATTACCTTATTTGCATTATTATCGCTCGATGTTCATTTAATTTAATGGTATTATCATTTTGTTAACGCGTGTTATTAAAACATAAAATAATTGTAAATTCCCTACTATATTGTTCGGAATTTTATTTAATAACATTCATCAATTTTGTTCTAAAAAATATTATCAATCTGTAATAATTTATCGTACTTTAATCTTTTTTTTTTTTTCTAGTTATTAAACGTTATTAAAAGTTATTAAAATAATTACTAAAAAATCGTAATTATTTTGAAATAATTCAGCTTACATGAAACAGCTTAGAAGAAAATTAATTTATTTTTCGCAAAGCATTTGCGACTACTTTTACCATTCTTATGGATCTGAAAAAATAATAAATGCAATAAGATGAATTTTCTTCTTAATCTATTAATAACGTCGTTATTTTATTAATTTATTAATTTATTAATTTTTTTTTTTTTTTTTTTTTTTTCTTTAAAGTTTCGCACTTATAATTACCGGGACAGTAAATCGGATTTTAATCGTGAAAACTGAAGAAAAAGTCAAGCGCACACAGCTTGAAGCGTAAGAAGTGCGCCGATCGACTCAAAAGACTGAGATGAAAATAGAAAAGATAAAAAAAAAAAAAAAAAAGACGAAAAGGCGCAGTCAATAGAAGAGTAGAAAGATGGAAGGGCGCGAAAAGATATTGGCAAGAGCAACGGATGGAAGGAAAGTATAGGGAAGAGGGAAGAAGTACCATATAATCAGTCAGAAAAGTATGACGAAAAGAACGACAACGACCTAACGAGAGGAATAGAGGGAGAAAGGGATGGAAACTCCAGCATTTTAGCAAAGCTCTTTTCGAGCGTCGCTGCATCAGCTGCCGAGGCTCAAGAGAACACTCGAACTCTCTCTTCCCCGTTCCTCTTCCACTTCTTCTTTTCGTATATATCGTCGTTCGCTAACGAAATGCCTAAAACGTACCTCGTTCTTTCTCCCTTTCTCTCTCTCTCTCTCTCTCTCTCTTTCTCTCTTTCTGTTTTTTACTTTCTATTTCCAAATTATAATTCGCAGTATGAAAGAAAGTATGGCGGCATTTGCATCATAGCTTTAGCAATGCTAAGCACAGATGACGCGTTGTATACTTGTGTTCGGGCGAAAGAAGGAGAAAGATAGATAGATAGATAGATAGATAGATAGATAGATAGATAGAGAGAGAGAGAGAGAGAGAGAGAGAGAAAGAATTTCCTCTGTGTTATTTAACCGGTGTACTCCTTTCATTCCGCGTAAGTTTCGTGGACGCGCATGAGACTAGAGAGGAGAGTATAAAAGCACGTGACGCGCCTCAACGGAAGCTCCTCCGGCGATTTTCCGCATAGCTTACATAACTTTCCGCCTCTCTTTCGCGTACATATACATACGCGACTCGTATACCACGTATGCACATGCGAGCATAGAGGAACTCTCGAAAGTTCCTCGACGTCATCGTGCACAGGTAAGGAGTGTGCATAATAGCTCGAGGATCGATTTTTCTTTTTTTTTTCCTTTTTTTTTTTCGCTGTTTCTTGAAAATAAAAAAGAACGAAAAAAAAAAGTAACTTAAAGAAAAAAAAAAAGAAAAGCAAAATAAAACAAAAAAAAAAAAAAAATCGTGTACACTTACGGTCGGAGGTTATAAGATCGTATCGCGGAAAAGGTACGATACGCGTGAATTTGTACGAACGCGCTCGTGGAAAAGCTTGGATTTGGATTGGAAGAGAGTGAGCCGCCGATTTAACCGTTGAATTCGAGTTTGGCTCTCGTGGGTTCGCCGAAGACTAAACGGGATAAGCTTAAGCTTACGCGGGAGGAACATCGTATCGTTTCCTCGCGCTTGGCTTACGCGCCGAACTCAACTTACCTCGATATTGTGTGCGTCTACATCTTGTATTGTGCCTCGGAAATAAAAAAAAAAAAAAAAAAAAAAAAAAAAAAAGTAAAAGATAAATTTCGCTTATTTATCTTTTTTACTTTTTCTTTTTTATCTTAATTTTATCCATTTTCACGCCCTAGATAAAAATATCAACGAATAAGTCGTTCGTAAATGTTAAAACAAATTCTATATCGTAAAATTAACAACAATTGTAGCAATAAAATTTATTTATTTATATAGTCATTTCTTTTAACTTTAGTATTACTCGTATATTGCCGTTTTATTTTTTTCTTTCGTAAGAATAAAAAGTTCTTCATAACTTTGTATTAAATACTCGAAAAGAATAATAATGTTTCTTACAAAATATTATAAAATAAGTACTATTTCTCGTTTTACATTGTTCGCTTTCATATAGATATTAAGAATTGTTGAAAATTTAAAAATATACAGGAAAAAAATAATGAAACGAGCAAGTTTATTTATTTTTTAAATATTGCATTCTATAATTTTAAAACTATAAAATTTGTTTACAATTCAATCATATAATAATTTCATTATAAATAATATCGCATTAAAAAATCAAACTTAATATTATTTATTTATTATTTTGTCCATTTTTTTCGTTTTGTCTAAAAGTATAGTTGTTGTTACATACATGAAAAAGCGTATTTATTCGATTTAACGGCGTATGCGCCAGTCCAAAAACCATAAAATTTTTCCTACCTGTATATTACGGAGAAATACAAAATAAAGATTCGCGATGATGTTCAAAATATATTCATAGATTGAATTTTATTTAAAATAAAAATTGTTTAAAAAGTTTTTTAAAATTAATGATATTGCACAATATATAGTAATTCGATTTTTCAAACCGAAACAAGTAAACTCACGGAGTTAAATGTAAATATTGCCGTTTTTTAATTTCTTCTAACTTATCTTCATTATAATACAGCATTTGTCATTCTTCGCAATATACTCAACTAACAATTTTTTTGAAATTCTATTCGCGTCTATATTCCGTAAATTCATTAAAAAAATAACTATCGCGTCCAGATCACTCGATCACGATTTCAAATCATATCGCAGTTTTTCCAGCTCGAAAAAAAATTCCGCGGATGAAAATTGTTTTTCCCAGGGAAGAATAAAAAATTCGCTCGTCATCAAATCGACAACGAATGATGTATACGGAGTTTCTTTCTACCTGCAACAATAAGTAAAACATTGCCATTATAGGTGTAATTTGGAAAGACTTGCGTGCACTCCGCCCTCGCTATTCTTCCTTCTTTTGTATCTTTTCTCCGTATATTCGTATTTCTTCGTATACGTATTCTTCGTATATATCTATATCTTTTCAGTTGGTTTTGTTATATTCGACACATTTTCGTCGCGTACTTCACATGTGTACTAGTTTTTCTTTCTCTCTCTCTCTCTCTCTCTCTCTCTCTTTCCTTTTTTTTCGGATTTTATATTTTCATTTTAATGTTTGTTTGACTTCTTTTCGATCCTCACTGCACCTCGCACGTTTTAGATTATACTTTGCGCATTGTTTATTGTAAAATAAAACGCGCATATTTTTTAGAATAAAAAAAATTATTTCGTATTCCACGTTACATAGCCGACGCTTTTTTTTTTTTTTTTTTTTTTTTTTTTTTTGATAGCAAGCTTTACAAAATTTTTGAAACTCCGTACAATCGTCGATATAAAACATCGTTGGATTGATAATAAAGAGCGTTTTTATTTATAGAGATAAAATAAATTATTTTACGACGAAACTGGAACAATATATTTTTATCCTTTTGATAACAAACTTTGTGCACAGGAGAGTTTCACGGGGGGAGGGTGGGTGGCAATATTTTTACTATATAAACGTTATTGCTAAGATGACACAAACTTTATTATGAGCCAAGCCAACAAATCAATTGAGTCCGTCTGCACTATGAATATACTGAAAAATATTATTCGTAGATTAAATGCAAAGAAATAACGTCAGTTAACAAGTCAAAAATTGCAGATACAAAGTGAAATACGATCGACAAATTATGACTATTGGTGAATTTAAATGTCCAATTTTAAAAATGCATATTTAAATAATAAAACAAATTTTATGTTAATAAGAAATTTAAATGATTGTTTTATAATTAGACTTTTATAATAAAAAAATTCATTAATATGTTAATTGTCCAATGAATTTCTCATTGGTAAAATACAAAAGCATGATATTTTATTGCTTTACAACTGAGAAATTTAAGAAACGTATTAAAATATATATATATATACATATTGAATCATTTTATCTTTCAACGGTATAAGTAGAAATTTAACGATACACGTTATCGGTCTTCATTGTATCCATGCGAGCTTAATATTTTAAAATGTCAAACTTTTAGCCTTCTCAATTCTTTTTTCTCCTCCAAAGAAGAAAAAAAACCTAGAAAATGAAGAAAAGTGCATAGAAAAATAAAGCAAAAGAAAAAAAAACAGAAATATACTTAGACATTTTAACAAAAGTCATGAGCAACGTACACACAAATATATATATTTTTCAAATTCTTCTTCTCTTTGCAGTCTCGCAGCGATACTCGTCCCGTTGAGTCTTTGCAGAAATCGAAGCTCGATTCTTAATCTGACGGGAGACGTGACGGGTCCATTGGCGATCGGTAAAGTGGCGCGCGGCACCGTAAACGACATCGTCTCTCGCAATATCACGATGGTCCTGGAGAACCTCCTTATGAATTACGAGAACAGCCAACTGCCCACGCATGGAAAAGGTATACGCTCGCCTGGTATATGTGTATATCTTCGGTCATATAATACGCTCCGTACGCAGTTAAATATTTAACTTTATGCGATAACTATTTTATTATGTTGTAGATTTTGCATTAGTTGTTTTTTTTTTTTTTTTTGTTAGATATTGAAAAGGTTTTTTTTTTTTATTTTTGTACCTGAAAAAATAAAGTGATCGAATCGTGATTATCAAAATATTTTTAGAAAATTTAAAGTGCGATAGACATTAGGCTTTTTTTTTTATCGAAGCATTATTCATTGGTGCGAGTTTAATTCGAAACTTATCGAACAAATTTTATTTATAAAATAAATAAAGTAATATTTAAAAGTGGTATTAAATTTTTTAATGAACGATTTTACATAAGACTATTGAAATATTTACTCGCATAAATTAATTTCTGAAAGACTGTTTATAAGTAACCCAAACAAAATGTCCGCTTTAAATGAAACGCAGTTACAATTAACGATTAAATTGGAAATTAAATAAATTTTATGTCATAATAAAATTAAAAAGAGAACGGAAAGCGTTATAAAAAAAAAAAATCTATCCAATTTTTACTTTCTTCGTTATTGCAATCTTCGCAAAAATTTTTCTAATAAGCTCGTCTTTTTTCTATTGAAAATCGATTAGCGCATATCGACGATCAAACGATTGCTTTGAATACAATTTTTATTAGTTTTCCAGATGAGCGAAGATTTAAATGATCTCTATTGATAATTACTCAAGCGTAATTAAAATTTTCTTCTGCTCAACTTGTTAAGAATTTTATTTTTTTTCTTTCTTTTTTTTATTTAATTTTTTATATATATATATATATAAAACCGAGTCGAGTTTTCGTTTCTTGTTTTAATCTCGTGAAAAAAATTTAAATATTTCAATTTGACGGCGTCGAGTTTATCAGATGCTATTATTATGTAACGATAATAGAAGATAGTATCTTTCTGCACTTAAAATCAGACTAATGAAATATCTTGATAAGTCGGTCAATAATAGAAGGATCATCTCCGCGAGTGAACTGAGAGAATAATTTAAATCAATTTACAATTTACCTTTCAAAATTAATTGCATGCGCCGATGTTTCCTTCCCTATTGATTATCAATTATTAATTTACAATTTAAAATTCCTTAATTATCTAAAACAGACGAATATAATTTTATAATAAAAATAAATCATTTGAAATAAACAATCGAATTGAAATTGAATGCAATTGGAAATTGTCACAAATTTTAGTATGATGAATATAACAGGCATGAATATGTATACCGGAACGATTGATTTAGAATGAGCTTTCTCGATTGTAAACTTACGCCGCGTCGCGAGTTCATATGATTTAGCTATACATTTTGTATATTTATTATTATTTTTTTTTCCACCCACAAATATCGTGTAAATCATTGCAAACTTTAATAATTCTTTAACCAAAGAACAAAAAAAAAAAAAAAAAAAAAAAAAAGAAAAGAAAAAAAAAAGAATGAGAAAAATGACCTCTTAGAAGCAAAGCAGCCGGCCAAATGAAAAAGTTCACATACCTACCTCTCTTTTGATGCCAGATGAAAAAAGTTCATGCGCTCGTTTTTTTCTTTCTTTTTTTTCTTCCTTTTTCTCATATTTTTTGTATGTGTGTATTTTCAAAAAAATAGCAGAAAAAAAGAAAAAAGTATATGGTATACGAGTATCAAAAATTTGTCTTTGCAGAAAAGCCACCAGGTGTACACACACACTTGTACATACGTATATGTATACACAGAGCCGCAAACGCAGTGTACTCTCTCTCTCTCTCTCTCTCTCTCTCTCTCTCTCTCCATTTCTCTGGTATTTCTACTTATTGTTTTCTCGCTTTTGGAACAGCGAAAAACATACCGGGCACTCGCCCCGATCGCGAGCCTTTGCACAAAGGACAATTTTGCTAGCGTCTGAGTGAAAATTTAAAAACGTCGGTGGTACATACGTATCCGCCTCGATTTACTTCGATCCCTTTTCCCATTTTACGCCGCCGTCTCTTTTCACTTTATTCCAACTATTTTTTTTTGTTCCTATTTCTTTCATTGAATTTTTTTTTCTTTTTTTTACCCACGCTCCACATTCGTCTCTCGTTTGTACATACATTTGCAGTACGTATTTATTTCATTTTCTCGCTTTTTTTCTCCCTCTTTTGACATTTTGATTTTTTTTTTTTTTTTTTGCTTTTTGCTAGTTGCTAAATTTTTATCGAATCTTCGATGCTGCGCACTGCTTTATACATATATCGTACGCGCGATGTTTTAATTGTTAAATTTAGTTTAGTTTATAATTGATTTGATTGGATTATTTTTGCCGAGTTGTAAACCATCGATCGTTCGACTATGATATTCAATATAAACGTTTATTGTCCTTTGGAAAATAAAATTTTCGAGCAATTATTAACGGACTCGATCGAATGTTTATTTTTCATTTAATAAAATAAAGATCGATAAATTGCGAAGGTAATTTAAAATTTAATTTTTTTCCAGGTCTTAACGCGCGGAGAAAAAATTCAATTTTTATTTTTAGAAATGGAAATTATTTGTAATTAAATCTATGATGCATTAAAAAATTATAAAATACATTACACATAATCATCAATTGAAATAGAAAATGAAACAAAAAAAATTTTAATTTTATCATATAAAATCAAGGAACAAACTTATTGACACATTTCATGAATTGGCTTCAATCAAAAATTCAAGAAAACTCAATTAGAAAAACAGTCATAGCTAAAGCAAATTTTATATAGTAGTGTACTCAATTCTATTTCTCTTTCCTTTCTTTTCTTTCCCTTTTTTTTTTCTCTTTCTTTCATCGATGCACTCGTTCGTCTTCCCGGATCCAATCTCTTTCCACCGGGGCTAAACGGCTTACGACGATTCTTTTGCTCCTCTCTCTCTCTCTCTCTCTCTCTTTCTCTCTCTCTCGGCTCTCCATATCTGCATATATACATATATATATATATAAACACAGAAATCTCCCTTTTGTCTCTTTAGAGCTTTCCTTTCCGCGAGCTGCTCAATACAAGCATTAGCGCGCCGATGTGAACTCGTGTACTCTCTCTCTCTCTCTCTCTCTTCAGGGCGCGCTTGGCCGAATTGGACTTTAGCCAGACGCGAAAAATCCCATTACATGGATGCCTCCGCAGTCAGGATCGCCTTTCGAGCTCTCTATTTCTCTCTCCCTCTTTATTTTTTTCTTGTGTTATACGCGCGTATAATACGCTCGCGAACAACTCGCACGAGTTCCCGAGGAAATATATATATAAAGGGATAGTTGTGTGGCAACGCGCGAGTTGACGGACTGCATAGCCTTTCGCGTAGTTGTGTGCATACGTAATATATACGTGTACTCGGTGATATATTCGAGTGGGTTATCGGTACGCGATACGTGCACGTGTGTGTGTGTGTGTGTGTGTGTGTGTGTGTGTGTGTGCGTGCTCTCGTTCGGTGAGATGAATTTCATTGGGACGATTTGTTTTGTTTGTCCCGCAAATATCACGCGCGACGCGACCACGCGATGTTCGATCGAAGGATCTTTTTCATTAAAATTTCTCTTTCTCTCTTTATGTTTTGTTTTATTTTATTTATTTTTTTTTTTTTCTTTCGCTTTGGAGCGCGCAAGTAAATGCTTTTTTTCCTCCATTTTTTTTTTTTTTTTTTTTTTTTTTCTGAATGCCGTATAGAAAAGTATTGTTATTTATTCGCACGTAATACGTGACGCGTATAACGATTTAAAATAGTTTGTTTGTTAAAATAAGTGAATAATAGATATAATTAGATATAATTAAATAAGACGTTGAAAAATAATTTCACTTGTTAAAAATGATAAAAGCCTTAGTAAATTAAGCGTTGAAGAATAATTACTAATTTCTTCCTTTTTGTATAATTTACAGGTATACCAACGGTAGTAAAGACAAATATTTATATACGGAGCATGGGTCCTATTTCAGAGCTCGACATGGTGAGTGTATTCGTTGCGCATTTAGAAGTACATAAGTCGTAAACAAAGAAATGTTCTCAAGAATTAAATTAAAATTATCGCTTCGCATTAAATAAATTAAACAAAAAGCAAATAAAAAAATTTCCATCATCATTCAAGATTCTATACCTTATAAATAAAAAAACCTTTAAATTAAATCAAAATATTACACGTATTTTTGAGTTTTTAAGTCTATCTTACAATAACTCCATGACGAAAACGTGAACCTTTGTTTCAAAAAAAAAAAGAAAAAAAAAACAAAACAAAACAAAACAACAAAAAAAGAAAGAAAGAAAAAAAAGAAAAATGTCAAAACAATTCCGACAATTTCATCCGACATTAACATATAGACTTGAGCTAGACATCAAGTCACTTGGACTGAATTAGGAGCGAGGATGTGAGGGAAGGGTATAGGGGGTTACAAGGTGGTGCGCGTTGTCACCGCACGGTGAGTTCCCGCGAGATAGCCGAGGTTACGTCGGCCGACACTTGCGGTTCGCTCGAGGAGATTAATGCTGCGTCGGTTCGCTTAACGAAGTGTCGAATAGTTGCCGCTGCGTTTATCCTCCCCCCCCCACTTCACCCCCTTTCCTCCGCGTCGCCTTTGGGCTTTCACGGTTTAAATAGTTTCGCGAGTGATTTGTTTTCGGATTATATTGCCCTTTCTGCGCGCTCGCTCGCACTATTCGATTTTAATTGAATTATTGATTCGCGTTGTGCGCTTGTGTGCAAGTATGTTAATGGCGTTCGATAAGATTTGCTTTGTAGTAATTATTGTTTTAAATTAATTTCGTTTAATGGCGCGATTTTGGATAATTGATCGATCGTTGAAAAATAATGTCGTATACGAATAATACGACTTAATTATCTAAATCGATAATATAACTTACTTAATTATATAATTCTAGCGTATGAAATAATTTCAAAACGCAATTCAAAATTATTCATTAATTTTAATTGATATTTTAATAATTTATTCGCTCATTTTATAATTACCTATATATAATAAATGGCTATATTAGCTAAATCAATGTTAAATAGTTAAAGTATCATTTTTAATTTACTGCATCTTTTACATTAGCCTAATAAGTCTTAAAAGCGTATTCCAAGTTGTTTGGTCAACTTTCTTGGCAAAGGAATTAAGTCACTTTTACTTGAAATTTAAGACTTGTAATTTAACGATTTTCTAAAACATCCTAAGAGCTGAAAAATTAATATTAAATTTATATAGGAAAAGTAAAAATAATATTTTAAAAATACGCATATAGTTGTTAAATTTATTGAAAATATTTTCAAAAAGCGTAAACATTGACGTTACTTCTTTGAAAAAATATGTAAATTAAGAAATTACCTTCAAAAAAAAAAAAAAAAAAGAAAAAATTATTTATAATTTATAATATTATTATTAAAAATCGTGACCAGACGTAAAATTTATTTAAATATTAAAATTCCCAACGCAAAACTTACGACAAAAAAACCGTATCGCCGTAAATATTACTTCGCGTAAGAAAAAGCACATAAAAACCGCCGTAAAATATTCGAAGCGAAAGAAACGTCAAATTAGAAAAGCTGTTACATTAGCGTGATAAAAAAATTTATTGCAGGACTACTCGATGGATTGTTACTTTCGACAATCTTGGCGCGATACGCGTCTGAGCTTTCTGGGACCAATAAAGTCTCTGAGTCTCAGCATCAAAATGCTCGAGAGAATCTGGCGACCGGATACTTATTTTTACAACGGAAAACACAGTTACGTACACACCATTACCGTGCCCAACAAATTGTTGAGAATAACTCAAGACGGCGACATACTTTACTCGATGAGGTTTGTTTTTCCATTCGCTTTTGCATTATCTCTCTCTCTCCATTTTTATTTATCATTTCATCCGTGTACCTATCTCTCTCTCTCTCTCTCTCTCTCTCGTCTGCGTTGCTTTTGATTTTATGTACTTCATTTATTTTTAATCTAAACACATATATTTTACATTGATTATTTCATAACTTGATAAATCATTAATGACTTCTAAAATTGAGTCAAACGGTGCAATCATTTTTCAACCATCCGAGAAATATTTTTGACGCTTCGTAATTGAAAATTAAAACATAACTCAAATTATTTCATTCGAAGAGATAAGAAATAATAGTGTACCATAATTTTTCTATATAAAAATTGAACCGAATCGAATATGATTCAGTTAATCTTTAAAGATACCTAAAATACTTCATTATCTTCATTTTTTTAAGCTACTGTACATCGCTGATTGAGCATAAAATTTAAAATGACGAAAAAGATAAAAAAAAAAAAAAAAAAAAAAAAAAGTTTGCACTATTCAATCACCTTTATTTAACCCTATTTTCCACCTACTCACCCCCCCCCCACCCCCCACCCCCAACCACCCCATTTTTCTATTTTAAAAATCCCTGTGTCACGCGTACACGTTCGTGCTGGCAATGCTTGAGTCAATTTTTCAAGTGGAACGTCTCGATGACACGCAGACTGACCATCAAGGCAAAGTGCACAATGGACCTAAGGAATTTCCCGATGGACCGACAATCCTGCCCACTGATTCTCGGAAGCTGTGAGTTCGCTATATGAAATTGTTTCCAAGCGGCATGAACGAGAACAAAAAAAAAAAAAAAAAAAAAAAGAAATAAAGATAAAAATAAATAAATAAAAATAAAAATAGAAAGAAAGAAAAAGAAGGAGAGAGAAAAAAAAGTTACAAAGGGGTCGAAGAGAATAGGAGGAGTGGAAGGGGTGCGAAAAGAAACGGGAGCAACGCGCAATGATACGTGCTTCGAAAAATTAAGTGGCTCTTATTGCCGAGAGAGAGAGAGAGAGAGAGAGAGTGAAAGTCGTCGCGTGCTTTTTATATTAGATCCTCAAAGCTACTTTTCCTCCCTCTTTCTCTCTCTCTCTTTCTCACTCCTTTTATCTCTTTTCTCTCTTTCTTTTACTTGTTTTTTTTTTTTTCCTTTTTTTCTTTTTTTTGTTGTTTTTTATTCGTAGAATTATATCGCCTGGTTGGCATATTGCAACTCTCGCGAAAACCCCAAGAAGTTATATATCGCGTAGTGTGCGGAAAGGACCTTTCCGCAAGTTTAAGCGTACGTTATTAATTGCTCGTCTCACGCGCTGTTTGCGATATGAAATATTCCATTGGCTCTCGTATAATCAAAAGCGCGAGCGAAGTACGAGATGTACAAATTTTTTTGTTTTACCATTCTCTATTTTTTCTTTTCTTTTCTTTTTCTTTTTCCTTCTTTCTTTTTCCTTCGTTCTTTATTCTCATATTTTCCGTCTTCAGTCGTGTTTATAAGTAGGGCAAATGCTTTATGCAAGAGACTATTAAACGCTCCGATGGGGTGACGAAGTTTCACGGGATGACTAATTAAAAGTTGCCGGGAGTCAGACTTTTGCTTACCTTACTTGCAAATCCGGTCTCTTGATATTTTACGGATTTAAAATAGCTTTTATTCCACCGCCTTACCCCCACCCCTCCCCTATACCTCGACTGCTTATACACCTTTTGGACAATTTATCAAGTTTCGTTTATAATTAATAAAGTTTCTCGTATTACACAAGAAACAATCGATCGGGGAATTTTTTTTTTTTTTTTTTTTTGAATCAACGAATGATCAAATTTATTTTTTATGAACAATTTTATCGAATCAAAGTAAAGATATGAAGAGTACGATTCAGTTATAATATTTACACGTGAATATTTTATCTATTAAGAAAACTTGATCCTTCATTATAGATTGTACCAATTTAATCTCAAATAAAAAGGAATTGTAAATTTTCGTCAAACTTATTTTTATAAAGTTAAGAATAATTTATAAATTTAAAAAATTATCATTTTATTTAGGTAAAAAGACATAAGGTATAAAAAATCGTTTCAATTAATCAAAAATCTCATTCCCATGTTTCAACATTTTTTTCATTATACTGAAAATTACATTGTAATTATATATTAAAAATGCACATTTGAAAATCAATGACGACGCAAATTATGAAAAATCTCGTTCGTAAAAAAGTTAACGTCAATTACCGTAAGAGTGAGCAAAAGTAGCAAAATTTCATACCTTTGTACTATACATATCGGATAAATTTCATTGCATTCGAGATTACCTATACGTAATATATTTTTGTCCCTCGGCCTCTCTTACGTACGCGGAAATACATGATATAATACATATATGTATACATAAACGAGCGACGTATACTATACCAAAACTTTAGGTCTGAATAAATTTTATTTTCCCTCTTGCGTCTTCCTGCTTTACACTCAAACGTCTTTTTCTTTTTCGAATTTTCCCGTTCTCTTTCTTTATTCCGAACGCTGAGAAAAATTTTTCCGTCGCTTCTTTCTCTCTTGTACGTCCACGCAAAGTTTTCCGTTACATATATGTGTATGTATATGTTTATTATGATTTCTTCTTCGTCTTTTCGTTTTCGTAACTTTTCGTATGCACCGGATTAACTTTCTCATTTTTTTCGTCTTTACCTTCGCATTCTTTTCTTTTCAATGTATTGCCTATTCGTTTTAATTTATTTAAAAAACTTGTTGAGAATTTTTTATTCGAATATTTAAAGATAATAACAGATAATTTTAAACGTTTGAACTAATTTGAAGAATTTTGCGATCTTGAATACTTGATAAAAAAATTTCTGGATTATTGTAAAAATAATATTTTTCAAACGCGATCGATTCCACTTTAAAGCAAACGATTCCAAAGATTTTTTCGTATTCTATACATACATCGTAAATAAAAATTCACAATATCGTCGGATATCGACAATATTTATAGAATTTATAATGTTCCATAAGTTTACAACATCTGTTCTCAAAGTACAACGCAAAGGGGGGGGGGGGGGGGGATGAAAAAAAAAAAAAAAATTATCGATTTTCATCTCGACCGTGTATACGACTGATACTTATGTGCACAACATCTTTATTAAATGAGCGACGTAAAAATTTAAATAAAGAAGGCAAGAGTGAAATAATTTCAGCGGCTTTATTGCGACTTTCGTATAAATTTTTTTCTCGTTTATTTCTTTCTCTTTCTCTCTCTCTCTCTCTCTCTCTCTCTCTCCCCTAATGTAACCGACTCTCGCGATTCAGGTTTGACGTCCCGTCGTCTTCGCTTTTTCATTCGCTCGTGTGTGCAGAATCGTCCTCTTGATGATTCTTTCTTTTTTTTTTTTTTTTTTTCTTTCGTTTTCTTTTTCTATTTTGGACTTAAGACCCGAGCGCGTACTCATTACTTATGCATGCGTATACGTTGGCGAATCGTAGTAATACGTTGGAATATAATATTATAATAAAGAAAACGTTTCTTTAAATTAAAAATCTACCTTGGTGTTTGAAATCTTACAAAGAATTGTTATAAATAAAAAACAAAAAAAAAAGGAAATTTTTATTAAAGAAATTCAATCGAGCGCTGTTGTAAAAAAAAGTACACATTTTAAAACATTATTCTCTTATATTTTTTAATGAAAAAAGTCAAATTGACAAACGAAACTTGAAAAACAAATTAATTATTCAAATACAACAAGACAAATTCAAGGTAGAACAAAAAAAAAAAAAAAAAAAAATAAGTTCCTCGCAAAATTTACGCCAACATCGCTGTAAAAATGCATTCCGAGCATAAAATTTGCGCGAATTCATCGTCTCTCTCTCACTCTCTCTCTGACTTTCTTTTTTAATCAAAATAACATCAGTATCGGGAAGACGAGCGACGGTCACGTCATAATATTGAGTTCCGCTTGAGCGATCTTATCATTTCAGACGCGTACACCTCAGGACAACTGGTTTACGAGTGGCAGGACAACTCCAGCGTAAACTTCGAGCAGGGTATGGCTTTATCCCAGTTTGATCTCATGGGATATCCCTACCGGAATCTCACCTTCGTAAGACGGGAGGGCGAATTCTCGGTTCTTCAAGTGTCCTTCAATTTACAGCGACACACCGGATACTTCTTGATCCAGGTAAATAAGTTTTAAACCATACATTCTTCTATGTTAACTGCATTTTTTTTTTTCACTTTTGACTTGATTTCATTCTTTTTTTTTTTTTTTTTTTTTTTTTTTTTTCGCTGACTTTTAGTTTTTAATCCACGAAATGAAATGTAATACCGGATATAAGCACAATTTTTTGTTTTAGCTAATTTTCTTACACGTTGAGTGAATGTAATTTATTTATTTTTTTTAATTAGTCGATCGTTTTTTAAATATCGAAAGAAGAATCTATTGAAAATTTCATACATATTTACAAATTTATCGTTTACATTGCATATCCGTTAAAAATAAAAAAAAATCTGATTTTCATTTGCAATAAAAAATCGCGGCCCTTTTCAAAATTCTAAGATAACAACGACTTTCACGTATAAATTAAAATATAACAAGCGCAAGAAAAAACAAAAAAAAATAAAAAAAAAAAAAAGAAAGAAAGAAATTCTTTTTCCAAGCTACACATCACATCGAAAGAAAATAAAATAAGAATCGAACGTTCGCGTTCTCCATTTTTGATTTTTATTCCCGTAGGTTTACGTTCCCTGCGTACTCATCGTAGTGCTGAGTTGGGTCTCGTTTTGGATTCATCGAGAAGCAACGAGCGATCGAGTCGGTCTAGGTATACTTGTAAACTAGCGATTCGAGGGATATAAAGAGAGAATGTGTGTGTATATATATGTGGATCACTCGAAAGTCATTTTGCGCCTCGTCGTTTGAACAAACTCAAACGAATGATCGAGCGGTCTATTTTAATATGCGCATAGCATTACGAAGCAAATATAAAGCGTATAAAATACATATTTTAGGTATAACAACGGTGCTTACATTGTCGACGATTAGTCTGGATTCGAGGAAGGATTTGCCGAAAGTCAAATACGCCACGGCCCTTGACTGGTTTCTGCTGATGAGCTTCGGTTACTGCATCGCCACACTTCTCGAATTCGCCGGAGTGCATTACTTTACCAAGGTGATGATCGACGTACAATTGTTTGCTTTTTTTTTTTTCTTTATTCATGCGATTGCGAATATTTTGCTCTTACGGTAATTGTTTGCTAAGTTTTACCTTATTCAGATATATTACGTCGATAAGTTTATTTCGCGAAATTTTTATCAAAGATCTTTGATAAATTTAAAAATAACAATATATTGCGTATTGATTTTTCTTTTTTTCAATGGAAATTTGTAAATAAAAAAAAAACTATGTTTACACATACAAGTTCATTTATGGATCTCGACGATAATTTTAAAAAACTATTTTTCACGAAGTAGATTTTAGACAGTCGTTATTAAATAATCATTTTTGATGATCGCACAAAATATTGATGGATTGATGTAAAAAAATTAAAAAAATAAATAAATAAATAAATAAATAAACCGATAACTCAATCTCGAATATATAATATAATTTATCGGGAACTTTAGGGATTTACACTTGAACGTGGAAATTGTAAATCGAGTCGAAACATTGATCGCGCACAACTGTATATAAATTCGGTTTAATTTAGCGACGTTGGATTTCGGATGAGGGCCGTGTGGTCAGTGTTTCTAGCTGCCGAATGACATAATGGCGAACGACGCAAGCAAAGTTCTAAACCCCTTTGTACCCAAATGGAATATTTAGTTTTGCAAGATTTTTTTATACGAAAATTGATTAACAACTCTGCTTATATTCTTCTTTTCCTTTTTTTTGTTTTTTGTTTTTTTTTTTTTTTTTTTTTTTTTCGACTTCGACACTGGATAATTTGTTACTTTTCATAGCTAAAAAAAAATTGTAGATGGAATTCGATAGAATGAAGGTTCGTACGATAAATCATGGAAATGTCGATCAAATTTTATATTTAGTACGCCACTCGATGCAAATTTATCAAGTCGATATTGATTATGATTAATGTTGAAATAAGTATAAAATGTGTGATCGATAAAAATATTTTTATAGTTTTATAATAACAGGTTTCAATTTGATAAGAAGGAAGGAAAATAATGCAGCTGATATAATTTCTTATCTATTCAATAATTTTCCCTCATTATATTTTACAAGTATCCTTGTTTCAACATATATATATATATATATATATATATATATATATATATATATATATATATATATATATATATATATATATATATATATATATATATATTTTTTTTTTTTAAATTTTCTTCTAATTCTTATCAAATTTAAAAATCTTTTAAATTACAAATGAATTTTCAACAATAATATTTTTTTATAATTGACGCAAAAAGAAAAAAAAAAAAATAAAATAATCGGTAAAATTAACTGCCTTTAATATACGCATACATAATTCACAATTCAATTTATCTTTTTCCGCGTACTCGTTCACTTTTTCGTTATAAAAACCGTCTTGTAAACGAACTCCAACGCGAGAAAAAAGAGAACTCAGCTGTTTATACGGAAAAAAAAAAAAAAAAAAAAAAAAAAAAAAAAAAAAAAAAAAAAAAAAAGAGAAAGAAAGAAAAAGAAAAAGTAAAAATACGTATAAATCCTCTTGGCGGCGACTAATCTTCGGCTTGCAAAATCGTCGCGTAGTCGGGATGAAAAAAAGCGCCGCACACATTCAGGACAGTTGACGCGTTCGCGCTGAAAAAGAAAAGCCGCCGCGAAAGGTATATAAGGCGCGGAAAAAAGAAGAAAGACCAGGCCGAGACAACAAAAAAAAATAAGCGCGGACGTAGGGAATAAGCGACGCTTATGTTAAGTCGATCTTACACACACGCGTATAAGAAAAAAAGAGTCCCTCGAGTTTGGTATAGAGTAGTGCGCGATAACGACGACGTAAAAAGAATGAAAAAATAAGGATAAAACGAGAATTAAAAGTATAAGAACGGTGAAAAATAAAAAAAAAATAAAAAGAGAGAGAGAGAGAGAGAGAGAGGAAAAAGGAAAAAGAAAAGGCGTTATCGAGCCGTGCGTGAAAATCCAACTCGTCAGCTCGCAAGACGAGAGAGTCTAGAGGTACGCGAATGCACAGGTCGGCAGCGGGGAACTATCGCTCGAGGAGGAGTTCCTGGACGAGGACGAGAACGAGTGGGAGGACGTGAGCAGTCGGAGTATAATTCCGGGACTAGCCGGGGATTCCGACAAGGACGAGACGACAGGTCCATTCTGCGCCACCGCGTCCGCCGGCTGCGTTCCCCAGCAGGTCGTCCATACGACCGACGGAAACGGCGCCGCTACGGCTACGACGACCACCGCGTCGAGACGACGTGGCTCCTCCCTCTTCTGTGCTCTTTACAACGTTCGTATTTTTTATTATTAAAAATACTTTTATTTTTTATACTTTAAAAAAAAAAAAAAAAAAAGAAAAAGAAAAAAATTTAAATAAAATAAATGGATTTTAAAAAATTTTTAAATTATCGTTTAAATTAAACGAAGGAAGAATGATTGTAACTTTTTTTTTAAAAAAGTTTTTTTTTTAACGATGTTTCTTTTTTTTTTTTATAAAAGTAATACGTAAAGTGATGTATGAATCAAAAAAAAAAAAAAAAAAAAAAGATTATTTTCGTAATTAACGTTTTTAAATCAAAAGTATGAATAAAATCTATATTTACGAAATACATTTATCTCTAATCTCGAATAAAATCTCCCAGCGTAAAATAATTATCCTATCTTGCATAATTAAACCGTCGCAAAGATTTTCTCCGGGCCGAACGAACAACATATAATTTAAAATCTTTGCTCTCTCACTTCATAAAACTCGACGATTAAAGCGCGCACCGCTAACTAATTTACAAGGCTTCGTTTATCTCCGAACGCTAAAGCTTAATCTTTTCATCCCTTTTCCATTCTCATCTCAGCGAATCTCTTCTCTCAAAAGCATTTCCCTCTACCTCTCCATTCCTCCCCTCGCTCTCTCGTTCATAAAATTTCCGCAAGCGCTTAATATGCGGGCAGCTAAGTGTGATCGCCGGATAAAAGTCGCGTAATTAACCTCGGCTAGTCCGCCCGTGACCGAACTAAAACAAAGAAAACTCGAGCATTTTTCTTCTCTCGACCGTCCGGTGTATGGAGTGCCAACGCGAGCGCGATTTTTACCCGTTATTCCTCTATATCTGCCTTTTCTTTTCCCCTTCTATTTTTCCCTCCTTCCTCCCCTCCCCCCGTTGCGAGCGACGAGAAAACGAACTCGGTAAATGTCTAAATCGGATGACGTTTGCGTTTTACCGTAAATGAGAAAACGACGAAAAAGAAAGAAAGAAAGAAAAAAAACGGTAACGAAAAAAAAAAAAGAAACTTCGAATTTTTCGCGTAATAGTGTATGAAGAATGGAGAACGTTATGCGCGAAAGGAGAAAGAGATAGCGAGACGTGTATCATGCTCATAGAGTATTTCGGCTGTTTAATGGCACGCGGAGAATTTCTATTGTCGCGTGTACGTCAAGCGTGAAAAAATAAGGCCGCTCGTTCAAGCGAGTGTTTATATTTATATACGTTCGAAAAACGCGCTAATGAAGAAAAAAAAAGAAAAGAAAAAAAAAAAAAAAAATGTACTTTAACTTTTTGAGGAAATAACGAAGTGCGTGGTGTGCGAAATTTTTTGTTTTTTCTCGCTCGGTTTATTATATTATCGTTTGTCGTTTGGCTATGCGATAAAGAAAAATATATATTTACCGCGAATCGCGTTTGAGATAATTTAAAGTTTTAAATGGATTTTTCGTATAATCGTTGATATTTTTTTTTTTTTTTTTTTTTTACGTTTTTATTATTAATGCTTAAACATTTCGGCGCGACGTATAAAATATTTTCATTTAAATTTGACATATATTTTTTAAAATTTTATCTATCTCCTCCCTTTATCGTTATTTTACTTTAAAAAATTTTCGAGAAAAAAATTTTTGCGTTATCCAATATCAAATATAAAATTAAATAATATAATGAATTTTGAAATAAATTTATTCGTAGAATTAATAAACGATAAAATTATACATACGTCAACAGGATCAAGTTTATAGTTTACCAGAATCGCGGCGTTCGATGACCATCACCGTAAGTAGTAAACCCTCGACTATGGAAAGACAAACGCAAACTGAACTATGGCTTCCAAAGTGGAGACAATTTCTGTATTGTTTAATGGGCGATGTGTCATTTAGGTTAGTACTTTACAATATTGACAATTTGTATAAGTCGAATAACAACTCTTTCATTCTATTATAATCCATGTTGAATAAAAATTATTATTTTAAACCATCGAAATACTATCTCGAACGCACAATGAGTTGAATGTGTAAATATCGGTAAAATCGCGTTTGCCTGTAAACTGAGTAGAGAATTTAAATATATATTTTTTTTTTTTTTTTTTTTGTTTTTTTTTAGGTTTATAATTAATTAATTGTAATAAATGTATAATAAAAAGATGTAAAATAACAATCTTTTAATATAACCGTCCTCGATGAAATGTCGCTTTAATAAATTTAAATCAATTGTTATTAATTAAACTGTAGCTCAAACGGTTGTGTATTGTTGTTAATTCATCTCAACTACAAGAACGTTTTATAAATTTTTACGATTAACGATCTTTTAGCAGCATAAAAGTATACTTAAAATGTATACTCCTTTTCATATAAATTTCAATTTTTTAAAATCGTGTCGAGTCGGTTTTGAATGTACTAAAAAAATTAAATGTACACAACAGAATCATCATTTAAAGCAAAGAGTAATATTTCGTCGTTTTTGCTTATTAGACATACATAAGAGGGAATTGCCACTTTGTTGAAATTATCTCTCACGTGATAAAATTGACTTTTAAATTGAAATATTAGAAAAATCCAATTGAAAATAATAACGTAATTCTTAGAGAAGCGACAATTTATACGCTAATCATTCACGTTTAGAAAAGTAAGATAGGAAAATTAAAAGAAAAAAAAGCTTCATAAATCGGCATTCGGAGATGTAAAAAAAAAGAAAAAAAAAAGAAAAAAAAAAGAAAAAAAAAAGAAAAAAAGAAAAAAAAAAGGAAGAAAAAAAAATTTTTTTTTCCAGAAAACGTCGTCAGCGCGAGGCGGCGGACGGCTGTCGAAAGCACGGCGAGCGAATCGAGAGGTACATCAACAGCGTCTCGCACATCGACAGAGCTGCGAGGGTCGTGTTTCCGGCCTCGTTCACCCTCCTCATCGTCTGTTACTGGATGGTCTACGTCACCTATCAGGAGGAATTCAAGTGGCAGGATCCGCCGATGGGTTTGGCCTCTCACCGATAATAAACTCACTCACTCCCTCTCTCTCTCTCTCTCTCTCTCTCTCTCTTTCTCAAGGACTGACCGACGAACGCGTGAGACTTATATACATATATATTACATACGTGTACTGACTTTTACGCGCGGTTCTCTGTTATATGTAAGATACGGGCGAGTTTATAGAAACCGAATGATATACATATATAGATACTCGTTGGGTTAACACGTCATGTTTGCAATGGCAAGAAAGAGCTTAAGGTGTGATTTATTTTAAAAATAAAAAAAAAAAAAAGAAAAAAAAAGAAAATTTAATATTTCTATCGTCTCGTTGAGATTCCTTAAATTTGACGTTAAAGCAAAAAGATCTTGTTTTAAATATTAAAATAATATGAAGGCTCAAATAACCGACACCAAGAGAAAAATTAATTATATCTTTCGGTATTATATAAAATCTGAAAAAAATCGAAAAATTAATAATTATTTTATTGTTTTCGCTAAAAATATCATTTGAACGCGTGACAGACAGAACTGAGGAGGAAAATTGGATTGATTAACCAATGATCTTAGATCTCGATAAAAGTCCTCATAGCGTCACTCGCCTATACTGCCAATAGTTAAGTTAGTAAATAATAAAATTTATTAAATTATAACAAAATATTTTTTATCATTTAATGTGCAATACTTCATTTTACATTCTCACACGATATCAATACTTTGTATTACTTGCCAAATTGTTAATTGTAAGCAATATTGTTGATGATTTGTTAAAATGCGCATATTTGATCTCTCATGTGTTCTTACTTAAACCAAAAGTCGTAGCGTAATATTAATTTAATTTAATACTACATATATAAAAATTATGTGTATGCTAAATAAAAAAAAAAAAAAAAAAAAAAAAAAAAAAAAACAATTAATGTTAAAATGAATAGCGTAAAACCAAATGCAATATATGCAATAAATGCGGTAATTATTTTTGTTCATTATTTTTATTTTAAAACAATTAAGTAATATGATAATTGACTGTCTTTTATAAGCAATATCGGCAATAATTTTAATAAACATTCAATTTTAATATTTTATTAAAACCTTATATAAATTATTTGTTAATTTAGGTGTAAAATAAAAAATATTTATAATATTATTCATATTGTTTTGAAAAATTATTTTGCAAAGTGATAAAAGCTTTATTTTATTTTCTTATCTATTATAAACAAATATATATTTAAAAATACTGCAAACAAATACTTATATTGTAAAAGAAATTTATTTTTTTTTTTCAGATAATTATTTTTTTATTTACCGATAAGCTTACAAAAGTTTATTTCCTTTTAAAGTCATTATAATCTATTTGCGAGGTAACGTTTCTGATTTTATAGTTTTAAAATGTTATTATTTTGATGAAAACTGTCGTTTTTTTTTTTTTCTTTTTAAATTATTTTTTATTCTAATGATCAAAATTTTTTACGTCGATCTTTCTAGAAATTTTACACATCGCAAACAATTATTACATAAAATAATTCACATTTTTAGTTTAAAATAATAAACAATTTTATTAACGAAAAATTTTTAATTTAAGAATTTTATTTTTATTTATTATTTAAAAAATTTAATTAAATTTTTAATTGTACTCTTAATTTAATCAATAATTAGATTTTATATTATCGCTTGAATAAGCAAGTAAACGAAATTATGTGATATTATAATATACAATGACACCCTCAGATGCTTTACTCCGTAAATATTTCTTATAATTCATTTGCCTAAAGCTTGAATAATAGTTGTAATAAAATATAAAACAAAAATTCCGAAAATATGTATAAATAGCAAGAAAAGAAAAACACAACTATCGAAACATTTACAGAAAATTACGCCAACGTCGATGTGAACGTTGTGGGAATGAATAGTGATATCTTTATTTATCAATATTGTTATCATTATTATTATTATTATATTTAAATAATTTTTAAGTGTACATGTTAAAGATAAAATTATAAAAATGCAAAGTTGTCAGCAAATGCTAACAAAAAGTTAATTGTTAATTTTATTTACTTTTAAAAATTTTATCATTTTCGTAGCTTAAATTATGAAACAGTCAACAAAAAAGCTAATATTTATTTAATAACAGTATTATTTTATAAATATTAAGACAAACAGGGCTTCGTTCATAAAATATTTTTTATAGAATTTATATATTCTATTCAAACACTGAAATGAAATGTTTTCATTGTAATTTAATTTAAATTCTGAACAAATGCAATTGTGAGCGTAAAAAGTAATTCACTTAGAAAAAAAATATTATACAAAATGAGAGTATATATATATATATATATATATATATATATATATATATATATATAAAATGTATGTAAAGAAAGATAAAAATGACATTAACTGCGTACGCGACTTAACGTTAAGAATTTAATTCTTAACCGTCAACGAAATATGCTGCAATAAACCTGTTATATATGTAACATAAAATGTTTAAGAGCTGTTATGAATGTTTAAAATAAAAATAAATCTGTGAAAATAAAATTATATTATATTATTGAATTACATTATTTCTATCGTATCCCGAAGTTATTTTACTTATTTTCTTTCCTTTTCAAAACTATTAATCAATTTTTTTTTAATTTATTTATTTTTGTTTTTTTTGTTTTTTTTTGTTTTTTTTTATTTTTTTTTATTTTTCAAAAACATCTAAGATTTACGCAATTTTCGTGCAAGTGAACATAGATTTGAGATTGAATACGATGTTCTATTACGCTCAATCAATCATCAATGTAAAGTTGCCACACGATCGAGAAACAAAAGAAAGCAACATAAATCTTGTCTCTTGTCTCACAAAGGTGACAAGAGCTCGATCACCTAACTCGTTCTCGAATATTACTAAAAAATACATTTTTCATTCAATTGCAGATTAAAACCAAGGAATTTTCGTAAAAATTTAAATTCGTAAAACGTATATGAATTATAAAAAAAAACTATTAGAATATTATCAAAGTTAAAAAAAAAATTAACAAAATGAACGGAGAAACGTGCATCGAGCTGTCGTCGAATTCCAGTCAAGAATCGTAAGAAAATATACTTATTGATGAAAATTGTATTATCGTATAAAAGTAGATATCGATAGAACGTAGATATTATGTTCTATCGAAATTTTATGGATCTTTTCAATTTTTTAAGAATGTTCGAGGTTAAGTCATACATAACTATTTTAAACAGGCACATATGTACTTACAAAAACCATGAATTATTATTGCATGTACGCTAGCTTTTACATTTATTTTCATTTTAAAACGAAAAATTGTTAATCGTATAGTAACACAGCTTTCGTAAACTAGACTGTTATTAAAGTCAAGCTTTTGAGATTGATTAAGTAAACGATAAAGTACTATTTTTGTATCGATTAAAGCTATTTTAAATACTATTAACAATTCGATCTCAAAACACAAGCTTTTTAATTAATCAACTAAGATAAATAAATATTTCAATATATTATAAAACGAAAAATATTAAAAATATAAAGATTCAATTTATTTAATAATTAGCGCATGTGAAAGTAAAATATTTAACGTCACGCTTGACGCATCTGGTTTAAAATTTAATTCCATAAACATTTTAACATAAAGTCATTCTATCGAGTATACGGTTAAATGTTCTATATCAAAGATTACCTTAACTCGGTTGCAAAGAAAAAACTTTTAAAACGCGAAACTAAAATCCTCTCACGCACATACTCGAAAATCTAGAAAAACACAATACACTAGCTTAACGTAACATTTCTCTTCGTTTATTCCCGTTTTTATTCTGTCGCCTAAAAAAAAAAAAAAAATCAGTTTAAAAAATATGAAAAAGAAAAAAAAAAAAAAAAAAAAAAAGGATATTAAATCCATCCGTAAAATGTCAAAACTACGTGAATTTTTTTTCATCCACAAGACTGGCCGAGGGAAAAGAGTCGGTAGCGCATCAAACCGACTGGAAAGAAAAGACGAAAGAAAACGAAATTGAGATTTCCGAATCGAAGGCTAAAATCGAGGAGGACGATTGCATCGTCGCTATCGAAGGAGCAACGGCTGCGGCAACGTCAGATGCTACGCCGATGACGAAAACGGAATCATTGACGCGAGACGTTCGCCGGCTCAAAAGTGCCACTTTGGACCGTATGGGTAAAATGCTGAAAATACATTCCAAGTCGAGCAGCGAAAAGGTACGTTTCGATTTCCGATTTCGATAAACGGGTTTAGTGATTTTTTTTTTCTTTGTAGCGGTATTAAAAAACTTTACTTTTTAAAATTTTATCACGAAATAATGAGGTGTTAATTTTCAACTATCATTGGGCAAATTTTGATATTCACACCCGTGAAATATCGCAATCGTCTGATTTACATAAATATAAGTACAAAATTTTTAACGTTACAACTTAATTTTTATTAAAAACTTTGAAATCAAATGAAAATTTAATAATTAATTCGATATTATATTAACATGCAAAGTGCGTTCGTCAAGGTAGACGCCAATTTCATTCGATCTTATAGCTTTATCAAATATTTAAGCAATCAAACTAAAATCAATAAATGAAATATTTTACCTTCGATCGATGTTAAATAGTTTTACGGTAATTAATATTGATGTAGGAAACTTATAACGAATTTTGCATCCGTTGCAGCCAGACATAGCCCCGGCGAGTAGCCAAGACGCAACGAGAAAGCAGAAATTCAATTCCTTAACGAGAATGTTGAGGTTCACAGACAAGGAAGACAAATCAAAATCTCCCGAACAGTGCCGGGGTCGTTCGCTCACGCGAATTTTACGAAAAAAAATGACCACCGAAGGCGACAATCCACCAGACAAACCCGACGAACATATACGCGGCATTTTTTCTAGAATACTTGGACAAATTAGAGGAAAGTATACTCATTTGTTTTTTTTTTTTTTTTTTTTTTTTTTTTTTTTTTTTACTTATTAACAATTTAAAGTTTTAATTCAATTAACGACATGAAATATTGATATATTGAAACGAACTTTGAATGTTTCAATTACTTGATCTAAAGTACTTAAAAAATGAATTAATAATATCGATAAATTTAATATTACAGGTCGAAATACTTCGAAAGCTAATTCAGCAACTGAAAATTCACAAAAAGACAAAGAAAAAACATCAACTTTATCAAAATTGCCATCAAATTCTGGACTATCGGATTTAAATCTTGAAAGTTCATGTCCAATCATGAACGCTCACCACTAAGCCACAATTTTTTTTAAAAATATTTTTAATAAAAAAGAATTTATTTTTTGTATAATATAATTAATAAATATAAAGAAGCACGGATTAAAAAAATTTTTTTTATACGCATAATGAATTTTTGATACATAAAGAGGGTATATACAAGCGAGAAAAATAAAAAGTAGACAGATTTCCTTGAGAACACCATGTTTATTATGCGCGTTCAACGACGTCCGATTTTTAAATAAAAATTTTTACAATGTCAGTTTTTTTTCTTCGTGTAATATCTATTAATAAAGTTATAAAAAAATGTCAAAAAAAAAAAAAAAAAAAGAAAGAAAGAAAAATTAAAAAATTGACATATTTTTATATAATAAGGAAGTTTTTTTTTAATATATATAAATATTAATTGTTTACAACAAGTTTTGAGTAAAAATTGTATATCAGTTTGAGATTCATTCGATGATGTAAAAAAGGCCGACGTATACAATGTTTTTTTCTTTCAGTAAGTAATAACCTTCGTTTTTCTTTTTTCTTATTTTTTTTTTCTTTTTTTTTTCTTTTCTTTTCTTTTCTTTTTTCTTTAACACCAATGGGGAAAGTACAAATTAAAAACGAGCGAGCTGTTACTCATCTGCGACGGAACATCGATAGACAATTGTAATTTATCAATTATCACAGAATAACGTAAGAGCGGTAGCTTATCTCTCTCTTTTCAAATGGGAGATATTTATATTTTGTAACACCTAGTGTACATTGTTGTGATGTGACCGTTTGTTCGAGATTCGCTAATAGGATCGCAACACTCGCGACTATTTATTTATTTATTTTTGTTTTGTTCAATCTACAAACTATACAGATTTACATACTGAAAATTGGAATATTTTTTCAACCTACAGATGATGATTTTATCGATTATCTGCGCTTCGCATTCATCTACTCTTTGTTCTTATACACATTTTGCCGAGGCATTAAATATGTCTTAGGCCTATTGCGCGATATTTGCTTTCTTCAAATGCAACTTAGCATAATATTTTATACAAAATTATTTATATCTTACAATATTTCCGAACACACAGCGACTTTTCATTAATTAAGTACAAAAGGAAGTTGTTCTAAAATGTGTCATGACTTTTTTTTATATTTTATGTGATAAATTGACAGATCAAAAAAAAAAAAAAAAAAAAAAAAAAAATTAATGAATTGCAAGCGTAAACAAGAAAAAAACATTTTATAAAATTAACGACACAAAAATGCGTCTTACAAAAATAAAATAATATTAAAATCATGAATATATAATTTCATCTCGACTTTACGTTCTGCGCCACTAAAATGTAAGATCACGTTCGTGAAAAAATAGAATTTTCAATTGATAAAAACGGCTCTTCATCAATCAGGAATTGACGAATTCCACAAGGCTATTATCGTTTCTCGATCAATAAAAACCATCGCTCCGACGCTCTTTCAATAATCGAAACAGGAATAATTGACAAGCGCGATAAAAAAGAATGGCAAAATGATACATATAGATGTCAATGACGATAACTCATTATTTTTTTATAATACTAATCGATAATGATATTATTAATTAATTAATTAATAATAATAAAATGCTGCAAAAACAATAACAATTGTAATAATAGTAATAATACAATTCTCAATAGAATGTTTGACCTTTGCAACTTAGTTTCTCTCTCTTGTAAAAACGACAAAAACGTTTCTGAGACGAATCCCTAATTTATTATTATTTATAGCTTACAATTACTTAAGTTCTAGGAAGACTGATTTACCGACAAACGAAAGATCGTCAAAAAGAATGGGAAAATACAGTTTAAAAATCATTCGTATTGTATATTTATACAATTGGTTAGTCTTGAAGTAAGAATAAAAAAATTAATAAATTTTTAAATAAAACAAAATTAATTTTTATTATTTACCATCAATTTGTCGGTAACTCAGGATCGTATTATTAACACTCAACGAGGATCGTGGCACCTTTCAGCAATTAGCGATTTAGCGATATGTGTTTACAACACGCTCTGAAGCGCACATTTAAAATTAAAATTTAAAAAACTTTTTCCTCGCTTCTTTTACTCATAGGCATTATACATTCTTCTTCTATTTTTTTAAATAATTATATTTGTAAATTTTTATACGAAACACTTTTGCACCGCGTGCAGCAAAGTATTATTAAATTTCGGACCGCAAAAGCATTTATTATTAACATTCGTACACTACTAACGAAGTAGAAAAATTAAATACATTCTCTTGCTCACATATACAATTGGCGAAACTTGCGCTCTTCGATTATATAATCGTTTTACAACGCAATCGGTTTATTTATTTATTTATTTTTTTTTTTTTTTCCTTTTTTTTAAATTCTCCCTCGAGGTTAACAAAAATGAAAATTTTAGCCTGGCAAATTATTTGTCCTTATGACGCTTCTTTTAAGTTTTTATTTCACGGCTCTCGCGTTTTGCAAAGGAAGAAATACTTTCGCGAGAGGATATGGCTTTCTACGAAGATGCGAGTTTCTTGTTCCCACAGATTTTCGCCTGTTTATTTTGTTATTTATTTACTTTTTTTTTTTTTTTTTTTTTTTTTTTTTTTTTTGTTATTTTTATCTTAAAAGGGAAAAGTAGTAAGTATCAGGATAATATTTGGGTCCGAATACAATGATTTTTACAGAGACATTCAGATTGTCCCTAACGACGATTGGCAATTGCGTGTAAATTTGGGTATCTTTCGACTTTTTTATTTATTTTAGTATTCGACATAGGTAAACAGAAAATCGCATATTTGCTCTTAGTGTTTCTCAACCCGAATCGATTTTCGATGAGTCTGAGTGGCATATTTGTAAATTTACAAAATCATAACAACTTGAGTAATGTACCGATTAATTTAATAGATTAGTTATACTAACGAAATAACTAATTGTTTAAGCTGTATAAAATTAGCAGTTGATACTAGCGATTATCGTATAATATACTCAAGTAATTAAGAATAACAGCTCTTTTATAGAGCTGTAATAATAGAATTTATAATTGCATTTTTATATCACAAAACTAACTAACGAATGGTTCGTGAGAGAACTAATTAATCACTCGATATAATAACATAACTAATTATTTACAAGAAATAAACGTAATCGTCGAGGTAGTCGAACATATAAATGTATAAATAATTAAATATGTTTTTTTTAAGGGCAAGAAACTTTATGACATGTATTGCATATAATTTATCGTTAAAAACATTAATGGATAAAATAATATACGTACTTATATTAAGTAGACAACAAATCTATCAACTTTCTTATAAATAACGGCGATCCTTTTTTAAAATTCTTTTATTTATAATTTAAAATTTAATTTGTTCTAAAATTTAATTAATTTTCAAATATTTAACTATTGTGAGAATTCAAATATCCCTAAATAAAAATAAAATTAGGGTTGTTAGAATAAAAAAAAAAAAAATAGTTAATTATCGCATTTAAAAAATTAAATTTGTAAAATAAATAATATAATATTGCAACAATTTTTTTAAAATAAAACTTATCTACTAAGAAAAATGAAAAATTTTTCGTAAAATATGGAAATATGTATTTTCCAAATACAAAAATAATCAATTTTTTGTTTAATAATGTACAATAGGAAATAGCTTTATTTACTCGAAATAAATGAATTAATAATTTATTTATTAAAAATTTTCACCAAAATTAATAATCGATTGATTTTTTTTTTATCAATCGTTATTAAAAATTTACTTATACATATGAAAAAATTATTACAATTTAATCATGTGTTCAACGTGAAATATTAATAAAAAAAAAAAAAAAAAATCTTTTTCTTATTGCACATTGTAAAGTTCTCATTTGCCCTTTAAATCGTTTATGCATTTTCTCGACTACCTACGAACGCTCGCTCAGAACGTTCTCTCGAACGTCCGATAATGGACGGAGACTGCTGCTTCTCAGTGTTTATGTGTAATTAATACATGTCGTCGACTCTATCTTCTGCGAAAAGATCCTGCCGTCGTCGTCGTTTTCATCCTGTCACCTACTCGGCCGACGTCGGTCGATCAACGGCGACGAATCGATCGGAATGTCTTGGGAGCTCTCGGACCTTGTCAGCTCGGCCCTCGTCATCAACTTAAGATTCTCGCTCTCCTCCAGCTCCTCTTCCTCCATCTCCTCCTCCTCCTCCACCGCCTCCTCCTCCTCCTCCTCCTCCTCCAGTTCCTCCTCTTCTTCCTCCTTCCTCGAACAGCTCGATATCAGTCTTTCGCGCTCATCACATTCCCGACTCGGCGATACCTTCGTCATCTGTAATAAAAATTGGATCAAGGTTACACGAGTTATTCGAGAGATACCCATTTCTTTTAAACACATTCGAAAGATTATTGAAAACAATATGTTTTTCTTTCTTTTTTCAATTACATGCTCATTGATGCCGGTTCGCTATACGTAAAGTAATGATCATTTTAATGGATAATGAATATTTATAGATGCTTCGGTAAGTACGATGATTTATGACTTGATTACAATTTTTTTATTTATATTAATTAACGCAATAGCAAATTTATTTTTGCAAAGCAATAATAATTTGCAAAATAATAAATTAATTAGAAAAAATATTATCGTTGTTTGACAAACTTAGCTATTTCGTTTTAAATTAATGTCCTTCTTTAAATTTAGCTCAAACATGCAATTGAAAATATTTTACACTTTTAAAGCTTTAATTTACATAATTCAGCGTGCAATTATAACACTTTTTAAATCATTGTTTTAAATATTATTAAGTTATAAATATTAAACGTATATAAAGATAAAATACTAAATTTATACCGAAATACATGCTTAATTTTATAAATATCACATTATAACTTCATATTAAACGAAGTATAAGTTTGAGAATTTGTAAAAAAAAAAAAAAAAATAAAAATTTTAAGAACTAAAAATATTTACCATGCAACTACAATTCTAGTTCATGAAACAAATTTTCAATAACAAGAAAATATTGTAAATTCATTAGCGTACAATAATAAAACTACGATTTATTCTATGTTTATAATAATATTAAAGAGTAAAAACCATAACATTCAGATACACGAATAAAAATACATCAATCAAGTAAAAAATATTTTTTAACATTTTCTAAAAAAAGTCGGCAATTGATAAAACAAAATTAAATTATAATGTTGTCACTTGGAATGTGTACCATAATTATTTATATCAATTTATACAGATATTTACAAAGAGTAAAATTGTACAAAAATATTCATTCAAATGAAAAATTTACATGCTTCAATCCATGATGACGAAATACATTTACTAATTTTAGACTGGCAATCGATACGGCACAGTAAATATAAAAAAATCACGAACAGCGTGCAAATATTCGAAAAAAATATAAAAATTAATTAATTAATTAAAAAATTCAAGCAACGAGCAACATTTCTCTTTTGACTTTTTAAAAAAAATTACCGTCGGAGTAGTATTCGCTGCTCGAATGTCACCTTTCCTTTTCATTCTCATTCTCAGCCTCGACTGGGCTCTTTGCGTTTTCGACCGAGCTTCGATTCTTGCCTAAATTTAAAGATTGAATAATTGAAAAAAGAAAATTTTTTCAACAAAAATTTACCATTATCTGATTCTCACTATTAAAATTATTAATAATTTTTATAACTTCTTTGATATGAAATTTAAAAGCAATTTTCTAAAATAATTGATCAATATTAAATTTTTAGTCAAATTTTATCAATAACTTAACAATATTTATGTAGTTATAATATTTAGTAGTTAATTAAAACAAGTATTAATTTTTTAAGCACAAGGGAATTAATTATTTATCTTTTTCATATCCCAGAGTTTTAAGGAAACGTAAATTTATGACACTTGAAAATTTCATGATTGTTTGGGAAAAATGTATAGCTCCAGTGCTATGAAAATTTTGGCATTTAAAGTATGCAATCAATTTACATTATTTGTCTTTAAAATTTATCAAAAAAAAAAAAAAAAAAAAAATTATATGCACATGTTGAAGTTTGATCTAAGCACTGAATCTATAAAAACGTATGCGATTTTAAGCATGAGACCTAATAATAAAATCTTTGTAAAAACTATCACTACCTTCAAAGCCCTGATTGTCATGAATCTCCCGAGGCGGTCCCGTATTATCTTGTCCTTCGAGAACCGCCAGGAGACACTGATGTATGCAAATGTATTGTTGCTCAGTCTGCACCATCCAGACGCGCTCTTTCCTCATCGCCCAGACGATGCCGAATATATCAACGTAATCGCTCACGAGTATCTGCTGTAAAATACGATCGAGAGTTATGAAGGTACCACTGCGTCCCACGCCTGCACTACAATGTACGACAATTGGACATTGATCCGGTTGCACTTTCTCACGGAATGCACGGACGAAACACGCTAGAGTTTGAGGAGGAGAAGGAACACCAAAATCTGGCCAGGTTGTGAAATGAAAATGTTGGATCACTCGTTTCGAGTCACCCTAAAAGAAAAAGATATTAAGCGTCAAACGTCGATTTCTAATAATCCGTAAATTTATTTAATCGAACGAATAATAAATTAAACTTACTCTACGAAGAATGAATTCGGTAATAGTCCAATCTGAATAACGTTTCTCATTCAAAATCGTAACGCAAATGTCCCCGTAATAAACTGGATGCGTATCCGTTGGCCAATAATGATCACACTTTTCGCGACCTTTTTCGATACAACGTGTCAGCATGACGATGGCTCTGCTATTGCTCTCCCAAACCATTCTCCAAAAGTCATCCCTTGTCGAATGCAATGGACCTTGCGTAACGATGAATTCCCTTCGTGAATTCTTACCCTTTGGGGAAAAAAAAAAAATAAATAAATAAATAAATAAATAAAAAAAAAAAAGGTAATAAATGTTAAAATACGATTTCTTTTAATTATAGAAAAAAGTCTTGTCAACGAAACAATTTATAAAAATGCATTTTGACCAATTAATTATCGAAAATAAGAAAATTGATCTCGTTACAATCAATTCGCCTTTTTTTCGCTTACAGCAAGCTTTTTAAATGTACAAAAATGCCAACTTTAACATTATTTAACGGTCCTTTTTGCTAATTCATGACGATATCTTTCACACATCTGCGTAATTGCGTCGCTCATTTACGTTATTAATATAAAAGGCTAAAACAAAATAACGAGAAACTTATTAAACGAGCGATAAACTTTAAGAAAACTTACGGTAACGTAATTGGCGTTTATGTAATCCGAACCTTCCTCGTCGTCGACGGGCTGAAGCTTAAATCTACTGTGATCGTATGGTAAAATATTGGTGAAACGATTCTTCGGCCTGTTGCAAGGTAAATCGGCGGCCGTGCAGGGTTGATCGCGTCCTACGTTTTTCAATTCCTCGAATTCCTCCGAGAAACGGAAATCCGAATCGGCCGACATTATGCGATAATGCTCCGAGAAATTTTCCACCCTGATCGGTCGACTGTAATAACAAAGAAAATCGATTATTTTATAATAACATATTCTTTGATAATTTAATTTTGCAAAAAATTTTAATTTATCAACGACAGATTGATTTATTATCAATAAATATATTTTAGATCAAACAATATCGTATGATATTTAAAGAAGAAGAAGAAGAAGAGATATGTGTTATTTAACAATTAATGCACGATAACATCATTCAACGAAGAAACTGCGAGTTGAGATTTTTAAATTTAAATCAAGGTGTGCCCATTTATTGTTGCTCGCATGAATTGATTAGAACATAAATTCATGCATGATATTCTGGTGAATCATTATACCGGCGATTTAATTAAATTCACGTGTATCGATATAAAATAATTATTTTTCAATTTTAAGATTTAATTTTAGTAATGAATATTATTTGCATCGCGATATCAAAATACACAAAATTCTACATGTACGCATGAATTATGTAATTAAAGATTTAAAAAACGAATAATAAATAATTAAATTCTTAAGAATACACGTAGAAAATTTTATTAAAATATTTTTAATATTTAAAATATATCGATAATATTTTTTATTGAGAAATATATATATATAATTATATTGAAATAAAAAAATTAAAACATCATTTTTAAATAGACTGAAAAATTTTAAATGTTCATCTATTACGTAATAAGACTAGATTTTGAAATTTTGTAATCAAGAGCACTTGGCACATTGTCGCAATTGGATAATAGACATTTAAACTAAAGTATGATTCAAGTATATATTATACCGCCATAAGAGTCGTGATACGTACGTCATTGATGTTAATAGACAGCTTGCATTTTGAAAGTAAAAGTTTAAAAAAATTCGTCAGGAATTGAATTCAAAAAATTTTATATTACTTGCATTGAAAATAATGAATCGCTAACAAATTTAAACATTTTTCTATTTTCAAACAATAATTTCAAAATTAAAAGGTTAAACGTTTTCACGTTTTCATCAAAAACAAAACAAAGTGAAAAAGTAAACATTAAATATGCAACAATAAACTTATGTAAGTAAACAAAAAAAAGTCGTGTAAAAAAGATGAAGATAAACAGGAGGAGGTAATAGATGCATTACCTAGTTTCGATGACGCTGTCGGGTAACGAGAGGTCGTCGGTCGCGCGGGTCTCGGTGGTTTTGCGTCCTTGGCTCCTGCGTCGCCTTATTAGCAGTCCGATCCCGAGCAGGGCCAAAAGCAGCACGATCGGCACCGTCACGCCGACAATGATTGCCGTATTGTCCTTATCTGCTCACCAGCCGCCAACGAAAAGAGTGAGATATATATATATAGAGAGAGAGAGAGAGAGAGAGAGATAGTCGTCAATGAAAGAAGGAAAAATGAAAAAAAAATAAAAGACGGAAGATTAATTTGACGGTATTTGGTATGTGTGAGAACGATCGAGAAAAGGATGGTGAGATGAGATTGGGTGTGTGTATAAAAAAGAGAGAAAGAGAGAGAGAGGCACAATATTACACACATTATCACGGACACATCGAATGACGAAAACGAAAGCAACGTGCATGGCAATGCGAGTTTCGTTGAAATTCTTGCGTGTGTGTGATGTTGTTGTTGTTATTGTTCTGACTGTATATATGATGATTTTTTTTTTTTTTTTTCTTTCGTTTTTGCTACGTATATGGGAGGTGCGCTTATGTGTGTCAATGGTATGTGGTTTGCGTACTTTTTATTATCGCTACTCTTGATTTTTTTTTTTTTTTTTTTTTTTTGCTGTTTGTATGTGAGAATGTGATGTATATATATATATATATATATATGATTGTTTTCTATTGCTTTTTACATTCGTTTTATTTGCAGGAAGGGAAGATGCTTCATTCTTTTTTTGTTTCATTTTTTTTAATTTCAATTTTTTTTAATTTTTTTTTTTTTTTTTTTTTTTTTTTTTTTTATTAGCTTACCTGCCAACAGCAATCCTTAGGCGAGGCATGTGCACGAAATAATTATAAGCATGAATTTTTTGCGAGCATCTTTTTAATCTTAACTTTTAATAGTTTTTAATATTCATTCCCGCACAATCGATTTACTTATTTCTTTTATTCTTTGTTTTTTTTTTTTTTTTTTTTTTTTTTTTTAAAGAACTGTGACTTTAACTTGTACTTTAATTTTATTCAACTCTTCAATGTACGTTCATTTAAAGTTATAAATATACTTTTCACGTTTTTACGAAACTTTAGACTGTATTATTAAAACTTTAAACTTTTCTATATCGTGGAGTTTAAAAATCATCGTTATCGTTTCAACATCGACTATTCATGAAAAATCTTCTGGGGTAAACTTTTCTTCGACGCAATATTCATATATAAAAGTAAGAAATTTAACATTAAAAATATTGAATTTTTATAAATGAAAAATATCAAAAAAAATAAATAAATAAATAAATAAATAAACCAAAGGCAAATAAACGTAAAAGAATACGCAAATTTTAAACTAAACGATATAATAAAATAAAATAAACATTCTTCACTCTCAGTATATGTATAAACGCAATAATTGTAATGGACGCATCGATTAAAGTGACGACACTCACCAGTTTGTATGGGAAAACTGTAGCTGGTATCGGTGAATTTTTCGGGCGCCGTGAAAGCTCGAACTTTCACTCGATACGTCGAGCCGGACTTGAGCGGTCCGTTGCAGTAGCCATTGTTGTTTTCGCAGTTTTCCGTACCGATCGTGAAGTCCTCCACCGAGCCGTTTTTAAATGGATAATACGGTTCCATTACCTGCGAATCGAAAAGTGGTAAGAAATAAAGGTAAACGTTACTGTTCTTTTTTTTTTACATTGGTATAAACAAATTTTACTTTTATGAGTTTTCTTTTTTTTTTTTTTTTTTTTTTTTTTTTTTTTTTTTTTTTTCATCTCGATGCACTAATCTACCTTAAGATAAAATATTTTTTATTAAATAAAGTATAATAAATTTATACGACAGTTACGAAAATGTTTAAGTTGCATCTAAAGCATAAATTGACTGTAATTGAATGTAAAGCATTATAGGGTAACTTCTTCATGACGAGCTATTTTAAGATATAAGAGCGTCAAGTACTCTAAAGCTTTGAATGCGTATGCTTTAAAAAGATTCTTGTCAATATTAATGTTAAATTTTTACTTATTATTCGTGTAGTAATGGTTTATCGGTGTTTAAAAATTTTTTATTAATGTAAATACGTCTTTTTATTACTACTTAATAAGACAATTTTTCGAAAAATTAATTTTTTTTTTTTTTTTCTTCTTCTTCTTCCGATTTCAATGTATCTAACAGAAATATGCAAACTAAATGCAAAGGACGTTCGAATGCATTTGATTAACATTTCGTTTACCTTCTCTCTCAACGCTTAATCTACGATGTACGAGTATACGCAAATGAAGAGAATTCATGTAATTAAGCAAACACATAGTTAACTTATTTTGTTATAAAGTTGCTAAAAATTGCTTCGATGAACCAATTGCGTAATAATTAGCGGATCGAAAGTTTTTACAAAACGCAAAATTAGGAAAGAATCGAAAATTAATCAATTTGATAAATCCATTAATCGGTATATAATTTTATGTCTAACCTGATAAGGCGGCCAAATACTATAAGCTTGCACGTCTTTCCATCTTGGCATTTCGAGTCCGCTCGCGTTCTTGCTGTCGTCCTCGGCGACGATAATCGTGTAGGAGGTTACCGCGCCGTTCTGCTCGCTGAAGTAATTCTTCCTGAACCTTATCTGTATTGTGGTGCTGCTCTTGCAAACCTCCGTCGGTACGACTTGAGAAAGCGGCTTCGGTGGCGCGAGAATCGGCATCTTCTGCTTCAAGATCGCCTCGGGACCGAAGCCGACGCGCGTCTCCGCCTGGATGCGGAAGATGTACGTCTTGCCGGGGATCAAGTTCTTGATAGTGCCGCGGAACTCGTTCGACTTGAAGTCGCGCTCTTGCGTGTGCGCCGAGCCCTGCGACAGATAAACACACGAAGCCCGACTAAATTTTATTATGTAAGTGCGGAGAGGTACGCGAGAGCTCGAGACACCTCGACGATTATTGCGACGACGATCGAGTGTGATATAGAAACGATTGTTGAGCACGATTGCCTCGTTATAATTGTTCACCATCAAACGCCGATTGCTTTTGAATTAATCTCCGATATTCAAAAGTATGATTTTCGCTCGGTTGACGAAAACAATAACGAAATGGTAAGTGTTATCGTCGATAAACTTATTAATTTTTTCATCGCGAAATTTAAATTGTATAATTACTCGATTATATTATTTATATCGTTATACGTTGTTTTTAAAAAATTTTAAATTTTATATTTTATAATAATATTGTAAAATTTTACCAACGAAATGTACCTTAATAAAATTTTTAATTTCTGCTAATTTATAGTTTAATAGCGTAACGATGTCACTCGAATCACTAAAAGCTATTCCAAAAAGACGTTATTTATATAACATCGCTGATAAAAATCTCAAAATAAATCTAACGAAAGATAGCTTAAAACTATATCTTATCGCATTTCCTATGACAAAGAACTTGGAAATGCTAGTATTTCAAAGTATATAAATTTTTTAATACGAATTTATCGTCGCTTATTTTAATTCAGTAATTTTAAATCCAATAAAGCTCTTAGTTAATCCAATAATTAAAATTCACTTCCAATTCGTAATAATGCAAAATTTTCAATAATCGTAAGCTGATGCGGCAATTTTTAATTCCGCATAAAGCGTTGTATAAAATTAAATGCAGTTTTCAAAAAAAAAAAAAAAAAAATCTTTTGTGTCAATTCAATATTTTCACGTAATTACATAAATTTAGAACATTTATTTAAATTACACGCAGTAATTTCAATTAAAAATAATTGTCCGTGTCAATTGGTGCTATTTGAAAACTATGTGATGGTATAATTAATTGAATTGATAAACATAATACTTCTTGTTTCCGATTAATATAGAGATTATTGTATTTTTATCAATTTTTTTGATAAATAAGTTGTTGAATGAGAAGTTCGTATTTAGTTTCTTTTTTGAAATATCAAGTATTGAAGTGATTGATATCATTATTTTGCAATATTATATATTTATTTATTTCAATCAATAATCTTCTTTTGCATAAAGCAAATTATTGAATAAATTTCTATTTATCTTTTCTATGTCTTTTTTTTTTTTTTTTTTCTTTTTAAAACGTATCCAATTCAAATTTTAATATGTAAAAATAAAAAAATTAATAAATGAATGGATGAAAAAGAGAGCATAGCGCGTCTTATGAGATGTAGCAGACGTTAAAATCGAACAATTTTATAAGACGTACCTCAAGGCCATAGGTGATACTGAACTTCCTGATAATGCCATTTTGCTTTTGACTGGGCAGCGACCACTCGAAGCTTATGTCGCTCGGTTGTATATCCGTCGGTTGGAACTTGCTGACCCTACCGGGGAAGGACTCGCTCGTGGTGAAGCTCGCGCTCAATGGATTCGAGCGACGAAGATAGTTCGACTCGGTGCCGGAACGCACGACCAGTGTAAACGTGTAATTGCGGTAAGGCTTCAGGTCCGATATCGTTATGTGGTTTAACGAAGTTATGTTGTGCACGTAATTGTCGTCCGCGTTTATGTACTGAACCTCGAAAGTGTCGTACTCGCCACGGGGTGGATCCCACGTGAGGGTGATCTTCGTGTCGTTGATCTCCGTGGCATTTATTGCCGAGATCGGCTCGGGATCTGGAATGATTTTTTTTTTTTTTTTTTTATTTATTTATTAAATCTATTAAAAATATTTTTTTAGCTAATGTTAATTTTGTTTTAATAGTAAATTAGTGTTCAAAGTTACCAAAAATATGTCGATCTTCTTGAATCGTTACAATTGTTTTTTACAGCAACGAACGGCAATAATTTATAAAAAATTCTTCAACGCGGATAAATATTTTTCTTGTTAAATTAATTTTATAAATAACAATGTTAAGAATAAAAATACAAAAACAAAACGATTTCACTAAAAAATTAAAGCTTTTTTTTGTAAATTTCAAGGCAAGAGAAACTGTCTTTGAAATTATAACTTTACAGGTCAACATACATTAGTTTCAAAAGAATATTTTCTAATGTTTTCCGCAAATTATCACATTATGTAAAAATATTTAAATTATGTAAATAGTGAATCTAGTCCTTATCAAAACAAAATTATTAACGATTATTTTCTTTTTAAATTTATATACTTAATAATTTTTATAGAGAAGTTAATAATTGCTAATACTTTCATTTTTTAATTCAAAATTGTATGACTTATTTCATTTTTTTATTTATTTATGAAACGTTATTAATTTCAACTAAATTCTTATTTGTTTATTATTTAACTTGAATTTAAAATCTTTCACTAAGGTTACATTCATATGCAAAACTTTATGCGTTGTAAGGCACTGATGTCAACAATAATTCAAGTGACTAAACTTTATTTTCGAAACACGTACTTACTTTTATATAGTATACGCTAACTATTTTATTTCTATTATAAAAATAGCATTCCCTGATCTTTTTTTCTTTTCGCGTATACGTTAACAATTTTTTTTTTTTTTTTTTTTTTTTTTCAACGTTATGATTATAATAATTTAAAAAAAATTATAATAATTTAAATTTGTAAGAAAAGAAATCATTTTCAACTACATAATTGATGATGTTAACGCCTTCTGACTTGCGTACTTTTTTCGTTTCATTAACTTTGTAATATGTTTGAAGCTTCTGTCAAGGCAATAAACGTAATTAACGCCTGTAAAGATCTGTAGCAAAGAAAAAAAAAAAAAAAAAAAAAAAAGAAAGAAAAAAAGAAAAAAATGTCTCGTAAGCAATGGTAAGTTCTTCAACCTCGTGCATTTTATATAGTTTAACCCAATAGTAACAAGTTCATAGGAAGTAAATATACAATGCTAATGTTGTTTTCTATTCGCTTCAAGTTTCATTCTTATTTTTTACAAATATACCTATATAGCAAAGTTAATAAAATGAATAATAGCGAAAAATTAAAGGAATATATGCTTTATGAAAACATTAACATTTTTCTTGGAATTATAGGTCTTAAGGAAAAATTCTGTTCAATTAGGCATGAACCTAGATAATCTTTCGAATTAACGTTGAATTAAAATCATTTACACGGAAAGTATTGTTGACATTATTTTTATCGATCTTAAAGATTTCAAAATTAGTTAAAAATCTCAAGTTCACCTTTTAACAAATATCGAAAGCGATGTGAATTTTTTACTCCTTCTAAAACTCGCAAGAGTCGATGCATCCCCGATTATAATTCGAACAATTCACTTTACAAAGAACAAAACAAAACAAAAAAAAAAAAAAAAAGAAAAAAAAAAAAAAACTTCACAAAATAAACACTTTATTTTTGTCACTCACATAATCTATCCTGCCTGAGCAGTGGTCTGCTTTCAACCCCAGCGCTGACGGTCCAAACGGTAACGTTGTACAGCCTGCCGGGAGTAAGGCCCGTGAACGTGACCTTGGTATCGGTGTCGTTGACGATGCGCTCTTGCGTCGTATTGAGACCGTCGCTTATGCGAAACCGATAGAGATCGAAGCGCGACGACTGCACGGGCGTCGGCGTGTAGCGGAGCGTTAGCGAGTCCGGCTGATCGCGGTCGACCACCACCACTACCTCCGACTGAATCAGCGGCACTGCGCGCGGAGTGGACAATGTAAAATGTAAAAAAAGAAAAAAAAAAAAAAAAAAAAGAGGAAGGAAAAAAAAAAAAAATAAAAAAAAAAAAGAAAAAAAGAAAACGCAGACACATTAGGATTGAGCGCGCGTGTCTCTTGTTGCGTATATATTTGAGATGATCGTTAAGCAAGCGCTATGTACATACAGCTCCGCATGCATACACGTACACAATGTTTGTTAAGCGTTAAGTGTTCGATAATTGAAATCGGTATTATCTATTCGTACTACGGAGTATTAAATTGTGAGAAATATTTTCGATTCTATGGTACGAAACCGTCGAACGAATTTCCTTAAAATTATATAACGCACGTTATTATTAATTGCTGATTTAATGCTGAAATTGTTGAATATTACTGGATGTATGCGGCTCGTTTTACAAGTCAGTACAAGTAAATTAATAATATGCATTTATTTGCATTTCATTATATTTCTTATAAGTATACGATCAAGTAATCAACAAAGAAAATAGTTCTACATGTTGAATTAGTTCAAAATCTTTAAGGATTCGAATTCTCGGTATTGAAAATTTAAGGATTAAACCAATTTATTGTTCATTTTCAATTCGAAAAAATATTCAAATTAGTATTTTCGATCGACTTAATTATTATTTATTCAAATAATACTGATTTCGATTTTTGATGTTTTGTTCGTAATGTGCGCATGCACACATAAAATTTTCATTCAGTGAATTGATTAGGAGGCAATGTTAATTTTCAGTAAATATTGTTAGTATAAGCGATACGACACTTACGAAAAAAAAATGTACCTTGATCTGATCTGATCTTGATTCCAAGTTCCTTTTCACCTTTATAAGAGGTGAGAGCATTACGAGAGAGCATTGGAAAAATTTAAATGCATTAGTAATAATTAATGGCGTTAATGAAGAAAAAATGTTATTTTACAATTGTTAAAATTAATTGATTAATAAATTTTGTTACTGATAATTTTACATGTTGATTAAATAAATAGAATCATTTGTTAATTTACGATAGGAGTAGCGCAATATTGTCGTTTTAATTCTGTTAGTCACTTGTACAAATTGTTATATACAAAAATAATATTATTTTATATGAAAATTTATATTTTTGATTTATTTAAAATTAAAATAAATGTTTTACTGCATTGATTATTATAAGCATATGTCAGTTTTATCACCGATTCATTTTTTATTTCAAATTACTTTTAGATAACGACAAGATATACTTTTAAATATTCTGCATAACGTCAATTTAAATATTGATAGAAAAATAAACAACTTTTTAAATCATGATAACTAATTTCAATTAGTACAATATTTACTAATTTAATAAACTTATAAATTAGTAAAAGTTAATCTCGACTTTACGTAATATTTACATTTTTGTGTAAAGTTTAGCGTTAGTGAATAATGTCACTATCCTACTTTCAAAATTTAAGAATTCGATATATACAAATTCGTTAAAAATTAGTTTTACTTTTAAAATTATAATTAATGCATGCAGTTAACCCAATTAACCTGCATGAAAATATAAATTTTTAACAAAAATAAAAAAAAAAATGCATTCACTAACTCGTGCGTGTCTTCAAGCTTGTAATATCACTGACGAGATCGTACGACACCGTATAGACGGTGAAAACGTACTCCATCCCAGGCATCAAATCGTCCACCAATATCCTTTCGATGTTATTGTTCACGGATGAAGGCGACGAAGAAGAACCGTCTTCATAACCGTTACTGGATATCTCACTACTCGCCGTGACATTTTTAGCCCGAATGTTTTCCGGAATATCTAATGACCACCATTTGAGGGCGTAATACTCGATTCTACCTTCAGGACGCGGCCACTCGAGAGTTACATTTGTCGAGTCGATCACGGGTGTAATGTTTAGTACTGGATTTGGGCCTAAAATAATAATAAAATACATTAAAATTTAATAAATAGTTCGTATTAACGAGAATATTTATTAAGATTTAAAAAAAAAAAAAAATCTATCAAAACTTACGAATAGTATGATTAACTTGAAGAGGATAAAGGCTTTCGACGCCAAAACTGACAGTATTGACCTGTATCGTGTAGCGCTCGCCTGGTGTCATGTCGGCTACTTCAGCTTCGGTCTCTTTGACGCTTGGAAGTTTTACCCATCGTGGATCGTCTTCGGTACGATATCTTATGGCATATTCCGAAAATATCGAATCAGTCGGCGCCTCCCAATGCACCAGCACAGTATTACTAGTTACTTTTTCGATGCTAAGATTGCGCGGTGGATGCGGTACTGTGAATGAAAAATTTTAGTTTTTAAAACATTTCAATATTATTAGACGATGGTTATTTTTGAACTTTATTAAATTGAGTCAAATTTAATAAAAATTTTTATGCTTTTAACGCTCGTATTGATTTCTTATTAAAATAATATTCTCGAAAACAAAACATTAATTAAAAGTTAAAATATCGATTGGTACATTTCAATATTACAATGTTGGCAAAACTAGTGAAAAATTCTGCTTTCTTTCAAATAGTAAACAAATATAGATATAGTTGACATTCTTTCAAAGATAGCATTTAATTTATTACTTCGAAATTTTTCTTAAAATTTTCCAATTGAAAAAAATAAATAAATAAATAAATAAATAAATAATAATAATAATTTAAAGAGAAAGGCAAATCATGCGAGTATAGTATAGTGTAAAAGAGAAAGGAAACCAGCATATGTGTCATCATTCGCGATACGACTCGCTCGGAATAAATAACGAAAAATCGCACTCACAAACAGCCTGGAAGTAAGCATGAGGCTCGCTCCTCAAGCCATGACTTATGGCAAAAACCTTGACCTCGTACCCGGCTCCGGGATACAGATCCTCGAGGACGATGTGTGACTCGGTTGTGAGGGTCGTTGCGCTCTCGCCCGTGTCGTTGCGATTATGCGTCACTTCAAACTTTTCCTGTCGCGAATTGACGTCACTTTTCCACGAAATGTTTAATCCTTTTTCAATTGATTTCAAATCTTCGATTATCGGACTGGAAGGTTTCGTAACCTGGTACAGAATCGTCTCGTTCGATTCCACTTTATTGCTTATGGCTTGGACGATTATTGAATAATTTCGTCCTGGTAGTAAAGCTTCCAGTGTTATCTGTAATTAAATATAAATTACGATTAATTTAAAACTCTTATTGAAAACATAATCGGATCAGAACAACCGATTAATTGAAAGATATTTTGGAATTTTAAACAAAGTCTTTATGTCAACGATAAAATTTAATATAAAAGAAAATCTGAAAACCATGAATCTTTGACGTTAACAAATTTCTTTATTGCGTTGATAATGATCAACAAAGAATTTTTTTTTATAATTATCTGCGTATTAAGTTTAATTGACGCGATGATTGAGTTATATCGCGACTTTTTTTTTTTTGATCGAGAATTCGTAGATTCTACGCACGACGTACTCACTTTAATGTGGAGGAGAAATATCAAGGTCGGTATGTGCAAGAAGGTCGGTATGTGCATGTAGTAGTGCATTTTTATAATCCATTATTTCAAAGTATTTGCTTTTATTAAGCGATAGAATAATTATATTATCAGAGAAAGAAGTTCTGCTTTCATTTTAAGTATGAGAACGTCTTTTTAATTTCCACTAAAACTTTAATTTTTATCTCCAATATACTAAATAATGATATTACTAAGCTAATATTAAAACATTCGAAGCGTACAAAATAAGAAAGATTTTTGTGCATTTTCTAAAAATCGAATTCAAATAACCTATGTACAAAAATATTTTATAAAATATACATTATTTTTAGTAAAATATATCGTCAAATAATTACCCTCGTTTTATTTGTCATTAAAACATTACTATCGCCTCCAATAGTAGCTTCAACCTCGTGATATTGTACTCTGTAAGTATCTTGAGAACTAATGTTATTCGGACTCCAAGATACTTCAACCATCCACGTTCTTTCGTCGATTTCAGCTCGCAGATCTCGAACTGGCAGGGGTTCTGTAAGATAATTAAAAAATTAACAATAAATTCTTGTTAATCCACCATAGATGTATAAATATTTTAAATTACTTTAGTTTAATCTGAAAATGTAACGTAAAAAATTGACCGTATCGACGTTTATTTTTATTGATGTATTTTAATTTGTTAAATTCAATAATACGACCTAAATTTTTTTCTATCTTGCGCGATACTACACGCGATTAATAGCAGTTTCTATTACTACTACATATCATTAATCTAATATTATATATTTTTAGCGGAAGTTTTTGTTACATCAACATTAATTTCCAAGTAACAAAAGCCTTGGCAGTGGCATTAAAGAGTTTACGGAGTATAGCGAGCGCTCGGAGAGCCCAAAAAAAACTTTTGAAACTTTCTAAAAACTTCGACGCTAGCTCGGACTTTGTATCTCGTAATCGTAAGCCAATCGAACGAAATCCTATTAGTACAGCGGATCGAAATACGTACACCAATGAGAGAGAGAGAATAAAACACGCGCGGGGAGCTTACAGTACGAATTTTCCGTATGTACTGGTATTTCATCATTCGATACGATAAAAATAACGACGTTGATAAAAGATTAAAAAAAAAAAGGGCATTATTCACTTTTTTTTTTCCTTTCGACGAAACCGATTATTACGCAAATTGATTTTGAATAACAAACGATCTTTGCACGCGCAAGTTTATTAAAATTTTTAAATAGTAAAATATGAAAAAGGAGATTTTATAGTTTGAGAGTTAAAATAAAATGAATTTTTGAAATTTTAAAATGTACGGACGAGGAAAATCAATAAATCTATTGGTATTTTAACAGTGTGTTATATAAAACGAACAAAATGAAAAAAGTACGGTATAATAAGAAGGAAAAATAGAAAAAAGTAAGAATAACGCGAACGATCGAATAAAATACTGACTGAGCGTGACGTCTTTGCTCGCCGGCCAGCTCGAGACCTTGCCGGAGAAGGTTTTGACGATGACCTGGTAGGTCTTGCCTGGCTCGAGGTCCTTGAACTCCCAGCGGCACTCCTCGGCGCGATTGCGGGTAACCGGAGGGGAGCGACGATTACCGGCCAGCGAGATCTGATACTTGTCGAACTCGGAAGTGCCGTTGGGCGGTGACCAGTAAACCCGGAACGACGTCGACGTCACCGAGGAGTTGTCGAAGGTGACGTTAAGCGGGCGCAACGGCACCGTCCTGTATTGAGCCGTCGTCGGAGCCGAGGTCTCGTCCTCCGAGACCGTTTGCACCGAGATGTTGTACGCTCGACCTGGGGATGATTGTTTTAATTAATCCGTTTTGTTATGTAAAATTTTTCATTAACAAATATCGTTATTTATAATTTTTATAAATATATTATTTATATAAACATTTAAATAAATATTGTTCATCTTTTACAACATTGTCAAAAAAAAAAAAAAAAAAAAAATTATTTATTCTTTATTGGGAGAACATTTTTTAAAATGAATTATTAAAAAAAAGAAAAAAAAAACATTAATTATATAATATCAATTCAAACATAATACTGATTATCGGTAAGTCTGTTCAGTATATTCGTATGAAATATCGTATTATAATATTTGTATCGATAAATGTTGTTTGCATTAAATTGAATTATAGATTGAATTAAATAAGAAAGCGATTAAAGTAGCGTTTTTAATCAGTTACCAAAATAAAATTTATGATTCTTTATATTAAATTAAGTATTTTTTTTACATTTACAATTTTTTTAAAAATATAACAATATAGAATGGCTTAACGTCACACAATATTTAGCGTTGAATAAATGCTTATTTTCATTTTATTTTATACATTTCTTTATCGCAAATGTAATCAAATTAAAAAAAAATATGTATATATATATATATATATATATTACACAATGAAATTCCCACAAAAGCGTTGTACATTTATCTCAATATTTGCCGGTGGTATTAAGTGAAAAGAAACGTAACGAAGAAAAACGAGCAATTAATAGTGGGTAAAGCCGCCATCAAGTTATCAGAGGACTCAATTAAGGACGTAAGAGGCTTACCGGGAATAAGGCCTTTGAAAGCTGCCTGAGCTGGTCCAGGCGGTTCCGATTCCTTCTCGATGTAAAGGACGGATTCAGCGGCATCTTGAGGATCTATGCTAACTTTATAATAAGTGTAAATTCCAGGGGGATAAGGCGGTTGCCAAAGAACGAGGAGGGTCGTCTCGTTTCTGAACCAAACGATAAACTTTCCTGGTGTATTCGGCTCTGGAATATAAACGGGAGATACATTTATTGGTTTTAATTCCCGATTATTTTAGGCGCTTTATTTCTTCGTCGTTTTATTTTTATTTTTTATCGCTTTGTAAAATTTACAAGGGCTCTTGTGAGTTTGATGTTTATAATGCGTTTGCCCGGCAAATTAAATGTCGAAAACGATGATATAACGATGTGTCTCTTTGGTTTGAAATTTTTACGCTGTAGCATACGTTTTATATACGCGCATTAACGTTGATTCAGTTTTAATATAAAAAGGCTTTTCGTATTATTAAAAAGTAAAAATTTTCGTGTAAACCATTGTAATTAATTTAAATTTATATTTATGCATTGTATTGTAATGTTGATTCAATGTTAAATAAGAAAATTTAAAAAAAGAACTAGAACACGAAACAAAGCTTCGGTGTATTGTAAAAGAGTATAGAACTTTTATTTTCGCGCGATACTTTTGCCAGAAATTTCTAAACGTAAAATAGGTGAAGCGGTTTAGCATTTCCACTACAATTCTTAACGCAACCCAGGTGAATCTCGAAAAATTTTCTACACCGAGAGAGAGAGAGAGAAAGAGTACTCTCAACATTTCGTCAAAATTAGGTGACCCACATTCTCTCTCTCTCTCTCTCAAGGGTCGGTACCCACTCGCAGATTCCGAGAGACAAAAAAGCAACTGTATTTTACCATCGGGAGCATCCATAATTAATTAAAAAAACAAAAAAAAGAAACGTGTACGAGCGCGTTATCTAAAAAAAAAAAAAACGAAGAATAAAAAATAGAAAAAAAAAGAAATTGTAAATCTTTTTATCTGTTAAAATTTGTTAAAAATATAAAAGTTTATCTTTCCAGTAAACGTTAAAAATAAGAAATAATGAAAAATCGTATAATAAAAAAGAATAAAAAAGAATAACGATAAGAGAATACCGACTGGTCGTAAAATTCCTGCTGGTGTAAGCGACGCTCTCCTTGGTCTCGAGCACCGTGAACAGCTGGAGGGAATAGGTGGCGCCGGGCGTGAGGTCGCGCAAAGTGTAGGGCGCGGCATCGGCCGGTATTACGCTCGTCCATGGATTGCTCGCGTCGTTGAAACTCTGGACGAGTAAACGGAAGCCCGAATAATTGCCGTGACGGGGCGGCTCCCAATAAACCACCGCCGATTTGCCGCTCTTCACCGAGACGGTGAGATTCGATGGTGGATCGGGCGCTGGAAAAAAAATTTTTTCTTTTTTTTTTTTCTTTCTTTCTTTCTTTTTTCTTTCTTTCTTTTATTGTCATTTTTCAGATTTATACATATTTAACGTTGCTCAACGTTTTATGGATATACGCGCAACGGTATATTGTCAGATGTAATTTAAAAAATTTTCGTCTTCTTTTTTATCGCCGTGCACTTGAAAATTCATATAAAATATTATTGCTTTTTCTTTTTCATTTTAAATAATTATTAAAATTTATCAAAATTGCATGGTTTTTATAAAAATAGATTTATTTAATTTTCCATAATGAAATTTAGAAAATTTTAATTTAACTAAATTTAATTTTGAAAATTGGATGATTAAAATAACCCGAGAAAGATTGTGACATTTGAAATGAGAAAATCTGCTTATCAAATGGAATGAACATATTTTTCGTTGCACGTCTCACTAATTACCTAACTTTCCAAACTTCTAAATTGAAACTTTCTTTTTCAGCCGGCTAACTCAAAATATTCTCCTTTTGGTTTAATTGCTTAATTAACAAAAATACTTTATCGAACACTAATGCACCTTTCGATTAAATGTTTAGAGGCTTGCGTCATAAATACATTTTACTTGATTTTAAAGTTGACATTTTACTTACACATATACACAGATCACTGGGTAATTTACTTTACCATAGCGCAATAAAAATAGAAACACTTTTTTTTTTTTTTTTTTTTTCAACATATTTACGAAACGGCTTAATAAGAATTTCGCTAATTGACAGAAATAGGTGAGCATTTTTCAACGTAGTAAGGCTGCCAAATTGTTAAAATTTATCTAACGTCTTCTACGAAGCGAATTGCGATTTACCATTTGTCAACACCGTCAACAATTGTTAATAGACATTTATACGTGAAATTTTAATAAGGTCAGTGTGTCAATCGTTTGGATTTGATATTGAAAATAAGCAGTGGCAATATATTTTATAATTTATCCTTTTTTTTTTTTTTTTTACAATTTTTTTACATCTTTAATTTAAATTTATAAATATGAAACCATTCTTTTTTTTTTTTTTCACGACAAGCATTAAAATTCGATATAAAAAATTTAAATAAAACACAAATTTCGAAATTTATAATTATATGTGTGTGAAAAAAAAAAAAATTAGGTTAAAAAGTGGCTGAAATATTTCAAATCGACTTTTTTTTATAATTTAAAATTTATTCATGAATAAAAAGTCGAGATGAAAAATTACAATTTTATAGAAAAAAAATTTCAACGTCAATTTCTCTTTTAAAGTTTTTATACGACGTTTTTTAGTTGAATATTAAAATTTCCTTCCTTCTTTCTTAACAATTTATCGATCGTATAATCCAATTTATGGTACATTTAAGCGTTACATTTAATATTCAAAAATACTAATAAAAACTTTTCGCGACACCTTTTACGCGAACGTTCGAAAATCTAGGTCAAAATTTAATGCTTCAACAATCCGCCCGTCATCGTAAACTCGATCTCGAGGTGAATCTTCTCCCATCAATTCTTCTCATCTAGTGCAGCGTATTTCCAAGTCTCTCTCTCTCTCTCTCTCTCTCTCTCACGCGCTCCTTCGTAAACTATCCGACGTTTTAGCTCCCGAGAAAATTGACATCATCGAGCAGCTCGTACATAAACATATACAAGACGAGTTGGTAATAGCTCGTCGGTGGGTACACGTACATGACCCAGAAGCGAAATTTCGCTTATTCGAGCGGACGACAGAACGAGGCGCGGTTGAACGACGCGCGAATTCTCGAGAGTGAGGCCAGACCTCGTTTTCACGAAACTCGTACGCGCGCGGGAATTCATATTGCGTCCGCGTTAATCGGACAATAGAGGCGTTATGTACGGTTCGAAGTGAGAGAGAAAGAGAAAGAGAGGGAGAGAGAGGGGAAAACGCGACACACGTGACGATTATTGTTATATACGTTAGGACGAACTTCTATCGACGTCGATAGGAATTTTGAAAAAGGTTAGTTGCATTGATGGACTGCTGATGATTGAATAGGGGTCAACTGTTTTATTTATTATTTTTTTTTTTTTTTTTTTTTTTTTATTCGCCGAAATTTTCTTCCATTTTATTTTGAATCGATGAATGCATTTTACTTCTATTTTTTTTTTTTTTTTTTTTTTTCAAACGGGAAAAGTTTTGAAAGGCATTTTTTTTTTTTTTGTCGACATAAGAGTATGAAAAATCAAGCTTTGAACTCGAGAGAATTCACGAGAAATGGAGAAAACTTTTTTAATCTTCATTTATCTCTACGGCTCTTTTTAATTGTGAGTTATACTTTGCGATGCATTCATTATATTCGGTCGTTATTCGTGGTGAAAAGTTAAAATCTTTTTTTTTTTATTTTTTATTTTTTTTTTTTTTTTCATTTTTCAAGAGAAAAGCGTCAAAGTCATTGTAAGTAATTATCCACTTTATTATCATCAGCGCACTCGAATAATAGCGGTTACTTTAATAAATGTGCACTTTTCTGTGAACTTTATATACATATTTTAAATGCAGGTAATTTATATAATTATTGCACAAGAATTGCGCGAGCAACGAGATGAAAAATGAACTCAAACTTGCATTTTTGTATAATAGTAAAAAAAAAAAAAAAAAGTGAAAAATAAAGTTTAAAAAGGTTTACTTTTTTCTACATTTTTATCACAATAATTTATTATAATATTTTTCCATAACATCAATTTCTATTTAAAATTTACATCATATTTACTGCTATTTGTTGCTTTCTACATTTCTAATATTATACAAGAAAAATTAACATCAATTTTTCCAAATCTAATTTACATATTTTCGTAACAGTAACCATTTCAAAAGCTTTTAAATTAATGTCCGATTATACATATTTTATACGATAATTCCTAAAATTTCATGGCATTAGATTAATTACACGAAAAAGTTTTTTGATACGATCAAAATTTTAACTGTATACATATATAAATATACCATCGCGTTAATAATACTTCCTATTTAATTAACACAATTAAATCAATAGCACATGCCACAATAATAAAGTCGTAATTCAATTTTATACGAATTTCACAATTATCCTTTCTTTTACCTTTACTTTTCAAAAGCCACAAATTTTCACCGCTTAAACTATCGGCCGATGCATTTTATATAAATTATCCCAGAGATTACACACCGTCGCACAAAAATGCGCGAGAACAAAATAAGAAAGAAGAAGAAAAATAAAAATAATGAAGAAGAAACAACTTACGGGTGGTAATGGAGGCCGTCCACGTGAGCCAATCGTGAAGCGTGCCGTTGCTGTAATAAAGCCAGTACTCGTACCTCGTGCCGGGCAGTCCATCTCGAAACTTTATCACGTCGCCGATTTCCGAGGCGGCGAACGTCGTATTGGGCGGTGGATAACCGACTCTTGGTGTATAATCCAATCTGTACCAGGCGCCGCCTTGGCTAAGGTTACCCGGTATCTCGATCGCCAAATCCGCCGATCTCGTTACCTGCGACAAAAAAAAATAAATAAATAATTAAAGGTTTTGTTGTAAACGACATGGAAGAAGAAATAAATATAAATATAAGCTTAATTTGAATTGCAAAGTGTCTCGTATGAATGAATTCGTTACAAAGAAAAAATATAAATAAATAAAATTAAATTATCGCCGTTTCTGTATACGTATTCGAAAAGATTTTTTAGCCATAAAGAGGAATTCATGATGTGCAGAACGTTATACTTTATGTAAATACGATTTATGGTGTATTGTCCTTCGTCTAAACCAACGTCCTTGTAAAAAAAATTAGTAGAAAATCTTAGGCCTTTAACAGCTCGTGAGTTCCGTGTGAAATAAATCTTTTTTTAAACGAAAGATTTATTCGTTATAAATCATGAGATTGTAAGGTAATTTGCGGTTGCGTGAGAAAATAAAATATAAAAGGCCAAAAGTATACAAATTTTAAATGATATTTTTGTGAGCCATGATTAATTTTTTTAATTGTTTTGAAATTTAGATAACATCAACATAACATACGTTGATTCGTTATATTAAATTCGCTTTTAAAAAAATGACATTGAAAAAATTAATATCGTATTGAGATTTTTAGATCGTTGGAAATAAACTAAAAATAAATGTAATGTAATATTAGCGTTCGAATACGGCGAGAAGATTATACAAGAAAATAATTTTGCTTCGTTAAAAATGACTTATTTATTTTATAGGGGAAAAATAATACATATCTTTATCGATATCAATTATTAAGTCGATATGCATGTAATATAAAATCAATACTTAAATATATCTTGCATTTAAAAGAGACGGTCTGTTGTAATTTTTTATAAATTTAATATTCACTAACAAAAAAAAAAAAAGAAAAAGAGAAAAAAAAATACTCAACAAAGAAGGCTTAAAAAAAGGTCCCAATTAAAATAAAACAAAAATTAATCAAGAGGGGGGCAATATACATATAAGAGCATAAAAAATTTTTTTCTAAAATTACCGTTCGTTATAATGTTATCGTCAATCGATAACCCGAACGAAATATAATGTTCAATATGCGACTGAATGCATTCATTCAATCGAATGTAATTTCAAACGCAGAAAATACGCGAGAGACGGTAGTATGTAGAGGAAACGAAAAAGAGAGAGAGAAAGAGAAAGAGAGAGAGAGAGAGGGAGACAGAGAGAGAAATTATTTCAAATTCCACACGTTTTTCGTTAGCTGAAACCTCCCGACAACGAGTCGAATCAATAAATGCTCTGTTCTATTTCGGTTATATATCGGTCGTATTGCACTTTCTAAATAAATTGAGAATCTTGAAACGCGCGCGCGCGTACGTTTTAATTTACTTTTACGCACACGCGCTCAATGGTTTAAAGAAACATTTCATTAACTCACCGACTCGATCGATTTAAATGCATAATTAGTGCACGCGCAATGGGATTGACATTTATATAACGACGTTGTTTACCGTATCGGTTAATTAAATAAAAAATGGTACATAAGCTATCCTGCAAATCTGCGATAGACGTGGAGGGACTCTATATGTTTTCATAATATCTGGTTAAAATATTGTAAACTATATTTAATTACTTCTATTTATGGCGCATCGATCTATGTAGCTTATTATAAATAAAACTAACAAGTGCTCCCAATTAAAAATCTTTCTATTTTTCCGTTCAATCTACATGCATCGATAATTTATACAAAATAAAAGAGACCTATATAGTTATAATCTCTTCGTTACTAATACCCCAACTCCAATTATACACAACACGACGAGACACAATTACGTCGCTCGTCGATCAATCTTTCACAACAGCGAGACCTCGTTCGCGATCTCGTAAAAAAGAAGAAAAAAAAAAAAAAAAGATAGAAAAACTATAAAAAATGGAGAAAGAGACACAGAGAGAGAGAGAGAGAGTAGAAAAAAAAAATACACGCATACGTATATAAATTTTCAATAGCCTATGTACGCACATCAATCGAAACGCAACGCAACGCGTCGCGGCGAGCGCGAGCGACGCGTTCGACTCGATTTGCGGCAACGCAATCGGCAATTGTTTCAAAGCAACCGCGGCGAGCGCACGCTCGCGGGCTTTCATACAACGCGACGCAAACTCCATAAGGCGATCGCTCAATCGTACTAGTTGACACAAGCCATCGCGCGCGTACAGTTATCGATAGTAGCTTATAAAAAAGTTTCACGAGGCGGGCAGGTTGATCATTTTATTTTCTCGGTTTATTTTTCTTAAAGCGGATAAACGACTCGAGGACGTTGGATCGCGTTACCGGTGCTAGATATAAACTTTTACCCGCGGCGGCTGCGTACGACCTTGTCCGTTTGATTCTTTTTGCCGTATACGTACACGTAAGATTTATCAACACAACGATTAACCCTTATAGATTAAAAGCCGCGAACTTAAACGAGCGTTTACCGATCGATCCTCGCTGTGCGCGCGACTCGATTTTATACGCACACGCGTACACGCGATGTAGTAGTGTGCAATTACACGTGCAATTTCACATAACCGACGGCGGACGATCTTATTTTTGCCCCGCGCGCGTACGATGATAAGCATTACAGCGTACGTAACGATGTAGTCATAATTGCATTTTTTTTTTTTTTTTTTTTTCAACTCGGAGAAATTTTCGTCGCATTGGAATGTAGAATGCGGTAACCTCGTCGATCTTTCGCTTAACGATGCTTCTTCTTTTTTTTTTTTTTTTGTTTTTTTATTATTTAATCCGCAAACGGATAAACTCACGCGAAATTTAAATACAATCGATACATTTGCGAGTTTTGACGTTGCACGCTATATACTCGTATATGTATACATAAATAGAATCGTGTACGCACACGTACGCGCGAAAAAAATGTACGTAAACAATGTACGCGCGATATGCGACCGATAAGGTACACATATTTTGATACCGAATGTCTCGTGAATTCCAATGAAAAAAGTAAGAAATAACAGTGGATTAGATTGTTCATGACAAACTAATCCGTTCTGCAAAGTCGAACGATCTTTCATTCTTGTATATTGTGATAAAATTATATATTACATACAGCAAGAAATACGTACGTGTATGATGCGATATTTGTACAGTAACTATACTATTGCAACTAATCGAACTTTCATTACGTTAATAAAAATATAAATTTTTTACCTATGCGAATAAATATTGCTTAAAAAGTTTGAAACTGTATTTTTTCTATACGCTATAATTAACGCTAAGCTTTTTACAAATCGATCATTTCATTATCATCATATTATCGACAAGGAATACATATTTATTTAAGCGAAAGTTAATGAAACTTTTACTCTTTTTGATCAATTATATTTATATGTTACTATTTCGATAAAAATTTCTAATTATATCGTACGTATACATCTTTTCTTGTCAAACAAGATTTTTTGCAGCTTCCACAACGTTTCTCTTCAATAAAGAAATACGATTATTTCCTCAGACTGCGGATCTTAACGGCGCAATGTAATTATGTTATCTTCATCATCCGTTAACTAACTCTCTTTATATTTCCTACTTATCACGGATACACATAGGTAAAACTTACGCCGACAGGTATACGATATGAAAATCTCGAGGAAAAATTGAATCGAGCGTATATATAGAAGTTAAAAAAGGAAAAAAATAAAATATCAAAAAAAAAAAAATAAGATAAAAGCTATGCAACAGATACACTCGAGTTCCGGCTTCAGTATCCGATACTCTCGATTAGCCACTTCGATGAATCTAGCGTACATCACTCACATACATATATACACACGCGTCTATAACGATACGTTTATAACGATACATTGCACGTGTCGGTCGAGCGGAAGTAGAGAGCTTCGGCGGATGCGGCATAAAGAAGAGTCTATGAGTCGAGTGTTGCCGAGCGGCCATTACCGATGATTATGCCATTATTTTCGCGACCTCCACCTCCACCGCATCATAATCATCATCATCATCATCATCATCATCATCATCGCGACCGGCAACAACAACAACAATAAAAAAAAAAAAAAAGCAGAATAAGAAGGAAGAACCTCTCTTTCTCTCGATGAGGTGCACAAATCCGTGAAGTAATACCGAGGCTTCCTCTCGTTCGATCCTGTCGGTCGAGCGGAAATGAAGAGAGAAACTTTTCCTCTGCCGTACCAATGCCGGTGAATATGTAGTGTAAACGAAGAGAGAAAAAGAAGAGAAAGAGATAAAAAGAACGATTATTTATCAACATATATTAAGTATATATATATATATATGCGTCTCGCTCGATGTGCAAAGACACGTTAAAGAGCGAGCGTAAAAAAGCCGTGCAATATGCGACTCTATGAGTACTTCATTATACGTATAAGAGCTTCTGAAAATTATCGAAAGTATATATAAAGATACATATACTCGAGTTTGCGCTTATGAAACGGATGTTTATCGAGAAAAATTATCCTCGCTTCGCGTTATTCGTTCTACGATTTTATATACGGCAATGAACGATGCTCGAATGTTCGCGTGGAAGAGTTACATAAAGAATAATGATTTATTAATAGTCTTTATCGGTATGCAGATGCCATTCCTAGCTCACGAATTTTATAGCTCTTTTGAATAATGTTTCCTCTTGGATAGAAATAAAAATTTTTCCCGACGCATCGTACAATATAAAAGAAGACGTTTTAGAAAAAAGGTGTAATATATGGTACAACACATCGAGTACACCAATTGTCATTATCGTACGCGAAAAATGCCTTTTATTTCTACAATCAATTAAACAAGAATAAAATTAATCTAACGGCACGAAAATACCAACATGAATCGACATGTGCGAAAAGAAAAAAGAAAAATGTAACTGAAGTAAAAATGCTCGAGTGCAGCGCGCGTAAAACGCTCTCGTTCCATTTACGCGTGAAAGCCTAAGCCTAGCAATTCGCCCGTAAAACTTTAGGAGAGTTATATACGACGCAACGAGGCGTCGTCTCCCAACGAATCGAAAGGGAGAGAGATAAAAACACGCGAAGAATTACTCGAAAAACCATAGCGTCTAACCGTACAGTCTGTATATTATATATATATATGTGTGTGTGTGTATAAAGTACGAATCTAACGGTCGCTTTTTCTACCTCCGGCGAGATCGTGAAAATGGAAGTGAATCAGTCGTCCGGAAATGCGAAAAGTTGATCCTCCCGGTAACAAACAGCGGGCGATCTTCTTACATATACTATATATATATATACACACACCTTTGTACCTGTGAGAAGAAGACTCTCCGGAAAATCGACTACTTTACTACCCCATTCTGTCTCGCGAAAATTCACTTTTCTTTTTCCCGTCTTTAGTCTTTGATGTATCTCTCGCTTATCTTATCCGATATCTTTATATATATATAGTATGTACACACGCTCTAGTCAACCCTACCCTCATTCCCCGTTCGCGCTTCGTTTCGAGACTATTAATAATTTCCCCGACGCGTACAACACGAGCGAGCAAAAGCTTACGAAGAAGGCCTTTAAAGGTGTGCCCGACGCTTTTAGGTTATTCTCTTTTCGGTTTTGTTGATTCTTCACGGTTTATGATTTCGCCTCTTTCTCGCTCGTTACTTCCGACGGCGTTTTTTTTTTCATTTATTATTATTTTTTTTTTTTTTTTCGTTTTTTCGCGCGGGGTCTACTGCTTCTTCTTCTTCTTCTTCTTCTTCTTCTTTTTTTGTCTTCTTCTTCTCCTTCGTGGTCGTCGTCTTTTGCTTTTCCGGCTTTTAATCTCACGGTCCGTTCTCTTTCTTTTTCTCGTCTCGTTCAAAAACTCGGGGCTGCATTATATGTACGCGTCGCGCCTCTCATTTTCCGGATGTGCACACGAGCGCGTCTCGTCCCTTTTGGACGAGGAGAGTCACATTCCACCGTGTGCGTACGATAATGTTTGTTTTGCGTTAAACTATCGCGCGTGTATACGTTTACGTATAGGTACACCGAGATGTATATAACGTCGCGCTCGTCAACTTTACCGACAAACTTGACGTTTTTATTGTGCAATGTCGCGCGCGGTTTTCAAGAAATTAATTATATCTTAGTTTTAAAATAATGCATTAACGTCGGGCGCGCGATACTCAACGGCGTTAAAGAAAAATGACATTTTAATTGCTTATACTATTTGTTCGCGAAAAATAAACGATTATAGATGCGTGTACTTTATAGCGGTTGTATAATAGTTGTTATTAAAGAAAGAGCCTTGATTTTAATAAAGGCTTTGATGCGACTTTTTTCGTCCGGCAATTTTTTTTTTTTTTTTTTTTTTCCTTTTTTTTTTCAATATTAATATTTATGTATTAAATGAAGAAAAACTTTCTTGATTTCAGTGAAGCTCCGGTAATTTAAACTAGATTTATTAAAGTAAAACTTAAAGTTTCTGAAATTAACATATAAATTGTAATGCTGCAGTACAGATTTTGATTATGCAATGGAAATGTAAATTCATGTTGTCACAGCTACATTCTAAAACACTATAAATAAATTTTGAATTGGTATAGTTAAAAAATCATTTATTTCTATTATTTATTGCATATTTACTAAAAATATAAATTTTTTTTTTTTTAAATATATATTTTTATATTTATTTTAAATTTATCAGCTTTCTTTAACGCAATATTTATTTATTTATACATTAAGCAATTAAGTTTATTTTAATTTATTTTTAACTTGCATTTAATCTAAATTTAGCGAGATAAAATTAAAAAAATATATACAATTTGGCTTTTATCGCTAATTATTAAGGCTGTTAAATCAGCCTCGCGCGCATATTATTCGTAAACATACTATAAATATCAGAACTGTGTAAAAGTAAACTGAAATTTTTTGAATCCTTTGTAACAAACGATGACTGCACTTGATAAAATAAAAATTAGAAAAATAGATATTGAAAAACTGCGTAGAAAATTATCAAAACTTACCGGTAAAAACATGTAAAGCGCGCTTGTTACTCAAATTTTTATTTATACGATTCTTATCAAAAAAATAAATAAATAAATAAATAAAAAAAAAGAATTAAAAATATCAATTTTCAAAACTGTATTATACGTTTCCATACGTATATAAAAAAAGTATCCCGAAAAAACTCTGGACGATAAATTTTTCAATATTTAACAATACAAAGTCGCTCTTTCTCCATTATCTCTTTTTCTCTCTTTACCCAACTCGCGACAATCGAGAACGGAAAATCTCGGATAAAATCGAAATAGAATTTTCCATTGCGAAAGACTCGCTCTCTATATACTCTCTATATTCCTCGCGTATGTACTCCAATTCGCTACGTTCACGCTGTATAAACGCAAGCTGCGGTAACAATCGCATCCATCTCTCGTGTCCAACCATTTTCCATCGTTCAACTCACTCGTATCAACTTTTTAATTCTTTTCTCTCTCTCACTCTCTCTCTCTCTCTCTCTCTCTCTCTCTCTCTCTTTTACGAGCACTAGCTCAATTCCCTCGGCGCGTTTTCCCTCTCTCGTTCTCTCTAGCGCGCCTATTTAATTCCATCTTGTGCGCACACGAGGGAAATGTCCGTCGAAAAGCGTCTTTTCCGGAACATCCGGTCTCGACGCCCCTACCACCGCCACGACGCGCTCTGCATATATTGATCGATCCCTCCCACGCTGAGTGAGAGAACGCGAGTTGTACTCTCTCTCTCTCTCTCTCACTCTCTCTCTTTCTCTCCTCATCCGCTTTCCTCTTCCCGTCGTTGTCGTCGTCGACGTCGTCTGCGTAGACCGCGTACACGGTCTCGCTCGTCACTTACGCGCCCAGGTGTAAATGTGTAGTACTCGTTTTCGCTTTCGCGCTTTTGCCTACCTCCCCCTTCCCCCTCCTACTTCCACCTCACCGTCATTTTTTTTTCCACGCGAACGTCGGCTCAACGCTCCTAACTATGTTTGTATTTACCACCGATGGATCGCAAGTTGAGCTTATTACGATGTGCTTGCTTTTAAAAGAATCAAATGAAAATGTTGACGAGATTTTGCGCGGATTTTACACGATGACGAGTGATTAAGCGAATATTAAAATGTACGCGGAGTGTTGTTGAGAAGAAGAAAAATAAATTTTAAAGGAGCGAGAGACAGAGAAAGATAAAATATAAAGAAAATTAATCGTGTAAAAATCGCTGACTCTTTAATTGCCTTTAAATTAAGTATCATTCGTTTGATAAGATTGAAGAATGAAGGAAAAATCATTTAATTCGATTCGAATAAATCCTTTATTGCTTAACGTTAATAAAATGCATAGGTGATTATTGCTTTTTAATGCTTTTGACACTTGCGAATGCTAATTGTTCAGATGCTAACTTTTAATAATATAATCATTGATTTACCATTCGAAAATATACATAAAATTGATTTGAAAAAAATACTGCTCAATTTTTTTTACATAAAGGGTGATCGGTTTAAAATTTACATAATACAACAATTTTCCTTGCCAATATGGATAACTGATAATAGTTTTTTCCTTTTCCTTTTATCGAAAACCTGACTCAAAATCGAGTTTATTTAAAAATAGCAAATTTCTATTAAACGCATAACATATATGTGTATATATGTGTATATATATTTATAAAATTTAAAGTTCATATCAAACGTAAACATTTACATCGTGAAAGATTCATTTCTCCAAAATCGAAAAATCATTATCCAGCAATATGTAACCGGAAATCAAAGACGGCGAATCGTTGCGAAACGCTTGCTTCGAAATGAGAAATTAGTAAGCGCAGGTATACACGTATATATGTATATATACACACAGATACGAACTTCAACGTCAACCGACATCCAAATAGCGCGAATTATAACGGGGATGGGTTAATGGACTCGACGAGGGATTTTAGGAGGCGCCGGCAGCTGTGCAAATCGCATTTACCCTCGAGTCCGAAGGACCTGCTCGAATCCTTGTATATCCTTTTCCCTCCCGCGTTCGTGCGTAATCGATTTCAAATGGATTTTTTCGACTCTTTTTCGTTTGTTTTGTTAACTTTTTCATGTATTTTATTTACTTTTTTCTTTTTTTTTTTTTCATTTCTTTTTTTTTTTTTTTGTTGTTTAGTATTGCTTTGATCGTTGATTCGTTTTTTACACGGATGGAAGAGTTTTGTGTATTAGTCCGATGGGTGCTTGTATTTTTTCCACGTGTTTGCGTTTTTTCAAGCTCGAAAGGATTCAATTAGGGAGAGGTGAAAACATCGGCTAGCGTCGATATCCCGCCGATAAATACTTTATCGACAACTAGTGAATTCATTGTTTGATTTTATCATTTATTTTCGATTATATAATTCAAGATACTTTATCAACGTTGATACTAAAAAATTAATTATTTTCATTAAAACAAAAATAGTTCATCTCGTCACTGTGAAGAAAAGAAAAAAAAAAAAAAAAAAAAAAAAAAACAATGTTCGAATAAAAAAGAAAAACGGCTTAATCATTAAAACGCATATTCGCGTATCTGAAAAAAAAGAAAAAAAAAAAAAATCAAGGAAATAACGACTATTTGCAATTAGACCGAACAGAATAGGAAGTTCTTTAACATTAAAGATAAGAATTAACGACGTTAAACCCGTTAATCACGCGTCTCGAGCGCATACAATATGCTCACCCGAGACTTTTTTCAAAGACACGCTGCACACAAAGCGCGATAACCATCTTGCTCGCGAAGCAATAGGACATTGTTCATGCATTAATTCACACATACGTTCTTGTACGTGTGTGTATGTGGAAAAATCCTAATTACATCCCAACGTTGTAAAGATCGCGACGCGGCTCACTTTTCACCTTCACCTTTTTCTCTCACAATTGTGCCCGCGCGCGCGTTTACGCCTTGATCTTCGAAAGTAACAAACGACCCGACGACGCTATCTTACCGAAACGATGAAGAGGAATCGCGCATTGCGTGCACTATGCGTGCGAATTGTATTAAGGGGGTTACAGAGAGAACGATAAACGCGCCATTCTCGACGCCCTTTTTCTCTCTCCCTTTCTAATGGCGAGTGTATCTATATATATATATACACGCGTATATACATGCGTGTCGTTGCAATTTGCGCGACATGTATATGCGCGCGTGTTCGCTCTTTCTTTTTCTTCTCATTGTTCTCGGCCCAGTCCTTTTCAATTATGAAGCGCGCGAGCTATTCACGCCTGAGATAAGAGTCTCCGGGGGTGGGGGGTTGAGAGAGAGAGAGAGAGAGAGAGAGAGAGAGAGAGCTGCAAAGACTGTGTGGGGTAGGCAATTGGATTTTTAAAAGCAGTTACTTCTCTGACGTACGTATAAAATGTAAGGAGTGGCCATGTTTTACCGTGACCCTTAGATATTAATCTCTGGAAAAATTGACGTATAATACGCTTTGTTTCTGCCTTCTGTTGTACCGCTCTCTTTCTCTCTCTCTCTCTCTTTATTTACTTCGTGAGTAGTTCACGTCTATAACGTAGGAATATTAATGTAAAAGTGAAAAGCGAGTAATGGTGCATGTACGCGAGTTTAAAGAAAAAAATGCGTTTTTTTTTTTTTTTTTTTTTTTTTTTTTTTGAAGAAAAAAAAAAGAAAAAAATGAAGAAAATAATGAATTACATTTACGAGAAGAAAATATATATCCCATTGTTTAAGCTTGTAAAGTGTAAATACGGCGAGTAGAAGAATACCAATGAGAGATAAACAACGCACACAACAAAACTCTCGCAATCATCGCGAAGAGAAAGAGAGAGAGAGAGAGAGAGAGAGAGAGAGAGAGAAAGAGAGAGAAGGTTAAACGCAAAAGGTTCGACGTCAAAATCGCAAACGCGAGACGCATGTGACACGGTGGTGTACATGTACAAACTCGCGCATATACACCGCGCACTCTATTTATTTATGCGCGCGCGGATGTGCACGCAAGGCACGCCAAGCTGCCAAACAAATACATACACATAGCGCGTACGTCAGGCAGAGAGACACGCCGTCTCTCTTACTCTCTCCGCGTCGCGCATTCCCTTGCACGTCTCTGACGCGTCTTTCGCAAACGCGTGTACACGCGGAACGAACGAATTCTTTTTTTCTTTTTTTTTCTTTTTTTTTTTTCTTTTTTTTTCTTTTTTTTTTATTTTTTTATGTTTTTTCTGTTTTCTCGACTTTCCTTTACCCCGTTGCGATGAAAGAAGGTCGGATTTCTTTCAAGAATTGTGAAACTTTTTTTTTTTTTTGTATCGACGAAGATTTTAAAATGTGCTTTTTTTTTTTTTTTTTATTTTTTTTTTCGAAGTTAATTGTCTCTTTTTTCCATTGCAAATAGCTTGCTTAAGTGCATAACTTTTTTGTAAAAATAGTAAATAAGATCGTTCAAATTGAGGAATATTTTCTTATATTTTCGAATCCGCGTATTATTTACTAAAGTCTCGAGTTTTATCCTGCGTGCAATGTAAGACACGTACAATACATATAAAATTATATTCTTAAAAAATACACAACAATTGCAGAAAATTAAAAGTAAAAAAAAAAAAAAAAAAAAAAAAAGGAAAATCATTTCGAAGCAACAACAATAATCAAATCTAAAACCCCTCCGCATATCTTAACCTCGAGCAACTGAAAAAAAAGAAAGAGAGAAAGAGAGAGAAAGAGACGTACACATTGAGAAAATCGCGTACACGTACGACCTTCTCATTCTCCTCGCGACGTTCGACCGCGATTTTTACGACTCAGCGATCGTTGAGACGAGAAACGACCGGACGTGCTAGTCGCTCTCCCTCTGTATACGCATATCCATGCATACATGTATTTACACCCGGACGAACGTACGTGTATACAAGCATAAATAAAATACCCGGCATACCTCGTGCGTACGCACATGTATCGCGCAAATACGACGAGGCCCGAATCTCCAACGTTCGTACCGGCGTATATGCGGAATACCGAATGCGCGAAACGAGAGATTCTCTCTCTCTCTCTCTTTTTTTTTCTATTTTCTTCTTCGTTGCCGAACAACTCGATGAATTCCGGAGTCGGTGTACAGCGTTTCCGCATTTTCTGTAGATATATATATGCTTTCGCGAGAAAGAGAGAGAGAGAGAGAGGAAGAGGAAGAGAAAGAGAAAGAGGGACACGAGGCGCGCGGGCTCTCTTCGTCATTTTCTTACACACGATTTGCTCGTTTGCCTTTTATGAAAGACGAAGGAACGTGTGTGAGTGTACATACCCGGAGAGCGAGTTTATGAGGCACTCGAGGATGCCGCGCGCGAGCATATCGTCTACGGCATACCGAGCGGAATTAGTTTTCTTTGTAATTTTCCCAAGCAAACGCGACGTTTTTAAAACTTTTACGTCGCTAGTCCCATCTCTTCTCTGTCTTTCTTGTTTCACGTACGTTTTCTTTTTCGTCTCGTCGCTTAGGAAGCGACTTGGATTGTGTTGCAAAATTTTTCGGTAAAATTTTTGACGCGATATAACATTGTACTTGATAACGGGATATGTTTAATTTATGGTTAGCGATGAAAAATGACTCGTGAGGTGTTGATGGATTTAAAATTGTGCGATTCATTTAAATATATTGTATATACGAAAAAAAGTTTAATAACAATGGTTATATAAGTTCTTATAAAAAATAGAAACATTTTTATGCGGTCGATAATTGCTTTATACTTTTTTATGTTGTCGATATTTTATCAGTAATTGTGAAAAAAGTTCGTAAAATAAAATTGCACATTTTATCAAGAAATTCCAATAATGTACGTATCGCGATCGCTATATACAATCGCAATTTAAAAATACCATACCGATATACTGATATACTGATTGAAAAAAAAAAAAAATAATAACATTTATTCAATTTATGGACGCCACGAAAATATAATACAATATCGTAAAATCCGTGATCGTATAGACAACATAACTTTCTTACGTAACACGTCTGACCAGACTCGACCCTTTCTCTACTTACGTAACTTTTATATTCATTCGTTTAATATTGTACTTTTGACTATTAAGTATTTGACTATTATCTCATTTTTGTTTTAAGGTTATTATGTCTCGATGTATAAAATAATCTTCATTTTTATCAACAGTCACTATTAAATACATATATAAATGAAAATAATATTACGCAGAAGCGCAACAACTGCATTTTGAGATTTATAAAATATTTTTTTTCTAATATTTTATTCAAATTTTTTAATTATCAAGCTGTTTTGTTTGATAATTGTTTTGTTTGACGATTGTTTTGATCATTCATCATAAATACGTAAATAGTAATAAGTACTATTGTAAACTTATTAAATTTTTAATGCTTACAATACATTTTTTATCGAAGAGATAAAGTTTAATTATTTATTGGATAAAATAATTTTCATACAATAAACTATTGTTAAAGTTTAATGAACCTTGAAAGTATTTTATACATAATGATTTTATCATTAAAAAATATTTTAAATAAAGCAGTTTGTCAAACAAGTAAGTTAAATTATCAATTAATCGTTATTTTGTAATCTTAATACCGAAAATAATATAAATTTTGCAATCGATGATAAAAAGTAACTCTCATGTATGGTGCAGTTTGTGCAAAATATTTTCGATCCATTTTTAAATATTAATGGTGAAAAAGAAAAATAGCCAATATTAACAAAAAGGAGGCTGTGCAAAAGGGAAGAGCTTAAATAAAAATAATACACTACCGAACTACCTCTACTAAAATCATACGACAATAATGTTCGACAATTTTTTCTCGTTATTTTTCACGTCGACAATCCTACTTTTTTTATTAAACAACAAAAAAACTCACAACGCGAAAATGAAACTACAACTGCGTGCGCACCATAGCGAGTAGCAGAAAGGAGAAAGGCATACAGACGTCAAAAAGCAAATAGAAAAGATAAAGAAAAGGTGGCGCTCGTAAATCTCTTAATGAAATAATGAGAAAGCGTCTGGTTACGGTGCGTGCATATTTCTTCCGTTACAGCTCTCGAGAGGTGCGTCGTGTATATATATATATATATACGTATACCTTCTGTGTATGCCGGCTCGCCTATTTTCGCGGTGTATCATTTATGCATATACGTGTATATACATACGTGTGCATAAGTTACTCTTCCACATAAATACACGGGCGGGTACATTTGCGGCGTCGCCTTATTCCGAGGAAAGTCGAGGACGACGAAGGGGCAACAAAGAAATGAAAAAAAAGGTATACACGTAGACTCGTTCTGGATAAATATGTACTCGCGAGTCGTTTAACAAAAGAGCGTAGAGAGTTTGGTAAGTACGAGTTACTTACCGCAAGTGTATACATACGTATAATAAACTAATATGCACGCGGGCATATCGGCGATCTCGCGGTAGGTGAGCTTTTCTTTTACGTGCATATATATATATATATATACATATACATATACATACACACGCTACGTACGAATGAGTATTTTGATACGTACACGTCTCTCTCGAGATTGTTTACGTTACGTGTATGCACGCGCGCGCACGCGCGTATGCACGTTGGGTCGCATGCGTACACGTTTTCTGCAAGATGAAAGCAGCAGCCGGTTAAACGTTATTGTGTGCAAATAGCGTTGGATATCGATGCGAGAGATTATTTATTTATTTTTTTATTTTCTTTTTTTATTTTTTTTATTTTTTTCTGTTTTGTGTCGGATAACGAATGCCAAAAATAGACCACGTCGGTGAATTTCTTTGTGTTCGGCGATGCGATTATAATTTTTTTCTTTTTTTTTCTATAGGTTCCTTATATTACTATACACAGTGACGGAAATGACGAGGTATTATGAGTTAAAAACTTGGTGAACCATAACAATACAATGACTCGTGGTTTTTAGATGTTGTTGCCGTTGTAACTATGGTGAACTTTTATTTTCATATTTTTGGAACGATAATCTTTTATTGTTGGAATGATACGATGATAATTGATAAATCAGAGATAAAAAATTTTCGTTATTACATAAATTGTATTTCGTTATAAATAATTGTTTAAATTACTTTCTTTTTAACTTTCATTTCATCTATTTATAATTTTTTGGTACGAAAAGGAGAAATAATCACCTTTTCGCGTCTTTAATTTGCGACTCGTGTTTTACACTTTATCGGCTTCGTCATTGGAGTTTTGCCAAAAGAGATTTTAGGAATTTCATCTAAAAGCTCAACAAGGTTAACAGTGTAACCTATTAATTAAAGAGAAATTAATTTATCTTATTTACAAAATAAAATTCATTTAGATGAAATTCTTTTCTTTGGAAAAGTTTTTTTTTTTCTATTTCGAGTAACATTTGTGAAATATTGTAGATTAAAAGTTGTAATTAAATTTTAAATGAATGCATTAAATTTATATCAATAATATAATTCACAGTGTTAATTATAGTTTTGTAAAATGTATAAAAAATCTCTAATAGAATGATTACTTTATAATTAAAAAGAAAGTTACGAATCAATTATTAATTTACAATAGCCCATGTAATTAAAATTTATAACCATTTTTTTTTTTTTTTTTTTTTTTTTTTTTTTTTTCAAAAAATACTCAATAATATACTCAATAATTAAGAGTTAATGGGCCAGGTAAATTTGTAGTCACCGCGATTACTTTCACCAATTAACGAATATTTTAGCAACAACAACAAATACGTGTCTTTGTAAAAAGCCATTTAACTTTCAGAAATATGAACGGAAACTTTTTGGTAAAACAATCAAAAGCGTCTAGTTATTATAGAAAGATAAGCAATCACGCTAAAAACTTTTCTCAGCCTAAAGTAAAAAAGAAAAAAAAATAAGAAAGAATAACGTCAGTCCACTCGTGTATACGTAAAAAATGTGCAAAACTTATGCCCTCCCAATCCTTGGTCATGTTTCATCTCGCAATTCTGCAGAATTCGCACGCTCCATCTATGAAGAAAAAAAAAACAAAAAAAAACTACAACAAAAAAACAAAAAGAAAAGAAACAAAAAGCATGAGAACCACTGGTCGAAATAAAAAGAGAAGTAAAAAGAACAGTAAAAAGAAATACAAAAAAAAAAAAAAAAAAAAAAAGTCCTCTCTCCGCGCGCATTAAAAACTCGTAGCGAGCATGAGCTCCCTCGGTCATAATTTCACAAAATCCGCAATTAGCTTAAGTAATCGCTCGGTCTCGCGTACACACACACACACACACACACATATGCATTAAATTTCGCAACGCGCGCCGCGTGCCATTATACATACACACACACACATACACACGTGTACACAAGCTCATGATCTCTCGCTATTTTTCAATGACTCGAAAGGCAATCGCGAAAGGCGCTCAGCGCCTCCGACTGGCGCTGTTTGTGTGTGTGTGTGTGTGTGTTCTCTGTGTGCATTCCATACGGTCCCGCTGCCGCTCGAGACACAATGATAATAATTGAACGGCGCGCGATGAAAATTTAAGCGAGCATTGCTTTGTCCTCCTTTGCCCACCAGCGTACGCGATACTCGTGCACTTTTATGGACAGTTTTACGAGCGCGAAAGAGAAAGAAAGAGAGAGAGAAAGATGACGCGACAATTGACCCCATGTCGAGTACATTGAGTTTTTTATATTAGCAAGAAACGCTCGATGTATATGTGCGTATGTGTATGCTTCTTTGTTTTCTTTAATTTATTTATTTATTTATTTATTTATTTATTTATTTTTTTCATTGTGATTTGCTTGATTTTTGATTTTTGTTACGTTATTCTCATCACATCGCGCGCAAAAGCTATTCCCTTGATTTTCGTTGTATAAACTCTCGCGGTATCCAGCGATCGTCTCTCTCTTTTTTTTTTTTTTCTCATTGCCTGTCTTCTTCTCGTGCCTACGACTGTTTCCTTATTGGCGGACAGGTTCAACGATTCTTTCGAAAGTTCTTTTTTTTTTTTCTAAACTTTTTTTTTCTCAAAAATAGGATTTTTCACATCGGCGAACGAAACCAGAATGTTAATTTAAGATTGGGAATTGTTTTTTTTTTTTTTTTTATCGCAAATTCAGACATTGAATTATGGCTATTGTCGTAGAAAAATATATTTAAAATAAATTTTTTTTTTTCCTTTTTTTTACTTACTTTCTTGCTCGAAAAAAAAAAATGTTACGACATGTACGTACGTTGGTTTATCTTAAATATTTTAAACAGCCAAGGACGTTTACCAAAACAACGATCGACTCACCTGTAACATAAAAAAAAAATAACGATATTAAATTTCGTATTTCGGTTTTACATATGTGTATGTGTGAAATATATAAAGATTTATATTTCAATTTTTAAAATATAATAATTATCAAGCATTTATTTGATATATTATGCACAAAAAACTAAATAAGTTGCTTCGACAACTTTCGTCGCGTGTAAGAGTTATTTTCAACGTTACCAATTATACTACTTATTTTTCCAATAACGTTAAAGCTATAATTAATATTTTTCCATGGAAGAAAGTGATTTTTTCAATTCAATTATCATTTCAATAACAAAATATCCTCATAGTCCAAAAACTTGAATCTGTCAATTTAATAACATGCTCAATTTTAAACATTTTAATTAAATATTTTTGTCGTCAACTACGTAAACAATATAACGTAGTTACTTTTTTTTTTCCTTCGTGTTAAAGAAACATAGGTTTTTCTCTTAACAAAACGACTGGTAGAATAAGGAGAAAGTGACCTCGTTGAAGCGATATATTCGGGCATCGGAAAGCAAATGAGAATGACTCTCATTTCTTTAAAATAAAACGGATCGATATACTAGTTTTACCAACCGATAACGAATGACTCCGCACTAAATACATTTTAAAGCGATTATTTCATTTAAGATCTAGATACAGATGTGTACCTGATAAATTGCCGATTGTTTGCGCAAGGAAAGAAACGAAAGTAGATTAAAAGCACTTTTTTTAAGAGCGCTTTTTCCTTTTGTTTCTTTTGAGATTATTTATTGTTATTGAAAATTATTTCGAAACAATGCCGCTCTTTTAAATTAGGAAAAAAAAGGAAATGTTTAAATTACAAAAGATATACATATATATATATGTATAAAACTTGTAAAAATGGATGAATCCAATCAACTTTCGTTTCATTCAGAGTTAAATTAAACAATGAGCATTGTATTCTCCCTTTAAGAAAAAAGAAATAAAAGAAAACGAGTAGAGAAATTGACAATTAATTTTTTATCGCTGAAAATTACAATTTCGACTAATCAAGTAACGCTGACACGAAGCAATTACAAAATACTCCCAGGCACATCATTCTTTTCTCCGCTTCGTCTACACGTGTACGCGTTTATTAAAATGGCAATTTTTAATTAAACTGAACGATACACACGACTTAAAAATACGCTTACGCGCATTCGACTCGAATTGAAATAATTATAAACCACACGAATCGAGCTGTCTGACAACACCGAAAAAAAAAAAAAAAAAAAAAAAAAAAAAAAAAAAAAAAAAAAGAAATAAAAAAAAATAAGAAAAAAAAAGTAAGCAACATATGCGTCTATTAAAAAGGAGTGTGCGAAACTTTCGCCGCGATGACATCTCTGGTTATAAATACGTGTGTACAAATGCGCGCAGTCTTACAAGCGCCTCGACGACGCGACGACAACGAAGAGCGAAATGAACGAAGCGAAATGATAAAAGACTGTTTTCACCCGCGGAGCTATAATAGCGGGATCGAAATGTGCGCACGGTTAGAGGAGAAGAGAGAGAGAGAGGGAAGGAGCTCTATTATTTCAATTACGCGCGCGGTTTCTCACGCGCGCGCATCCGGAATCGTCGAGTCCAAAGTGTCACCCGGACTTCGCTGCCGGATATATCTACATGCGCGACACGCATTTTTACGCACATTGCGAGACTGACGGCGAATATTTATATATAGACATGTGTATACGCGATGAAAGAAAGAAAAGAAATAATTAGTCGGAGAAAGAAAAGAAAGAAATTGAGACAGGGAAAGAGAGAGAGAGAGAGAGAAAGAAACGAGGTGATATCGAGCGCGTTTTAATTTCAAGTGTTCGCACTCGTCGAGAAAAAGATATGCGCGCGAATGGATATGTGGAACGATTGAACGACGATGTATATATATATATATATATATATATATATATAGTATGTTGACGGAGTTAAAGGAAGTGGGTTGTAAGCGAGCTTTAACGAGGTGAAAAATTAACTTATCGCTTTGTATTACGTGCTTTGGGGAGTTCGTGATGTTGCTCGTGTAATTATAAGAAAATCGATATTGCGCGATAATTCGTATTCTATATTATACACTTTTTCATAACTTACGTGTACAATAAGCTTTTCAGTATGACATCATTTCTTTTGTATAAATGTATTTGAATGAGCTTGTACAAAATTTGTCGTTAAGAATGTGATCTAAATATCACTGCATTGATCATTATTTTTAATTGTCAATTGGTTTCCTCTGTTAGGCCAAAAATATCTCGAAAATTATAAAGACTAAAAAACTGAAATTTGGCATGTAAATAAAATTTGCTTTAAAGGGCGTTTGAGTAAACTTTAACGAAGTCTCGGTGCTACCCTCGGGGGTAAAACTATTCTCTCCTCGCCCCCCCCCCCCACCGCCACCTCAAAAGAAAAAAAAAATATCGTATTGTATTACATCATTTGTTCAACTGTTTAAAACTAGTATAATAATAATTTACAGTGAATATGAATAAAATAACAAATATTTTAAACGCGAATACTTTTAAACGGAAACGAACTGAATTTTCAAGATACGCATTGAAATATTTTTCACGCGAATTATTATTATCCGTGAAAAAAATTTCCAAAATAATTTATACTTTTTATATACAAAAAAAAAAAAAAAAAAAAAAAAAAAAAAAAATATTCATAAGAGACACGAATGTATAAATAATGATAATTTTTATAGAAAAAAAAATTTCACAAATTTAAAATATTAGATAAGATTTTTTCAAATCTCAACATTTATCTATGTTACTAAAAATAATAAGTTTAATCTTTTCCATCATTTTTTTTATTGTATTTATAACAAAAACAAAAAAAAAAAAAATCTTACGTTATAAGTTGATATCACATTGAGTGACGATCTTTTTATCTCTGTTGTTAGTTGATACACGTAACGATAAATAATATAAGCAATACAATCTATACAAATTTAAACTTAAATATTATCAGACTATTTATATGTATAAATGTCCAGATATAGTTTATTAAAAAATACAGTAAGGCAAGCGATAAATAAAGGATTTACTTTGTTTTTATCGAAAATTTTTTTAGAAATCAATCAGCCTTTTTTAAAAAGTAAATAGTTTAAAAAATGTTGATACCAATACGCATAAATATTATAGAATTTTCATTAGTTACACAATGTCTCTAACAATAATTCATTACCTACATCAACGTTGCAATATTTTTATCAACCCGCGAACGCTCGAAATAATCGAATGAAAAGCACGCGCACATAAATTTGAAATAATACCGAAAATAAACGATAAACAAAAGCGAGTCGATATTTTCACCTTTATTCCGACAAAACGCATCCAAAAATCTTGTTTTTTAGATCATCGCAATAATAAACTTAAAAAGGAAAAATTCAAAAAATTAAAAAAGCGCCATCAAAACGTACACAGTCGCCCGCGTTTCCCTTCCCCTTCAAACGTACATAGAGATCTTAAAGATTTTCTGAACGAATATAAATAGCCGAAGGCATGAATGGATAATATTGCCAACCTATGTGTATGTGTGTGCGTGTGTGACACTCGTAAACTCTAAGGCGTAAAGCGCAGCGTCCGTAGCACGTGCGTCCGTATCTCGTGAGCGCGTAAAAGAGAAAAGTCAAAAGTTTTCTATCCCAGAAGAAAAAGAGAGAAAGAGAGAGAGAGAGAGAGAAAGCAAATACGAGAAAGAGAAAAGGAGGCTGCTCACGTACAGCAGTTACATATATATATATATATATATATATATATATATATATATAGACGAAAAGGAAGGAGAGAGACGCGGAAATCGCAAAAAAATAAAAGTAAGAAACGGTTCGGGTGCAGTACGGGAAGGGAAACTTTAAATTTAGCCGCGTTATGTGCGCCTTGACACTTTGAACGCGTTATATCTACGCGGAATAACGGCGGATACACGGGAGACTAGAGAAGAAGAGCGAGAAACAAAGAAAAAGGATGAAAAAATAAAATGTCAGGACGGTTTAACCACGGAATCGGTAAAAATACAACTGCGCGACGAATTTCAAAATGAAGGGTTGATGTGCCGTAATTTTATGAATTATAGCGACGTTTAATGTAAAATTAAACGGAAAGAAAAATACGTTGACGTGAAGTTGTTGCGAAAGAAAATTTATGTTTTTGGTTAAATGCAATGCTTAAATCGTTAATAAAAAAATAAAAAAAAAAAAAATATTCGATTATCTTACGTCAACCGAGATAAGTTTAAACTTTAAAAAGAATAAACAAAAGAAAATGAATCATATCATTTGCAAAATTGAATTTAAAATTAATTCACGTAGACGGAAAAAATTTTAAAACATATCGATTTCTTTCATTCGAGGTATTAACGCGAATCATTGTATACCATTTGCAAAATTAAAACGCAAGAAACGTTCGCTTTTTTATACATCCCCGTAAAGTCATCAACGAGTTATGCGATTCCCCTCCTTTCCCAATTAAACATACGTAACACGCGTCGGCGTTTAAACGACGTCCGCTGCTTACTTACAAAATCGGTGTTATTTTCGTGCGAAAAATTTTAAATTTCTCCGTGTAAAAACATCCCGCGGGTGCGAATATATGTTTATCTTACGATATACGAATTCCCCGTAACTTTCGGAATTTTTAATCATCGTTCCCGACACAGTTGGCGCTTTAAACGATTAACGAAAAAAATTTAAAACGTCGCGGAATCGTGAAATAATCGTCCCATCGCTTCTTTCTTTATTTTTCGAAAGGAAAAATAAAACGTCAAAAATTTTTAAGTATATACATAAGGCCCTCTAAAACAAAAACGTATAACTTCCCCCTCACTCGCGACACGTAACGCCAGCCAATAATAATTTGCCGGATTGTATATATATATACCCGCGCTTACATCCGGTTTTCCAAAGGGAAGAAAAGAAACGGGGGAGGGGACACGCGCGTGTAATGGAATCGTCTCAATGAATATACATACACGCGCGTAAATAACGGCGCGTGAATTCGGGCGACGCGAAGGCCATCACTGTTGCGCATCGATGGTTTGCCCGACCGCTCTTGTATACACACACACACACACACACACGCGCGCGCGCGCGCACGTGTATATCACACCCAAACCGGCGCTACTTCCTGCCGGCGGTGACTTTGTATGCGAGACACATATGTATATACACGGACGCTTATTCGCAGACAATCGATGGTACGATGCACTTTTGTCGGTATATACGCTGGACGTCGCCTTTTTCTCTCTCTCTCTCTCTCTCTCTCTTTCTTTCACCGAGTTTTTATGCCTTTTGACAATACCACTCTTCAGTTTGTAAGCGCTGTTTGCTTGATTTATAATTAATTTGGATAATGTTGGTAGATGTTGGTGAATTACCACCAGGTAACAATGGATTAGCAAAACTTGAAAAAAGGGATTGAAAATGTTAATGACGAAGTGAAAATACAAGAATATAAAAGAATAATTTTATTATTTAAGATGAAAGTTTGTAAAATATCGATGAAAAAATAAAACAAGGTAATCATAATCTTGGACTGTAAAACATATGTTGCAACTACCTTACGCTCATTGCGATTAGTTATACCGTAAAGCTAGTACCGAGTAATACTAAATATAATGATACCGATGATTCACATAATTAGGTCTTATTTTCTTGATTATTTAAATTTTTCCCGTTTGAATAAAATTACGCAAACATCTTGATAAAGACATCGTTAATGTGTCATGCAATTTTTACAAAGATAAAAAAGAAAAATATTAATTATTCGTTACGTTAGCTATACTTTAGTGGCACTTTAAAAATTTTATAAATAATGCATAAATTCTTACAAAAATTGTATGTAATTACTTTCTCAAACGTTTGATAAATAATTAATACAGTTTTAATTTTGTTTTATTCCTATTTATTATGATAATACTTTCAATCAAATTTTCTATTTGAAATTTCTTTTTATTGCCCTTGAAAATGTATAATAATACAAAATTATCATTACTCAATTATTGGCGTAGATAAGAAAAAAGGTATTTTTACAATGCTTATTACCTATAATTCAATCTTTATCTCTAAAGTGTAATAATTATTATAACATAACATATGTATCTGTATATAACGTTGAAGTAATTGATTATCAAAAAAGTAAAAAAATTTGTATCTTGAATAATAAGTATAAATATTTCAAGCGATTAATTAATCCCAAATCAAAAAACATTATATCATAATAAACATTAAAACGTTTACAAAAATTTTTCGAAAGACCTTTTAAATAAGTAAAAGTTTATTCATCCGTCTTTTTCATTAGTTGTCGCGATCGTTGTACAGAGAAGACATAAAAAAAAAAAAAAAAAAAGACAACAATCGAGTTCTATATTACTCTCCCGGAATGTCGAAAGCTATTTATAACTCTCTCGGTAGTCAGCGGAAAGAAGAAAGAATTAATGAGCACTTTGAAGAAAATAATCTTCAACAAGCCGTAATGAAAGCGCGCGAGTGTGTATCGCTGTCTAAACGTATTCGATTATAAATCCTTGAGTCTCAAGGATCCCCCTCTCCTCCCCCCCCTCCTCCTCGCTTCGTATTCCTCTTAGACTCGCAGTTGTAAAGTAGGGTAATAAGTAATAATCCTTAAGTAATAAATAATTTTCTTTTTTTCTTCTTTTTCTTTTCCTTTTTTTTTTTTTTTTAATTTATTCAATATCAATTTACCTCACTGCTTTCGTATTACTTTTGTACAATAATAATAAAATGCACGTCGTAGATTTTTATTCGAGTTAATTTAAATCGATATTAAAACGTAAAATTATGCAAGATCCAAGAAAGCAATAACAAATATATTGCTTTGTCTCTTCGAGTGAATTGAAAATTTTCATAATTTTAAGATTAACGCTGTTAAATATATTTAATTATTACAACCGAGAAAATTATGGTTTATCGAGCGCATTCTAAACCCGTTAAATATTCAAAATTCGAATGGAACTTTTTCTCAGCTCCTATCTCCTCGTCCTCGTCGTCGCTGTCGTATATAATACGAGTTTGTAAATTTTCCAGTTACGCTGACGCTCGAAAACAGACATTTAAAACGAGGCTATTCATAATTTTTTCTATTCTTCTTTATTTTTTCGTCGCAGTCTTCGTAATAATTATCATCGGCCGCTGCGGAAATTTATTATTCAACAATGCGAATTGCTAATATTCAACGAGCGAGCGAGAAGAGAGAAAGGTTGCGAAGAAAAAATATACAGATACGCGCGCACTTCCGTTTCCGTTGGGAGTAAAATTCTTTACATTTCTCTTATGGTTTGGAAATTATTTTTCATCAATTATCGAGGTATACCATCAAGAAATTTTTCCGAAAATACTTGCGCTTTGCACACTCGCTTTTACATTTTAATATACCGCGCCGTTTTTAAATATATATATATATAAATTTACGATCGAAAATTGCGGTATAAATGAAAATAAAGAAAAGATATAACGATTGTTGTCTTTTGGCAAAACGTGACGGCGTTGAAATTAGCTAAGTTATTGCGAATTATGTTATATACGTAACGAAACTTTAAGCATCTCGACTTTTCCTCGTATTACACGACGTCGTAAAGCTATTCTACTGTTTCATCTCTCTTTCTCTCTCTCTCTCTCTCTATGTTGCGGTATTCGATGGAAATACAGTATTTTCGTAACGAAATTCTAGATCAGTGAATGAAAAAGGTATCGATCGCAGGCTCGTTCGTAGTTCGCTTGGATTCCATTTCCTTTAAGTTCACATGTTCATACGTGTACGTGATACATCAAACGGCGCACACTTGTCTCGTGTAAAATATGACAAATTATATATAGTTGCTCAATAAACTGGCTTTACGGAGAATAAATTACAAAAAAAAAAAAAAAAAAAAAAAAAGAAAGAACAAACCGTGTGCAGATTATTGTAGCCTCGCCTCGATTTTTCTTCAAAGCGCATACACGCGCTCGCGCAAAAAGTGTCAAAGCCATCATTTTCGCGAGAAGCCCACACTCGGACATAAATTACAATTTCCCGGGTATTACAACGAAAGTTGTAACTTATGGATATTGCTGGATGATTTGTGCACGTCAAAGAGAGAGAGAGAGAGAGAGAGAGAGAGAGAGAGAGAGATAAAAAAAAAGGAAAGAAAACTGTCACCTCCCATACGCATAACCATTCAACGTAGATAAATCAACGCACGGGAAAATCAGGACCTTCGGCTCTCGTAAACATGTATGTATATATATAGTCAATAAATCAACTTTCGCACTAGCGCGCGCGCGGGCGCGTCACGAGCAATAACGCACAAAGTATACCGCGCGCGTCTCTTTCTCAATCGCGCATACCGCGTTGGTATAAGCTACACAAATATACCGCGCGTTGAATTTATCATTGGCGCGTCTAAACCGCGAATTTTAATGGCCCGGACCGAGAAAAAGAGAGAGGATAGCGAAATTGAGAAAGAGCAAGGAAAGTTTTTTTTAAAACGTCGATCGGAGAAAGAACCTCGCGAAATTAACCGAACGATCTAAAGTGTGTGCATGCGGCTAGTACAAATAATATACACACGGTGTGATCCGCTACAAAGAATCCCGCAACGAAATTGCGCTTTTATACTCTTGTCTCTGTACGTATGTGAATGCATGGATGCATGGATACGATATTATCCGGGCGATGTGTCTCGCTCGTGTATGCGTTTTATTTATTTATTTTTTGTTTTTTTTTTTTTCTTTTCTTTTCTTTTTCGTCGTTTTTATCGTTATTGCGCTACGCGTGCTTATATATACATATACATGTATATATAATACGGTACATAAATACGAACGAGATAGAAGAGGAGATGCAGTCGAAATGCATATGATGCAACGCGAGAAAACAAATCGATACGTACTTTGATTATTTTGCGAAATTTTGCCGATGACAGCCGTGTGAAATTGACGGATGATATTTTTCAAAGGAACGATGCTCTTCGATCTGCTTTTTTTTTTGTAAAAGTTTCATTGAGTATTTTTTTTCGAAATCGTATCGTTTTGTGTAATTTTACGACTACTTGGAAATAAGCGCTAGTACGCATAATTATTGTTAAAAAATAAAAATAATTTACGGTGTTCGAGTTTATCGATGATAAAGTCACGTTAAACAATTGACACAACTATTTTATACTTATAAATTCTTTTCATAAATAATTACATTATTTTGGATTTATTAAATAAAAATTAACTTTTATCAAAGACACGCAAACGAGCTTCTTTAGCTATAACGACTTAATAAACTGTAATAATAAACTTTAGTAAATCTCGTTAATTTTTTCCTTGCAATTTGTGCGTTAATCGTGACAAAAAAATTTTTTTTTTTTTTTTTTTTTTTCAAAATTATACTTAAAATTTTTTTTTGTTAAAAATTTAAAAAATGTATTTTCAAACGAAATCGATTTGTAGAATACGATAAAGCGATAAATGAACAATAACTCTTACGAATGCTTTATGTAAGCTTTATGTTACATTGCTTATTATTACTTAATAACACAAGGTGACTTGTAACTCAAGCAACGAACGATATTTCTTTAAAAATCTATGATTTGCAAGAACGATAAGATGTATTTATTTTGATGCGGCGAGGAACTTTTGTTTTCTATACAAATTTAAATCGCACCATAAACATAATGAAAAAGTAATAAAAAAAAATTAAAATTTACGTATCGCGTATTATAAAAAATTTCTTTCCCAGCGCTCGAACGCGTTCACATCGACGCATAAATAAATCGATTACTATCATAAACGTTATAATGTGTATTTTGACTGCGAGCTAACGCAACGTTCGCTCTCTAGCCTTTGATGCATCATGGATATTTGCTTCAACTCTTTTAACGCTGTTCCGGAGAGACGCTTTTTTATCAAATCGTTAATGAACAAACGTAAATTACTTTTATGTAAGGAAAATTTTCGAAAAATGGTTATTACGTAAAGAATAAAGACATTTTATAACGTAAAATTAACGGCGTGTAATATAAAATAACTATAAAAATATCGACGGCGAATAATGACAAAATTTTTAATTTCATTCTAAAGTTGAATTTTTCTTTTTTTTTTTTTTTTTTTTATCGTTTTTAATCGAATTTTAATATTAAACCGAATGTTTATGCGTGAATATACTAATTTAAAAAAATTATTATAAAATTTATTTGCGAGCTAAAATTTTTCCCCATTAACTTGGTCAAAATTATTTTCATTCGTATAACATAAATTGCAGTTTTGATATTAATGGGAGCTTTGTATGCATTAAAGACATTCGCTGTAGAAATTTTTAACTTTAATAACTTGCACAAACATGATTAATATTTACCGTAATGAATTTTTGTAGGTACAAAAATCGAATTTATGTATGTGTTTTTACACCTCGAATACCGTAGGAAGTACCGATAAAAATCATTGTGAAAATTGATTTCGTTAATCAATGTTGAATAAACGTTATACTATAAGCTGTTTATTTAAGCTTTGATAATGTGTAATGTGCGCGCGGCGCGTGTATTGCTTTAAAAACTGTTTGTTGAATTAATCCGCGTGTATTATACCGTAATAGTTGCGTTCCCACGAAAGCCGTTACGTAAAAATAGCATATTTTATTATTCTGCATATATATATATATATGCGCGAGATAATGCGTTAACTGTTTATATCGAATAAGTTGTTTATAAAAAGCCTTTCACACGAATGATCGACGAGAGCGTATCTATGAGAATAAAATTTTATCGCTTTTAACATTAAAATTATAATAAGTTTTAATGATTATATCTGAGATTACAAAATAATTTTTAAAAATTATATGAACAAAAAAAAAATAAATAAATAAATAAAATAATACATGAGTAGAAAAATTTTCACGATATTACTTTAAAATCAAACGATACTTTATAAAGTTTTCTCTTATTAATTTATTAATCAACTTATCCTATTTTAGTAACCGTATAAGAACAAAGTGAATCACCGGAATGAATCAGACAATTTTTTGGTCTCAGTTGCATGTAAATTGATAAGCTTTGAAATTTATTTTCTGTTAAGTAATTAATCTTCGTTTTGAACATCATATAATTCATTAAATAATTCATTAATCATGAATAATGAAAAATGACGGCTTTAATAAAATTCTTTGTTAATTTTATTATCGATATCAAAATAATCGAGATGATTTTTGATGCGATATTAAAAATAAAAAGAATATATATTCTTTTTACATAAAATAATTATGAACGAAGAATTTTTATGAAGTATATTTTAATGTCTGTTCTTTGTATTATATTTTGTTATTAAATAAAAAAATATATTTTAATTTCGAATTTATTAATTCTATTTAGACAATAAACTGATCGATGCAATCAATTATAATAATTTTTAATATAACACCAATTCATTTTTTTTTTTTTTTTAAATTACTTATATTTACATGTAGGTATGCATAGCTTTTGTAGTAAAAACTCCCGCGTCGTCGTTTTACTATATAAAACGCTCAGAGTCAGAGATACAAGAAACTGGTTTTAACTTAGCAATACATCAACGCTTATTATTTTCTATAACTTCCATGTATAAATTGTATTTTATGAATAGAATAGACGCATGGACGGTCTAAACTGCGAAACCAAACTAATTTTTATGTTAAATTATAAATTGTAAAAGTTAAATTTATCGGTGTGTTATTTAAATTTTTTTATACATTTATTATAATTAATAATTGCGACGATTTTTTATTTTTACTCTTTATTCAAACGTGTATCATACATTTATCACAATTATAAACCTATAAGTTACAAAACTACATTTTACGAAAATATATGTGCATGATTTTTGTAGATTATAAGCTTGAAATAAATTTTAAAAATTATAATCCTTACACGTACATTTAAGGAAAATATATTAAACAATTTTTATCAAGTTTTCGTTGTCACAAAAGTTCTCGTTTCAAAAGAAAGCAACTTTTTTTTTCGTTTAAAAAGAGATATAGATAACGTTGAAATTTCATCCCAGCGTGGAACTTTTTCAACCTTATACCCATTCGTACAAAGCCCACCTAAAAACCTTTCCGACAAACTAAACCTCGAACAAAGAACCGCTGAACTTTCCGCTCGCACACGCTCGCACACACATACCTATACGAATACAAGACGGACACAAAGCCCATTACACGCGCACGCGTAAACTCAGAGACGACGCGCTGTACGGTTTTTTTCTCCGCAGCAGGCGCGACGTCGTCAACGTCTCATGTGTACATGTACATGTGCGTGCACATGCACATACAGATGCAAAAGAAACGACAGCGGCAGCAACTCTGCAGCTCGCGCTCGTCGTTGCATAATCCGTTACATATACATAACCAGATATATACATATACATATGTGTATAAACCTGCGCTAAATCCCGCATATATAAGCGGCAAGTAATTCGCGTACTCTCTCGCGCGTAAAGATTTAATTTGCCCGACGGAAAGGCCGCGCGCGACCTCGAGAAATCTAAACGGTCGCTCGTACGTATACAGACGCGCACGCATATATGGTATACATACACATATACACGCTTAAGCTTACTATATATCACTTGTAAGGTGTATATGTATACACGCGTCGATAGTCCGCGCAAACGTGTAAATTTATAGGTATCACATACACACCTTGCGAAATCGTTTCTTGTTTTAAGCTTCTATACGTGCGTCTGTTTGTATACGTGTATACACACATGTATGGAAAGAGAGAAAAGGCAATAGGGCGCGCGCACGTCGATTGACCTGCGTACACTTTAAGGTATCGATTTAATGGAAGGAGAGAACGAACGGTGATGCGCATGTTTTGGAATAACACGTGGCTCAGTTCCTTCTCTGCGATACATTGACTCTTTGGAGATTTCATTGTTAATAAGTTAACGTTCAAATTTCACTTTAAATCTAACTGTATGTGTTTGTTGGAGATGAATTTTAACATTACTTTTGTCAAATTGATAAAAACTTATTCGAGTTTTTAAAGGTATGAACTATTTAGATTGATTAATCGCCTTTTAAAAATAACGCAACTAATCGTTAATTTTCCATTCTATAACTTTACCTCGCGTCGCATCTTTGAAATCGATGTGCGTTTAAAATTTATTAAATGTAATTAGAGCAGTTGTGCAAGTAAATAATATCCTATAGATTATATTAATCTACGATGCAAATTTTTTAATGAAAAAAGAGGTTTTCGTAAACACATTAACATCATTTTTACCGAAGAATTTTGCATTTTACTTTGTTGCTCTTGTATATACGCATGTTTAAATACACTTAATTCTCTTATTTATTTATTTATTTATTTATTTTTTTTTTTTTTACGTTAAACCGGTTTATCGACGCTTTACTTTTACCATTATGAATGTTTAGATTTGTGCAACGAGCTTTAAACGCGAGTAGAAAAGTAAGTGTAGTCGTATAATTGCTTTTTTTTTTTTGCAACAAAATAAAAATACGTATACTTTTTCTAAACGTTAAATGTAAAAATTTAACGCAACCTTATAATTAACGCGCGACAAACATTGCGTACATTCTTGCTTAATAATGCACGAACACGCTCAAATTTTTTAAACGAAAAAAAAAAAAAAAAAAAAAAAGAAGAACAAAACATAGCAATTTGCTTTCTAGAATAATCGAAAGCATATATTACGTTCTGCACTTCGAACTATCTATGCAATGGGACACAGTTCCGGATGAATTGTGTACACGAGACTCCTACACACGATTTCACTGTCGTTACAACGTGCAAAAGGGACGCATTAGCTTCCCGCAGAGACGAGCCTCGAGTTTCTCCAGGTGGTCTCGAGCTACATTAAGCCTACGCTTATCGATGAGGATGGCTCATTGTTTTGTTGTATACGTATCCCGTGATGAGCGTTAGCGTGAAATGCGCTATGTATATCAAACGTTTCAAGATTTGTCAATCGACCGTTAAATCAAAGCGTTTGGTTATCATTGTACACCAGAATAAAAGGGTTTAAAATTTTTCTCTCCTTTTCATAAATATTTTCAAAGAGTAAAATCTGTGATTTGTAAATTATGATAAAATTTTGTACCCGAAAAGAGATTTATGTCTTTAACCGTAAGAGAAATAGATAGAAAGAGAGAGAGAGAGAGAAAAGAAATAAAAGAGATTTTAGTTTCACGCAATAAACGTGAAGTAATCGCAACCGATATTCAGTTTCCCACTCACGTTTTAGAGTGCGCTGTTGCACAACCCCACGATACTTTCGTAAATTTGAGCTATTATAGACTCCGATTTCTATATCCGGTGTATACGATTTGTCCGACTATTAAAACTGATGATTTAAAGATTTTTAACTATGAAAAAAGAGGTATAATAATATTAATCATTTTCAATATATACCTGTCACAAAAATAAAACTTTACCTTTCTTATATTATTTAAAAATGTTCGTATTTGGCTAACATCGTTCATTAAAAGAGTTAATATATCGTTCGGTTGAATTTTGGACCAAGAAAATAACTTGAATTACGTAGAAAAATATAAAACGTTTTGATACAAAAAGATTGTTACGTTAAATAATAATACAAAAACGTGGACAGAAAACAATTTAATAAAAGTATATTTCTTCGAATACTCTAAGGAAATTGTGTATATATAACGTGAGAAAATTTCATTAAATTCAATGTTCTTACAGATTCAATCTAATATGTAATCCTTTTTTTTTTTTTTTTCTTTTTAATATATGCGCATTAAATTCCTTAGAAGGAAACGGCCAATGTTTCATATTACGTTTTATTTTAGTCGGTAGATTATTATGATAAGGAAACTTAAGTGATACCAAAAAAAATAAATAAATAAAAAAAAAAAAAAAAATAAAAAAAAAATGAAAAAGAAAAAAAAGAGACCAAATTTCCAACCATTTTCTCATGTACGCCATTAAAGAAAGTGTTATTTGCAATGCCCGCCATTTAAATATATTAATATTTATAGGACGTAAAGCGGCTTTTACATTATTACGTAAAAATGGTCGAGATATATACACACACACACACACACACACACGCACGCACACATATATATACACATATGTATACGAATGAAGAATAGTGTACGAATGCAGCAGAAAAGAGAAACGTTATGTATGCATTGTATTAAGTTCAGTGCGTAAACATTGCGTGTGAGTTAATATTATTTCGTTCATTAAGAAATTTAATAAAAACAATAAAAAGAAAAGAGAGGAGGAAGTAATGGCGGATGAAAATGTAATAATTATGTGACGTCGAGTTAACATATGACTCGATATAAGATTTATAAAGTAATAAAATCATGAAAAAATTAGACGTATGACAGACTGTTATTCTAAATCTAGCGAAATAAAATCAACTGGAATGAAAAAAAAATTTCATTTGCATAGAGTAATAAGACGGTATTTAATGTTTTTATTACGCATGCCTATAAATAACATTAACTCTATAATATTTATTACCAAATAAAATGTAATACTTGTGTAACAAAGTACAATGTTAAGAGTGGAAAATTCTCGCGATAAGGATTAAAAAAAAAAAAAGTTTTTATCCGTCACATTACATTAACCATTAAAATTTTTTCTCGATAAATAATTTATAAAAAATCGTATTGCCGGTGGTTATTTATGCTCCGAATAACAAAAATTTTGAGAAATAGTAACGTAGAAGGACGTTTTTTGTATCCACTTATTTATCTTACGGCATTATTATTAGATAATGTTCTTGTATCAACGTCTGTAAAGTTACTATTTTTTACGAAACACGATGATTATCTGTTGTAAAAAAAAAAAAAAAACAAAAAACAGCAACGATTATTTAACGCGCGAATATATTTGTACATTTAACGTTACCCATTCGTATAATGTCAAGAAGTAAAAAATCATCGCTTTTGGTAATGTTTAAATAATTAACTTTATATGAATTAAGCAACATCAAATAAAACCTTTTTTTTTTTTGGTTATAGGAGCTTCAAAAAAAAACTCTTAGTTCAAATGAAAGATGTTTCGTGTAAGAATTAACCATTTATTTATAAAAATGATATCATTTAAATTAAGAAACTGTCTACGAGATATAGGTTGGTTAAAAAATTTTAAAACGAATGATTTATCAAATTATTATCCTTATTCATTAAACATGATGAGGATAATTGACTAGCGTAAATTAAATTATCATCGGCACAGCGGCCATATTATAAATTTTTAAATATTTAAATACGGATACAATAAACCTAATAAATAATAAATTAATATAAATCGACAGTTTATAAATAAAATATTTAATCCGTTAATTAAACATCGCTTTATACATCAAACACGAAACGTTCGTTTTATCCGAGCGCAATTCGACAAAGCCCATTCGTACACGAAATATACATTTATATTTATATCGGGTATAATTATCGAAACGAACGAATCTATATACGAAGCATTGTATATACGTTAGATATACATGTACACGTAAATCTATATAAATATACAAAAGGGGGACAGCGTGAAAAATCGTGTTCAACGACCTTATCAATCACGTTACGAGCACGTACATTAGAGCGCGCGCGGAAAGAGAAAAATCAAGCAACCGAATAGACACGCCGCCTTTTCGGAACACCTCTTTTCTCTCTCTCTCTCTCTCTCTCTTTCTCTCTCTCTCTCTCTCTCTCTCTCTCTCTCGGTTATCCCCAGCCAGAGTTAACCGTCAAAGGCTAAGCAAACGATCGATCGATTCTCTCGTTACACACCTAGTCTGCACACTCGTACACGAATACACACGAATACACCGGAAGGCGTAACGAGGCAAAGACAGGCGCAGCTTACGGAGTCTTTGGCCAACGGTGTGCAGCTTTCGAAAGAGGATTTTTTTTTTTCTCTTTTTCCTTTATTTTTCTTTCTTTTTCTCTACAAATTTTCGGCTCTATTTCCTTATGTGAGGGTATAACGGAGAGCGAGACGTGATCAAGAGAATTCGGGAGAAATCCCATAAATATATATATATATATATACGAGGTGCATTCAATAAATAAAGCCAATTTTTTAATTTCGCGGCCTACATACATTCAAGTTTCGATTTTTTTTTTTTTTTTTTTTTTTTTTTTTTAGAATGTTGGTACACATGCCTCTAACATATGTTAACAATATCAACCATCTCCCATGTTCGTGTTGTTTACATCAGACACAAAAAGTAACTGTCTTTACACGTGCGTGGCGATTTTTCTTCATTGAAAAAATGGAGCAAAGCTCACACACCGTAGCTGGTTCGTAATTTTTTTGGCTAAAAACAACACCACAATCATGCCCCAGCCTTAATATTCGCCAAATCTAGTCCCGTGCGACTTTTTATTTCCAAAACTGAAAAGCATCCTCAAAGGGCAGGGGTTTTCCACGATTGAGCAGATAAAAACCGAATTTGGGGCGTATGCGCCCCACGCTGAACTTTCCGTTCAAGCCATTTGGTATTATCACTGTAAAATAAAGAATTTTTTAAAAATTCATTGTGCAGTCAATTATTAGCATCTTAATATTATAATGAATTTTTAAAAAATTCTTCATTTTACAATGATAATACCAAATGGTTCGAACGGAAAGTTCAGCATGGTGCGCATATGCCCCACGAGGCAGGGAACGTGTTAATCGTATGTATGACTTGAAAACCGACCGTAAAATAAATAGAGAAAGAAATGAATAAGAGATCGTAACTTGTAGCAAGATTGATGTTGTATGCATACGAGATGAGGAAGAAGATTCGCATCCGTCGCTTCTTTTTTTTTTTGTTTATTATTTTTTTTTTTTTTTTTTTTTTTTTTATTTTTATTTTCACGAACGTTAAAATGTTTGTAAGATGTGGTTTCAGCGTGATTACCGATAAATTGCGGGTAAAGATCAAGTACGTCGATTTACGTTAAAGTGTAGAGTGAAGGTATCGATTGATTATAAGCTTTTTTTGAAATTTGAATTATTATCGTTTTAAGATTGGTTTTTAGAATCTTCATAGATTTTCAACGGCGATGCATTTATATGGATAAAAAGAAACGCAGGGTGTTTAAGATCGAGATGAATGATTAATTTTTTTCGACGTTTGATCGATGATAATTAAAGCTTTTACTTCCGTTAAATTTAAGAACAGCAACATTTTCAAAGTTAATTTGAATCCTTTTTTTTTTTTTTTTTACACGTTTTTTTATTTTTGTTTCACCGAAATTAATTTTACGTAAAATGTGAGAATAATTATTAACTACAGAGGTATAATATGTAGTAAAAAAAAAAAAACTTTTTCCTTGCTTTACAATGATTATCCAATTTCTAAGACTTCTTTGTAATTGAAATTCTAAACGTCGTACTAAGAAACTTTTTTTTTTTAACAACCGCAGCACAATTTAAAAGGTTAAGCAGCAAAAAGTTACGGATTCAAATTTTAATTTCCTTCAAGATGTGCATACCAAGAAATCGCAATTTAATTACTACATTTTTAATCTATCTATAAAACCGTTAATTCGAAAAAGGAAATTTCAAAAGCTCATTCTGTGCTTTCAAAAAAAAAAGTATATATATATATATGATTTGATAATTAAATATCCGTAAAATTCTCTTTAAAAATTCTCATTCATTTCCTCTCTTTCTTAAAAAAACTGTTTCACGAAACATCATAAACCGATGTATTGTTACTAAGACTAATAACCGCAAAAAAAAAAAAAAAAAAAAAAAAAAAAAAAAAAAAAAATGTATTTATCAATACATACTACACGATAGTACTCAATGCGTTTATACGCGGCATCTAACGCAACTTTACATCTCGTTTGATCGAAATGTCTTTTTGTTGATCGTAATAAGCGTTTTTTTCATTAATGAAAGTAGTATTTATTATTTTGTACGTCATTTGAGAAACGTACATTAAAAATATAATTAATATAATAAGCTCGTTTTTTTATCGTAAGCGGATACTAATTTTCTTCAATTCGTGAATCTATAAAATAACGAAGAATTGCGACAATAAAGAAAATAATACTGTTGAGAAAAAAATGTTAAAGATTTTACTAGAAGCTTAAATTTCAGTTTTTTTTTTTTTTGTTTTTTTTTTTCTTATTTATTTTTCCCTAGCCGGTAGCATTATTGTTTCTATTTAATTTAAAGTAATTATAATTTTCGCTTTTTCTTATCCGAGCAATATATTTCAAAGTAAAATTTTGTATTACATTTAAAGAAATGTTTCTGCTTATTTTGCAAACTAATATTTACCGATATAAAAATGTTATAAAATTAATTACTGGAGATTAATATTTTAATCATCACTTAACATCACTTTTATCGAACTAATTAAAAACCAATACGTATATAAGATAGTCATTAATCATCGTTTAAACTAGAATATGCCACTTATTCATTCATCTTATACTTATTTTAATACAGTTACAGTAAGTTTGATTTGATAAGCATAATAAATTCAAACGTAAATAAGAAAATTTATTCAAAACAGGTTCTATTTACAACTGGTTATCAATAATTTTTTAAATGATATTCGTATGAGATATCTTGAAACACTGAGTTTATAAAAGAGAAAGTTTGAATTTAAACTCAATATATCATGAAAGATTGTAAACATCGACTAGACCTGTTTAAAATTATAAACTTCAAAATAATCATTTTTAATCATTAAAAAATATATATTGAATCATTCGCCAATGTTTGTAAAAATTTTACGATTTCGTTTCTGTTAATTTAATCCTTGCAAAAATCGACCAAACGACATACACAAATGACAAAGACATATAAAAAGGAAGCATCCAAAAACCGATGCGCGCACACAAACACAAAAAAAAGTCTATACTCGACCCCACAAGCTGATAACGCCATCCGTCCCTGGGGAAAATCCATCCGCATATATGTATATATATATATATATATAAGTATTTATATATCTATGTTTATATGTATACATACACAAATATGGTCTCTCATACGATTGGGGCCCAACTGCTGCCGGCTTAAATACTTTATCATTTTTTTTCTCCCGCGCACGCTCTCTCTCTCTCTCTCTCTTTGTCTTTTTCTTTTTTCACCTTGTCTAACCGGTTGTCTTTAAGGCGAGTTCACACGAATACGCGTATACAAAGTCATATTTATAGGATTTTGATAAGATGAAGAAAATAAATTAATCAACATTTGATCGAAATTTATATGCGTAAAATTTATAAATTTTTTCATAAATTTTATTTATCTAAAAATTGTATCCATCTAATTTAAATGTATGCCATTATTTGTAAAAAAAGGAAGGAAATTGAAATGTTTTTCAAAAAAGTTTGATTAAAAGAAACGTATTATCTAAAAAATGTTTTTTCTTTTAAACAAATTTTTGGAAAACAAAGTTTATACATAATAAAAAACATTTAAATTACGAGATATTTGAATACTTAATTACTAAGTATGCAAGTAAATCAATATAATAGTAAAATCTTTTGATATGAATTTTTTTTCAAAACAAAATTAGTTAGAAGAGAAAATGGGTTTGAATTTTAATGCATTCCGAAATGAAATTTATAAAGTATTAAAATCCTCGTTTAAAGCACCGACCTTTTAATGAAAAATATTGGTTATCTGTTTTTTTTTTTTTTTTTTTTTTTTTTTTTTTTTTTTTTTTTATATTACTTTTAGAGCTGCGTTAAACGAAAAAATACTTTCTAATTCATGATTAAATTGCTTTAGACAAATTTAAATCTTCAATCTTCAACGCGAGTATATAAAAGAAATAATGGCATTATTAATGAATTAAAAAGGTTATCATGTCGATGGCAATTTTTAATTGAATTTTTAAATTTTAAAGTAGATCGCATTACATGAATTAAGCATTTGTTGTAAGCACACTTACACATGCGTATTGGGACTAAGAATTTCTTGAAATTAATGTTACCATATCATTTACTGTTTTCATCAGACTGAAAATATTTACACCTGGTTTAAACGACCAATATGATTAATGCATTAAGAATCTTGCGTTTACAAATAATATTATTCAACAAAATGAATATTTATTCGCCTAAATGTGTATATTTTTATACACAACTATGCGTTTCATTAAATACCGAGTTATATCAAAAGCGAGGAAAAATTCGCAATAAAACGATAATGCATCGCCGCCGTTATTGACGCAGAGAAAGAGAGAGAGAGAGAGAGAGAGAACGAGAGAACGAGAAAAAAATTCATAAATATCGCTGAAAATTCCACGGGAATAAAATTATTCGATAATTCGTTTGTCAATAATAATTACATTTACGTAATTCTCGCGCGCGCAGGTATAACGAGCTTCTTTAGCTCTCCCATGATCTGGACGTGAAAGTATACAAACGCGTTATACACGCGCACACGCACGCTTACACGCACACGTGCACGCGCGCGCGCGCTCGCGCACGTAACTGTAAATACTTTGTTTTTTTTTTTTTTTTTTTTTTTTTTTTTTTTTTGTTTTGCATCATCGTCCGCAGCTGTATAGTCGTGTACTCTCTTTCTGGAGTCTCAAGTATATATACATATATTCGTGGATACGTGTACGTACACCCGCGGCTTTTCTCGCGCACACTGTGTGTACATACTAATATTTATAACGTATACGAAAACGTATACCCGTTATACTGTATCTGACATACGATCAACCGAGTGCATATATATATATATGTGTATATATATATGTAGACGCGATTACGAAAATTTTCGGAGAATCTTCCCCCCCCCCCCTCTCCCCATCCACTATTCTGTTGTTCGTTGTACAGGTAGAGCGAGTAGATAACGGCGTCGTAAAACCTTGCGAGACATGCGAGATGCACATAATTACTCGGGACGAGACCGATCGAAACTTCTATTTGACTATGGGGATCGCTTGATGAGGAGTAACGTTACCGTTTATACGTTTTACATTTTTTTTGTAAAATCCTGATGCAGATTCATTATAATTAACGCTCGCTGCAGGCGTTTTAAAACTTATGACAATGTGCTTTAATTGTAAATAGCTTAACATTTTTATTTACGGCTCGAAATTTAAAATTTATTTTATTAAAAAAATTATAATTTATGAAATAAAATGTATATCCAGTTTAATGTTTATTTTTAATTTTTTTGATTAAACATCTTTTTAAAAGTACACTAAATTTATGAGAGGCAATCCGAGTGCTAAGAAAGCTAATAAAGATATCAATATTTATTAATTAGACCGTGAAAAAATGTCAATTTTCTCTACAATTCGTATATATTCGTAATAATAAATTTCTTATACAATCGATCGACAAGTTTCATCGTCGCGACAAATCCTCTTACACCTGACATCGTGCGAACTCCAAAATTTGCACAATCACACAAAAATGTCGTTGACGTTGAAAAATTATTTTAAATAGAAATTTTCCAACCTAATTAAGCAAAAATTAAAGCACGTAATCAAATTTTGATATTTTTAAATGTTATAGTACAATTTAAAATTGAACTTGCAATTTAATTTAAGAGAATCATTACATGCTTTTGTAAGGTAAACACGAACTTAATGTTGCTTTAGAATAATCGCATTATGTGAAATAATTTAAATCAAGTGTACTCAAAATCTTACATATAAATTAATAAGAGTAAAAATGTTAAAAAAAAATTATTTAAAAAGTAACATATTTTTATGTTATACTGGAAAAATGGCATAAACAAACTTAAATGTAATTAAAACAAGTGCAATTTACGTAATCTATTATTTATTTTACGAAACGTTGATTAAAAAAAAAAAAAAAAAAAAAAAAAAAATATTAATAAAGTGTATCTAACTTCATGTTTAAGTTCTTTAAATTACAAGTAATTTTGATTCTATTTGTTTTTATACATTTATTCACTGCATAATATTTTAAAAACTAATGACGCTATCAAAAATCCAATCAATTTTTAATAAAAAATAGAAAGCTAATCACAAGTTAATCAATTTCAACAAAAAGTATTGAAAATTAATGCTTTAATACTTTTTCTAAAATATAAAAATTATATAATTCTTTTTAAAAGTCTAAAAGATTCGAATACGTTGTCAAAATAAAACTATTCGTAATCAAAATAATAAATGTATGTTAATTAAATAATACTACATTGAATATTCCATTAAAGAATGTATGAAAAAGAAAAAAAAATTATTTGCAGTATATAAGAAACTGTCGAGAGAGCAAATGTCAAATCGGAAACATAATAAAAAAATACGACAAAACAAAGAATTCAGGAAGAAGAAAAAGAAGAAACTGATCTTGGATTTATTTACCTCGGCGAGAAGTAGCAACATAAGAAGTAGAAACCAGCAGAGGCGCGACAGTGCTTCCGGGCGTCCAACCATCCTCGATCCCGTCATCCTCTTGGCTTCACGACAATGCTTATCTTTCGCTCTCACTCTCCCCGGGTATGTACTGGTGCAGTATTAACTCTCTCTCTCTCTCTCTCTCTCTCTCTCTCTCTCTCTTTTTCCCTGATTCTATGTATATATGTATATCCTCTCTATTTCTCCTTCTTGCTCTCTTTCGTTCTGTGCTCTCCGCGCACGACGCCGCGATCGAATCCTCGAATACACTTTTCACTCTCGGCAGCTCCTTGCACCTTCTCCCATCACTGCTTGTATACCTCGATATTTTTCCCCTTCCTTCTTTCCTTCTCTTGCTTGAAATTTACGCTTCGTCTTTTTTTATTTAATTTATTTTGTTTATTGATAAATAATCCGCGTTTGTGTAAGTTCGTTCGTTCGTTTGTTTATCTGTTCGTTTGTTATGTCGTATTTTATCTCCGGTCTACCTTACACACCGTTTTTTCTTCTTTTTCTTCTTTACTTCATGTTCGTCATGCGTACTTCTTTATTTTTTTCCGTCTTCTATAACACACCGCTGGCAGGTGCCTCTACTTCCTGTCCCCTCAAAGTACAACACTCACACACACACGCGGACGCGCTCACGCACTCAGTTCAGTGGAACGAGAGGAAGAAAAGCAAGCGCGCGGATCGACTCGGCCATCACGATGAGCCGACTTGGAGCAGCTCGCTTTCGTTCCTCCTGCTGCAGCCGGCCTGCACCTGCTCCTGTGGATTCAGAGCCGCTGTCCCAGCCATGCTCTTCCAACGACGAAAAAACAGTGTCCTCGCTACGTCTTCTTGATTATACCGCGAGGACCGATTGCCTCGACTTCTTCATTTTTTTCGATGTCCTTTTCTTGCTATGACTTTCCCAATGAGTGTTGAACTTAATCAAAGTAAAAAAAGGGAGTGCAGGTGTCTGCCGATCGTTACTACGGCACTGTTTAATATCTCTCCGAGTCTCTTTCAAGGTTCCGTTCGCTCTTCACTCTTTGCTCTCTCTCTTTCTTTCCCTCCAGCCTTTCACGCCTCTTTTTCTTTTGGGTCCTCGAGTACGCGCACTTATGCGCACACGCGCGCACATGCGGGTATACGCGTGTTCCCGGGCAATCCCCTGATCTCTTGCTCCCTTTTCTCGCGCGCGCACAGGGGGTGAGACAACTGTGTGTTAGAGAACGGAGCAGACGTCGAGAGAGAAACGCCTACGCGCGTATAATACTCCACCGGGAGAAAGAGTCTGTATCTTTGTGTACGTGAGCGAATGTATATGTGCAAGTGTGCGTATACGTATCCTTTCCACTCTCCTCGCGTTGTGCTCGTTTCGCTTCGTCTGTATATTTCTTTCTCTTTTCGGAGAGCTAGTGCCCAAACAAACGGGTCAACTTTCGTGAGTCAGCGGTTGAGAAGAGAGAGAAATTCAATGGGATTTATAATTCGTTTGACGAGAACAGAAAGAAAAATAATCAGTCGGAATGCTTGTAGCACGCGCTGTACTACACAACCGCAGCTGGACGCGGCAACGCAAGTTTCTTCTCTCGCTACTCTCTCCTCTTGCGCTGGCTGCACTAGCACGACTGACTGTTAGTGCAGCTAGCGCAAGAGGAAAGAGAGTGGCGAGAGAAGAAACTTGCGTTGCCGCGTCCGGCTGCGGTGGTGTGGTACAGCGCGTGCCACAGGCATTTCGACCGTGTACTTTCTTGATCCGCTTGATTCCCCTCACTCCACTGCATTTGCTCACTCTCTTTCTCTCTTTTTTTTACGCACACACTCTTATACCATCTGCCACAGTCACCATCCATAACCGTAACATGGTTACTCTCTCTCTCTCTCTCTCTCTTGCACTTTCGCAATTGCTTGTTGGTGGTGAAACTCTCTATCCTTTTCTTTCTTCTACCCTACTCGTATGGTTTCTCTATCTCTTTCTTTCTCTCTGACCAAGTGTCGAGGCATGTGTCGTTGTTGGTCAGAGTAGGTTAGGTCGTTCTATCTCTCTTTAGCAGCGCATTGTCTTCGTTGCTCTCTGATTTTAACGCATGCGCTAAAAAGAGATGAACGACAAGCAAAGACAATAAAGAATGAGAAACATATAGAAATTATAAACGAAAGAGGAAGAACTCCGAACGTATATATATTTACAATATATATATATGAGTAAAAAGGAGGGAACAAATGCCTAAGCCTATGTATATGTGTATGCATATAAACAGAAAGAATGAGAATACTAGCGTCTATGCTTAATAAGCATCGCTTACTGTAGGTATTTATCTATATATTTATATGTAGAAAGAAGATATAGACGCAGTTCAAACATTTACAAATATAAGCGAATCCAGGTATATATGTATATATATATATGCATCGGCATATAGCATAAAAAAATATCATTGTCACACCTTTAATATTTCAGATATGTCAAAGAGAGAGAGAAGATCAAAACTGTTTTTTCATGCATTCCTGCATGGTAAAGAAAAAGAAAAAAATAGATCAATGGAAGAACACATTGATGGAGTGTATGTAAGTTTGTATTAGTGCATCTTTTATTTTTTGTCAGCTCTACACCTTTCTCTCTTTTTTTCACTTTCCAGTCTTGTATGCACATATTTATAAAAGACAAATAAATTCAGAATATGCAAAAATGACAAATAATAATCTGCATGTTTCTATGTAAATAAATTATACAAAAAATGGTATATGCCTCATTTTTCATTTGTTGAATAATTTTCAATAACTTTAATTTAGTTAATTTTTGTTAAACAATAAAATTTTTTGTTGACTTTGTTACTCTTCTATATCTTTAGGTATCAATCTACTTGAGCTATGTACCTATCTTACCTATAGATTACTTTTCTTGACTTTTGTTGTAAATTTATTTTAAATGGTAAATAAAGAATGATTGTCTATTTTCATGGACATGGATTTATATCTATTAGTTGATATTTTGATCATTTCATATTATTTAGTAGATTTATTAGATTTTTCTAATATGTTTAGAATAAAATCACACGATTTATTTTTAATTTCATAGGCTTTATATTTTTATAATTCACTTCCTTTCAAATATACATTTAAATATTTAATTTTTCTAATAATATTATTCATTAATAATCTTCTTAATTTATAAAATGGTCCATCATCTTAATATTATAATACTATTTTTTTAAATCGTTAAAAGCATTTAAAAATTATATGGACTATTATCAACTGAAGTAAAAGAGTTAATTTCTGATGAAATTTTAAATAGTAGAATACAACTTATATAACATTTGCAGTAATCATTCGTTTAAAACGTGAATATTATAATAAATCCATATACAATAATTATACAATGTATTTTATTTTCAAACTAATTGTTTATGATAACAATAAAACCAAAAACTAACAGTTGATATAATAAAATAAAAAATTTTTTTTTTAATTTCTTAGAATCATTTGATATATTATAACAAATTTTAATTGTAAATTTAATTTTAAAAATTATATTAAAAGTGATAAATTATAAATATTCAACTATTTAATCTTTATTTTATATTATATTTTATTTTATAGTTGTAAAAAAAAGCAATCAATGCTATTTTTCAATTCACTTAATATATCCAATGCAATTTGGCAAAAGCAAAACACAAAATTGAAAATTATATTATTAAATAATTTTTAATAGAGGAACATTAAATAATTATTACTGTGGCAGTCTTTTATGGAATGTATAAATATCATCGAATACTGTAAATATAAAAAACAATTTTATCTTATATTATAAAAAAAGTAATTTACAAATTTTTATTTTAAGTTTAATTCAAATTAATTTCTAATATTTTCATATTTATAAATATAAGTACTATTAATACAATATAAAATCTATAGATTTAGTAAAAATACACAAATTTCTAATTAACAATTTATTATTTAAACTTTTTTCGTATCAGAATAATTTGATATATCTTATTGAATAAAAATACCAATCACAAATGTTTGTTAATATTATCTAATTTTGAGTAAATTATTACCAAAAACATAAGTTTATTTTTAAATTTTTTAAAATACTTTGATTTATCTATTACTTTGTTTTAATAAATTATTTTCCTTAATATAAGTAGTATAATTATTTACATTATGTATGATGTATAGAATAAAATGTTTATGGGTGAAAATATGTTCTGGAAGATTTAAATCATTTTAAAAACTTCACATTGTTAAATACAAATTTTTCATCAGAAAATTTTTTGTGCAATTTTCAAACAATTGTGTATCAAAAAGCAGTTTTATACTCATTCTATATTAGTATGAATATATGTACAAAATTTTCTATCTCAAGTTTCAAATGTTGATGAAATATGAAACTTAGAAAAAAGTTTTCATTTTTAACTATATAATTTATCTATTTTTTTGTACTACTTTCCATGTAGACCCTGGTCTAGCTTGTAAATATCGTATTTTTCTTCTTCCCCATCGGAGCCAAGCAAAACCAATAACAACACAAAGAAAGCTTTCTATATAAAATCCATCTAACTGTGTGTTACAAACTCCATTTTCTTTAATGCAAGCCTAAAAAATTACAAAAATCGACAATTAGCAAAATTTCTTGTTTCATACCTATTAAAATTGAAAAAAATTAATTTTATCGTTTAATACAATTAAAATACTTCTTAATAAAAAATTAATTATTTTTTATAAGATAACTTTATGACATTTTTTTCGTTGTATAAAAACTTTTCGATTAACTTTAAAAAAAATATTTATTTAATACATGTTATATTTAAACACTTTCTTGATATCCAATTTATGTTGAATTAAAGTAAAATATTATAAAATTATATTTAAATTTTATAATAATAATTATTAAATTTATTTAAGAAAATAAAATGTATGTTTTAAAAAACATTTATTTTATATTTATTTAGTAAGTTTATTTGTAAAATTAAAGTTTTCTACTTACTATTTTTTCATCCTCTGTGCTACAATCATTAGTAGCATTGTTGCTGCATTGCCTGTATGTAAGTGTATCGACAAAATATAATGCTGTTGTGGCTGGCCAATTACCACCAAGATTACTTAAAGTATTTAAAAACGTCATGTAAGTTCCACCAACCTCGGGATCGCTTACTCTGGCAAAAAATGCCATTGCTGCAACAAACATGCAACTTGCAGAGATCTGAAAATTAAATTAAAAAATATTTTACATTTTAAATATTAAATAAATTATTCTTAATCAATTAATAAAATTCTACCTGATGAATGAGGTACAGTGTAACTAAAAGTATAAAATAATATACGGGTACTTCTCCATGTCTTACAAAATATGGAGTGATCCAAACTAAGAAAGCTGCTATTAAATTAAACAGTAACCTACAATTTATATTAATTTAATTTTATAAGGTAATCAAATTTATAATAAAAAATATTTATCTTATAATATCCTTAACTACCTATAAGGCATTGCTTTTAAGAAAACATTCATCGGTTTGAGTCCTGCTGTGTATTTTGATATAAATAATGGCAAGATTATTTGTAATGGTATTAATGGTACAGTCATAAGAGCAATTTTTTCTTTTGGAATTCCAGCTTCAACTAGTTTTAAACCAGCAACTGCATCATTCGCACAAAAACCAATCTGTTGAAAAATAATGAATTGTGTTTATTAAAAAATTCGTTTAATTGGATTTAAAATGAAAATATTAATTTAATATACTTTAACAGTTAAAAGAATCACAATCATAAGTTTAATGTTTGATAATTTAATCATCTTCCAGAGTATTTGATATGCTTTTTTAATACTGATATTTTCACTTTTAGGACTGTTTTCTGTATTTTCATGTTTTAATAATCCAATAAGAGAAGTTAAAACCACAAATACCAATCCCCAAAAGTATAAAAATTCTAAAACATATAAAATTTAAATATTTCACTATTTAAAAAATATTTTATAAAAAATTAAGTATATTCTTAAAATTTATTTAAAAAATCTATTTAATTAAACAAATTAATTGAATAATAAAATAAAATTTTAATTATTTTTAAAAAATCTGTAAAATAAGAAGTATTGTCGGCATAATAAATTTATTGAAGAATAATAAGATTGAAATCTGTATAATTTACCAGGAAATGTAACTAATCCTCTATTTGAAGGATTTGTTCTTAAATATGCATTACAAAAATCTGGAGATTCAAGAGCCATAAAGAGAACATATCCAATGAAAAAGCCAGCAGTTTGTCCAACACTGTTACACGTTGAAGCATAACCAACATTACATCTAGAATTGAACGATCAAGATTTTTAAGCATAACAATTGATTTTTAAATATAAATCATTATTAAAATGAACAAATACCTTTTTAACATCGTCAAAGCCCAGCCATCTACCACAATATCTTGAGTAGCAGCAAGAACATTTAAAACAAAAAATAAAGTAGTCAGTAGCCCTATATTTAAATGACTGTTTTCTGTATTTCCTAACCAGTCATCTACATATTTTGATAAATACAACATAAAAATGCCCATTAAATATTGAATTGGTATTAGCCATGTCTTCCTTTTGCCAAATTTTGAAATAAATATTGAATCTACTATTGGAGCCCATAATAATTTTAAAGAAAAAGGCCATATTGCAAAACTAAATTCTGCCTGAAGTTGAAATATTTAAAATTAAAATGATTTGAAAATAATTATCTTAAGAAAACAAATAAACTTATACCTGTTGTTTGTATGATACATCACGATTTTGAAGAAGCATAGGAATAGAATAACATAGACCTAATGGTATTCCTTGAAGTAAATATAAAATTAAAAGTATGGCAATATTACTTTCATCTCCTTTAATATTTCCTTGTTCTGTTACAATCCCATTTGCTTCTCCAGCCTCTTCTAAAACATTCATCTCTTTTTCTGATTTTCTCTTCATATCTTTAGATTATTATTTTGGTAAGACTTAGTGATATCAAAAATGTTTACAATAATAAAAGTCACAATATTTTTAATTTATGATAAAGTATACTCAGTAATTAATCAACTCTTTTAGATATTCTAAATATATTAACGGCTCTAAAGAAAACGTGAAAAATATAGAATTAAAGAAACATCGGTTCTATGAAATAAATATGCAGCTATGTTAATTCTTGTAACGCGATCACGTTGTTGTCATTGTTATTCTTGCTTTGCTTGAAAAATTTGCACGAATCAAAATCAGAGAACTACGCTTAGGCAATCGTAATGTATGCGAGGTAAAAACGCTTCCATGATACAGTAATCTAACAATAATCTCGTCAAAAAGAGACGTATCCGTGCAGATCGACGAAACATATGCGAATTTATGTCGCTATTTTCTTGGTTCACGTTTTTCTTAATCGGTGGAAGCAGAATATAAAGCGCACATGCTGCCACGTTGTTGTCAGTGCTCCAAGGCGAACATTACCGAGAGCACACGATCTTTGCCGAAGTCCTTTTTTCATGTCGTGTACCGGTGTGATTCGACATTCGAGTTTTCGATAGGTAGAAGGGAGTCGAGATTTTTAAATAGCGCACGGAAAGCGAGAGAATTAACGATGCGTTACATTTTTATATTATTAACTTATAACGTAGAACAAATAATTATTTTTAATAATTATTTAAAAATAACCTTTTTTCGAATTTTATTTTAAATTTTACTAGAATCTAAATAATTTAATTTTCAATGCACTAGACGAGAAAAATGTTAATATTATCAAAAAATTATTTAATTATTTTTAATTAGTAGTAAGTATTACATGATGCTTATATCATAAAATAAGTTTTCATATTTTTCAAATATTTATTTAAAATATTTATTTTCAAAAATAAAGTTTATTATATCTAATTTATCATGTTAATAATATTTAAAAGCAAAAAACTTTTTAGTAATTTTAATAATAAAATACAAAAATAGTACAGAAAGAAAAAAATCAGTAAATAAATAATTAAGTAATAAAGATTTATGTACGTATATAGTGCATTTTTATAAAATAAGTATCGTAGGACATTGGCAAACATCAACACATTCAAAATTATCTGAGTTGTCAGTGCCTGTAAGATTTTAAATTAGCTTACAATCGAAGCACTTACACAATAAACTACAACGTAGCTCACTTGACCTTTAAAAAATACATAGCCTGTTTTAAATTCATTTATATTTTTATGTAAAATACTTTAACTATATCGAATTATAATTACATAAATGATATTCATTTTAAAATCCGTTATAAAATAATTTAATCGTTTAAATAAACTAATAATATATTTTTCTGTATTAATATAAATTTAATTTGACTTATTGAATGTTACTATAATTGTCATAAAAGCATGTTTTTTAGTCATTTTGTTTTAAATTTATTCTCATATATATTTCATTATCTAATGAGCTTTACGTAAGATACGCCACTGGAAAAATGTTTTATAACTATACAAATTTATTCTTAGAAGCATCTATTTTGTTGCCGAGTTAAAAAAAAATATATTAAAAAGATTACATGTTTGCGAAAGAATTTTTGAGTTTTAATTTAACTGTAGTTTAAAACACTATATAATTTCTCCATAATTGCATACTGCATTATGAAATGTTCTTGTTTATAAAAAATTATAATAAAACAAACAAACGATCAACTTTGTTCTCAAAATAATATAATAAAATGCAAACTTAAATTGTCACACAAAAATACTGTAATAACTATTTATAAAAATAATATAAATGTATCCAAATAATCTACTATTAATAGTATTGAGGTTGTTAATTTACCTATTTCTGTTTTGTTTCTGCTAAGATGTGTGTACAAAAATATATTTTCGTCCCCATTAGAGTTTTTGAGAATGATTTGCTTACCCTTTAAAGCTTAAAACCATGAGGCATAAGCGAGTTTCGCGTAAACATTAATCACGCGGGAAATTACACTGTTGCATATATATATATATATACATGATCTCTGCATGTGTGTAACGCGTCTACAAATATGAGGAAGTTGGCTTGTGTAAACATACACAGACTCACTGATACGCACACATACAAACTCACACGCACACGCACACGCGTATTGGCATACACAATCTCAACCGCTTGCCGGCGGTCGTTCTTGCCGCATGCGAAAGTGGGTGTGACCAGTCATTGAGCCGCGATCCGTCAGAGCGGTAAGTTTTGCTTCTCTCTGGTATACTCCAAGAATTTTTTCTTTCCCCGGCTTCTACCTTTATCTCTTAAGTGTGATAATTTTTTTCGGAAATATTTCGCAAAAAATCTTTTTCTTACCCTTTTGAATTAGTAATTTAAATAGCAATATATGCGATATTTCGTCTTGAACAATAAAAAAAGAAGAAAAAAATAATAAAAACCGGAGCTACTTGCTCCTTTTTACGCACAACGATACCTCGTCCCGTGTCTTTCTGTTACTCGTGTAAGTGTAACTGTGTGCGTGTGAGTATATGCACTTGTGGTGTGCGTTTGCAAAAGGATCACGGCTAGACGAAAGCGCGCCGAGAATGCGATAGGATCTTTTTTGACCTGCTTTTAGAGCGCGAGATCGATACGTTATTTCTCAGTCGTAATTGTACACCGAGTATAATTTATATGTGGTTCTATGATAATTGGTTAAATTATTAAATTTTAATAATTTTGTGTTTTTCCAGAAAACAGTACGAGATAAAGAAACCAAAATGTCACAGCAACAATACTATCCATTCAAGGTTGGTTTTTTTTTTTTTTTTTTTTTTTTTTTTTTTTATTTCATTCTTTATGGCCTTGTAGTTACGAGCCATTACTGACATAAATTTTAGAGCTTAATTACTTTTTATTTTAAAATCGAAAAAAGATTGAAATTTTTTTTATTTTATTATAATAAAAGTATCGTAGAATACAATCAGTTGAACGTGCATTTAATTTTATTTAAATAAAAATATTAAAAATTCTCTAATCAAAATTATTGCTTGCTTGATGAAATTTTTTAAACTTCACGCGTAAAATTGTTTTTCATTTAAATAAAATTAAGTCAAAGTTTAAGTTTGAATATTTAAAATTAAAAAAAAAAAAAAAAAAAGTAAGAATTTAAAATAAAGTAAATTTATTATTGTTATCAAATATTAATGAGTGAATTTGATAATAGAGTAAATATATACTTATCATTCATTAGAAAAAATTTCCTCAACCAATTGACCTTTCAATACTTTCTTTCATTTTATCTTTTATCGTATAAAAATTATTACAAAATTTCAGTGCACCCCAACGGTCTATCCAGCAGACCCTTTCGATGCAAACGCGGATGCTGCGATTCTCAGGAAGGCGATGAAAGGTATGGGTACCGATGAAAAAGCCATCATAGACGTATTGACGAAGCGCGGAATTGTACAGAGATTAGAGATAGCCGAGGCTTACAAGACCTTGTATGGCAAGGATCTCATAAGCGATTTGAAGAGCGAACTTACTGGAAAACTCGAAGATCTAATTGTAGCACTCATGACACCTCTTCCACATTATTATGCCAAAGAATTAAACGAAGCTATCTCGGGACTAGGTACCAATGAAGAAGCTCTAGTTGAAATTCTTTGCACATTGAGTAATTACGGAATACGGACAATCGCCTCTTTCTATGAAAATTGTAAGTAATTAAAAACAATATAACTATCGTACTTAATTTACATTTTCAAAGTGTGCAAAATAAAATTTTGCACTATTGTATTGCAATAATTGATTTAATGATATAGCAAAAATATTATTTGTAAAAGCAATCGTACTTTAATGGAAGACAAATTAATACGTTTTCAAACGCATTCTATTTATAGTGTAATCGTAATAATTAAAAAAAAGAATTTCTCAAAACAATGATCTAAGCAATACTAAAATACATTAAACTTAATTGGAAAATCCAAATTGCATATTTATAAAAAATTATTTCAATTCAAAATTTATGAAAAAATTGTTTAAATAATTTACGACAGAACGATATCGTAATGAGTAATGGAGTAAAAAAAATTACGCAAAACTTAAAGAAAGCGTGAGTCAGACAGAATTAGTTCTCCTGTTTCGCGGTACGTGGTGCCGACGTCAAATGCGGACGCGCGCGCTTACGAAGCCGGAGCCGTCTGTTAAAAAAAAAAAAAAAAAAAAAAAAAAAAAAAACACAGTCAAAGAGAATGTTCATGAGATGACTTGGCTTCTATATTTATTAGTATACGAACAGAGGAACGTGATGTCATCGTTTTTTATGACCTAAGCACCTTGCATGCAAAGAATTCAACTATACCGCGTCGCTCTTGAATTGCGCGCGCGCTCGCACAAAGCCACATGTCCTTCCTTTTATTTTAATGTAAAATTAGCATTATATATCCTCTTAATATATGAAGGTGATGTCATTTTGATGAACTTTTATTTATTTTTGTACACAGTATACGGTAAAACCTTGGAAAGTGACCTTAAAGGAGACACATCCGGCCACTTTAAGCGGCTGCTTGTTTCGCTGGTCCAGGCCAACAGAGATGAGAACCAAGGCGTCGATCATGCTCAGGCAGTTGCCGATGCTCAAGCTCTTTACGATGCTGGTAATTATTTATTGTTTTAACGGTCACAATTATTTTACGAAAATGTTATAAAAGATGAATGGAGAAAAAATTTTTAATTTTTATGGCATAAAATTATCCAATGATTAATTTTATTTACTTCTTTTTAAAACTGTATAATAACTTTAATATAACTATTTATAAAGTGCGATTGTGCGATTTTTTTTTTAATTTAATTTGAATTATTTAAAATATTTAGATTAAATAAAGTATCATGTTTTATATAGGCGAAAAACAATGGGGAACTGATGAATCTCAATTTAATGCGATTCTTGTCACTCGCAGTTATCAGCAACTGAGACAAACCTTTATTGAATACGAAAAGATTTCTGGTCATGACATCGAAGTAGCTATTAAAAAAGAGTTTTCAGGAAGTGTTGAAAAGGGATTACTTGGAATAGGTATGCATTTTTATCATTATTATTATTATTATTCTGTAGTTTTTAAAAATTAATCTCAAATACTTATAAATTTCTAGTTAAATGTGTGAAATCAAAAATTGGTTTCTTTGCTGAACGTCTTTACGCAAGTATGCATGGCATTGGCACTAAAGATCGCACTTTAATTCGTATCATCGTTTCACGCAGTGAAATTGATCTTGGAGATATAAAAAAAGCTTTCGAAGAACGTTATGGAAAATCGCTCGAGAGTTGGATTGCTGTAAGTACTTTTATTATTGAAAATCTTATTTAAAATGAAAATATCTTTAATAAATCAATATTTCTATGAACAAATTATTTATAAATTTCTGTTCATTTTAGTTTATTTTGAATAATCGGAAATTTTTATTTAATGCAATAATGATATTAACAATTTTACAGCGACTCTAATTCTTAATGTTAAAAAACTTTATATTTTTATCTTTCATATTATTTTTATGTATATTAAAATTTCTATATTTAAATTGAGATAGCAGTATTAACAAATAAAAAACATTATTTTTCATTATTTTCAGGGAGACACTTCTGGAGATTATAAAAGAGCTCTTCTTTCCCTTGTATCGACGTAAAATGTGAACATAGATATAATAGAATTGTACACAAGTAATTACGTCCATTAAGTTTAAAAGAGTCTGTCGCATTTGCTTTGTTATTCTTTGTCAAACCAATCGATGTCAAGTGATTAATTTCTTAGAAATACGCTTACTCTCCTACATGAAGCATGTTCAGTGCTTAATCAATGTGTTCAGCTCAATTTATGAACTTTTGCTACTTTTTTCACAACTAAAGTTACTGAAAAAGTTGCATATTATTAAAATAATAGAATTTTCTATTTAAAAGAAAATATATTAATCAATTTTACTGTTAATTATAATGACGGATAAAATATTTTAAAAAAACGTTATTATATTACGCAAATTTTTTATAATTATACTTTATTTTTTAACAAAATAAGTATTACTACTCTAAATTAATTTTTTTACCATTAATTATACTTTTTATAAATGTTCTTCCATTTATCACTTTTTAATCGTATGAATTATTAATTAAAATGAGCGAATTATTTAGAATTATTTTATTAAAATAAGAAGAGAATCTATAAGACAATGAAAGAACCGAAGATAATTATATGTACAACTAAAGCCTTAAACATTTTATAATATATATATATATATATATATATATATATATATATATATATATATATGCAATAACTATAAATGAATTGAAAATTAACAACGCACATTGTGTCTTATTGTTAAATATAAAAAAATCTATTTATACAAGTGATTTTTTTATTTTTTATACAGACTTTCTAAATCTATTTACAATAAAATTTTCATGTGTAATATATTTTTAAAAATTATGATTTCCCATATTATTTGTTAAATAATTTTGTTGCAAATAATGACTCGTGTGTTAATGTTTGAATCTAATAAATAAATACTTAAAAATAATATATCAATAGAAAGTTTATTATACTGCTTTATATTTACCACTACCTAATGGTCTTCTTATAATAATTTTATAATTTATAATTGATTTATAAATTAATCAATGATGTTCTTGTTAGATTTATTTCTTAGAAATATTTGAAAAATTGTAATGAATATTTTATGAATAATAGAATTTTCATAAAAATTTCTTTTTAGATTAATTTTTAAGAAGCGTTCCTTATACCATCTTCTACGATCTAAAAAATTCAATAATTTATAAACGGTTTATAAATTCAGAAATAAAAATTGTATATATATATATTAACACTATTGCCAAATTAGATAATGTTAAGTAGATATTTTAAAAAAAATTTTTTTTTTAAATATTTGACATAATTACCCTAAATATTACCGATATCTCAGGTATCATTGGACTTTTTATTAATCTTGTAGCAAATTTATCATCTGATAATCTTGTTAATTCTAATTTTGAAGATACATAATCAGCTACATATTGGCCACCAGCTGCTGTAAAATGGGGTTTACCAGTCTTATCCATTTGCATGATGATTTCATTAGTTATAACTACCTATTAAAATTGCTTTAATTAATTAGTAATAGTAAAAACATTTAAACTAAATTTTAACAAATTTTACTTACTGCTAATTCATTATTTAAAGTTAATTTATGTAATTCATAAAGAATTCGCGAATAGTAATAAGGACGTTTTAAAGGATCATCAATTGTACATAGTATTGGCATTGACAAACTATCGACAATAATAAGTCGAACCTATTAAACATAAAATACTATAAGTCTGTATTTATATCTTAAAATTATGTATATGTTTTTAATTTTTAATTTTTTAAATACCTGTTTATTATTTTTTATTAAATTTAATTCAGTTTTTAAATTTTCAACTAGTTTTAACAATTCTTCAAGACTTAATGGTGTAAAAATGTCAATATTTTTTAAAATTTCATCTTCTTGTAGATTCAAATTTTTGTAATAATTATTGTACCCTTGAACCATGTCTGGAGTAATTGTGTATTTTGATTAATTATTTGTCAATAAATTTTTTAAAAAATCTTTTGTTTATAATACAAACATTATATTTAATTATTTAAAGTAAAATTATAGTAGCGTAAAAAAAGATTTAACAAATTATAATGTCAAAATCTTAAAATATAAATATAAAGGTTCAAATGCAATGATAATTAATAAATTTTTATTAAACATTATTTTATTAGGTATTAATTCAAATATGTTTCGGTTTGATTGACAATAATGTAGGTTTTCTCTGCAATCAGAAGTTAGAATTATTTAAAGCAGCATATCGATTGTTTGAATCGCAATATGGAATATTGTGAAAGTCTTCTTCAACATCGAACTCATCATCAGGTACTGGTAAATTTTTATTTTGTTTGCTTCTGTGCTTTTTTCGTTTTTTAGTATTTGCTTTATTTTCAAATGCAGTAAGAAACATAGCTTTCACAGATGTTACAATTGAAATAAATAATTGTAAGAGAGTTGGTGAATTTCGTAAAATACCATTTATATAACTATCGATATCAGTGCGATTTTTAAAATTAGTGCATAAATTATACAATAAAGTACCATTTAAAAAATCAGCAACATTTACATTTTGATAAGGATAACCAAGTAGAGCATTTAAATGCATACTATGTCTTAAACAATTTTGAAACAATGAAAATGCATGAACTACGGATAGATGAAACTTTTTTGGATTCATCATCAATCCTTGATTTATGCTAAAATTAGACAAGAAAAATGGTATAGCTAATAGACAATCTTCAAAATTTACTGAATCAAGTGCATTTTGAATTGGCATATTTTGCAATGGGGGGCTAATTAATGTCTCTTGATTTCGCTTTTGAAGTATTTTATTAACACATTCACCATACTTTCTTTCAAAGTGTATCTGTGATCGACAAATTCCAGCTTTTTTATCAATAATGTGAAAAAGCATTGCAAATAATAAAGAGTAAACATGACAATTTGTCTTAAATGGTAATTCTGCTTGATCGATCCAATACTTAACTGTGGCTATATACAGTCTCCATTCTGGAGGAAATTGATTTAATAACTCGTCTATAACTCCTAGAGTCTCATCTATAATTTTTTTTCTTATAATCAGTGGAAGACTAGGTAATTGAGTAAGAGAAGGGACTTGACAAGAAAAAATACTATCCTCACATTGCAATTTAAATGTAGAAATATTAGTCAATTTTCCTCTTGTAATATACTCTAAGATATTACAATTAGTCGTTCCAGTGTTCAACAATTTAAAAATTCTGTGAATAATTTTTAAACTAATGTTGATGCAAGTAGGCTGAGCAAAATCTTCTATTTGGACAGGGCAAATATAAAGTTGTCTTGTTATCATATCAATAAAATATGATGGAAAATTCCCAGCTTTAAATTCTTGTATAAACCAAAGTGGAGTTATATTACATAAATTATTTTCATTTTCTGGTTTAATAACATCTAACTCTTCAGAAGGAGAATCATCACTTTCGTTACAACTTAAATCTGATTCATAATCTTCTTTTGGTTCTTCTATTACTTTTAAATTATTAATGTCCTGTTGAAATTTATATGGTTTATTGGAAATATTTTGCATTAGGTTATTTATATAATCTGATGAAAAACCCAATGGATTTAGCATTTTTGGTGAACAAATCAAATATCCATTTATAATAAATTCCATAACTTCTAAAATTTTCTCTCTTTTTTTTGGATCTAATTTGTTTAGTACTTTAGCAATAGCACTATCTAATGTTTGTTTTTGAAGCCATCTAAAAGTAGCTTCTATTCTACGTTGTTGTTCATTAAATCTTCTTTTAGATGTTTTAGAAAGTTTCAATGTGCAAAAAAAATCTTTAAAAGAACTTTTATTAATATAATCATTGCCCAAAAGTGTAGCAGCTAAAGGAATAACATTTTTGTTCATACCAGGAAAACGTTGCAAAAAATAATCAATCTTATAAATTTTGCAATTTTTAACATAACCTGTTCCACTAGGATTTTTACTTACACCATAATCTAAAGTATTGTATGGTATATACATAACATCAAATATATAAAAATCCGAATCGAAACTTAAAACAGGACAATTTAATATTTTAGCTACAGAAGCAAGATCCTCATCTGCTTCAAATAAAGATTGAGTACATTTGATACCTTTTTGATGAGCAACATTTTTGAATACCTCTTTTAATAATAAAGGAAATAATTGATTTCTTTTTTGCTTACAAAGAGTTACATTATTCGCAGCATTAATTTTCTCTTTTGTTCTTCTGTATGAAGTGCTTAGTTTTTTTTCTTCCAATCCTCCATCAATTATAATTAAAGGAATTATGTTGCACTTTAATAAATCATTAAAAAAATTAGATACGCAATAAGCATACCTATCATAATCACCTCCAAAGCAATAATTACATTTTGCTTCATAATTATATAATTGTGAAGCTATGCTATTACCATCAATAACTAAAAAAGTATCATGTAAACTATAATTTTGGAGGTATATATCTGAATGTTGAGCAATGTATGTCATTAATCCTGGTATACCCATTTTTAATAAAAATTTTTACTGCAATTTTAAAATTATACAGTTCATCACTAAATCTTTTATTACATTTATAATTAGATGAATAGGTTACTTCATTATATTCAAAAACTAATGTAAATTTGTAACCAATTAAACTTACATATTATTGTTCAAACCGCATATCAATTAAAGCACGTTGAAATTTATAATATTACATTATTTGTCGATAAAAATATTTTTTTTTTTTTTATTGAATATTGACACTATTTATTTTGTGGTTATAGTTATTTTAAATTACTTTCTCAATCAGGTACATTTGTTAGATACACGCTGCTCAAGATATTGTCGTTTTTGTGGCAAATTTGAAAATAACCTGTATTCTATAAACACACCCTAATATTATAAGGGTATACGACATAAATTTAAATTTAAATTAAAGAAATTGAAAGTATTTATATCTTTACACTAATATAAATTAGAATAGGTGCATTTTTTAATGCAAATTTTCAATTAAATCAAATTTTAAGTTTGTTACATGTGTATGTTTAAATAGTATGACTAGCAATAGATGGCGTGGCTATGAACAGATAACACGAAATCCTTTGCAACCTATCAAATAATTTCATGTATGAAAACAACTACAAAAGAACTCTTTTAATGGAATGTTACGACAATACATGGTTTTATAATAATTCAATAATACAATCGAACACAATGTATAAATTCAATTTTCCCTATACTAATAATTTTACAAAACTAAACATCGACTTAACTACTGGCAAAGAAATTTTAAAATCAACCAATCCGAAACAAGAATTTAAAAACAAATTTAAAAAAAGTAATAATAATAAAATTGACATTTTCACGGATGGATCAAAACAAATAATAAATGAGGAACCAGATATTGGCTTCGCCATCTGGAGTAGCAATCATTCATATAATAAATCGTATAAAATACCAAATTGCGCGTCCATATTTACGGCGGAATGCCTAGCGCTCATCCAAACTCTAGAAATAATTAATAAAAACGAAGATCATAATTTCCAAATATTTACAGATTCTGAAAGTGCCTTAAGAGCATTAAATAATAATTTTAATAAGGGATACGAGTCTCCATTAATCACTAAGCTTCGAAATCAATTAACCACGGCCTCGAATCTGAGGAAAACTATAGAATTTTTTTGGATTCCTTCTCACAGGGGTATTGAAGGCAATGAATTAGCGGATTCATTGGCCAAGACAGCTGCAAAAATGGGTTCACTGTTAAATATTGAAATACCATTCACCGATTTTATTAATAAATATAAAAACTTATGTAATGATGAGAACGAAAATTTTCTGCTCACTTTAGGTGAAAGTAAAGGTAAAGAATTTATTGAAAAATTTTATACAAAGAAATCCAAACCTTGGTTTTACGACTTTCCGTACCTTACAAGAAAGTCTATAATATCCATCAATCGCATTCGAAGTAACCATACATCTTTAAATAATAGTTTATATAAATGCCGTATAGTACAAAGTGATCTATGTAAATGCAGTAAAGCACCCGATACGATTGAACATATATTTTGGCAATGCGATATTTATAAAAGAGAAAGAGAGATTATGTTTAAGAAAATACGTAAAATTCAATTGTATGGGCCCTTTTCTGTCATCCATTTATTATCTAAAATGAACAAAAATGTTATTCCTATCGTAGCAAACTTTATTGATAATATTAATCTTAACATCTGAATCTGCGATAAAATCCATAATGTAATATCATTATTTTATTCAATTTATTATTGTTAACTAATTCTATACTGTAACATCTAAATATAAATGTAAGTTAATTCTCGAATTTAAACTGTATTTTGCGCTTGCGTGCAGCGCCCCTCGTCTCTGTGTCATGGCTATGTAATCTCTATTGAAATGCCAATAAAAAACTACTATAATAATAATAATATAACGAGAGGGTCTCTGTGTCATGGCTATGTAATCTCTATTGAAATGCCAATAAAAAACTACTATAATATATAATATAACGAGAGGGAGAGCTTCACGGTAGAACACGTTGGTAGGCTGCCGAGTACAGACTAATTATGTACCACTGACTCTTATCTGAATTTAATAAATACTATCTAGTAATATACAATCTTGTAAGTGTTTCACTAAACCCTAAACATAACAAAGTTTATATATTTACTACTAGTAGTAAATTTATATACTGTGCTCTGTGATAACATCCGCATATATATTAAATATAACTGTGCTCACAACTTTGTACGCGTGGAAAATTTTCAATTAGGATATCTTTTTTTCCTGTAAACTGATTTTTATCAAAATTGCCTTATATTTTAAGTCGGAAAACAGGCTATTAATAAACCAAGTTTCATCAAAATCTGCCCAGTAATTTTTGTGAGATACGCGATTAGTCAGACAGACAAAAATTCTAAAAACTGCTGATTTGGTCTCTATATCGATGGCAATATTTACCACATTGAGTATTTAAAAAAAAAATTTCATGTATAAACTCAGCCCTGTTACAATTTTGTAACATGTATAAATATTCAAAAAGACATGTATTTTTATTATAGAAAAAAATTTTTCTTCATCGAAAAATTTAAAAAATAAAAAAGTGCATGTATGTTAAGATTCAACTGGTTTAATTTATGAATTATATTCTATTAAGAGAAAATGTACAACTTTAGGGATTCGTATTTTATAGCTATTGTGAATATTTAAGATACAAAAATTTTATTTTTAAATTAAGAAAAGAGAAGGCGCAAACGCAAGGTTCTTTTTCATGAAATCACTAACGCATATTCTTAGGTGTGTTTTTCGTATATGTAGCAGCAGAAAATTTGCTACACTGTCGATTCACTTTATAGTTAAAAATCGCATGAATTTTTTAAGAAAAAAAAAAATTGTATTTAAATGTAATTTTAAAACAATAAGCAAAATGAATTTCAACACCAAAATTTGTTGTAAATCACCTGTAAAATGACGACAGTGCAGTATAACCTCATTTAATATTTATACTATTTCCACTAATTTAGTAAGTGGTGAAAAATGAAAATTATTTTTCTTTAATAATTAAAATGTACATATTGATTATTGAATATTTCTTTTGTCTTAAGGGTCATTACACGCTTATAAGAAAATGACAGAAGACTTGCATAATCTTTTTTTTTACGCTAATACTTGTCATGTTTGTAAATCTAATGGAAATGAAACACCTTTAAAAAAATGCAGTAACTGTAAGATGATTTCATACTGTGGCAAAGAACACCAAAAACAACACTGGCTACAACATAAAAATTTATGTCGTGTTCTAGCAGAAATGCTTGACGAAACAGATAAGTCAAATCTTTTACAAGATATGAAAAATGCTAGTATGAAAGATTGGGTAAAAGCAAAAATGAATCTAATGCTATTAGTTAGCATGAAACTCAAACGAAAATTGCTACCTTATGAAGAAGAAATGTTTAAATTTCCAAAAGCCTGTACAATTTGTCATGAAACAAATTCAAAATTAATCACAGACTGTCCATTTTGTCCATCAGCAAGTTTTTGTGGAGTGCATGAAAATAATTCTAGTCACGCTGAAGTTTGTGAAATGCTCAATCTTTGTTATGAGTTAGACATTGCATCTACAGTTTTTATAAGACATCCTCCAAGAAATGTTGTACCCTATCATACAGAAATGGCTTATTTACCAGTTTCTATAAAAAATTTTATCGATTTATATATTAGTGAAGATAAATCTCTTCTTGTATCTAATAATATACAATTATGTCATATATCAGAATATTTGACTAGGCCTTTGACATTATTGTATGCTATGGAAAGATTAGAATATTCAACAGGGTCAGTAATGACTATTCATATAATTGGTGCAAATATGATTGAACTTGATGGAGTAGAAATATGGGAAGCGCTATTGCATTGGTTACCATCTTTAATTAAATTAAATATAATTATGATTGGTCCAGAACTTGAAGGTAGTAATAAAAAATTAGAATGTAGTATTTGTGATTGTTGTATTGAAAAAAAAATGAAACTATATCTTGAAACTCATGATGTTTTATACAAAGAGTATGTGGATAGCGAATGTTTTGTTAAACCTGATATTATTGTAGGATATAATTTAGGAATTCATGAATGTGAGAATATTGATTCTTCAAGTGATACATGGTCACAATCAATACAAATTTTGGCCGAACAAAAATGTCCATTTGTTTTAACAGCTTATACCCTTGAAGAAATTGAAAAAGAACATCAAAGACTGTGTGATATTTTAAAAACAAAATTAACTTATTTATGTTGTGAAAAAAATCAATTTTCCAGCTTAAGACCTCATAGAGATTATGAAACTGAAGGTGTTTATTATCAAAATCAGTATGTCATTATTTATCGAAACCTAGACTGATTAATTAAAAATTACATGTTTTTAATGTGATTTCTGTGTGATATAAATTTTTCTCTCTTTGATGTAAAAAATTTTAAATATTTGAATTTTTAAGCTAGAATCTACATTAAATATTTTATTAATAATTATTCTAATAATTAAATATTAATAGTTTTTATTTTTATTATAACATCTGTGAAAAATGATAAATAACATATATTACACAAGTCAATAAATTATATTAAAAAAGTCAATACAAACAAATTTAAATAATTATAGTTATTTTATATATTAATAAATGCTGTTAAAAATGTACATTAACTAATATAAAATAATTTTAATCAGAATTTTCACTCAAGTAAACATGAAATATTATGTCTTACATTTTTTTTTATTGAAATTGTAATAAAAATTCAAAAAAGAAAAATATGTTAAAACTATTATACTTAAAAAATAATTATTAAATATATTTTTTCGATTTTGCAATATTTTAACAGAAACAACATTAAATGCTAAAAATTTTTGTAAAACAAGGTCATATATTAATTATAACACGTTTATCATTGTTTTTTGAATAGATGTATTTGATTACAAATACAGAAATAAAATTTATTGATAAGCGAATTTTTTCAATATGAATAGCGACAAATTTATTTAATGCATGACCTTGTAATGTTTAGATTTTCTTTCAAAAGAATGTAGTTTATTTTATGTGAAAAATGTTTCATCTGCCAATCAAGTACAAAATATATTTAACTATAATATATAAAATAGTTTTACCTTCAAATCTTAAAAAAGAAGTTCCACATCTTGTATCGATGTATATAGCTCTTCCATTTAAACCACCATAGCATTTATCCAATTGCACAGCTACACAAAGTTGCATGCTGGAAAGTATCTTTGTTAAGTAAAAATTTTCTGTATAAGAATTTATTAAAATAAATGTAGAGCATTAATAGTTAATTGATGCACTGCCATGTTCAACATTACCAAATTTGTGTTTTTCCTGAAAATGGAGCTCCACTTAATTCTGATATAATTCCACAATGAATATTACTTTCAAAAACAGCTTCCAAATCAGTACAACATATAGATAAATTTTTTTGTTGAGCATCATTCTATAAAACATAATAATTAAAAAAATATAAATGAAATTAAAATGGTACTTTAAAAAAATACATACTTGCCAAACATCTAAAGCTAAATTTTCCGATAGTTGTAATTGTTTTTCTAACATTGATTTATTTAAATTATATTTTTCTAAATGTTCTAAACAAAATTAAAAATTAAATTGTAAATTATGTTTAAAATATTTTAATTTATTTTAATAAATATAAAAAAATAAAATCAAGTAAAAATTTGTTTATCACCCAAATTGTTTAAGAGGTCTTCAACATAAATAAATCCTTTCTTGCAGAGTTCAGAAACTATTGTACTTGGTATATCAAGAGTAATAATAGATCGAAGCATTTTTAAAAAAATAGAAACAAGTCTAAAATTAATTTTTAACAGTGGTTTCAAAGTATTTTTAAAGTAAAATATAATTTTGTTTACAAATAATCCATTCGATAATCGAAACTGTCTCGGAATTTACTTCATAGCTATAATTACATTGTGTTTCGCATATAACTTCATACTTTCTGATCCCTCTATTTAAATGCCGTTGTTAGATTAACCAATAAAACATTGGAAGCTTTCGAAGCATTAAGAAAGTTTTCATGTGAATCATTTACCTTATATGGTAATGAAAAAGTTCTCGATCGAATTTGTATTATTTAAACAAGTATTTTTAAAATATTTAATTATTTTAAAAAATTAATTACACATATTTTAATATTTAAGCAGATTTATTGAATTTCATTCAATATTTATTTCGTTATTTATTATATTATTATTGTAAGTTAATTCACGCTTATTAAAATAATTGTAATAATAATATTGCTTGTATTTACATTAATAACTAAATTAAAATTGGCAAATTGTAATTTTTTTAAGGCTAACTTTTGTTTAAAATGGAACAAATAATTCAACACAAAGTTGTAGAAATAGCATCCCAAGTTGAAAAACAATTAGATGCAGAAATCGATAAATTGGATAATTTAAATCTAGATGATATTGAGAAATTACGTGAGCAAAGATTAAAAGAAATGAAAAAAATGCAACATCAAAAACAAATATGGCTTACTTTGGTATATATATTTTTTATAATTATCATTAATTTATTAAATATGTTTTTAAAATATATAATTTTAACTTAGGGTCATGGTGAATATACAGAACTAAGTGAGGAAAAAGAATTTTTTGAAGTTTGTAAAAAATCAGATAAAGTTGTATGTCATTTCTATAAAGATGGAACTGAAAGATGTAAAATAGTTGATATGCATCTCAAAATTCTCTGCAAAAAACACATTGAAACACGTTTTGTTAAACTGAATGTAGAAAGATGTCCTTTCTTAACAGGTATATACTATTTGATACTCAATACATACTATTTGATTTATTTTATTATTTAATCGTAATATTTATTAAAGAAAAATTTATATTTTTAGGCCGATTGAGAATAAAAGTTATTCCAACAATTGCTTTAGTTGTTGACAGTAAAACAAAAGATTATATCGTTGGTTTTACAGATTTAGGAAATTGTGACGACTTTTCAACAGAAATGTTAGAGTGGAGAATTGCACAAGTCTCTGCTATAAATTATGATGGAGATTTAATGCATCCACCAGATAAAATAAAAATACAAAAGCAATCAGTAAAGAAAACTATTCGAGGAAAAGATAACTCAGACGATTCAGATTCAGATTAAAAATTTTAATTTAATATTTTATAATTATTTACTTAAATTTACATTTTTATAGTATATATGCTTCAAAAAATATGATATATAAAGGAAAATTTTTAAATTAAAAAAAAATACTTGTTTCATAAAATGTTGCTAAATGTCTTGTAATTCTTTTTTATACATAAAAAAATATATTTAACTATGAAACGATTACGCTGTATACATAAGAGTAAAGCCTTGGCTCTGGAATTTTTCTTAGATCATCCAATTTAATCAAAGAATTTCACTGCAATAAAGAAGTAAATTTTGATTATTTTATATTGCTTAAAAAATTGATGATGATGTTCTTAAAAATGTAGAATACTTAAAATAATTTTAATAAACAAAATTGTACTACATTCTTAATAAATTAAAAAATAAGCTTCAAAGAATATTGCATACTGCATTATTTATCAAATTGTTTCTCTGATTAGTGATGCTTTTGTCTCTTTCGTCCCATAAAGTGAGTCCATCACATGCACAGATTTTTTTTGCATTTTGGAAAAGTCCTGAAGATCTTGCTATTATGCCACAAGCCAATCTATCAATAATAAATTAATACATTTTATTTATAATCTATTATAAAATACGTTAAATAACACAATATAAATAAAATATATCAGTAACAAGTAAAAATAATTGTAAATAAAATATTGAAAAACGTTAATATTTATATATTTAAAAAATTTTAAATTACGTTTTTATTTTTATATATGTATTTTTATTTGTTAATATTTTTCATAATGTAACATTTATTTAATTCTAAATAAATATTTCAAGAATTGAAATATATTTCATATTTATTTTGAAGAAAGAAAAGAAAAATTTCCAAAAAATAAAAATTTTGATTTTCGAAATGAATCATCATGTAAGTTAAAAGCAACAATCATGTGTAAACATGTACTAGTAGGATAATAAAATTCGAGTTTTCTATAAGAATTTGCAGATTAATTGCGTAGATGGATAACAAGTCGCAATTTATGACTTGTAAGCAGAGATGGATTCTTTAACCCTCAAGAGGAGCACTGGGTTACGCTAACCCAGGGTAGATCTTTTTTCGTCAATTTTCATTGCATTTTTTTTTTATTTTTCATTAATATTATAAAAACTTAAATTTTTATTTATTTGTTCATGAAATATTCTTATTCTACATCGTCCGACGAATCGATTAAAAAAAAAAAAATTCAAAATTGATCAATTTTATAATAAGATATAAGTGGTCAAACTAGCCGGGTAATCCTTACCCATGCGCTCCAGTTATGTTAAGCTGCGATAGTGCTCCACTTGAGGGTTAATTATAGTAATATTAACAGCGTACCGTATTCTGCACCTGTTTCCTGCAAGTACTGACTATCAAAATTGTTTTGAAAGTACATTTCTGCATGCGTCTAAATTTGTTATTTTAAAATTTACCGACATATAAATAAATATAGTAAAAACTTATCAACGTATAATTACAGACTTAATTAACAGCTTTAAAAAAAGTAACATGATAATATAATTGTTAATAAGAATTTTGAAAATTTAGAAATGTGAAATATTTTTATCTGAATACAAAGCGTGCATTGCAATTGTAGAAGCAGCTAAAGATTGCAGTGGTTTGGCAACCTCGCAAACAAGACAAGCGCGCCGCTTGCAGTTGCACATAACTAAACGGGACTCTGTTACGGGAGCGTTGGATCGGATTGCAACGCAATGGCAGTGGTAGTGATTGCGTGATGCCGGCAGTGGCGGTAGGCAACGCAGAGCGTGCAGCTCTGATACTTGTAAATGGTCAACATAATCTGAAGAAAATGAACAACGTAAATAATCAACAACCGCGAGATCGTTGCTGCAATCCTTTCAGAATACCAAGGCATGAAGCTAGAAGTAGCCTACGAAATGTTTCTCAACTGGTTCGTGAGCGACTTATTCACGTAAGCTTCACTGGTAGGATATGTACGACCTGTCGAAAACGCGTTTACACAATGCTTAAGGAACGTAATCATATTAAACCCTCGGCAAGACATAGTATGCCCAGTCAACTTTCTCGTAGTAGTGAGAACTCCAGTAGCAGGCAGCGTAAAAGCGAAACTAATGTTGTCGCTAAACCAGCTGCTATGAACACTACTATTACAAATGCGGATGTCAATCTTTCGCAGACGACGCCAAGCACAAGCACAGAAGTTAAACCAACAATGGAAGCTAGTGCAACTGCAGAAGCAACCGCTGATGCGATTGTTGCAGTGACAGAACAAATGACGAGTATTCCCGATGATTCAAGCGCAATGAACTCTATTTCTAACCTCGCAGGTACGTGTCATTTACCGCGCTTTTTTAAGGGAGCGCATGTTCTAATCGCTCGACAGCTGCGCTTGCCTCATACTTTTTCTGGTACACTCTAAGTAACCGCTTAACAGTTTCATTATTTAGTTTTTTAAAAATTTTTCTCAAAATTCATTTCCTTATATTTATAAAAATTTATATTGTTTTTCCAAAGTAATATTCAATGTTTAGTTTATTATTTAAAAATAATTTTTTTAAATAATTTTTTTAAATTGTTTTTAAAAATATTTTTTAGATGATTGATATTTTTTCTTAGTTTCTAAACATATTTAAAAATAATAATTATAAATATTTTAGAATATTGCAACGTATATTCTTCATTTAATTTATTAAAATGTATTTACAGACATTTAAACATTTACTTTTTTAATCCTTAAAAATTTTATTTTCTAAGGATATTTATAGAATATCTATTAATAAACTGTAAATTTTTATTGTATTTTTTTACAATTTTTACATTTTTTATGAAATAAAAATATTATTTTTCAATTGTATAATTAAATGCTACTCATTATACTTGAAACATTAATACAATATTAATATTTTTTTCACATTTTTAATAAAAATTGAATGATTGATTGATTCTAAATTTTTCTCTAAAATTAAATATTAATTATAAATACCTTTTTCCACTATTTCCATTTATTTTGGATACAGGTGTATTGCCTTTACCAAGATCATCTTCTTTTTCTGTTACGACCAGAGATCTACCAATAATATCATGCACTTTAAGGATACTATCTATTATCCTAAATGTTACTCTTCCTGTATTATCTGCTACAACATTTCCCAGATCTCCAACATGCTGTTTAAATAAAGTTAGTATGTTTTTTAAGGATTTTAATATTGAGAATGTAATGTTGTTAAAATTATATCAATACCCTTTGTAAAGGTGGATCATTTGGTCCTCCATGTGGTGCATTGCTTGGATTGAAATGTTCACCTATACTACAGGTTAAAATGCTTGTTAAATCTTGACAAATTTTTAGATATTGCTGTAACATAAATATTACCTATCACAGCCTTTTGAAATATCACCACATTCGTGAATATGTAATCCATGTGGGCCAGCAGTGAGCCCATCAATTGTACCATCTACTATGCAACCTTCCTTGGTTTGAACAAATCTAACTACACCTCTTATAAAATCACCATAACTATATCCAGAATTGCCTCCCAGCATTGATACTGCACTAATTTCAGATTCTGAAAAAAATTATAATTAAATATTAAAAATAATTAATTTTATTATCAAAAATTTTACCTCCGTAACCCTTAAGTACAGCTTTTCTGCCAGTATTTTCAATCGCTTCTTGAATTTTTGAATATGGTAAATTTGTGTCAACTATTACAGAACCTTGATCTAAAGAAATATAAATATTATTTACACCATCAACTTTTGAAAGAGCATCTTGTATAGCATCAACACATTTCTGGCATGTTAATTGCACATCAAATTCAATCTAAAACATCATAACATATTCTTTATATTGTTTTCTTTTATTTTATACATAAGCATAGATAAAATATTATAACAATATTTATATTAAAATAATACTAACATAATATCATTATGTAAAAGAAATGATTTCATAGAATATAAACTAATATACCTTGGTTGAAGTCATTTTACTATAATTATTATGCATTGAAAAGCGATATATGATGCAGCAATTTTACTTTTTTTATTGTGCACACAGGTTAACTAATGTAAAATATGCTATTAAAAGTAGTAGTAAATAACTTCTATCAAGTTAAAATTTTGTTTAAAATTTTTACTTAATAATTAATTATTACACGTGGAATTATGACAAAAATTTCTTGTAAAAAAATTTATTAACATACTCTAACGTACGTTCAACAACACCGAATAACAATGCAATACCGGGAAAACGTTCTGCTATCTACACACTCACTGATTACTTGTCGGTATAGGAAGTCACTGTAATATACACACACGCATACATCGACACTTAAATGTCGATTTCTTGAAACCAACGTTGCCACATAGATTCATTCGCATTTGCATATAAATAAATTATAAGCACACTGCATCACTCGTTTGTGTTTATGATAGTTACTTTATTTATTTATCAACTATTCTTTATATTATGAATTTTTTTAATTTATTTCTGTTTTAATTTTTGTAATCTTAAAGTATATTTCAAAGGAATAAAAATTTTTTATATAATTTTTAATTATACGTATTTACCCTTAATTTTTCATTAAAAAAATTTTTTGTTTTGAAGATGAATTATCAAATTATAACTCTCAAAATGTTCATTTATAATAAATTTTTAAAAATAAAAGTTTATTTTTATAGTTTAATAAAATTTACTAAGTGTAGGTAAAATTATATATAGAATATTGAGAATATAGAATTAAGCAGTAACATAAACTAAAATTTTTTTTATGTGATTTAAATTTTTTCTAAAAATAATTACTTTCAATATTTTTAAATATAATTTTTTTCAAATTTTTATTTAATTTACAAAAGTATAATAAAATTTACAATATTTATCTATAGCTAAAGATTTTTATAATAATATTCAAAATTGAAATTTTTTCATTCAAAATGATATTAATTTTTAATATTTTTTAAAGTAGTTTTATATTCCCTGAATAATTTCGTTATTTATAAAATTTTAATATAGTTTTTAATTTAATGTAATATAAAATTATTTCGATAAATAAATTCAATATACAAGAAATCGTACAATTTTTACAATGTCATGTTTACTATGTATAATTTTTTATAAATTTTATTATTCACTAAGATTTATGCTTGAATCTAATTTTAATCTCCCGCTAATAAATTTCAAAGAATTAACAACAATAATTTCGGCAACACTGTTTTTATCAGCGTCCTCGCGCGTGTCGATTTATGCTATTGTTCAGTGAACCTATTTTCCTATAGTTCATAGTTTTGATATTGAAGTACTCTACTTACATTATACTTTTGTGATCTCTATCGTAGGGAAATAAATGTTTCTAAGTGCTGTCTGTATAAAAATTATAATGAAATCATTCAATATATTTGTACGCACATAATATTATAGATTTTGACAGAAATAAATATGTTAACGAGTGAAAAAGTAAGATTCGTTAAAATGTCGACTCGCGAATTACAGTTGCCGACGATGACAAATTTTCGAAAAATTTCCTTGTTAATCAAGATATAACAAATTGAACTTTAACACCTGATAAAATGAAGGAAATTTCTTATAAATGACTCGTTTCTCTTGAAATTTAAATGTTTGAATACGGTCAATATTTTATATTTAAATACATTTTCAAAAAGTTCTATTTCACATTTTTGTAATAATTATTTTCCATGGTTTTTTAAATTATAGAACACACAAGCACATTGTCAGAAAACACAATGTCAACACGCAGCAAGTCTCAATTACAGCAATCCTCAAATGAAATGAATTCAAATCCACTTAAACATATTTGCTGTTTTTGTGGCCTTTCTGAAGATAATGAAATAGAATTTGGAAAGTTTTATGAGCATAGTGGAATTGTAACTCATTATTATTGTTTGGTGAGTTAAAAATCTGAATTTATATAAATATTTTACAATGTTATTTAAAATATAATAAATAGTCAATAAAAGAATTAAAAGGAAGTATTAATTATAGTTTTAATTATCACACTATTGAAATAAAAGAATTAAATTATTTGTTTGTAAGCTAAAATTTCAATCAACAAAGTTAGTCTTATTATTTTAGTATACACTTATTTTGTACTTTTTGAAAATGTTAATTATTTTAGCTTTTATCTTCAAATATGGAACAAAAAGGAAATGACGATGAAGGTATTTTAGGATTTTTAGCTGAAGATATACAAAAAGAAATTCGTAGAGGAAAAAGACTTGTAAGATATCTCTTTATAAATTTCATGAATTAAATATTATTTTTAAAAATATTTATTTTGAAAAATATTATCCATTTGAAGGTTTGTTCGTATTGTAAAAAGAATGGCGCGACTTTAGGATGCTGTAATGTTAAATGTAAACGTATTTTTCATTTTCCTTGTGGATTAAAGGCTGGATCTTTACATCAGTTTTTTGGTGAATTTAGGTCTGTATGGATTGCAACTATATATTTGTCATATTAAATACTATAAATTAATGATTATTTTTGCTTTGATAGATCGTATTGTATAAATCATAGACCAAAGCAAAAAATTGATGAAAAGGTAAAAATGGAAATTGGAAAAATGTCAAATATATTATGTTACATTTGCTATGAAGATGTTAAACCTCTAGATAGCAATGGAACATTGTGGGCACCATGTTGTAAAAAAAATGCATGGTTTCATCGTAAATGTGTTCAAGTTAGTTTCTTTACATAAAAATTTTTAAAATTATAATTACATTATTTATATATCTTCATTTTGCAGCAACTTGCAATGAGTGCTGGTTATTTTTTTAAATGTCCTCTATGCAATAATAAAAGAGAATTCCAAAGTGCCATGCTAGAACATGGGATATATATTCCAAGACAGTAATTATTTTTTAATACAAGTATTTTGTTTTATAATATTATTAACATGAAATTTAATAAATGTGACTTCTTATAGAGATGCATCTTGGGAACTTGTGCCAAATGCATTTGAAGAGTTATTATACAGGCATGATCGCTGTGATGCTGTAAAATGTTTGTGTTCTAAAGGCAGAACATATACCAGTAGCAATGGGTGAGATCTTTTTTATTTTTTTACTTCAATGAATGGTATTGTTTTTATTAATTTATAGCTTTAGATTAGACAAATTTTAAATGTTTAAAGATTTTTATTTATTTTTTTAATATTTTAATTAAAATTATTTAAATTTAATGTAAGATATTTCAAAAAATTTAATTTCTTTATAAAAATTTTTTTTAAACAAAATTTTTAGTTTTTAGGTAATAATTTTATTGTTTAAATGCTATTTTTATCTTTGCATATTGAGGATTTATAATGAAAAATAATTTTATAATTTTTAGGAAGTGGGAATTAATATTATGTCGGATGTGCGGTTCTCAAGGGACGCATTTATATTGTAGTCAATTAAAATGGGCTACTCCAGTGTGGGATTGTTCGGAGTGTTTAACCATAATAAGTAAATATTATTTACATTTAATTTATTGATTAATTAAATTAGTAAATCAATTTTTACATTTTTTACACTTTTTAGAAAAACCTATTAAAAATACAACTTCTGATGATTCAACATCGAATTCAAATGATTCTCTTCAACGGTATATTATTTAATATTAATTTGAATTTAAAATTAAAATAATTGTTGTAGTTGCTAATGATTATTTTAATTTTTATAGAAGAGAAGAAAGAACCCTTAATGTGATTATAAGTGAAGATAGTGATTCTGATATTTCAGTTGGCAATGAATCTCTACCTTTAGAAAACAATTTAAGTCATATTTCTACATCTGGAAGTCAATTAAAATTACGTCCTGGACCGCGATCATTTAAATTACAACAAGTTCAAAGATTGAAAAGGTAATTTTATCTTTATTTTATTTTAAACATTTTTTATTGTTTTAAGCGTGAAAGTTACAAATCATTTCTTTAATATATTTTTCTCAAAATTTTAATCTATTATATTATTTTAAAAAATATATTCAAATAACAAACATTATTTAAAAAATGTTTAATTAGGATTGTACAAGAATAAAAGAAATTTTATTTTTAACTTTTTAACCTTTATGTATGAAAGTATTAAAAAATATAATTTTTAAAAAAATCGTTATTAAGTATGATTTTTTAAGAATTTTGTAGTTCACTTTGTAACTATTTATTATGTAAATTGTAAATAATTTTTTAGCGCTGAGCCTAATAAAGAAATTACAAATACATCTGATGCTTATCCTAGCCATTCTAAAATAGAGGATAATCAAATTTCTAATGGCATTAAAATCCCAAAAACTTCTGCATTTTCTACAAGAGTATCTGACTATGTTGTCTGTTTGGAGAGTGACGATGAAGCTATTGAGGTATATATACAATGTAATATCTTTCTTGAAAAAATTTAATATAATTTTAAACAATTTTTTTAAAGCTTTCAAAGGTAAGAATAATTAATACATTTCTAAAATTTCTATTGGCTACAAATGTAATATTGCTTTTCAAATAAGTTACAAAATGTCATATATTAAAAGCTTCTATTATTCAATTGTTAAAAAAATATTGTTTAGCCTAGATATTAATTATTTAAAAATAAGAAATTGATATAATTAATATGGTATTCACATCATTTTTGAATATAAACATACTTGTAGGAAATGGAAACTCTTAAATACAGTTCCAAAAAAATAATGTTTTTGTATAATTTTAGAAATAATTAAAAAAATTATTTTTAGCAGAAGTTTTCATTTTTTAATAAAATTTATCTTTAGAAAAACATTTTCCTTCAAATTTATTTTTACAAAATCCAGCACAAATGTAATTTTTAAATCTATGTAATTTTCGATTAGTATTAATGTTTAAAAAAATTTGAAACAATTTATATTCTTTTTCATATTTTTATGAAGTTTTATAAAATAATTATATCTTGTTTCAACATTTTATAAAATAAATTTACTTATTAAGTTATTTAAAGACTCATAAAAGATTAAAAGTTTAAAAAAATTATAAAAATAAATTCTATAAGAATTAAGGTTAATTTTTGCTACTATTTGCATTTAAAATTTTTTTTTTTTTTTTTTTTTTTTTTTTTAATACATAATTAATATGAATTTACATTTTTTTTTAGATTGTTTGTGAAAGTATTATGAGAAATAGGAATAATCATATTACTTCTAATAGAATTAATCGAATAAATAGTAGCAGTTCATCAAATTCTATCAATCCAACTTTAGAAAATAAAGTTAAATCATCACAATTTGAAGTAAATTTAACTGATCTCACAGAAATTGAAACTACGAGCGCAATTCCATCGACAACATTTGAGAAGGATGACGACACACCTTTCAATATTATTATAAGCAATGTTACTTCAGTACCTCCAGAATTTTTCGCAAGTGTACCAGAAACACCAGAAGAAGAATCAGAAATTATTTCAGAATCGTTAATGAATTTAGTTCCGAAAGTAAATGAACCCAATCATTTGAAGAGGAATCATCCTTGGGATGAAGAGAACGAATGTCAAATTGTCATCGAGGCTTCGAAACGAGCAAGACTTGATAATTCAAATCATCAAGAGAGTAGTTCAAAGATTGTGAATATTCCCGAAGTAACCAATGACAGCAGCACGGAGATTGTGAAGGCTGAATCATTAGACACTGCATTATTGTCCAGTGCAAAGAAAAGCCCTTCTAAAGCAGTGATGACCACTACATTAATGGGATCCAGCAACGCGACTTCCTCCCTCGAAAATGTAAGCACTACATTTTTTTACTTCTTGACACACGATAATTCGGTTATAAGATTCGCTTATTAAAATATATCGAAATGGGAAAATTAAAAAAAAAAAAAAAATACAAACAAAATGTACTTTTCATCTAAACTATTGAACACCTAAAGAGCCTTTCTTTAAGAAATACGGCGTATGACAAAGTCTAACGTTTTAACGTAGTAAGTTGAATTTGAATAATTTTATACGTATAAACGTTGGTTGGTGGAAAAAAAAAAAAGATGGATTAGACGTTTACTAATTTCGATTTACTGGAGTAATGTGCGGGGAATGTATATTCATCTGTGTCACCGTCCCCGTACTTTCTCTCTAGTCTTACTCTTGGGGTTCTAACAGTGTCACCGACGTGCAGGCACCGGGCCTGCAGTGGCTAACATCAGCCGATCCTGCGGTGAAAAGAGACTCTCGGTTAGCAGATCAACACCAACAGCAACAGTTACTAAGCCATCTGACTCTGGAGAAACTTCTGATTCCAACGCCGACACTCGAAACGATTCCGAATATTCCGGGTAAGCGCACAAATTTATTAAAATTTAATTTTATATTTTATTATATACATATTTAAATAATTAGTTTTAGCAAAAATTTTTTTTTTTAATAAATTGAAGTATATTATTACTAATATATTTTATGTCTAGTGAATTGATTCAAATTACACATTTATTAAGTACATCATTTTTTATTATTGAATTTGATATATTATTATGCATGAAATTTGTTGTTTTCGATACACAGAATTGCTCTAAAGATAATACTTATGCTTGAATTGATTCTTATAGTTTAATAATAATCTCTACTGTGAATAAAACAACTATAATTGAAAATATCTTATAAACAATATAACAGTTTAATATAATCATTTTCTGTTGTATGTTTGCAATTTTTTTATATCACATACTGATATTTACGATATTTTAAATATGTGAGTATTGTTGACGCAAAGTTTCATTTTTTCAATTCAATTTTTATTAAAATATAATTGTTTAAAACTTTCAGTGGCAACATTCTCGAAAATGGTTCAAGTTCCCATTACAACAGCAGCGGCAGCAGTGGCGGAAGTTCCAAATCAAGAAATTCCTCCAGTGATCGATCTGGATTGATTCCAGACTATGTACGTCTTAGCGACTTGAAGTTTAAAATTTGCGGAAACGATTTACAAGTAAGCAATTAATCTTTTTTTTTTTTTTTTTTTTTTTTAATCGTGAAATAAACTATCCTAAATTTAAAATCAATTAAAATGAGCAAATAATATTATATCTTGCACAAAAATGATTTATAAACAATATTTTGAGTTTTCATTATTTTATAAGTGTTTTAATATCTTACAATTATTTTGATATGTTTTTAAATCATTTAGGAATTTCAAATTATAAAAAATTTCATAATTTAATATTTAAAAACTAAAATAAACTAACTCAGTTGTTTATAATTTTCAGTTGACGTACGGCTCATGCAAGATTCAGGTGAAAATGAATGGCATGTCGAGTTCGACTACGTCAAACGATACTACGGGTAACGTTGCTTCCGCCTCGGAGTCCCCATTCGCAGGATCGAATCAGAATTCTTCGAGTGAAAAGAGTAGTATTCAGCTACGCTCTGACGACTCGGATGAGTCCGAGAAAAATTTAAGATCATTGAGAGCCCGAAGTTTGAAAAATTTTGTATACGAGGACGACAACACGCTGTTAGAATATCCAACATCCGCGAGCGATTCACAGAGCAGTGCAAAACCTTCGAGAAAATTATCGTCTTTGTCACACGACAAATACATCGCAAAATTTAATCAAAATGATTTAAAAGAAAATTGGGATCCAGAAGTATCGAGTTCCAGCAATAATACTTTTGACAATTCAAATAATAATAATAATCAAGTTAATTTGTCAAATATCAAAGATGTTAATTTTAATGTTCGCGAAATATCAATGAAAAATGACGATAATATTATTACACAATCAGAAAAGGAAGGTCCGAGTATCAATCAGCGTTCACTTCGTCGAAGTAACAGAATCGTTCGACATTTTAGATCTGTACAGCAATCAAACACGGCACTGAATGTTCAAGTTAACGGAGATTCTACAGACTCTAGTACAAATAATTCGTTTTCATCAATAATAAGAAAATCTAATCATTCGACAAGCGACCAATTTGTTAAAAGTTCCAGATCACTTAAAGTCCTAAATAATTTGGATATTACAGAACAAGATAAACATTTGAAAAATGTTAATATTAATGATTTAAATTTTGTCCTTACGGGTAAAGTCAATGGCTCGTGTTATAAGAATGAAATTGTTGAAGATATCGATTTTAAAGTTAGCATAGATTTACAAAAAATAAAAAATCTTATGAGCACTAAGCCAGATTTATTTTGTAAAACTAAAAATAATGGCTTTAAAAGGCTGCGTGTTTATAGAGTGGATGAAAAGTTGAAAGTTGAATTTAAAACGGGAGAGAAAAAATTTCTTATTAAGTCTCAAAGCTTCGATTGCCTTCTGAATATTACTAAAGACAATTATTCATTTTGTCCAAATAAAAGTAAAAGTTTTGATGATTTATCACGTATCGATAGCGATGATTTCCTCCCAATGACTGATAAAAAAGACTGTACGGAAAAAAAAATTAGAAGAAGTCAAAGGCGAAAAACAAAACAATTCGAAAAACCCGAATGCGTTAGGTAAATTAATTATAAATTATTTAATACACTATTGTACATTCTTATCTTAATAACTGTATAGACTTTAGTACAGAATGCAACGAAACTTTGAGCATATTAAATTCCAGTGCAATTCTCTTCAATCAAATTATTAATTCGTATGACTCATGAATTTATTTTCATATGTTTCTTCAATAAACGGTTTAAATACCTTACAATGTAATTTATTTTAAAATATTAAACAGTTTCTTATTTTCTGTTTTTGGCATAAATTTATTGGCGATTTTCCTCAAAAATATTTTTTTACCACAAGTGAACATTGCTAATATTTTGTAGATAGTATATACATAAGTCATTTGTTCAAATTTTAATATGTATTGTAAGAAATTGTAATAAATTATATCTATTATAAAAAAGTATTTTCCTCGATATTGTTATAATCTTATTTCTACTTCTAAGTGGATATAATAAATAATCAATAAATTATTATTTAAAAATTTCACATTTATATTTTTTTAAATTGCTTTTCATAGAGCTTTGGTGTAGACTGCTTTTATACTTTTATAATTTACATACATATGTCTTATTTTAAAATAAAAGTTTTATACATCTATAGTAAGGCAATACACGTTATAAATTAGAGTAACAGCCTTATTTTATCAGTAATATACAAAATTGATATAAACATACTTAAATTTACAATGTTTCTTTATAAGAAATAAAATAGTATACAATTTTTACTTATTGCAAGGTATCAAAATTAAAATACAGTTATAATTGATGTTTTATAAATTAACATCAGTAATAATTAAATTTAAACTGTAATGCATTATTCATACTAATTGAATTATCATCAGCGCACTTGATGATTTTCAATTTACAATAAACGAAAAAATTGTTTACCTTTTTTACAACACTGCTTTATGACAAAGATAAAAATAATTTGTAAAAAAGTTTGCATTTAATAAATTTATATAAATTCTAATACCATATATAATATTGACTAAAGATGAAAAATAATCACTAACATTTTTCTCCATGTACAATATATAATGGTGAATGATGAAAATTTAGTTAATTATCTTTTATCTTTGCACAGTCTTATAATATTTTAATTTTTAATTGTATATTAGATTATTCATTTAATTATATTTACAAGATTAAGTTTTTTTTTCAATGAATCTAGTAAACTATGTATACAAATTATACATATGAACTTATAAAATAAGGAGCCTTTCATAAAAGTCGAGGTAGTTTCAAACACCACATTAATTGGCAAAATTGTACAAATGGGGATAAACACCTCGTCATAATTTAAAAAATGATTTACAGGATACATTGTTTTATATTGGTTTCCAAGCAACTGTGCTCATTTTGTTATTAATTTCTTGTAATATAAGTGAACACGTAAGTTGTTTTTCAGGGGATAACGTACTTACACCTTCCATTTCATCATCATCATCACCTGCTCCACTACTACTACCTCCTCTACCTTTCCCTTTGCCTTTTCTTTTTTTCTTTTTGTTTAATTGTCGACAGTCATTATCAGATCCAGTTTCTGCAGCTCTTCTCAACTAAAAATGAAAATGCTTATAAAATATTTGTAATTAAATATAAAAATTTATAATTTTCATTTTATAAAAGTAAAATTATTTCTAATAATAAAATATTTAATTTATTAATTTTCATTTTTTATATAATTCAATGGGTATTTAATTAAGAATTTCGAATAAATTTTTTATAATTGTGAGGATTAATTTTTATAAAATGTAATAAAAAATTTAATACCTTATAAATAAAAATTAAAAAATTTATATTTTTAGTATATTAATTGTTATCTAAATGTTGTTTTAATATTTACATAAATAAGGTTTAAAAAAATAATTAGATTTTTTTAGAAATAAAGAGAATATTCTGAGATTACCTTAGCACTTTTACGAGTTTGTTTATCATATTCTAGTGAATCATAATAATTTGGTTTTTCTCTTTTGATTCGATTTGTTCTCCTTGTCTTCATTGCTCCACCTTCAGGACTAGGAGGACTCTTAATAGAATTTCGACGAGCATTAAAAAAAGAATGACCACAAGGACAAGCTTTACAAGCAACAGGAACCTATAAATTTATTAGATTAAAAATATTAATTATATTAAAATTAAAATTTGAAAAATTTATTTTTCTTAAACATGTAATTGATATTAATTAACTTATAATTATAAAAACAATGCTAATAAAATTAATTTAAAAAATTATAATTTGTACCTGTTGTTCACATTTTGGGCATCCTTTTGTCTTGGCCATCCTATAATAATGACATTAAAATTGAAATCTTCTTAATAATAAGCTATACTTATTGTGTGATTTAATAAAAAAAAAGAATTGATAAAAATAATTGAGTTTTATGAATTCAATGACTATTCACTAATTTACAGAAATTAGATTGCTTCATGCATGTATGTAGAGGTGAAACTTCGCTACGGAATTTAACGCGTTCAGAAATATATAATATAGATATTCAATTCATATGTATACAAACACCGATAGCGACGCGTGCCCACCCAAGCAACATTGCGCTGCACGTTATGCCGGCTACGTGCTGACACGAAAGCTGAATCGGGGTTAATATTCTAAACGTTACTATCGACACAGAGGCCAAATCCGTGATCTTTAGAATTATTACTTGTCTGCCTGTACGCGCATCACGCATAAACTACTAAACAATTAATTTTAATAAAACTTTTTCATCTTAATTAGCTCACAGAAAAAAAAGATATCCTTATAAGTAAAATTTCCCTCGTTAATAAACTCGCAGGCATAATGTATAAGTGAAACTGCGCGGTTCACCTATAGATGGGTAGTTTAATATAATATAAAATATTTCAAAAATTGCTTATTATGATGAATAAAGTTAATCAATAGTTTTAATTTAATAATAATTTAAACACTGAACAGTTTTATGATTCAAAATTTTACGAATAGCTTTTTCTAGGATTAAATTTTTAATTTATAAATAATAAATTATAACTAAACTATTGCTTTCGTCAATTTAATATCTTTTTTATTTAAATAATTAATATTTTTTTAAATTATTTATATAAAAAAATATAAAATATATTAATATTATGTTAAAAATGTATACAAAAAATTTAGTATACAAATGTTATGTACTGAAAATATATAGTAGATAAGGCAAGTATTTCATACATCTTATTCTGAGAACTAAAAGGTTGGCACATATAGTATCTAACCTAACTTAAAGTATAAAATGAAATATGTAAACATCTTATCTTTCTACGGGGTAAATCAAATATTCTACACATTTTTTTCCAAATAAATAATTTAGAAAATACATAATAATTAATTTTATTTGCAATATATATTTTTAATAATAAATAGAAGAAAATTTAATAGTAAAAAAAGAAAGATTCAAGTGATTTAATAATAATGTCTATTAATATAAGATTAGATGTTGATCCTGTTATTATATGTCCATATGATAAAAATCATAGAATTGCTCGATCTAGAATACAACGGCATCTTGTAAAATGCGAAAAGGTGATTATTTACTTTTAATAAATAATTAATTATATTATTCATTTTCCTACAATAATTCTTTTGTTTGAAGAATTTTCCTCCAGATTATAAACAACAATGTCCTTATGATGCCACACATAGAGTTTTTGAACACGAAATGATTGAACATGTAGAAACATGTCCAATGAAAATTGCAAATCCTGTTACAATTGGTGGTATGTAAAAATTAAAATTTAAGTTCATAATTATGAAAACAATAATCAGTATCATAAATAAAAAATATTGTTCTACTAAAATAATTTATAAATTTTATATTAACAATAACATTTAATAATGAATTTATATTAATTTTTTTTTTTTTTATAATTTTTACAAAAAAATTATTTTAGATATTTAAAAGATTTTTTTTTTTGGAAAATTACATTTTCTACTAAAATATCTATATCATGATTTTAATACTGATGCGTTGAAATACAAAGAAAATACATATTTTTACAAAAAATTTATTAAATATATTTAAATATTGAAATAATATACATCATAAATTAAATTTTTTTAAATTTAATTAATATAGGTAATCATATTGGAAACTTAACTGAAATTGAATCCAACTTAGAAAGTGAAATCGAAAGTGATGAAATTTGGAGTGTAGACGCTAAAACTAAGTCAAACGATGAAATTTCAAACAAAAATACTTTTGAAGCTATAAATATTAAGCAGTATACAAATTTTACTTCTATCAGAGGGTAATAAAATTTGAATATTTGTCTTTTATATTTTAATATATTTCAACACATGCATAATCAACTTATAAATATTTTTAAATAAAATTTTTTATAATTTTTTTTTAACTAATTTCATACTATATGCTATTAGGAAAAATTTAATGAATTTTTGAATCATATACTTTTAGCAGGTTTTATAATTTAAATTTAAAAATATAATGATTGCAGTTACTTTCATAATTATAAATGATAATTTGAATTGAACCTAATTTACTAACTAAATTTTATTTTTTATTTGTAAATTTAATTTACTATTTCAAAAATTAATAAAGTATATTTTTAGCAATGCCTTGATAGCAAATCATTGCGACAGTTCATTACGACGCCCATTTGGGTATCCAGAATCATATTTGTTGGACCTAAGTAACCAAAGTGTAGAAGAAGATACACAATCAGAAACTGACAACATGGGTATAGGAAGAGGTCAAGGGTTTTTTAGAAATTTATCAGGAAATTATATCAGAGGTATTAATAGAACTTACAAAAGAGGTTTCCACGGTAGATTATTAAATTGAATGTTAACTCAAAATAATAAGTTTAATTTTTTTTATGATCTATATGTATAAAATATATTGAATTTATAACGTTTATTAAGATTTTAATTTTTTTTAAAAGCATTTACTTAGATAAATGATTTTAATTTTCACTATTGAAAAAAAAGAATATTTATTATTTATTAATACAATTCACAGCAAAATGCTTTATTGGAAAAAATGAATTAAAATGGATTTTTGTAGTTCTAAATAAGTTATAAAAAAGAATACATTTGAAATTACATCTGTTTATTAGCCAATTACATTTTCATTATTTTGATTATGTACATGATTCAACAAAATTTTATCTGCAAATTTACTACCAATTAATAGCAGCTTATTATTACAATAATAATAGATCTTCATACCGAGAAAATTATTTGATTAAATGCATTAAAAATGTCAAAGTTTTAAATAAATACAAATTTTTATATAGTACATAACTTTTTAAATACTACATATGGTAACTGCATGTAATGAAGTTCCAAAATGTATAATGCAATTCACAAATAAATTTTCCTATTTTTTATAAATATATTACCAAAAAATTTGTAACAATATTTTGAGAATGTCAGTTCTTAGATTTTAATAAATTAAAAAATTTCTGTATAATTTCTGTAAAATTGTAATAATGCTGTTTTAATAATTAATTTTAATTATTATGTTTAATTTGTTTAAGCAAAAAAATATGTATATAAAATTATGAAATCAAAACATGTTTTAAGAAAGTTTAAATGTAATTTATTACATTAAAATTTATTGTAAACAATAATTTCGAAACTTACCATAAAATATTTTCAGCAGTAACATGGTGAAATGTTAAATACTAATTCAAAATACTTTCTTTTCTTTTTTAGAAGTGAAAATTATATCAACATTATGTTATATTTTTTATGTGATTTTCTTTAAAGAAAATACAAAATTTATATAATCTATAATTTATAAAAAAAAAGTTCTTAAAAATAGTAAATTAATCATTCTAATATCAAATGTCTCGGTATTGAATTATCTCCAGTTTTAAAAATATATTTTCAATATAAAAAAAGCATTTTTTAAATTTATTACAATGATTTTTAAATTGAAATTAAGTGAAAAAAATGTACATATTATTTTTTCAACTAAGTTTTGCTTTTCTTTTAAAAGTTTAAATAACACCTTGTTTTTTTTTCCATTATAATTTTTTGTTCTAAAAACATGTTTTTTTTTTTTTTTTTTTTTTTTTTTGTTTCCAAGTACCATAAAACAGATTTCAATTATAACTTTATAGATTCAATATTATCTATTACACACTTAGCCTACCCTTAATATTTACATAACTCTAATTTTTTTATATGCGATTCGAGTAATATTGGCAGTTTACTAGCTCAAGTCTGCATTATGTCCTTTATCTTTTTTGACCTATAAAAAACAGCAAATTAATGATCATAATTACAGCACAATCACGAGAGATCAGTTGCACTAGATTGTTTTTATCTGTGCTTTTTATTTATCATGATGAAAAAATGCACTGTTCACCATTATGTGATATTTGATTTTGATGTGTCAAAATTTAACACTGTCAAGTATTATCGAATATACCACACATACAGTCCTGTCATTTTCAACCCTTATACGTCAGTAGACGTATTTTTTTGTTGCTTCCATTTTGATATTTTTGCCTTTAAATCATCCACTGTAATTAAAAAATTTTTTATAAAATATAAAAATGTGCAAAATTTTATAAAAAAAATATATCAATTCATTTTTAAAAATTAAAAAAATTTCAAAAGAATTATACAAAATTCCAATAATGATTATTTTAAAAAGAAATATAGATTAAAAAAAATTATATACTTTTTTAATATGTATTTAATAATTTAAGTTTTATTTAAATGTAACAAAAATTAAAGTTGAAATAATTTTATAAAATTATTTACTGTATAAAAATCAGGCATAAATTTTAAAAGTAAGTTACTTTAATTTTAAAAAACTCACTAGGAGCAAGCATGTCTTCGCTCAAAGGTTGTCTACTGAAAGGATCAGTAGCACTATTAAGCAGATGCCGTATGATAACGTCTTTGTCCATGATGATACCGGAAGGTAGCTTAACCGGCTCCTCCATCAATGTGCCCATTAATGGATCTTTGAATTCGTCGGGCGCATCATTATAATCTTCTTCGCGTGCTCTATTATCGGTAGCAATCTGTGCGGCTTTTTCCGCAAGCGCGACAAATCGTTCAATTTCTGGTGCCGATTTGATTGCTAACCTTTCTAGTTTACCTGCTGCTTCCGCAAACAATTCTCTTGAAAACGATCTCTAAAATAAGAAAAAATATTTAGTCTACTTTGAAAATTTATCGCAATTTATCGAATGCTTTACTGTCAAATTTATAAATTTTTAAGAAATTAGATTTTTTTATTTCTATGTTGAATATATTCTTTGAATTTTACCTCATCACTAGCTAAGGCGGCAGCAAATTTATGGCAGTCAAGATGTAAATAAATATCGACGATATGTCCAAGAAGTGCCTTTGGCTCCCACCCATACTTCTGTGGTTTTTTTACTTTTAAATCCTTGCATTTTGGTCCGCACAATTGCTGCAGATTAAAGTTCAACATAGCACTTAATCTTCCAGCTAATTCTGGTCGTAAAAACGGCTCCGTTATTTGTATCGTAAGATAATGGAACATAGCAACTGTTTCCTTTGCAAGCGTTAAATACGATCTGGCTTGTCGTTCGTCGGTCGCAAGTTGTCTTATCCGCGATTGCTGCTGTTCTTGCGATAATGCTGCCCAAGCTGTTTCATCTGACATAAGTTCCTGCACTTCGTGTATACGTTTGAGAGATTCAAGCGATTCGTCAAGAAGAAAAGTTGTGTCATTCATCAGCATGTTAATGAATTTAACAAATTGTTTGCCATTTGAGCTTTCGCGTATTATCGAGGCTCGATGCACCGGACTCTCCCACATAGACTTGAGAATGAGGGAAATGTGATAACGAATAAAGAATTTATCGTAGAATTCAGATGAAGAGCCTGTAGTTTCTACGTCGGTATAGAATTTCATAAGGTTGGAGGCAAGTAATAAATTGGAAAGAGGATGCGCCATTACTTGTTTATGCAAATTTTCTGCCCTTCCCTATAAATTTTTAATAAAATAAGTTATTTAAGTTGCAGTTAAAGTAATCAAAACATTTAAAATTCATTTTAACAATAAATTATAAAATATAAATTAATATTATACCTGTACACTTGCATTTATTACAAATAATACTTCGATCAATTTGGCTACTAGATAAGGATTTCTCATACAGTCTTGAGCACATATTAGAACCAATAACCATGTGATGAGAGTAGTATCGACGTTATTTACTATTACATCAGGACTAAATCTAAATGAAGGAAACGAAAAATTAAAACATAAGTTTTGTTTTTATTTTTAAAGTATTTTTAAAATATTATTGCTGTTTAATAGGTTGTTTAATCAACAATGATAATATTCAAAAACATATTTATAAATATCATTTTATAAAATAGCTCGATGTACTGCCTTATTTAGTTATTTTTTTCTTCTTTTTCTATCGATGACTATAAAAAAATGCGTCAAAAAATATATGAAGTTGAAAAGGCAATAAATCAAATATACATAGATAAATAATGTAAAAAATAAAAAATTAATTAAAACGGTATTAATTCTGATATTAAGTTCAAATATACTTTTTTTTTTAATTATAATATACTTACTGAAGCGAAAACAATAAGAACTCAGCAATGTCCTCAATGTACCATTCTGGCAAGGCAGTGAACATTCTCGGCGTTTCTGAGCGACAGCTTAATATGTTCGAAAGATTATTGTCGTACGCTAGTTCGTTAACATTCTCAACGCCAGTAAGTAGCCTCAGTAGAACTTCTGCTACTGAAGTGTAGAAATGCAATGACCTCCTCAGTAATAACGGGTCGATGAGGCCTGCGTCTGCACACGCTTTGGATTTACCCAGTTTCTTTAACTGATGTTTCCCTCGTTTTATCAGCTCCTTGTTTTGCATTGCGTGAATCGTGTCCTTCCATTGAGATTCAGTTGCTTGTAAATCGTCGAGCATTTTTTGTAAGTCACGGAGGGCTCGCAATTTTTTTTGATACTTTTGAAGAGCTGGTATAAGGGCTATATGATGGCAGTGAAGAGTGAGGAACCAGCACTGCGTTGGAAACTTGGGCTTTGGCCACGTGTGGCCATCACTTTTAAGATCCTCTAGCCACTGGGTAACCTTTGGATTTTAAATTTATTTATTCTAAATTATTTTATTACTTTAGTCAAATATATAAAATGTCGGAAAAAAAATTTATGTAAATTTTTAATCATTTTTAAATTACTATTTACTTATTTTTTATAAATCGTATACATATTAATAATAAATTAATGTGAAAAGTTTAAAATGCCTAACGTTTTATATAATATATCAACATGAAGAAAAAAAAAAAAAAAAAAAAAAAAAAAAAACATTTTCTTTTTACAATAGATTATTATTACTTTATAATTAATAATAATGTTTAAGATTTTTATTTAATCTATTTCATGTATAAAGCAGTTTAAAAATAATCGTACCTCTTGTGAAGTCAATTTTAGTTTAGTATCATTCTTAATGTCAATAAGAGCTCCGGGATAGAAAGGATAAAGCGGATCTATCGTATCGAGTTTGACTTTGACTGAAAGCATCTGCAAAACCGAAAGAAGGTTGAGCGTAAAACCATCCCCGGCCAACGAAAATTCTTCCGTCTGAATTTGCGTGCGTTTCTCGTTGTGACGTAACAACGCTGCAAAGTAACTTAACATTGCACCACGGGACATGCTGTTTGCCAATACTGCATGCATAATCTTGTGAAGCGATATCCTTATACTTTCCAACTCCTTTTGCAGCGTTAAAACCATCGATTTGTCGTTGGATGTGTTACCATTGAAAAACTTCTCCGCTACCTAATAAACAAAATGAAAAATTTATGCGTCTAATTAAATACAATTATACTGTTTCGTCTTAATGGAAATTAATGAATTTTTTATTTTTTTTTTTATTTTTTTTTTTTTTATCCTAGCAATATATAACTCGAGTGATGTTAAACTGATACAATTAAGAAAAAATTATTCTCAACCTGAGGTTGCTCTTCGGCAAAAATGGAAACAGACATAAACGGTCCGAGGAATGACGTCCTGGCGATTTCCCTTCCTACAGCGGGTGTCACAAGCTCCGGCATGAATTGCACCTGATTTGTGATTAGTCGACCGATCGGTCGCACATTTTCGTTGCACGTTATCCCGTGAACGCGTATCTCGAGAAGCTCCTCGAGGGCCTCGATCGGTCGTCTGTGGGTATTATCAACCAGACTCGAACGTTGCATGGCGAGGTAGAGACTTTGCAAGAGCGGCGTGAAAATCTCACAGAACACATCGGGATTCGTGTACGTGCACGTGACGAGTTCGTGCAGAAAGCCTCGTGGCAAATTTTGAGACAAGACAAACGGGAGCAGGAGAGATTTACAGAAGCTACCAGTTCCGAGAACAGTGCCAGTTGGTATGTAACCTTGGAGCATTAGACTCGCGTGCTGCACGCATTGCGCTCGTAGGATCGCCAATAAATCCGACAAAGGCGGTACGCTTGAACGCTGAAACAAAATATAAAGGGAATTTTATTTCGGCGAAGAAATAATCTATCTTTCATTGTAAGGACTTGGATTTTAATAGTTCTTGAGGGCACTTTACTGAAGGATAAAATTTGAATCATTGACTGACTTAATTTATTTAACGCGATAATCTACATTTAAATGAAATAATTTCTTACGAAACTTTCGTAAATCTCATTGTTATCAAATAAAAGGAAAAAAAATTATATATTATAAATTATAGCTTTGACATAGTTGAAAAAGTTTCTATTTATACTTATACAAACACATTGAACTTTTATAAATATTTAGATTTTTATAGAATCAATTTGATGATATGATATGCCTATGTTATTAAAGTTCAGAATTTTAGTACTAAATATACAAATAAAATTATAGTGTTTTCAAACAATTAAAAAAAAAAAATTTGTAAGTCACTTAAACAATTTTTACTTTTAATGCTTAAGTACTACATAAAAAATAGTGAAATAATATTTTCATTATATGAAAATACTGTTAAATAAATTTGAGTAGATAATCAGGTAGCAAATAAATAAAAAATAATTTTGATATAAATAAAAACATTTGATAATGAAAACTTGATTGGATAACAAACCTTCGGGTGATTTCTTTCTTCAACGGCGACCCGTGAATAAGAATCTAGTAAGTAGATAAGACTTTTTGATTGTGTAAATTTATCACCATTAGGTACATTAACTTGATTCGTTGGAGTATTCGTTGGATGTGTAGACACTGGACTCAACAATGGACTGGCTTGACTATTTGGACTATCTTGACAATCTAAAGATACATCTACAGCTACGTCTTTCAAAGGATCTTCACCATTCGCAAATTTGAATAAAACTTCTATTATTGCTTGACTGCATATGTCAGATAGATCGCTAATGTTAAACATCACTACATTCTTTGCAGTTTCAGGAAGATATATAGTACCTTCCGTAGGCGCTTTCCACGAAATAGAAAGTACACGTGATACAACAGCATGAAGTTGTTCTAGTGTTACTTCGGACGTACTTGAGCTTGTTGTCTGAAATTTCGTATTATTTTAATAATTTTTGTAATACCGAAAATTTATAAAAATGCGTTTTTAATCTAATTTTATTGTTTTAAATAGAATTAATAAATAAGAGGATTAATTTTTATACATAAAAAAAAAAACTTGTATGTAATGAAAAGATTATTGTTTCAATAAATTTAAATACACACCCTAGACCTTGGTGCAATTTCTTTGCGATCTGAATCTTCAACTTCCATATTTTCAATTCCTGAATCTAGATCAACACCTGAAGAATTGAATTGTTTTTCACAATTGTCTTCTACTACCATCGCCGCTTCATTATAGGGAAATGGTGGTATTTGTAATTCTGTTGATGGTGTAGATCGAATAGTGGTAGTTGGTGGCCGCACAGGAGCAATGGATGGTCCTGCTGGTGAATTGAACGATAATGTAGTTGATACATTTTCAAATGATCTGTTGGAAGTAGCTGTATTATTAGATGATGTATCAAGACTAGCTAAACGAGCCAACCTCCGACGTCTTATCTGAAAATGAAAATTTTTTTTTTGAATAAATTAAAAATTATTCAAATTCAAAAATATTATTTAAAGATAATTATTCAATACATAGAATATCTGTAAGAGACATAAAAGAGTATTGACACACTTATAATTAAAGGTACCACCTGTTAAAATGGGCCACAAAATTTGGCTTGATCTCTCAGTAGTGCAACTGAACGCTTTAACTATAGTATCTCTAATAGATAGTTATTTTTTGCTGTACTGATTAAAATTTTCTTTAAGTAAGTTTACTTATTAAATTATAAATAATTATTCAAATACAAAAAAATTGATTTATTATAACGAAGCTTTTTTTGTTTTACAAGATTTTGTATTTTAAATAAAAAATAAAAAAAAATGTTGAAACAAAGATGCACATTGCACTTGTAGCATCAAAAAATACTCCAAATAGAAGAAAACAAAGTAAAACAAAATCTTAAAAGAGAAGCTATTTTTAACTTATGGACTATAAAAGAAACAAAAAGAACAAGTACATCATGAAATCATTATTTACAATGTTTGCAGAAAAAAATTATTTTAATATTTTTACTTTATATATATTTAAAAACAATAAAAAATAAATTTCATGAAGATAATAATTCTCTGTAATGATTATTTTCATAAAAGGAAAAGATGCTTACAGTCCGTAAATAGGAGATTTAAAATATCGCGTTTAATGACACAGCAATTAAAGGGACTCTCGCCAACACAAGGCAGCGCTGAGGTATCTATTTTCTCTATATTTGAAAACACAAAGGACCCTCTCGAAGTATCAACGTCACCGTCTTCTCCGTAGGGGGCAGAGACAAACGGAGAAAGAAAACAAAACAAAACAAAAAAAAAAAAAATAAACGCCAGTTATGCTTTGATTCAAAAAAAAAAGGATTCACTTTTAACAATAAATTTCTTGGCATTAAAAGATGATAATAAAAAGAGTAACTTAAAAAAACATATTGTACTTAGACAATTTAAATAATTTTTATAAACTCACCTCTTCGGGATTTAGTTCACTCATGTCTGCTCGATGGCGTGATAATGACGATATCGACGGTCAAACAACGGCTCCTGCAGGAATGACAGGTTTGTGCAGACCACAAACGTCTGCGCGCTTTCTCTCTCTCACTATCTCTCTCTCTCTCTCTTTCTCTCTCTCTCTCTTTCTCTCTCTCTCTCTTTCTTTCTCTCTCTCTTTCTCTCTATCTCTCGCGTGCTCACTGACTTTTTTCTTTTTTTCTACCTCTCTTTCTTTCGCTGCTTATAGCGAAACTCCTCTCGTCGACGCCGTTGTCGTCGCGCTGTTGATGCGCGTACAAAAAAAAGAGGACAAAAGACTAAGAGTTGCGATATACAAAATCAAGTATACAATGTATATTAAGAGAGAAAATGCGCATTAATAAAGCAACGTTGTTTTTTGCGTTAGAGATTGACGAGAAAAGGAGTATGCGACGACGACACTACATTTGGTCTCGTTCTCGTCAAGCTCTCCGCAGGTTCTTTATTAATTCGCCGTTGAAATTTCGCTCCTCCGTAATACTACTGCTGCTGCTACCGAGAGAGTAGACACTGGGTTTACCACTTTACACTATACACAATCCAGGAGCGAACTTTCTCTGCTTGTCTTTGTCACAAATATTCTTTCTTTCTCTTTCTCTTGTGCGTTATCGCAAGACCCCCCTTCAAAACAGCTGAGCAACTCTCTTGCTCTGAGTTCGATGTATTTTATAGAAGCGCAGACTCGTTCCCACGAGACAGCGGCCAACGAACGACGACGACGACGGCGACGACGATGATGATAATATGCACATACAAGAGCGCATAGCCTTTAGTATACATATTCATACACCTACATACGATAAATTTTCGTATCAGGGAAATAAAAATTACTTGTGTGCACTAAACAAAAGCGCCATCTATATTCATATTTGGATAAAATTGTTACGAAAACCATACAAATACATATAGAATTTAAAGTACAACAAACAAGAATATAAATTTTTATATAAATATTAATTATGTATAAATATTTCACTTGTAGTTAACAAGAAAGCATGCAGATTTCTATATTTTATAGCACGTTTAAAATCCATAAGTATGCTCCCTGATATTATTGGTCAATAAAAAACTAATATATTCACAAATTGTAAAAGGATATTTACAGATACTATAAATAGTTAAACTTATATTCATAATTATTTATTTAAAACTATTTTAAGTTAATAGAACTATAAATATGCAAGATTTCAAATATTTGCCATAGAAAGAACGCGACAGAATTCAAATTTAACATATTTATTTATAGTTTTTTTTTATTTAAAAAATATATTTTGCAATTATTTACTGCTTTCTATTAATTAAAAATTAAAAATAATATTATTTTTTAGTAAAACTGAATATTTTTATTAGTTTTTTATTATTCTATCGCTAAAAAACAATTTTTTAAACAAAATCTAGAATTTAAAATTTTATACTCTTGTAAAATTTAATTACCAAACTTTTTAATTACTTTGATTTTCAATATATTTATTTTTATTTATTTCGATGAATTAATACATTTAAAAATAAAGATTTAAAATTATTGTTAAATTTAATGTATTAACACAATTTAAAACTTGTTTTAGTTTAATCTTACCTCACGCGACTTTATTTTAATAATTTCATCATTGTATTTTCAAATAAAATTATTTATTTAAAGAACATGCTCGTTAAAATAATTTAATAAATTCTTAAGTAAATTGGTATTAATATATTTTTAAAACTTTTATCAATATCGCGCTCTTTTCAAGAAAGACCAATACGAGTCTTTTGATTGCCGTCAATCCAGCTGACGTCATTATGAACTCGATCACGTGACCATGCAATCTCAAGTATATCAAAAGATTGAGCGGTTATATAGGGATTTACTGACAGTGTGTGCTGCGCAGCCTAGGCTTTTTTGAGCATAGTTCAGCTAGCTGTCGGTAACTATATACGTAACTATATACTTATTCTTAAAATTCAGACCGCCATTGTTGTATCTTTGCCTCAGAGAGTGCGGGTGCATGTACGCTTTCTGAAACATATAATCTATTTCGTCAGAACATACTGGAACGACAAATTATCAGGAATATCGTGAAATTTCTCAGGGATTCGAGTGATATACGAAGATTATCTCGTAAATAAAAAGTAATATTTTGAAGTTAACTAAAAAGTGCACGAGCAATAAAATAATGTCGCTTTTCGGGTCTTTGATGGGTGATTTTGAAGACGATCCGTTTTTCGGGTAAGTTCATTTATCAATAGTTCGATGATTAGTTGATAAACCTATAATTTATTTATTTTTACTATTTGCTATTACAATTACGTTTTGAAAATTCAATTCTAATTTTCAAAGAAATTCATGCATGCTCATTGTGTAATGAAATTTCAAAATATGTGTAATACTTTCATGGTAAAAAATTGTATATATTGACGGATGATTAAATAATTGAATTAACATATATAAATTTTGATGTTTGTCTATATAAATCTGTTACCATAGAAATCAAATATATATTATTAAAGAAATTTATAAAATTTTAGTTTACCCATTATGACAAAAATTACAAAGTATAAAACATTAAATTTCAGATCCCATATGCAAAGAATGAATAACATGATGAACTCTATGTTTGCTGACCCTTTTGGCTTGATGGGTCCCCCAGCTATCATGAATGCTGTTCATTCGCAGAATAGAATGGGTCAACAATTGATGCCCTTTGAATATCCACCTATACAACCTTTATTTATGGGAAGACTATTTCGTAATATGGTAAAATTTTTATCATAAAAATACATTATTGTTAAAATTTTTTTTGTGAACTTCTTGGTTATGTTAAATTAGTTCTTGATCATAAAAATTCAGTAAATATTGATGTTATATAAAAATAACAAAGCAAATTAATATACATTAAAAAAATGTAATTATTTAATTAATATTTTATTTTAATTACATATTTTTCAATCCTAGAGATTTTATAAGTTTTTAATATTACGATGAAAATGAATAATTGATTATTCATTTTGTAGGACAATATGAGCCAAAATCCAAACTGTCACTCCTTTAGTAGCAGTTCTGTCATGACAATGACAAGTGGACCTGATGGTCGTCCACAAATTTATCAAGAATCTAGGTCAACAATGACAGGACCAGGTGGTGTTAAAGAAACAAAACAGACTGTTAGTGATTCATATTCTGGTACAAAAAAAATGGCTATTGGACATCACATTGGAGATCGAGCACATATTCTTGAGCGTGAACAAAATTTAAACAATGGTGATCAAGAAGAGCGTCAAGAATTTATTAACCTTGATGAAGGTTAGAAAAATTATATCTAATTTAATATTTTTTAAATTTAAATACAATTTTAGTAAGATTTCAACAAAACAATTAAAATTCAATTAAATGTTGCTTTATAAAGAATAATTAATATTTTTTTTTTTTAGAGGAAGCTGATTCATTCAATAAGGAATGGGAGTCGCGAATTAAGCGTTCAGTTGGTGCTATTGGTGCTCCTCATAGATCATATAATACTTATAGAGGACATGACAACAGGCAATTAGCTTTACCTAGTACGGTGCCTCCAAGGTGAGTAAATTTTGAAAATTTGAATCAATTTTTTTAATTATTTTATGTTATTGAATTAAATATTTCAAATGTAAGCAAGGAATTGTGTAACTGCTTTTTTTGTTAGTATTCTCTATAAAAAATTTTTTAATCTACTATCCATTTTTATTTCACACATTTGATTGATTTTTTAAGATTATAAATTTATTTAACAGATCAAAGAACTCGAGGAAGAAAAAACTCGGAAAGAAATTGTTGAAACTTTGACTCAACATATTTTTTAACGAAATTTCATACTTTCTGATACCTTGTAACAATAGAAAATTAAATAAAACTTATTAAAATTAGTTTGCAAATAAGTATCTTTTGATTTTTTTATTTTGATTAAATATATGTAAATTTTAATTAAATATTAATGATACTTAAATAAAAGATGAGCATGATACATAAAAAAATATGCATAACTTAATTATTAATGCAAAATCAATACAAACCACAAATTTATCTTTGCATAACATAATACTTACTGTAGTAAATGGAGTCTGCACAGCTTTTAGAAGTAAATAGTAGTAGGACATCTTTATTTTATTTTATGCTCTATAATTTTTCTTCTTTTTCTGTTCGTTTACTTTTATTGATGTATTATTTCTGAATGGCCAATGCACAATAGTAGTAGTCGACAATCTAGAAATCATTCTAGAACATTAGCTGCACCTAGGCGCGCGATAAGATCTGCACTTTCTTCTAGACCAAGTAATACAACTACTTCACGGTAAGTTTTGTATTGCTACACAAAATGCTTTTTTCATCTGTTTGCATGTGTATGTAAAAGTGTACAATTTTATTCATTTGCAAATAAAAAATTTACGAAATTATTTTATCATTGATAATTGATGCATGGGAAAATTAATTAGGACTTTATCAATTTGAATATATTTTTATTTAACTTTCCATTTAGACACTAATTTGAACTATTTACTTAGAATGAAAACGAGGTTTTTTAAATATAAATTTAATAATATCTTTTATGTTTTTAGATAAATTTAATGTGAGGTATGAATAAAACAATAAAAAACGAATTTAGATTATTAATTTTTTTTTTTTTTCAATTTGATTAAATGTGGAATTTTTTAATCTACTATACATTTAGAATGTTTATCCATAATAGTATAATAATGCGAGAAATTTTCAATAAATTTTTTAATTGAACAGTTGATTATTGATTGTCATTTTAAATATAATATACTAAAAAAACTTTTTTTATAATTTTTTTCTGAATCTTATAAAAATGTATTAAATTTTTTGAAATTAAATAGCGTACTAGCAATTATATTTTTACGATGGCACTGTGTTATGTTGAATTAAATTACACTATATTATTATTATTATTACGTACTACAATGCAAATGTCGTCTCAAATGTACTTGGTATTTTTTTTTTCTTTTTTTTTTTTTTCTTTTTTTTTTTTTATTTATTGAATATATCTCAAAATATATTATTACAATTTTAAATCAATAAAAAATCAAAAAATGTTACTCTGATATACAAAAGCTATTTTTTAAAATTGTACAATTATTTTTATATATTAATTTTTTATATAATTGTAAAAATAATTTCGCTAGAAACAAAGTTTATTAAGTTTTAAAAACTCTATAATCTAATAACTATCTAATCTAAAACCTCACATGAAAATTTTAAAAAATCATTAAGCAATTAACACTCGTACAATATGCACCAAAGTTTACGTTTTGTTGTCTGTTGTTTTTTTAAAAAAATACATCAATAAATTATTAAATTTGAAAACAAATTTTATTATATATTTAGTTCACGTGCAATTTTCATTTCAAATTTAACGATTCCAAATTTATTTCAATGCATCATCATTCAAATGTAAATCCTTAAGTTGATAATGTATTTATTTTAAATCGTTACTATTTATTACTCAATACATTAAATCACTATTCCTACTTCGCGTTTAATATACATCATATCAAATAAATAGTATGGTAATTTAAACTTCGGTTTATTCGAAACAAACAAACTACTACTCATAATTCACTTCTTGGAAGTTTTATAAATTGGAAGATAATAATATCAAACATGACAAAAATCGCTTTAATTTCAAGTTTATCGAACTCGAATTTTTCAAAAGACTACAAATTTTCAATTTAAAATTTAAAAAATGTGAAAATATTTAAAATTAAAAAATCAGAATAATCGCGGTAAATAAGTTATCGCTGTGATAAAGTTCGTTAAAAAAACCGAAAGGAATAAAGCTTATCCGACACGCAGATCGCAAAAATCTATTTAAAAATAAAACACAGCTCGTCGTCTTGTTTTTAATGAATTGAATAAGCTTTTAAACTGCGCATACTTTCTTTATCTTTTTCATATTGCGAGCAATGCTGCGACGTTTATTAACACAAAAGAATAGACTGATCGATAGTTCATTAACTTGTGATAACTTTTATTCTTATTTATATCTATAAGTTGAAATAATTAACAAGATTTTTTTTTATTAATAAATATAAGAATAGCAATGATATTAATACATGCTCCAACTGTCAATATTTAATATTTTATTATTTTTTATATTTATAACAAAAGTAATAAAAAATTAAAAAATATATCGATTAAATAATGATAATTTTATAGACCGCAAGCTATATATATTATATACACTTGAGAAGCAAATACAGCAGTGAAGTAAATTCATAGTTATAATGTCATATAAATTATACTGCATTGACCTAGAAATTCGCTTTTAGCAAGTGTCAAGGGATCGACGCGTTTCTTCATTTTATTCGCTCTGATATTACAATAACCGTCCGTACTACTGTGATCAAAAAGTAAGGTAAAATTGTCATTTAAGACTCCGGGGCATTAAGAAGGCAGGTAAATTTTTTTTCCTAGGTTGGTAGGACTGTCTATAAAATTTGCCATGCGTCTGTTTGTCAAAAGTTTTAATTATCTCCGAGTTACACGTGTTTTTGTAAACAACCAAAAGTGAATTTTTCGATTTTTACAATGGGTGATTTTGTTGAGCAAAGAACTTGCATCAAATTTTGTTTGCGGAACGAATATTCTTGTGCGGACATGTTGAAAATGTTGCGGATGGTCTTTGGTGATCAAACTATGGCACAAAAAAACGTTTATAAGTGGTACAACGAGTTCAAAGCGGGCCGAAAACGCGTTGAAGACGAACCGCGCTCTGGACGACCATCAACGAGGGCTACCGACGAGGGCCACGTCCAAAAAATCAAAGATTTGGTGCTTGAAAATCGTCGATTGACATTTAGAGATCTCGCTGATAGTGTTGGAATATCATTTGGCTCAGCCCAAACCATTTTGAAGGATTTTTTGTATCTCAAACGCGTCAAGTCTCGATTGGTGCCAAAATCGCTCAATTTTTTGGAAAAAAAAGCGGTATATTTTTATATATATATATATATTTAAATTGAATTTTTTTCGAAAAAAAAAAAAAAAAATGAAATTCGTTTTATTTATCCGAGACACGAGATTTTCATGCGAACGCGATTTATCGGTGAAAATAAAAGAAAATACATCAATACTCGCGATAATATCAAGCGAGTAAGTAATGCGATAAGGTCAAGAAATTTCATGGATGGAGAAATAACCTTGGATAGTGCGCGGTGGTTTATTCCCTTCGCAATGTTCAGCCAAAATCAATATTCGGCCTACATTAGGACAAACATTGATTTTTTTTTTTTTTTTTTCTTTTTCTCGTTCAATGTATACTGCGGGGGAAAACCGTCCAATCGTGTTGCGAAGTCCTTTAGCTACTTTGAGTCTCGAGTTTAAATTGCAGACAATAGTACAGCGATAGTAGTCAATGAAACGAAAATATTGCGGAGATATTAATGTACGAAGATGTTAAACTTTCAAAGACCGCCGAAGATAAAATTTTAAATGTTTATAAAAATTAAAGCGATTTTTTTTTTCTTAAACTTTTTGCGTCATTTCATAAAAAAAAAAAAAAAAAAAAAGAAAAAAAAACGAAATTAAACGAATCAAAAATTTTACGAAATCTTATCCTACACCGAAACATATTTTATTTTAGTACAAAAACAATGCTCTAATTGTTAGCTTTGCACGAAAGCTTACTTTGCGTCAAAATTAATTCGCATGCAGCCAAATATTCTTCTATGCACGCCCATATCTATAAGCATAAATTTATTTACATCTGATGTAAGGAAAATAAAAAAAAATTAAAAAAAAAAAAAAAAAAAAAAAACGAAACAAAAAAAAAAAAAAAAAAAAAAAAAACAAAAGGACCGAAACTGGTATGGAATATCTTGTCTTGTATGTATTGCAGGTACAGCCACAAATAATTACATGTAAAAAAAGCATAGTACGCGGTGACGCTTGCGCATCGTAAGTACTTGCATTACATATCACTGATTTATCATGTTAAAATATAATATGTACCTAATTGACGATACAGTCGGACCACCAAGTAAACGAAAAATTTACAAAGTTTTGTGCTCGCGCTACCTTTTTCTTCAAGTACCATTGTTTGTTTATTTATTTATTTTATTATTAATTTTTTTTTCGTTTTCTTTCGACGAATTAATGTCGAAGGAATATGTTTATTTATTTTTTCTTTTCACTTTCAACTCCGACTGTATGCTTGTATATGTGTATATCTTCCTTGATTTACAAAATGTACCATACCAGCCTATCGAGTGTAACGCTGAATTTAATAGGTTGAGGGTTGCTAGTGAAAATTTTATTTTGGAATCATTAAATAATCTTTTTTTTTTTTTTTTTTTTTTTTCTTCTTCTTTTAACATTACGTTATCGAAAGAATGTAAAGTTAATATTTTAATAATTTCCTCGTAATAATAATTGAAATATTTTTTAAGCTTTTTACCGCATTTTTATATAATTAAAATAAAAAGATATAAACTTTTTTTTTCGTAATTTAATCATAATATCAATTTTAATATTAAAAAAACGAAAGAAAAAATGCAATGTGAATTAGATTAAATCAACATTATGTACGTATCTCGTTTAAAAATAAATTAAAAGCTTTTGTGATTGAAATTCGATTCGAGTGTACTTTATTACGTTTTAACTTATTTAGAGAAATAATATATTTATCAAGTTTATTAGTATGATTGATCTCCGATTAAAATTTTATTATTAAAAAAGAAACTTACGGTCGTGATATTTTTATACAATAAAAAGAAAATTATATTACGGGGATATTATTTATCATTAAAAAGAAAAAAAAAAAAAAAAAAAACGTAATTAAAAAATAATCAAGCACGAGTGAATGTTTTTATATATAGAGAATATGAGTTAATTAAAATAAAAATAAATTTATCCGTCATTCAATCTGTATAAAATGAACAATTTTCTTTTTTTATGAAAAATGTAATGTTTGAGTATTATCGTGTGATACATGATATACATTTTTTTTTTTTTTTTTCAATGAGTGCATTATTTACTTCTCTTTTGATAACAAAAAATCAAACGTATTCTGTTGATAAAAAAATGTTCACGCGCGTTCGATAATTAACGATAAAAGAAAAAAGTAATTCAAAATATTCATACACAAAGAAGGCATCTCTCAGCCTGTTAAAAAAAAAAGTGTCGTCTTATATCGTTACTTTCATTCACTAATAATGAAAAAAAAGGCAGCAAGAAAAAACATTGCACTCATAAAATCCATTTAGCATAAATTATCGTTCCGTTAAATTCATCAATCCTCGCATAATCCTCGACTTTATCGATAACATCCTAAAAACGTATTTATATTATACATATTTATATGAAAAAAAAAATAAATAAATAAATAAATAAAATAATAATAATAATACAACTAACTCGTTCAATTTATTCCCTTAAAATTTATCTCGTTAAAGATCCGCGGAGAGTACCAGTACCTCAACCAGTACTACAACCAGTTCGAATTCTTCCAATACCGCAAACGCGTCGCCTCAGAATTTAACCACAACGGGAAGAAGAAACACGAATAGCCGTAAGCGAGAGCACAGCCCGGATATCGAGGAAATCACCAACGAGTGCGGCAGCAGCAACGGCAACAGCAACAGCAACAAGCGCCGTTCGACCGAGTCCGGAGCGGCCGACAAAAACGATAAGGACGATTAAAAAGATTCGTCGAAATCTTGTTAAATTTGTCCCTTTCGCGAGCACCGATGGATAGAGGATTTCTTCGTATTCGTTTTAAATAAATTGAAAGAAAAAATTTTATCTTTATCCTCCCCATCCCTATCTTCTCTCTTTCTATCGAGTGCGCTTCGGCTTTTCGTAGATTCTTTTATTATTATTATTATTATTATTATTATTACTATTATTATTATTATTATTACATTTATTTTCCACACACGTAGAATCTTACCGTTATCGTGCGCAGATTATGTACGATTCGCTTAGAATCTCACTTTCAATGAGTTAAAGAAGTGACATAAAAAGAAATAAGTAAAAAATACACACACAAACACACCCACATACACACACACTCACGCACGCACGCACACATACACATAAATGTACGTGTATACGTTATTATGCAAGCTCCGATTTTTATGGAGATTGATTTTTTCACTATTTTAAAGTGAGCTTTTTTTTTTCATTCTTTTCAATTAAGAAAATTTTATCACTATTGTATTATCGCTCGCGTTTATGGAATATAAAATTTGACTCGAAACTGTCTTAAATAAAATTTATGGAAATGCATGCAAAAAACAAATTTTTTGCTTTTTTTCTTTTGTTATACTTAATATACTTAATTACATGAAAAAAAAAAAAAAAAAAAAAAATTCCCCGCTCACCTAGAAAAGTATAAAATTTTACTAACAACAAATAGAAATTATGTTCTAAGATTACTTTATATATATATATATATATATATATATATATATATATATATATATATATAAAATTGTATTTAAAACTGACCGCATTTTCAAGACCGTCTAATGAATTTAATGTAAGGTCATTTGTCGAGTGAAAGCAAATCCCGCATAAAATACCGATGTAGAAACTTAATATCTTTAATGATACACAGCTGTATATTTTTTTTTTTTTTTTTTTTTCATTTTTTTATGTTGTACCTGCATAATTAATGCGCATTTAGGCATTTATGCGTTTTTTAAAGATTCTACGTATTTTCCAAGGTATTACAAGGCGACAGTAGTTTAAAAAAGTATTTCGCGCGGTATTCAAGTATTGCCAATTTTAATGTAAACTGTATATTAAATACAATTGTAAAGGGTATATAAATGCTCCCAATAATATTTTCATAATACTCATTATGTTATTATTATTATTATTATTATTTTTCCTTTGAATAAAGATTAAAGTTTCTTTTATTTTTATTACTTAAAAAAAAAAATATAACACCCGATAGAGTTCAAACTTACAAACATTATTAAGAGTATTTCCGTTTATTTTGCGTTTTACTTTTGAATTATGTAACAAGTGTCAAATTGATAAGATTTTGCAATGACTGGTATGCGTTTGCAAATTTAAAAACGCGTGGCGATTGGTGATCTTTAAAAATAATAATAATAAAAAAAAAAAAAAAAAAAAATAAAATAAAATAAAAAAATTAAAAAATGCTAGTGAAGATGTTTCTGCAGCTCTGATGAATCGTGAACGAAATCAAGTTCAATATTTTTTTAATTTACATTTTAATGTTATGAGGAGCAGTCGTAGAACTAAATGTGAATATATAATCAATCATGTAATTTATAATGACATAATAAAGTAAAATAAAATATAAAATAACAAAATTTGTTTTCCTTTTTTTTTTTTTACATTAAATGCGAAGGAGAAGTAAAGGAGCATAGAATATAAACAACCAGTATATTGCATTTTTTTTTTTTTTTTTTTTTTAATTTTATCCTCAAGAAAATAAATTTTACAGGGCATTTAAATCAAAATTATAAAAAGCTAACGATTTGGAACATGAAATTAATAATTATTAGATGTCAACTAAAAACTAAAAGTTAACTGGACCTAAGTAGAAATAAAATGAACCTTTAGTCCCAAAGTGAACTATCGTCCCTTAATATATTTAATAAATTTGTATAATAGAATTTGTTTGATTTATTATAGAATTAAATGATATTGCTTTATATAAGAATAACATATAAAGTGATTTAGTACACGTTCCCTTGCACCAGTGTCAAAAATTGAATTAAAAAAAAGAATATTAAAAATCGCAGTAAATAGTAGAAAATAAAAGTAAGAGGAAAGCTAGCAAAGAAAAGATAAGGCATAACGTTCTCTTTACACCCAATCGGGTGCGTAAACGTGTGTTAATTATCTTTCGCCAAGATGTTGATTTTAGCGTTGATGGCAAGTAGTTGCTTTGTAAACGATGTGTCATAAAGAACTGTCGCCAAGGCGGAGAGTAATCCCTTCAAGTTTTCTTGCGACAAACCCATCTGTCGAGCACATTCTCCAATTATTTCCTTTTCTTCATTGTCAAGATCGATCTGTAACAAATAAATCAAAAATATGGATGAATGGATGCGTTTTTTTTTTTTTTTTTTTTTTTTTTTTTTTATAGTAAATCGAAACAATTATTAAATTAATGATAATTTATATTTCGCAATAGTTATTGTTAAATTTTTGTCGATTGAATTTTTAAATAGATGCGATTAAAGGTAACAATCCTTTACCTTTTTAAGATCACAAAACTTGCTGAACAGTATCTTGATTCGCTTTTTACCCCCGTTAGTCTGATAAAAGATATTGAATGCCGGCGAGTCTAGCGTTACTTGAAAATAAATGCCCGCTAAGAGGTGTCCTTTGCAATCCCTGGCCAACAAACTTCTGTAATTATAAACCAAATTTCGACGTTCGGTTACGTCGATGGCAGTTAAGTATGGCCTTGCCACATAGATGAGAGCGACCTGAGTCTGCTCTAAGGCACTGGGACGAGTTTTCCTTTCGTGCCACTCGACGTAGTCGGTATCCTTCTGGCACAACGTATAATTGTACTCCTTTTTACCTTCGGGCTCGTCCGACTGCGTGAACCAACCCGTGTGCGGATATTGTTTGTCCGCCATCACGGTGATGACGCGTGCGACGTGATAGCCAGGATCGAGGAGCATTACACCACGGCGTTTGTTGATCTCGATTTTTAAACAGACGAGTACGTGCTCCTTTTCACCACTGTCGGCGGCTGGCGGCCCGCCGACGTAACCGGCGATATCACCGATTGTCTCCTCGCAGGACACCAAGTAAAGGCCACTCGCTAAACCGGGGAATTTCTTGTTCAAGCTGCACAAACGACGCAGTAATTCGAAACCAAGACCGACGCATGTGTGACGCTCGTTGATAATGAGGGGCTGATATTTACGATAGAAGTGCTCCACACTACTCTCTCCGCTCTTCTTGAAATCTCTGTAGAATCTATTGGAAATAAAAATATAAATTTTTAAGTTCAAACTTTGCACCGAGTTAAATTTCAGTTTTTCGATAAAAAAAAAAAAAAAAAAAAAAAAAAATGGGAAAGACGCTTACCTCAAGACGTTGTCGACCGTGTCGTAACGACGCTCGCGGAGCAATCGCTGAGTTTCAAGTTCAACGCTGCTTGCTAGTTCCTCGTACTGTTCAACCGTGTCGACGGTCAGGGTCGGTGACTCGTAGTGGCCCCAGACCGGCAGGGGTAGCGGCGCACCCCTGATCCAGGGACCGCGTGCCTGCCCCTGCGGCTGGCACCACACATCTGCCTGTTCGAGTCAACTCGGCCATTCGCTGCCCCATCGCCCGACCGTTGGCACGTAACCGTGCTCATCCCTGCAGCTGCTTATTGGCTCCACAGGGCTCTCACCGTCTTTTTTACTCTTCTCTCGCTCTATAATTTCAACGTGACATTTATTATATTAAATTTAATTGTTCAATTCGAATATTGCGTGGATTACTCTTGCTTTTGTTTCGATTTACAACTCTCGTTCTCTATTGATCTCTACTCGATGAATAATGCATAACTATTTCGAAGAATTCGAAAAAAAATATAAGTTAATTTTGATGTGAGGTTATGTTTCTTTAAACGTTCTATTTAAGATCATTAATTTAATTTGGAACGATGGAGCTGTAAATCAAATTAAACGGATAATAAATAAAAACGTTTACCCGAAAAAGAGAAAGAGAGAGAGAGAGAGAGCACGTGTTCCGTTTGTCTAATCCTGGCCTTGAACGCACGCGCGCGCGCGTTTACGCTCCGATTTAGTCAATACAAGTTAGCGAATATTTTGGTTGGCGCTCCCTTTACCGCGAAAGTCTTCGACAATATTTTTTCTAAGAAACTTGACGAAAAAAAAATTTTTCATCCACGAAAAAGCGTTGCCTTTCCACGTCACGCTATAAATTAAAAGAGTACTAAAAATCACGTTTGTTTACGTTCGGCCATCAATCAAACAAACAAGACGAAGCTATATCATTGCCAAAAAATATCTAGAGGGAGCACCGGAGCCTCCAACGCGTATGCGACGATGCCACTTTACGTAACGCAATTTCTTTTGATTATTTATCAAAGCATTCCATTCCATATCTGTCTCCCTCTCGTGAGAGCGTCCATGAACAACGCGAATCGGGAATTAATAAGGTGAGTCGATAAAGTACGAGGGTGGAATACGATGAAGCGGGGAAGAAGGACGATGAGAAAGGAGAAGCCACGCGCGCGCGTTCGCACCCACGATGACGCGTCCACGACGATAAGCGTGGGCGACAGCCCCTTTGAGTTTCCACGAAACGTGCGTAGGCTGTACATATATATATATATATATATACGCAGGCGTGTAGGTTGACGAAGCGTGTGTGGGAGTAAGAGAAAGCAACGCTATTGCTACTTCTACCGTGTGGCTTGAATTTCGGAGCAACGACGCTTGATTCGCGATTCAATTTCCTAAGTTATTTTGTTCTTTTTTGCGCCGTTACGTAAGTCCGGCCAGGATTAATCATCGATATCCGTGAAAACGTACCAACGAAAAGCCTCTCTGTCTCTTCCACGTTTAATCTAAGAAAAAAAAATCGAGAACGAAAGAAATTTTGTGTCTTACTCACCCATACAATGAGCGCACCAATCAAACAAAAACTTTTCCTCCCACGTGTAGCTATGCTCGAGTGTAACCGTATCCGAAGTCCAAGCAAGAACTGAGCCAGCGTAGCGCGGGCGCAGCTTATGTAGACATGCGCGCAGCCGCCGTCATGGTTTTCCCCACTTTGGCACGACCGAGTTCTCCCCTCTCTCCTTTTCTCTCCTCTCTCTGGCTCTCTCCTCTCGCCTTCATCGCGCGTCGACTCCGTTTGTGTACACGCACACATACACGAAGTTGGCCATGCGCGCGCGAGAGAGAGCGTCTATGCTCCAGTCCAGGGGGAACGGAGCGCGCCAATTACGTTATACGGATTTTTAAAGGCCATATCCGCCAAGTGCGATCAGCTGATACGTGCATATACGTACGTAGATGATCGCGGCACATGCATATAAACACGCGTACATACGTAAATGGGCTCAGGGCAAACGAAGAGTGTGCAATTGTTGCCAAGGTCGAGAGACGCGGAACCGCAGAAGGACGAGGAAAGAAAATTTTATGCGTCGGTTGATCCACCGGGGAAATGCTCTTTCTCTTTCTCTCGAGATCACGTGCATTTGTTAGCTTACGCCGTTTTTCTTTTTTACTCTTTTGTTCTGTCTCTTGTTCGTCAACAAAACAGCTGTTAACCAGCGTTTATTTTCTCTTTTATTTTCTCTCTCTCTCTCTCTCTCTCTCTCTCTCTCTCTTTCGCGCTCGCTCGCTTGATGTATCGAGTGCCAACGGAGCATAGTGACCGTTTCTAGACACTCCAAGACAAACTTTCTCTCTTGCCTTGCCGCTTTGAAAAAACTTCAAGAGTGAGGTCAAGCTCCTCCTTTTCTCGAATACAAACTGTATAGCTAAACCGTTTTTCGTTCGAAAGAAGGAATCGTATTTGTTAAGTCTCTCTTTTCTTTTTTTCTTACATTTTGTTTGTTGGATTTAAAATTCATTCATTGTTAAAAAACAATCATTTGCGATGGAACGGATAATAAAGAATATATAATCACATTATTACCGTGTGACACGCACACACACGTGAGCGCTGATTGAACGAGATAAAAGTAAAAAAACACATCCGTTGTTCTAAGAATTAATGCGCGACATCGCGTAAGCAAGTGTGTGTGCATATTTTTGCATTGCGTTGCAGTGTACGCATGTGTGTTTGTGTGTGTGTGTGTGCGCGCGTGCGTGCGTTTAAAGCCTTTATCGTTCTTGTAAATAGATAGCGTGTAGTTATCATTTGTTGATTCTAAGCTTCAGCGGAAAATGAAATATCTTATTGCGTCGTAAAATTTTCGCCGACGAAAATCTAAAAACGTCGCGATTTTCGAGTATTTTCGATGCTACCAGAGAATTTATAGTCTGAAAAAGCACTGCTCGTGATTTAATTTTAGAGCTCGTTGTTTGGTTTATTTAATTTCAATTTTATTTCGACGGGGATACAAAAAAAATAACTTTTCAAATACGATGTATTTTTTGACGATAAAGATTTTCTTTTCAATAGTTTGTTGTTTATTTAATAGATACAGTTTACGTTTTCAATGTTGCCAGAGCAACAAAAAAAAAAAACATTATCAAAGAAAAAACATAATGCAAACTTTGAACTATTGAATCATGATAAACCGATATTTGCGTAATTTTTCTTGGATAAATAGCAACAAATTAGTGAACAAAGACCTAGCGTACACATTCCGTATTTTAATACGGCATAATACCGCATGTTTTCAAATAAATTCCAAACACGTATCTCAAATTCAATTTTCGTTCTACTTTGCATTGTTGCAAAATTATATTTCGAGAATAAAAAGTTTTTTGTTCTCAAAAGTTTATCTACACTTTATGCTGAATGGAAGAATAAAAAATGCAATTTAACATATAAAAAAATATTTATAATAAAAAGAAGGATAATAACGTTTATTGTTTACAATAATAACTTCACATATGCGATAAAATCGATAAATATTAAATTTTAACAAACATCTTGCCAACGATTTTGCGATTTCCATTTTGAGACAGCTCGACTTTGTCTTGACCCAAAACGGAATTTGTACCCTCGAAAACAAACTCTCACTTATACCGGGTAATTTCAAAAGTTACACAATCCGTCTACTTCGCAGTTGCGTGTCTACATAAATATCACTTTCCCAATTGTCTAATATTATCTTTCGAATATACAAAAAAACAAAAAAACAAAAAAAAAAAAAAGGAAAAAAAAAGGAAAAAAAAAAAAAAAATAAAGTTAAGAAACCCGCAGACAAACGCGCTTGAAATCACGCGCTTTGGCATAATCTCTCATTTCTTTTCTTCCTATTTCGTTGAATAAACGGTTAATTTCAACGTTTAATTTATTTATAATACCTCGTTGCTTAGCTCGTTAATAATCTTCCCGATGTAATTTCAAGCGAATGAACGCGCGTCGACGATCGTCGACTCAGCGAATTGATCGGAAACGTGAGAAGGAAAGAACGTGCGCCAGATGTTGAGCCATTCGCTCGGCCCAGCTGCGAAGTATATGGCAAAGCTACGTTTATTGTGCAATACGTCACGTGCATTCATGTACAATATATTCACGCGCGACGCTTTTTGCATTAAAACGGCACGATGTACATGTAACTTTATGTCGAACTAATAGTCGATTTAGACTCGCGTGTCCCGACGAAAAAATTTCGGATCTAGCCGGTTCGAATTTTTTTTTTTTTTTTTTTTTTTTTTTTTTTTTATTTTCCCCGATACTTATTGGATACAATTGCTTTGCGCATTTCTAGTTTAATGATGGACGTTACTCAATTTAAACGAAATGTTGCGTCATACTTTTTTCATGTTTATATTTTATTTTATTTTATTTCTTTTTTATTTTGATTTTAATTTACGCAAGATAATTATAAGACCGCTGGATGCGTGGGTTCGATTATCGAAGTTTATTATATATACTTTCTGGAGATTGAAATAAACGTATTGAGATATAAAGAGGTTAATCGGATGTGTGCAATGACCGAATAAATAGAAAAGATATTTTTTTTTAACCTTTATGCATTAAGTAAGCATGAAAATATTAATATATTTTTTTTATGCACGAAAGGCATTTAAATACGTAAGCGCCTACTTATATTAATAAATATTAATTAACATTCGTAATAGTACTGCGCAAAAAGAAAGTTGAGCAAGACTTTATTTATTCGATAAGAAAGAGCCATCGATAATAACAATCATATATTTTATTATTTATTTCATTTTAACATGCTTGCATGCAATTTTTAACGCTCAAATGAATCGAATGGCAATTTCGTCAATGGAAATTTCTTCGTCATCACGTTTATCATATAATATAAAAATGTTAAATCCAAATATCGGAATAACATTGTTAATCGCCAGATAATTAGTCTAATTAGATTATGCAATGCTCGAGATAACACACGCGGCAATTTCTGAAAGATCTGATTTACTTTTTGTATCGATATTCATAATCCGATCGAATAACAATCGTCGGATTTACACATACTTAAGCACGATGTGTGTATAAACGCACGTGTTTTTTGTTTATACAATTATATAAATATATGCATATATGTTATCTGGGAAATAAAGAGCTAGTTATTTATAGTCGGATGAAAAATACAATAATAAGAAGATTGATTAGACGTGATCAGGAGAGCAAAGGGAGGGAAAGAGAAAGGACAAACAAGGACGAAAAGTAGAATTGTTCTAATCAACAATTCCGCACGACTGTGAATGTGTGCGTATCAATTGTGTATATATATATAGGAACACGTGCGGTTGCTCGACACCGTAAACTCCAAACTGCTCGTGTACAAGAAGATGAGACAAATATTGTACTTTATTTCTACGCGTGTTTGCTAATTCCTTTGGTTTTTTTTTTTTTTTTTTTTTTTTTCTTAACATTGATTTCATCGCTGTCACCCGATCTTTAAACGTAGCTTTAAAATCCAATGAGCAATAAATTAATAAAACAAAATGTCGCTTTTTTAATATATTAAATTATAACTTTTTATATATAATAAAAAGAAAGATAGTCATGGATGATTAGACGCTTGTCAGGTCGATATGATTAGTTATGAAAAATTTAATGAGTTTCGCTAAAAAATTAATTTCCTGTATTATTTTTTTTTTTTTTCTCTTTTTTTTTCGTTTTAACGTATACGCGTTTTATACATTCCAAAGACAATTCGTTTCAACCTATATTCGATCGATTTCTTCTTGTATTAATGTAATAGTATATCGAATAAGAAATAAGAAACTATATTAAAAGAATCGTCACGCTTGTAATATAATTATTATGAAAGCAAAATTATACGCAAATGAAAAATCAACGTGATTGCAAAAATTTTCAAGGACTTTATGTGTGCATTTATAATTTTGTTATTCGCAAAGGTTTTTCATTTCGTGATGAACAATTTTTCGCATATTTTTTTATACCGGGAAAACATAAACGCCGTGGTTATCTTCCTTTTTGTTTACAAAATTTGGCTCTAAAAAAATTTTAATGAATTATCGTATTTATAAACATTTAATTTGTTTTTAGGTAATCTCTTCACGATCGTGACTCATTTTTAGGCATTGGGGGAAACACATCGATCGATAGTAAAATTTTGTAAGTGGGGGATTTCCGTGAACATTTATAAGTACAATGCCTATGCTTTTTTTTTCAAATGACGTCATTGTTTATACTCCAAACTATATAGATAACAATATATATACGATACAAAGACGAAGGTGTACATTGTATGTTAAAGTTGCGTGTATACTTTTCTTCTCTTTTCACGAATGCACTCTATTTAGATATTTATTATCACGGGGACGAAAAAATTTGACGTATATACGATAAGTTGACGTAAATCGCATTTGAGCCAAAATATTTTTGGATAGCGTTATTATGAGAATAAGAAAGTGATGGAAAGTATAATTATGAGAATATAGAAATTTTACTTAATAAATTTTAATAAATATATTCTTACGCGATCAATGGAAATAATTATTATGTGATTTAAATTTGTCGTCATAAGAAATAAAAAAATATTTTACATTAAAAATAGCTTTTGTTGTTTCTTCGTTTATAAATAGACAACAATTTTTCGCATCTGTATAATTAAACTTTATTTACGTGAGAATTATTTTTAAAACTAAATTTACGAGCAATTGAAATATCATTTTTATACACACGTGTCAGTTATTTCAGTTGCAAATGTTGCTTTTAATTTTATATTGTAAGCGTTGTAAGTACTAAAGTTTATTATTTTTAAAACACTTTCGCACTTTAACAAAATTTTATTCGAATGAAGATAAAATCATTAAAATTAAGATAGCATTGTAATATTATAAATGTATATTTTATATAAAATATTGATTCTTTCTATGCATTATATAAATTTTATAATAAATAATTATTATAGAAAATAATTATCATTTTATTAACTTTACGTATTAGTACACACATATAATAAATAATTTTGCACAAAATAATCAAATATTTGCTTAAACTATCAACATACTTAGTTATTATAGTAGATAGAAAAATAAAATTTTATGATAAATCCGAATATAAAGATAAGTTATCTAATGGATATTGAAACAAATTTTTTCCGATAATAAGTAGTATAAGATTTTTCTAATGATGGTATCAGCTCCCATTTAACAAGTTATTCTTTTTTTTTTTTTTTATTATAGAAATTAATAAAACCTTATTATTGCAAAAAAGAAATGTTCAAATGCACATTATTAACTGTTTTACAATAATCTGCCCAGTATTGTACTAATGTTCAGTATTTATTGCTCATCTTACGTGACTCATGAATTTTTTTAGTTCTAGTAAAGATTACAAGGAAATATTTTATGATTCACAGTAATTAAATATATCTGCAATTTTTACTTAAACATAATTATTTATTTGATTTTTTTTTTCAAAATTCATACAAAATTCATCAAGTCGATAATGTTTTATTTAATATGAAAATAAAAAAAAAAAAAAAAAAAAAATTATTGAAAGGAAGTTTAATTAAAATAATTCATTTTTTCTTGTATCATACGATGTTTTAATGATATTAATTAATAAGCTAATTGAAATGGAAATTTACTTAAAGAGATTTAGAAAAATCGCTAAACAAAACAATTTACATAATTTTGCTCATCTAATGGAACTTTCGCGAGGCAAACTATTTTTAATTTCATATAAAATGAAAAATTTATTTAAATTATGATTTTTCTTAATTTATATAGTTTTATCAATATTATTAAAAAAAATTATTTCCAAAAAAATTAATGATATCAAAATACCAAAAATTGCGAATAGATAACATTTTTTAGTTAATTCATAAACAGCTTTATAAATATAAATATTACAGTGTCAGATGTTATGCCAATTTGCATGCATTATAACGATTTTAAAAGAAAGAAAAAATCATAATGAATGTCAAAATATTATAGCAAATGCTTCCACATAAATGGACAAGTATAATATTCTTACAAAAAAAGTATACTGATAAAAAGAACGTTAGAAGAAGTGTACCTACCCGATACTGAAAAAAATCAATGGAATGAGCGAGGCTTGAAAGCGTTGTTCAAGAGGAGTTCATACAAATATAAGTTATGAATATAGAATTACTAATTAAATTGTGCAAATTTAGAAACAATATATTTACAATGCTACAAAAATAATGATATAACAGTTCATGATAGGAATAAATTTATAAAAGTTTATTTCATATAATAATAATAATTTTATGTTTTGAAACATTGATATTTCGATGAAAAAAAGAAATCAATTTTTTAAATATTATTAATAAAGGTCAAAATTTTTTAATAGATTTTATTAAGGTCAATCATTTCGAGCAATCAATAAATTGTAATTAATATGAAAATTCTAAAATATTTATTTTAATTATTTTGATTACTAGTAAATAAGTTCTTAGAAATTTTAGTAATTAAATATAGATGTACATATATAACTTTGGTTGCTGTAAGAATTTCATTGATAAATATTTCTGTATAGGTAAAAAATGTTATGTATAGCGAATATGCGCAAGCGCATTGATAAAAATAACAAAGGTGTTTCCATCGGGTTTGTTTAAAAATTTTAACACTACATAATGTGTACCTGTTCATGTGTAAGAAATTTTTACAAAGTGTAAAAAATTCTCGATATTTTTTACTGTTTCAGTTGTGTCGGTAAGTAAAAAAGCTGTTGGAAACGCAATTATTATAATTCATCGTCGTATGATAATACACAAAAATAAAAAAAAAACTGCACTACCTACGTGATATAAACGTGCAATATGCGGCAATAAAAATGAAGAAAGGGTTAAAGTTCTTTAACCTACAAATGACTGACGATGGTATATGAGAAATTAATTTTATAACATGTTTTAGCTGTTAAAAATAGTATTATACCTATTTATTATATTTCTTTCGTTATTTTTTAGTTATTTGGACAAATTTTAATAAATACAGTAGAATCATTTTGCGGTATTGAGGTCTGCGGTAAAAATGAAATCAATTTTGAAATTGCTCAATACCTGCTAAAATTCAATCTGTTGTGTAAGTTTATGTCTTTCATTGTTTTCTTTAATTTTTCTTTTTACATTTATTTTAATCATTTTGTCATATAATGTGCATATTTTTAGATGGTATTTGATAAAACAAAATAATTAGGACATTAATTTAAAAAAATGGAAACTTCTATGATTCAAGTGACTTCTCCAATTGATAGTTTATATCTTGCACTGGTGCAATGTTTTGGAATTATTTTATGCGGGTAAACTTAAGTATTTTTAATAACATTTACATAATATTGAAATAATCTTTAATTATACAATTTTTTTAGGTACATTGCTGGAAGGATAGAAGTTATAACAAAACCAGAAGCCAATGGTTTAAATACATTTGTTGGTACTTTTTCATTACCAGCATTAATTTTTTTATCAATGGCTAAATTAGATTTTTCAACTGTTAATTGGAGATTTTTATTGGCAGTACTAATAGCAAAAAGTTTAGTTTTTTTTGTTGTTTTAATAATTTCCATAATAAGTACAAAACCTTCTAATTTTGGTCGCTCAGCTTTATTTGCTATTTTTACTACACAAAGTAATGATTTTGCTATTGGGTATCCAATGAGTTAGTATTATTCATAATAATGTTACTAAATAATTTTATTTAAAATTATATAACTGAGTTTATTTAATATTACTTTTTAGTAAATGCATTATATGGCACGACACATCCAGAATACTCTGCATACTTATATCTCATGGCACCAATATCATTGGTAGCTTTAAATCCAATTGGTTTTGTTTTCTTAGAAATAGCCAAACGTCGTCAAGGACAAGAAAATCGTCCTGAAGGAACAAATATGGATATGTTCAAAGCAATAATTAAGGGAATAGCATTAAATCCTGTACTTTTAATGACAGTTCTTGGTATTATTGGAAACATTATTTTTAGTCACAATCTTCCAGCTATGATACAAGTAGTTTTAGAAGTACTTGGAAATGCTTTCTCAGCATCTGCATTATTTTTACTTGGTCTTATGATGGTTGGCAAAATTCACAAACTTAAAGGTGCTGCTCTAGTTATACCAGGGATTCTAATTTCTATAAAACTTCTAGTCCTTCCACTTATAATAAGGGAATCTGTAGTATTTCTAAGTGCAGGAGAAAATAGTACTGATACATCTGATTTGAGTACATTTGGTTTTCTTTATGGAACAATACCTACAGCTCCTGCTCTTTTTATTTTTACTCTACGTTATAATATTGATATAGATTTGATTGCATCAGCTATGGTTGTTTGCACATTTTTATCTGCACCTCTAATGTTTGTGTCAGCGAAATTAATTAATGCTATTGGAAATGGAGTGCCACCATCTGACTATGCTAAAGAATTAAAAGCTTTCTCTCTCGATACAAGTGCAGCTTCTATAACTTCATGCATTTGGTTACTTATCTGTTTTCTTGCCATTAAAAGAAAAAAACTTAATAGTCTAACTCATAGATGTACATTTTGCTTGATATTAGCTCAGGTATGAAATAAATGAAATTTGTTCGTCAATCTTTTTTTGTTTTTTTAATTTTCTAATACTTTGATAAATTTTTTATTGTTTAGCTTATAACAGGAGTAGGTGTCATTATTTGGTCAAAATTGGATACTAGCAATTTTATTACTCTACATTGGTAATTAAATATTCGAAATAATTTAATTGAAATTAGTAAATATATATATATTTATATATAATAATTAATGGTTTTATACAGGTATATACAATTTACTTTGATAACCGTTGGTGTTTATGCTAGTCGTTTTTGGACAGCAGCAATTGCGACAACTCTTTTATTTTTAAGTTCTCAAACCAATACTTTTGTTAAAAATTTACAAAAATGGCTTTTCTTTATATGTTGGGGGTATTATACATTACACATATGTTAAATATCTAAAATTAAAATAAATTCTAAAATTTTTTATTATATTTTCAGCATACCATTTTCTATTGTAATAATAATGTGTTTAACAATAACTCCAACTCCTCCAACAGATTCTGATCTCAAGAATCCCAATTTCCAATTTGGTAGAGTTCATGTTGCAGTATCCATACTCGTATTAGTTTTCTGTTTTTTTGGTAAGTTAATAAGTATTTTAGACTATTTAAAACCAATTTCAAAATTGCAACTTTATTATATGAACTAAAATGAAAATAATTTTTGTATCTATATTTTTGCAGTTACTTTAGGTTGTTTAATATTAAGACAAAGGTATCAACAAAGAAATGTCATTCAAACATCATACAGTAGTTTGGTTCCAGCAGTGGCTGAATCAAGCAGATCAACAAGAGAAAGAAATATAGTGGATGTTGAAGATCTGGTTTCTCCTATAAATGAATCAAATTTATTATCGTAATTAAAATAGCAAATATATTTTTTTGTCGTTTAGAAATATTGAATAATACATTTTATTAAAACTTTTTAGGTCTCATTATGAAAATGATTGTCCAAATGGCTTATGTGGTGTGCGTGACGATTACGATTGCAGTAGAGATTGTGAATCAGAAAATGAAGATGAAACAGAAATTAATGAAGATCCTCAAATTTTACGACATCTTATTCTTTTGATATTATTGTTGAGCTCAATGTTCATAGTAAGTTTTAATTTTAAACTAAAATTTCTAGTATTTTTTAAATATAAAACAAAATATATGATTTAAAACTATAATTCAATGTTATATAAAATAAATTTTATATTATTTACAATATTTACAATACTCCAGGGTCTTGCAATGTCAGTAGCTACTTTAATAATGGAGCAAATGACTGGAATCTACACCGAACTTGCATTTTTGGATGTTGCTTTGGGTTTTGGTCAATCTCTAATAGCATTTGCTATTTTTGGACTTGATCCTGGGTTAGGTAGATTAGGCTGTTGGTTAAGAAATACTCTAAGGAAGTGGCGATTAGGTGAGTAAATCTAATATTAAAAAATTAATTCTAATGTTACTTAAAAATCAAAGAATTCAATCTAATTTCTTTTTTATATAAATATACTTTAAATATGATTTTTTGTAAAATTTTGAAATATTATATTTAAAGCAGAAAAAGAGCTTCAACTTCCTGATGAAGATTCTCTTACTCCTGAAGCGAAAGCTTTTCGTGATCAATTTCGACGTTGTTATTTGGCTAAATGTCAAGCACGAATTGCCGCTTGTCGAAGGCATTTATTGCGTACGTATAATGGAGTTTTCACTGGAAGTGATCTTGTTGACTGGCTTTTAGACGCCGGTATTGCCAAAGACCGCGAGGAAGCTATTTACTATGGACGTTGTCTGCTTGACAGCAGAGTATTAAACCATGTCGATGGTACTCAACATTTTCATGATCGAAATCTTTTATACTCGTTCCGAGCTTGAATTTATTTATTTTTTTATTATGGACATTGCGAGTTATTGCTAGTAGCTTAAATAATTTTTTTATTTTAAAGAAATTTAACATTTTAGTGAAAATGTCAATAATGTGTATTATTGTGTGGGCTAATAGAAAACTATTATTTATGTACAAATAATATTTTTTTATTACAAATAATATTTTTTTAAAAAAAATAAGAGAAAAATTTTCAAAACAGCCATTTTGATAAACAATCTCACAACAAAAAAATTGAAAAATAAATGTAAAAGGGATTTTTTTTTTAATTAATTTTTTTTATTTATTATTATGTCGGTGGCTTTATATAGCGTTTTTGTAAATGTAAATTTTGGTTCCTATAATTTTATTAATAGTTTGATCAATAATGTTACTAACATGATCAAATAATATTATCAAATGAATTTTTCATTAAGGACAATTTAGTAAAACTAGTCCGTATAGAATTCCGCTTTATTATTTTTCCTACTATACTTAGATGAATATAATGAGTGAGAACTAAGCACTGCGCTATTATGTATATTTTAATAAAGAGATGTAAATATGTAAGTCGAGATACTTTTACTAAAAAATAAATTTATTTATTTAAAGGCAGTAGAAGTAATTAAAATGTTACAAAGTATTAAAAAGTAACGTGAACTCTAATGTTTATGCATAAGAGATTTCTTTACTGTCTAATCTTAAAATGAACTGTGTAATAAAACTTAAATATGTTTTGTTATGAATATTTTAAAAATAGAAAAAAAAATTATTTTACTAAGCAGACAATAAGAAAAAATTGTGATGGTGAATGTATATTTAAGCAAGGAAATGTAATAAATACATGACAGAAGTTAATTTTAAACTGTTTTAATCATATATCTAAATCATCATCTGGATCTTCTTCATCTAAATCATCTACATCATCTGGTACATAAATAATTTTAGATTCTCTTCCAGGATTTCCTGGTAAAATGTAAGGTAAAGGTACACTATCTCTTTGTTTTATTTCATGCTCATTCATTTCTATTCTAAACGAGGACTGAGGTTTAATCGACGTTTCTGATGGTTTAATAACTTCCATTTTTAAATTTGAATCTGAAATTTTTTCAGCTTCAAGACTGTAGGTTTCAATATTTTGTTGAATATATTCATTCCAACGATTAATGCTACCACTTGCTTTTTTATGAATAATAGAAACTTCATAATTTATATTTAATTGAATACCTATATTTTTAGATTTTTTTAGCTTAACATAAGTATCACCAAGGGTTTCTATTCTTGGAATGTTTTGATAAAAATCTCTTCTATAAATACAGAATACTTGAGATTTATGATTTTGAAATAATTTCTCAATGAATTTACAAGCTTTTGATAATCCAATTTGTAAAGTTAATGTACTTAAACAATTAATTACTAAAATAGAATTTGCATGATGTGAAATAAAATCTATTAACTGTTCATATATATTTCTTTCTTCATTTTCACAGTTTATGCTAAAATAATCTTCAATCTGAATATTTGTTAAATTTGAAGGTTTTAGATATTTCTCTAAGTAATATTTTGGATGAGAAAAAAGTAAAATTTTTATAGGATTCTCTATATTTTTTTTTTGCATTGCTTGTAACCAAGCAATTATTAAATATTCAGAATATGTTACATCAACTCCTAGAATATAAATTATATTCATACACAATTATAAAATTTGTACACAACAGATTCTACTTTACGGCTTTATTCTTTAATTAAATCATTTTATTGTGATTGCATAGATTGATTTATGGAATTTTACATAGCATACAGTTTTTTTAATAATCATTGATACTAGAGTAATAATAGTTAATAAAAATAATAATTTAAAAATGGTAAGAAATTTATTTATAAATCATTGCATTATAATTCTCATTTAATTATTCTATTATATTTTTAATTATTTTGAATAATAATTTTAAATTAATTTATATTTATAATTACAGTAAATGACAAATAATAATAATAATAAAATTAGTAAAGTAGCAATGTTGTATTTTTACTTAAAGGTTATGTTTATGTTTAATAAGATACCTTACCTTCATCCACTACTATACATTTGTTACCGTCAATTAAAGGAATATTTAAAATATGTGTCATTATTTTTATATAAATATAAATTGATTTTGTTATTATTTTTTAAGACGAAATAATATAATTTTATCTTTTATTTGTTAATGAAATATAGAGTGCTGCGCACATGCTGCAACCGGCACTGTATATGCATACGTATGTCATAGTCACGCGAATAGACTTTTACGCACTAAGATGGACGTTATCATCTTTTCGGAATGTTCTGCCCCTCTATTTTGCTAGATTGGAGCATCATGTAAATAAGGATCAAATAATATATTCTAGTATTGCAAAAAATCTGACTGCAATTATTAGATATAATTTAATTTTCGGTTGAATTTTAAAAGATTTTTGAGAAATTTATAAAATTTTGAAAGGATTATGATGGAATAATTAATCATCCTATATGTGCACAGGTACATTCTAACCTATTGTCTTTTATCTATTTCCTATTTTTTCTTCTTAGTTATTATCGTTACATTATATGTTACGCATTAATTATTTATATGTTAAATTCTTTAAGAATCGATTTATTAATTATATATATAATTATTTCGAATTTAAGTGACAGCATAACTTTTTTATATAATTGTTAATAATTCATATACATATTTATATGATTATTACTGAATCTATTTGTTATTTTACTTTTCAGGTATGAATTGGTAACAGTTTAAATTAGTTTTAAATTTCAAGTGAATTAGCTGTCATCGCAAAGATGACAAGTTCGCTAGTTCAACAATTTGTTCAAAAACTCAAATCAAAGAATGAAGATGTTCGAAATAAAGCAGCTCGTGAGCTCTGTCTTTATGTTAAGACAGAGCTACGAGAAGCCACACAAGAAGAAATTACAGCATTTATGGACGAATTTAACCACCATATCTTTGAAATGGTATCAGGCTCAGATATAAATGAGAAAAAAGGTGGAATATTGGCTATTGTTTGTCTTATTGGTGCAGATGTTGGAAATATTAATACTCGTACTATAAGGTTTGCAAATTATTTGCGAAATTTATTACCTTCTAACGATGTGGGTGTCATGGAATTAGCTGCAAAGACAGTTGGTAAACTAGCTTTGGTATCTGGAACATTTACTGCAGAATATGTAGAGTTTGAAGTTAAAAGAGCTTTTGAGTGGCTTAGTGGTGATAGGCATGAAAATAAAAGACATGCTGCAGTTCTTGTTCTTAAAGAATTAGCAGTTTCTATGCCTACTTATTTCTTTCAGCAAGTGACTCAATTTTTTGAACTTATATTTAACGCTGTACGTGATCCAAAACCTGTCATTAGAGAGGGAGCTGTTGAAGCTTTGAGAGCAGCACTAGTAGTAACAGCCCAGCGTGAAACTGCTAAACAAATGCATAAATCTCAATGGTATAAGCAATGTTATGATGAAATAGTAGCTGGTTTTGAAGATGTCTATAGTCGGGAAAAGGGTTTTAATAAGGATGATAGAATTCATGGTTCACTTTTAGTTCTTAATGAGCTACTAAGATGCAGTAATTTGCAATGGGAAAGATTATATGAAGACCTAATGGAACGTTTAAATTGTTCTTCTCAAGCTAATGAAAATGATATACTTTCTTTAATGCCCCGACTGAAGACAAGCCTTGCATCAAAATGGTCAGCATCGTCACAAAATTCGACAAACATCCAACATAGTCTTTATCCAATCCATGAATCAGCAGCCTGTCGTAGCCTTATGTTGGAGAAACTTGATGATCTTAATAATGATGTGATTTACCAACGACATTGTCGAAATGCTCACATTCAAAATGCTTTGATGACGCTATTACCTCGACTTGCAGCTTTTAATAAAGAAAAATTTGTTGCTAATACTTTACGTGAATGTATGAATTATCTTCTGATGAGCCTTAAAGGTAGAGAAAAAGATAGAGCAGCTGCTTTTACTACAATTGGTTTAATAGCTGTAGCCGTAGATGAGGCAATTAAACAATATTTACCGAAAATCATGGAAGTCATCAAAAGTTCACTTCCGTCAAAAGAAACGCCAAATAAAAAACGAAGCTCGACTTTGGAACCCGCAGTTTTTGTTTGTATCACACTGCTCGGACATGCAGTAAAACAGACGATCACGTCTGATGTTAGAGATTTACTGGAACCTATGTTGGCAACTGGATTATCGCCGATTTTGACAACGTCCTTACGAGAGCTTGCGCACAGTGTACCATCTCTTAAACCAGACATATCGCAAGGATTACTGAGGATGCTTTCACAGGTATGATATGTTTTTATAAAAATTATCAAACAATAACGAAAAAATTATATTCTTTTTTCTGAAATAATTTTTTTTTTTTTTTTTTTTAACAGGTACTAATGTACAAACCACTACGTCATCCAGGCGCTCCTTGGACTGCAACGAGTCCAGTCTCCGTTCCACCTGCTGAGTTGGATGTAGCTTCAACGGTTCTTGGACTACGTACCCTTGGCACTTTTAATTTTGATGGTAATCCATTATTACAATTCGTGCGTCGTTGTGCCGATTACTTTTTGAATTGGGATGAACCGGAGGTCCGCCTCGAAGCAGTCAAAACATGCTCACGCCTCTTGCGCTTGGCTCTTAGTCAGCCTGGGCCTACAGTCACCAGTATTGTTTCCAGCGTACTAGGCAAACTTCTCGTCGTCGGCATTACTGATACCGATCCCGATGTTCGTTATTGGGTATTAGCCTCGCTCGACGAACCTTTTGATATTCATCTTGCTCAAGCGGAGAGTCTTTCTTGTTTGTTTGTCGCTATGAACGATGAAGTGTTTGAAATTCGAGAATTAGGTAAACAAGAAATTTTATACTTAAATAATTTAAGTGAGATGAAAAAAAAATTGTTGTATTTATACTTATTTAGCTATTCGGACAATCGGCCGTTTGAGTAGTATGAATCCAGCCTATGTGATGCCATCTTTACGAAAAGCTCTCATCCAGTTTCTCACAGAGCTTGAACACTCGGGAATGGGACGCAACAAGGAACAAGCAGCTCGTATGCTTGATCATCTTGTAGTTTCAGCCCCGCGTCTAATTCGGCCTTACATGGAACCGGTGCTCAAAGTACTCGTACCAAAACTTAAAGAACCTGAGCCAAATCCTGGCGTAGTACTCGCCGTCTTAAGAGCCGTAGGAGATTTAGCTGAAGTCAGCGGTGCAGAAATGCAGCCGTGGATGCCTGAACTTTTGGCTATACTTCTAGAAATGCTCGTAGATGCCTCTTCTCCAGAAAAACGAGGCGTCGCTCTTTGGGTTTTAGGTCAGTTAGTTGGAAGTACTGGACATGTCGTTCGACCATATATGCAGGTAAATTAATATTATAAGAATAAATTTTAATAACATGTGAATTATTAGCATTAATAATTTGTATTTGATATTTTTTAATAGTATCCGTCTCTTTTGGATGTCCTCATGAATTTCCTTAAGACAGAACAGCAACCAGTTGTACGACGCGAAACTATTCGTGTTCTCGGACTCCTTGGTGCACTTGATCCTTATAAACATAAAATGAATCTAGGTCAGATTTCCTCGCCACAACTTGAGTCCTTGAGCTCGTTGCCTTCAGCCGATGCTCGACCCGAAGGCTCTGACGAATTGAGCACTAGTGAAATGTTGGTCAACATGCCCTCTGCTACTCTTGAAGAATATTATCCTGCCGTTGCTATAGCTACGTTGATGAGAATTATTCGTGAGCCGACATTGGCTCAGCATCATACGATGGTTGTACAAGCGGTGACTTTTATCTTTAAAAGTCTTGGAATTAAGTGTGTGCCATACATATCTCAAGTATATAAAATTTCATTTTTGATATTTTAGGTATTTTAAAAACTTTAAAAATAATTTTTGTTTTATGTAATATGATCTTAGGTGATGCCAAGTTTTCTGAATGTATTACGAACTGCGGATGCAGGTTTTCGCGAGTACCTTTTCCAGCAATTGGCCATCCTCATAGCTATCGTTAAGCAACATATACGTAACTACCTTGATGACATATTTGCCCTTGTTCAAGAATTTTGGACTTGGAATAGTCCTCTTCAAGGTACTCTCATTAACCTTGTTGAGCACGTTGCAGTAGCTTTAGGAGCTGAATTCAAAATTTATCTTCCTCGCTTAATGCCTCAGGTAAAGATATTCTTCAGTTCGATTATATAAAGAAGTTATAGTCAAGTAATGAAAAATTAATTATATTATTTTTTTTTTTTTTTTAATATAGATTCTTCGAGTTTTGAGTCACGACACAAGCAAAGAACGTCAGGTTACTATGAAATTACTCCTCGCATTACAAAAGTTCGCTGGTAATCTCGACAACTACTTGCATCTTGTTCTTCCACCAGTTGTACGTCTATTTCAGGCCTCTCCAGATTGTCCAGTAGCCGTAAGTCGCTGTGCATTAGAAACAGTCGAACAGCTGGCTGAAAGTCTCGATTTCACAGATTTTGCATCACGCATCATTCAGCCTTTGGTTCGCACACTTGACCAATGCCCGGAATTACGCGGACCAGCCTGCGAAACCCTATGTGCTCTGCTATTGCAGTTAGGCCCTAAATTTCAGATTTTTTTGCCATTGGTGCAACGAGTAATGTCAAAGCATCGGATTGCACACTCGAGGTTTGAAAGCCTCGTTGACAAAGTTCAAAGCGAAGCAAGACTGGGTGGACAAGGAAGATTTGAAGTATCCGAGCATGATCACCTACTGTTAAGCAGTGCAAGACAAAGACAAGCACGTAGTAAAAGTCAAAGAGCCGAATTGGGACTTGTTTCTGCAGCCGACACTACTGTTATTAAGAAGCTTAATGTATCCGCGTCAAATCTGCAAAAAGCTTGGACGGCAACGAGGAGAGTATCGAAAGATGATTGGCTTGAGTGGTTACGCAGTCTCTCTATAGGTAAGACATAAATTTTAGTAAACAATTTTCTAACTTATTTCAAAACGTTACTAATAACTTGGAAAAAAATAATACACAAAATAATTAGGTTTGTTAAAGGAATCACCTTCACCCGCATTAAGATCGTGTTGGGCATTAGCACAAACGTATTCTCAATTGCCACGTGATTTATTTAATGCGGCTTTCGTTTCTTGCTGGAGCGAACTTGATGAAGCTCATCGTATCGAACTTGTGGCAACGCTCCAGCAAGCTCTTACAGTTCCAGATTTACCGGAAATTAGTCAGACAATTCTTAATTTGGCTGAATTCATGGAGCATTGCGACAAAGGACCATTACCATTAGACAGTAAAATACTTGGTGAACGAGCTATGCACTGCCGTGCTTATGCCAAAGCGTTGCATTATAAGGAAGATGAGTTTCATAAAGGTATGTTTGAATTTAAAAATTTTTTTTTTTTTATATATATTAAAGTATCATGATTATTTAAAGTATTATAATAAATTTATCTAAAAATTGTTTCAATAGGTAGAAGTGGTGCAGTATTTGAGTCGTTGATTAGCATTAACAACAAACTGCAACAGAAAGAAGCAGCCGAAGGTCTGCTGGAATATGTGATGAATCAACAACAAGAGAATAATAAACAAGAACTGAAAGTACAAGTACGTTGGTATGAAAAATTGCACAATTGGGATAAAGCTTTGCATCTTTATCGTGAACGCCTTGAAGCCGATTCTCAAGATGTAGAATCGACACTTGGAGAAATGCGATGCCTTGAGGCATTAGGCGAATGGGGTCAATTACACGATGTTGCGATGCGTCAATGGTCCTCGCATTCACAAGAAACAAAGCAACGCATGGCAAGGATGGCAGCCGCGGCAGCTTGGGGTTTGAACCAGTGGGAGAGCATGGAGAAGCACGTAGCACTGATACCAAAAGATACTCAAGACGGCGCATTTTACAGGGCTGTATTAGCAATTCATGACGAGCAATATGATTTAGCGCACAAGCTCATTGACAATGCTAGAGATTTACTAGATACAGAACTAACGGCAATGGCAGGAGAAAGCTACCAAAGAGCGTATAATGCAATGGTAGAGGTTCAGAAACTTGCAGAACTTGAAGAGGTATATATATATATTTTTTTTTTTTATTTAAATAATTTTTTTTAAATTATACTTGACATGTATTATATTATTATTTTTTCAGGTAATTCAATACAAATTAGTTCCAGAAAGACGATCAACTATCAAAACTATGTGGTGGGAGAGACTTCAAGGTGGACAACGTATCGTTGAAGATTGGCAAAAGATTATTCAAGTTCATACTCTTGTAATTTCGCCTCAAGACGATATGTACACCTGGCTCAAATATGCAAGTCTGTGTCGAAAGAGTGGCAATTTACAACTTTGTCACAAGACACTCGTTATGCTTCTCGGTACCGATCCATCGCATTCGCGACCAGATCAGCCATTACCTACTCAGCATCCACAGGTGACGTTTGCCTATTGCAAACATATGTGGGTAGCTGGTAAACGGGAAGAAGCTTACGGCCAGCTTCAACGTTTTGTGCAAAGTTTTTTACCTACTCAACAACAGCAGCAGCAGCAACAGCAACAACAACAACAATTGCAACCTGAAGATGACAGGCAACAGGAAGCGCGTAAAAGGTTATTAGCTCGATGTTATCTTAAGCTTGGCGGCTGGCTCGAAGCGTTGCAAGGTATTAATGAACATTCAATTCCCGCCGTTTTATCGTACTACGCTGCTGCAACGAAACACGATTCTACTTGGTACAAAGCTTGGCACGCTTTTGCTTACACTAACTTTGAAGCCGTCCTCTTTTATAAACACCAGCAAGGCGATAATGGACTCAACGAACAAAGTAGCAATACAACTTTAGGAAATGGAGGCAATAGAAGTAATCTTTCTTCACAGTATATTTCAAGGTTTACTGTGCCGGCTTTGGAAGGTTTTATTAGATCCATTAATTTGTCACATGGAAATTCACTTCAAGATACTTTGAGACTACTTACCTTGTGGTTTGAATATGGGCAGTGGCCAGAGGTTTATGAAGCCATTATCGAAGGCATTCGACTTATAGAAATCAACACATGGCTACAAGTCAGTATACTACGCACATTTTGCAATCGATTTAATTTTTATTTAAGAGAACAAAAAAAAATGTAAAATTTTTATCTTTGATCAATAGGTGATACCTCAGTTGATTGCTCGAATTGACACCCCACGTGTCCTCGTTGGTCGTTGCATCCATAATTTGCTCGTAGATATCGGTAAAACTCATCCGCAGGCTTTGGTTTATCCTTTGACTGTCGCTTCTAAAAGTGCTAGTCACGCTCGTAAAACTGCCGCTAATAAAATCCTAAATAGTATGAGCGAGCATAGTCCTACACTTGTTCAACAAGCGAAAATGGTGAGCGATGAGTTGATCCGCGTTGCAATACTTTGGCATGAACTTTGGCACGAAGGTTTAGAAGAAGCGAGTCGTCTCTATTTCGGCGAGCGTAATGTGAAGGGTAAGCGGTAGTAAAATATTCAAATAATAAATTCGATAATTTTTTTTTTTTTTTTTTTTTTTTTTTTTTTAATAACACAATGATAACAAATATACATATTGCAGGTATGTTCGATACCTTGGAACCTCTGCATGCGATGTTAGAACGCGGACCTCAAACTCTAAAAGAAACTTCGTTTAATCAGGCTTACGGTAGGGATTTGATGGAGGCTCAAGAATGGTGCCATAGATATAAAGCCTCGGGAAATGTTCGAGATCTGAATCAAGCTTGGGATCTTTATTATCATGTATTCCGGCGAATTTCAAGACAGTTACCCCAATTGACAAGTCTCGAACTACAATATGTTAGTCCTAAGTTGTTACTATGCCGAGATCTAGAACTTGCAGTACCCGGAAGTTATCAACCTGGCCAGCCGATTATTAGGATTGCAAGCATACACAGTTCAATGCAAGTTATTACGAGTAAACAACGCCCACGAAAACTTTGTATCAAAGGTTGGTTATTTTAAACAAATAAACATTAATTAATAAAAAAATTTAAGAATTTTAACAAAATTTTCAATATTAAACAATAAAAATTTTAATGTTTATACTTCCAGGCAGTAACGGTAAAGATTACATGTTCTTGCTTAAGGGTCACGAAGATCTTCGACAAGATGAACGTGTAATGCAGTTATTCGGTCTAGTCAATACTTTGTTACTTCATGATCCCGACACATTTAGAAGAAACTTGACAATCCAGGTAAAAATATACTAACATATTAAAAATAATTAATGAGAAATATAATTTATCGAATGAGCTATGAATTTTATAGAGGTATGCTGTAATTCCATTATCTACAAACAGTGGTCTTATCGGATGGGTGCCTCACTGTGATACTTTACATACCTTAATTAGAGATTACAGAGAGAAAAAGAAAATCCTATTAAATATCGAACATAGAATTATGCTAAGAGTAAGTAACATTTTCCGCAAAATATAAGTGCAAAGAGGTGAAATTATTTAAAACTCACTTCAATTCATTTATTGTAATAATTTAATTCAATCACTAATCGCTATAGATGGCACCGGATTATGACCACTTGATGTTAATGCAAAAAGTAGAAGTTTTTGAACATGCACTTGAACACACTCACGGGGATGATTTAGCGCGTTTATTATGGCTTAAATCGCCCTCCAGTGAAGTATGGTTTGATCGTCGGACAAACTACACGCGTTCATTAGCTGTTATGTCAATGGTTGGTTACATTCTTGGTTTAGGCGATCGTCATCCTTCAAATTTGATGTTAGACCGACTCAGTGGTAAAATACTCCATATTGATTTTGGTGATTGTTTCGAGGTAATTTTATTCTAAAATTCTTTGCTTTAATCCGAATATGAAATTTTTAATTAAACTTTTATTCTGAAATTTGCTAAAGAAAAAATACTTGTTTTTAGGTTGCAATGACACGTGAGAAATTCCCGGAAAAAATTCCGTTCCGTTTGACAAGAATGCTCATCAACGCGATGGAAGTAACAGGCATCGAAGGTACATATCGGAGTACTTGTGAGTCTGTAATGTCAGTGCTCCATCGGAATAAAGACAGTTTAATGGCAGTATTAGAAGCCTTCGTTTACGATCCCCTGCTAAATTGGAGATTAATGGACAATGTGGCACCAAAGGGTAAAAGAAGCGACGCGCAAGGAATGAGCGCGAGCAGTAGTCAAGAGCACGGCGATTTGCTTGACTCGCTTACAGTTACATTACCAAAGAAGGGTGTTGTTCCATGTAGTATCGAGAACGGAGGTATAATCAAAATAGGATTATAATTTGAACTGATTTTACTTGTCTTAATTTTGTTAGTAATTTTATTATTAAAAAAAAATATCAATTAATTCTTTTAACAGGTGATAGTAATCAACCAGAAGCTTTGAATAAAAAAGCTCTTCAAATTATAAACAGAGTTCGTGACAAACTTACTGGTCGCGACTTTTCTCACGAGGAAACGCTTAGTGTACAACGACAGGTGGATTTACTTATTCGACAAGCAACTAACAATGAAAACCTTTGTCAATGCTATATAGGATGGTAAGTTCATGATTCAATAATTTAAAAAAAAAAATAAAATAAAATAATGAAAAAAAAAAGATCCATATATGTAAAACTGTTAGAAATTTATTGTGAATTTTATACAAACCGTTAAATGTTTATTTTTCAAATACATTTTAATTACTCTTTCTTAGTAATAAGTGTCGCATTGTTCTTTTAATCGTCATTGTAAGAAGTTAACAAGAAATATTTTTTATTTTTTTGTATTTCAGGTGTCCATTTTGGTAAATATTTCAATTGCTAAGGCCTTTGGCATGGGAAATAAAGAATTTTGTATTTCAATAGAGGTATACTCATCAAGTATACAAGTCAATGAAAAACGCGCGTATTACACAGTTCCTGTTGCTACATTGTGTATGTAAATATTTGAATGTATGTTTGTGTAAATGAGTATGTGTATAAGCGCACGTGGTTAAATGTGCTATTATTATTTCGACTGCAAATAAATCGCAATTGTATACGACAAAGCAAAACCGCACGCACTTACGGTAATTGTTGGTCTCTTCGAGTATAATGTAAATAGTATATAAAAACGCTTATAAATGAAGTAAAATTAAGATAATACAGGTGCATTCCCGCTTATAATATGAGTTTTTATTTTATCTAATTACCTGGTAAAAATTAATCTTAACTTTTTACATTTTCTTTGACTTTAAACAACTTTACATTAACATATTTTACGTTTAATTTTTTTTTTTTTTTTTTTTTTTTTTATAATTATGCTACGAAGATGGCTTATTAGTATCAATCAAAAAAGTGTAAAATTTCTAAAAAATATAATTATATAAACATGTTTGAATATTGCACGATTATTAATGATAAAAACAATTAATAATTATATTTAATGAAATTTCAATTATATATTAATTGCTAATTATAATCTTATCGATAATTTGAATGATTTAATAAAGTAATTTATAAATACGTGAAATCACAAAATGTAATGAAAAAAAACACCGTGCGTCATTATAATTATTGGCAACATCGCATAATGTAGACAACCTAATCCTTGATAAGTAACATAAATATTAATATTAACGATAAAGATTTTTTGTTCCGTAATATTACAAAAGTTATTTACAAAATATTTTTGAATTTTTTAGTAAAACAAATATGACTAATATAGCAAATTATACGTGATTGTCAAACGATCGTGTCATTATATGGAGTAATTTTAAAGTATTATTATTAATTTATAAAAGAAAGTATTAAACGTTATATTTCTTATTAAATACAATTACGTTGTATAACAACATTCTTAACATTTACTTCACTTAAAAAAAAAAAAAAAAATCGTTTTGTCAATTTTATGATGATTCAATTTACTATTATTTTTACATTAGCTGTACCCATTATTACGTTTACATGGATTTCAGCAATTGCAAATTTCGAAAAATTGATTTTTTTAGAATTATTCATTGTTACAGTTTTCTTATTTATATTATAATAAGTAAAAATGGATCAAGTAAAGCGTCGTTAGAATGTCATGCAATATCGTTTTTGCAATCGAAAAAAATGGATCCTGCGCAGCCTTGTAAATCGTTGTTCTTAACTTGAACACATTGATTTTTTAAAAAAGATTTTACATTATCAAATGATTTATTATGTGCATAATATGGATAAACTAGGTCATAATGACTAGTATTTGAATTGATAAAGCATAATTACGCATAGTTATTTTTCATTATTACAGAAGCTACGTAGTGGTTTAAACACACGCATACACGCACACACACACACACACACACACAAACACACACACACACACACACACACACACACACACACACACACACACACACACACACACACACACACACACACACACACACACACACACACACACACACACACACACACACACACACACACACACACACACACACACACACACACACACACACACACACACACACACACACACACATACACACACACACACACACACACACACACACACACACACACACACACACACACACACACACACACACATACAATATTCTTACATTTCAAATCTTTTAAAATTTGTAAATCAATATAAAACAATTGTACTGACAAAAGTAAAATTTAAAAAGTTTCTCTTTTTGCTGGAAACTTAATAATTCTTATAAATTTTTTATAAATATCTTACACATGGTCAAGTATAAAGTTCACTGTAGCGACAAAAAAAAAAAAAAAAAAAAAAAAAAAAAAAAAAAAAAAAAAATTAAATAAAAGAAAGAAAGAACTGATGTTTACGAATTATCGGAATGCTCTTTACTGCTGGGCGACGAAAAATTGTCTTGGCTACCTTTGCGAAAACCATAAGGTAATAGCTCGTACGTTGACGTTACAAGAATTGAGTCCAGTTCCGGGCTCGTTATGTAAACGGGAAAGTCACCGAATTCGGATAGCATTTGTCTGCACATGCCGCAGGGTGAAGTAAGTCTTCCGTCGATTTTGTTGGCCGCCACGCTTATCGAGATAAAATTTTGTTGGCCCTCGGATACCGCTTTACCGAGTGCGCAACGTTCCGCGCAGAGTGTCACCGAAAACGAGGCGTTCTCGACGTTGCATCCCGTACGTATTGTACCATCGGCGCAACGTAACGCCGAACCTACCGCGAATTTGCTGTACGGGGAGTACGAGAAACCTCGGGCCTTTATGCTTTCCTTTATTAAGATTTTTGTCGGCTCATCTGCAAAGAAATTTTTTGCCTTTTTTTAAAATTACATATGCAAGGACTTATAGATTATTAAACTTTATTTATATTTTTTTTTTTTTTCTTTTCAACAATTATACAATTATACACCGTAAGAATTTAAAGTATACTCTTTCTATTTACTAAAGTTCTTTGAATGTACATTTATCTATAAATATACCAGTATTTTACCTGTCTATAATTAGTATTCTCTTTTGCATTTAAAGAATATGGTATCGGTTCAACGTTATAATTTATGTTACACCGTAATTTTATACTGTGTAGATATAAGTATACCAAACGAAATTAATTGATCAACCAGAGTGCTCAGTTAATTAAAAATACTGGTATAAAAAATCACGAATATGATCAATTTTTTAATGTTTTGTAAAATTTAAAACAACATTTTGTTTAGGGTTCATTTTTTTTTTTCACAAAAATTTTTAAACCAACTAAATGAAACGAAATCGTAGCACATACACATATACTGTTTAAATATTGAATTGCGAATATTTAAAAATAATTATTTACATTTTTAATATAATGGATGATTTTTTTTTTTTTTTTTTTCATAATTATCAAAAGTTTATATAACTAAAATTTTTATATTTAATCATAACACTTGATAAGCATATGACGCATGATTCAATAATTTTGCAACGATTATCAAATTTAACATTAAAACTATGAATCAGTAAAATTTTTAATGTCTATAAAAAAAAAAAAAAAAAAAATTTTACAAGGACTCTGTTAGATCATTTATTTTAATACTATACTTAATACTGTAGTACATAATTGGTTATTTCATTATGCATCAATTAAAATTGGATAGTCGTGAAACACGTATTTATATGTTATTGCGGTATATTTACAAAATTATTTTCATTGTTTATTTTTTCAGATAACATTTTATTTTAACGCTAATCTTAATCGAATTAAAAGATCTTTATCAGCGCAAACATTATGTTTGATCGATGTTTCTAGATCGGAAATTATTTGAGACATTTTGAACAATTTTGTTTGATATATTAATTAAATTTTATAAATATTATGATTATTTTATATTTACAATTTCTATCTATTTCAATAACAATCGTTAAAAATTTGTATAAATGAAAATATAAATCAATTAAAATTCAAAAATATCGATTCACATCGGAGGTGTAAGGAAAGTAAAAAATAAAGAAGTATTTATATTCATAAAAATTTAATTCGTAATTAATTTATAACATTTTTCATGTCGAACAATATAAGAATATAAAATAAGCCAACTATATTTTTTTGAACATTTATTAACAGCATAAAAAATCTTCCAAGCCGTAAAATATGCTGATATTTCATTTATCTTACGTTTAATGCCAATCGTTTTAAGTTTAATTATTCTGCACTTTCATTTAATATTATTCTTTTATAATTTTTTATCATTTCTACTGCATAAACTTAAATAAAATTATAATTTTAATAAAAATTGTTAAAAAAATGTTTGTTCTTTGACTTTTTTTGTTTTTTTTTTATTTTGTTTTTTTTTTTTTTTTTTGTTTTTTTTTTTTGTAATATTAATAAATTTTATAAAAAACTTAGATATATTTTATAATTATAAATGTTTTCATTTGCGTAAACATAATTCTGCTGAAAATAATCATACGGTAAGTTGCGTGTAAATCTCATATAAATCGTAGGAAAAAGTCGAACTTCATCGGGTAGAAATTATATGAATAATCGTATAAAAATTATATACATAATTTCAGACGTTGAAGTGCATGATGGAAGTGTATACTAGGCTATGTTAAATTATATACTGTATATAATAATTATGTATTGAATTTATTACTTTTTAAATAGTATTTTATGATTTACGTGATCATAATCATCCATTTTAAAACATAATTATGTAAAGCAACAAGTAATATTGCATTTAAGTTTGGTATGATTATTTACATGATTTCTACAAAATTATTCATAATTTTTTTCTACGATTAAATGAAATTTATGCACAACTTATAGCGTTTTATTTTCAGTAAGAGAATATGATTTGTCACAGAAACATTACAACAAATAAAGTCTCGATTATAGAAATTTGAATGTGATAATTTTATAATTTTTTTGTTGTATATGTACAAACTATTTTCTTTTTTTTTTTTTTAATGAATTCACGTCATTTTTATAAATTAAATTATTACTATTATCTTAGCGTATTGATATATTTTTTGTAAAAAATTAAAAATTTTTTTTACAATTTTAATATCATTATACTTTAATTACTTATTAATATTACTATATTTAATTATAACATATATTAATAACATAGCGTTTTTGTCGTAGTAATACATTTACCTATAAAAATTATGAATGAAATTTTATATAAAATTTTGATTAAACAAATTTCGTGTAAAAAAAAAATATAATCGTGCACTAAAAATTTATAAAACATCAATGCATAATTCGTTTAATTTTTTGAAAATCGCGCAAAAATGCATTCCTTCTTATTTAAATATTTTTTATAATAATAGAAGTACACGTTATTATATTTATTTTTTTAATGAAATTATTATAAAAACAGATAGTTACCAAGTTTTTTGAAATCCACAAATTTGCCAATACTCATTTTGAACGGTTCGCCGAGAGACACTATATTGTTTCAAAGTACTAATGACAACTACAGTTTACATAGGAGCAATCAGTTGTGTTATTATCTTCTATTATCTTTTGTACAGATAGAAAGATAAAGTTACAAACAGATAAGATATAGATGCATACAAAGATAAATTCCAAAGCTGCACCAAATACATTATCGCATGATTTGAAAACTATATAAATTTAATTATTTAAAATAAAAGAAATAATTAAAAAGCGTATACGAATAAAAATTATTTTTAGGAGATATAAAAGCAAAAATATAAATTCATATAAATAATCATTAAAACGCGTAGTTTTTTTAAATTAATTATTTAGTTATAAATATTATAAAATCACGTTTGAATATAAAATTCGTAATTTAAGAAATTAATAAGTCGACTTATCTTGAATGTAACTTAACATTTTTTACTCTTAAAATTTGTACGTATCAACTTTTATTCTTTTATCTTTCAGCAAATTCAATTTTTTATCTGTTATATAGATAATAGATTACAGCTCCAGCTAATTGTTAGGAGAAATGCATATGGCTACGTGGGCTTGCATTTAACAATGTACTGCGCCGTAAGTATTTCCCCTTCTTTTCTTTATATATAGCTACTCCAAAATGTGCCTCTTACTAACCTAACCCAGAGACTTATAGCGGTGTCGTAGCATTGAACGAAGTTGAAAAAAAATCAGTCACTGACGCTTGTCCCACAACTTTATAATTCTACTGTGTGTACTTCGTTTTCAATATGCCAAATAATTAAATTTTTTTTCCATTGAAAATTAAAGCTACTTAAAAGAAAGTAAAATATTATTGTAAATTATTTATAAATAATTATAACTTATATCAAACTCATATCAAGCATGTTACGTAATATCGATATGTATATTAAAAATGTTTACAAAAATATATACCGATGTCATACGTATGGACTTAAATTTCTTGTACTCCTTGTAAAATTTCTATTTCAAGCACAATTTTAATTAAACATATTATGATAAATTATGTTGTAACTACTTATGATAATCATAAAATTATCAAAATTAATTATCAGACTTTGACTATACACTATTTTTAAATCTTTAAAAATTTAAAGACCATAATAATTATTTAATAATAATATTAACTAATAAAAATTAAGTTTTTTATGATTCAACTATCAGAAAAAAGTTCTAAAACTATTTTTTACAGTATTAATGATTTAAAATGTTTATATTCAAAAGCCTCAAAAAACTGAGGCTCCAAAAGTCTCTAATAAAACGGATAAATTTTCCAACAATTTAATAAATATTATCAACTATCAAAACTAAAAGTTGAACTAAAAGTTTGTGCGAATCTCAACATTTATACTATGTAACATGAATCTGTTGATTTTAAAATATCTCAGGTTGCAGCAAACTAAAAGCAGATTTATACAAATATTACAGTAACAAAACAAATGAAAAAATCGTCTTCAGTCAGAATTTTTTCTTCATACCTTGCACTAGATTTATACTTAAAAAGAAAGAAATAAACTCAAATTGTTAAAGAGAATTTTTTTAAAATCATTCGTTTCGATCCCGAAGAGGTGTAAGTGGTTTATGAGGCGAAGAAACGGGCGTTGTATTAGCACTTTTTGGAAACAATGATTTATGAGGAGATGAAACAGCATGAAGATTTTCTTTGCCCATTCCAAGTTGACGGCGTTCCTCGAATTTCAGCTTTTCATTGGCCTGACGAAGCTCATCAACGAGATTGTTTTTCGAGTCAAGCTCCTAAAAACATATGACGCATAAATACTGGACAATAAATTTTTAGGAAAACTCCATTACGTGAATTTTTTTACGAAATTTGTACGTCGAAGCATTCGACAAAATAATGACGTATTTTATTCAATATTTTAATTCTTCTCGGACTTATAAATTCCTCTTCCGAGGATACATAACATATAATGTAAATATATATACATATATACATTTATAAATTAACACTCTTTTAGATTATATAAATATGAAAAATATAACATGCAATATGATATAGAAAATCAAACTTCTATACTCTATTCAAAAATACAACGCGAAAAAAGATTCGTTAAATAAGTGGACCATATGTAGTATAATCCAATCACAAGTGTGATAACGAAGATTGCACGAACCTGCTGCAATCGAAGAAGATCTATTTGTTGAATATTTAGTTTTTCTTTTAGTTGAAACATATGCTTTATTCGTAATTTATGATTGTTTTGATCAAGAACTTCCGTATATTTTTCTGTGACTTGTTTACATGCGTCGGTTAAACGTTGACAAGTTTCTTCATATTGTTTAATTTCTCTAAAATAAATAAAATTTAATAAATTAATTAATTAAAGCACGATAGGAATATTGTAATTAATAATATTAGACTTACCGTTCAAGATTTTCACGCTGATATCTTTCTCTTTCAAGATTTTGTTTTAGAATTGTTATCTGATCATTATATTTGAGTGCCAATTCTTCGAAGTCATATTTCTTTTCCTAAAAAGTTTTATAATTATTTTAATACTCATAATTTATTAATCTTGTATTATAGTCTGATATAATTACCTCAACTTCATTTTTCTTTTCTTCAAGAATTTTAATTTCTTCTTTTAATCTTGATAATTGTTCATTCATCTACAACATTAAATTGAAGAAATTAAATATAAATATTGTTACAGTTTATTCATATTTATTATCATACCTGATTTATGTCAGTCTTATATTGTTGTAATTCTTTATCAAAAGAAATTTTATTTTCTGCAATAATTTGATTTTTATCTTCTAATTGTTGTTGAAGTTTTGTATTTAGTAATTGCAATTTTGATATTTCAATGAATTGCTCTTCATTAAATTCTTCTAATTTCAACAACATTTCTGTCGCTTCAGTTAATTTATTAGACATTTGACGAAGACTCTCTTTTAGCTACAAAATGAAAATAATATTACATTAAAATAAACACAAGGCATACATTAAATTGTTAAAATAAAATTTACTTACTTCGTGATTTTGTTCCGTCTTTTCTTTGCATTCCTTTTGAGCCTTGGTAAGTTCTTCTATTGTAGAACTTTTTAAATTTTCAATTTTAGCATTAAATACACTTTTTGCTGCATTAATTTCTGTAACATTGTTTGCTTCAATTTGATTAATAAGTTCTTCTTTTTCATCTATTCTATCTGTAATAGAATCTAATTGTTCTTGTACCATTTTTGAATTATGTGTTATAGTATCGAACAAATCGCGGTATCCTAGCAAGAAGTTTTCTTTTATCTGTAGTTCTTTTTGTAATCTTTCAACTTCAGCCTCACTTTGAGCAAGCCTGTGAGTTAAAGCTGCAACGGAAGCTTGATTTTCAGCCATTACAACTTCCAAACGTCGTCTTCTTGCTACCATTTCTGCAGATTCCGTACGAATCTGATCTTTTAAATTTCGCAATTCTTCTTTTTTTTCGACGAGTTCTGCTTCGGCTCGATCTAATTCTGCTTGCAAACTTTGACTAAAGCTTTCCTAAAATTTAGATATTCAATATTTCATTCATAAATAAAATTTCAAAATTCAAAATTTTATTTATTCGATAAACTGAACTTGAAACATCGTTTTAAAGCTCAATAAAATATCAAAACATTTTATACCTGAGTTTCTGCAACACATTTCATTTCTTCTAACGCTGCTGTTAATCGAATTATTTCTAAATCTCTTTGAGCTAAAGTTGTATTTAAAGTTGATTTTTCATTTTCCAATCGCTCAATACACGCATTATATTTTTCAGTAGATTGTCGCAATTCTTCTTCCGAAACATTTTTTGCTTCTCTAACCAATGCATTCACCTATAAAAAATAATTGTATTTAAAATGTGCAAAATAAACATTTTAAAAATTTAAATATGTGTATACCTTTGCATCAGTTTCGGCAATTACTCTTCTTATTCTTTCTTCACTTTCTGCTCTACACGCTTTTAAAGTTTCTCTAGTAACTGCTTCTGCATTTTCAACCATTTTATTTGCGCTTTCTTTCATTCGTTTTTTTTCATCATCTATTCTTTTTTCCATAGCTTGTTTAACCTCTGACAGTTCTTCATTTCTAGCTGTAGTCATCTTTAACATAAATTAAAATTAATGTATATAATACAATATTTTGATAAAAGAAATATGTTTATATTTACATTATCGAGCTCTTTTAGATATTCACTTCTAGCTTCTTCAAGTAAATTTTTTAATTTCGTTTGTTCCTCTAAATGCATTTTTGCCGTTAATTCTAATTCAGACTTATGCGCTATCACTGCTTTGGCATACTTTTCATTAGCTGCTTCGAGTTCTGCTTTAATTTCATGTACACTGCGACTCATCTGTTTGAAAAATATCAAAATAATAAATAATAAATTTATATTATAAGAAAAAAAAATTATAAACGATTCATACATCCTTATATAATTTTTGTACATCTTGAAGCTCCTCTGTCAAAAAAGCGTTTGTATCATTAGTTTCTGTTAATTTATTTTCTAAGTCTAGAATAAAAGTCCTTTTCATCTCAAGTTCCTGTTCAAGATTTTCTCGCTCTTCGTTAAAATTATCTCTTGATAATTCTATCTCATGTTCATAAGTTAATTTTAAATCAGTAACAAATTTTCTAATTTTCTTTAAAAAATCTTTAATATCTGGATGAAAAGAAGTATTTTCAATATTCCACTTTCCATCATAATTTTCATAATCAAAATATTCTTGTAAAACAGAAGTCATTTCGTCTATTAATTGCTGATTTATTGATAAAATTTGCGGATTACTATCGTTAGCAATACTTTCTAAATTTGATTCCAGCTCTGCTACTTGTTTTTCTGATTTTCTTAGCTGAAAATATATTTCAAATTAAATTATAAATACAAGCTTTTATGGGTGTAATATTATGCTTCGATTTTAGTACCTCAATTTGAACTAAATCTAATTTACGCTCCGTTTCTGATTGCAATCTTAGAAGGTCAGCCATTTCTAAATCTTTAAGATTTAATACTTGACTCATTTCTTCAGTCATTTTATCTAGCTTTTTGGTTGTTACTTTAAGGTTCATCATTTTATCAAGTATTTCTTCTCTTTCTGAAGAATTAATCCTTTCTTCTAGAATCCTAATTTTATCTCGTAAGTCTTCTTCAATTTTATTTTTTTCACTGATTTCCTCTTCTTTAGTTTTTAATGCATCAGATAATTGTGATTGAAGGATTTCTGTTTCAGCTTGATATTTTTCATTTTTCTTTTCCATTACTTCTTGCTGTAACTTTGCCTTAAATTAAAATAAAAAATTATTTTAATATTAATTTTAAAATAATGAGATTATTAATGCTATTACCATAGATTCAATATCTCGTTCATGTTGTTCTTCTGTTTGTGAAATCTTCTTTTGCAGATCATCTAATTTTTTATTTAAATCTTTTAGCTCAGATTTCATGTCTTCTATATTTTTTTCATATTCACTAATAGTTTTATCTTTATTTAGACATTCTACTTTTAAATCAGCTAATTCTTGTTGAGGTTCATATTGAGCATCAGGATTTTTAGATTCATTATAAAGTTTTGTTTTAGCTCGTGGACAACTCATTCCAGTTGGTTTTACAACAGTGCGTTTTTTTCGTACTTGAGGCTGTTTAAAATATACATCAAGTAAAATAATTTTTATACAAATATTTAAAAAAAAAAAAAAAAAAAACCAATTTTAATAATATTTAAATATAAAGTTTGAAAAATAATATACACAAACACGTTATATTAAAAATTATATATACATTAATTTTTTTAATAATTGAAAAAATCAAAAAGTTAATGAAAATAAAATAATCTTTAAACTGTTGTTCCAACATCATTGTACAATTATACAAGTTAAGTAGTTATAATAATTTCTTAATTTTGTTATATTAAATACTTTGTAATAATTACATCTTTTAAAACATTATAGAGTTTAATTTATATATTTAAATTTAATTTTTATTGCATGTAAAGGAATATTACTGTTCTGAATTGCTTAACGGAAGCACTGTTAGTGCCGCGACTGGAAACTGAAGAATTACATTCGGCACCGCTGCTTGTACTTTTAGCATCGTTGAGTCTGCCGGATTTTTTCTCGATCACTGTACCTTTCACTTCACCGGCGAACTTAGGATCATAGGCTCCAGGTGGTGGTGCCTCGCCTACGGAAGTTCACAGATAAATTGTAAATGTAATATTTAATAATTGTAATTACTTTATACTATATTTTTTCAATAACAGTACTTTAATATTAATGCAAAAATTAATTTCTTACAAAAATATCGAAGATAAAATAAACAAAAAAATCATAAAAATTGTTTTCATTTCAATTTAGTTTATTTATTTCTATATTTTTGTGCTTAAAGAAGTTAAAATTTAACATTAAAAAAATATTGCACTTATTTATAAATTTTGAAAATAAGATGTCAATTTTTAATTCGTAAAATTTATTTTCTGAATTCGTTTCATTTTTAAATCTAGCAACAGTTGAAAAGACACCAATTCGATTAATTCTATTTAATTCTAGTAAATTCCAATTTTTCGCAAATTCATTACAACTTGAAACGGGATACCATTACAATCTAAGTATCGATCAGCTATTTATTACCCATGGGAAGATCATCTTATGAGAAAAAAGTTTTTGTTTATCCATAACATTTTAAACTGCTAAAAAGAGAGAAATAGAGAGGGGGTGCGAGAAACATACAAGCCTCCAGCAAGGGAATACGGTGTGAAGAAAGAGAGGGAGAGAGAAAACTAGCCGGCTGCACGGTTAACGACGAAGAGGGGAGAAAACGACATTCGACACATACCTATACATTAAACTTGCACGCGTGCAAGATAGGACACACGAGGAGGGACAGCTGTGTGTAGGGCCGCGTACGCTGCAACGCAACGTTATGCCAGGTGTACGCGCGCACCGCAATGTAATTTTTCTCATGAGCCCTGACATCTACCACCATAACCAACCCCCTCCCCTATTTTTTCATTTCTTTTTGTCTCTCGTACACACTCTACTGTATAGAGACTCAGAGCGAGACGAAAAATAAAGGTCTTACGCGCTGCATGTCATTTTTTTCACGCTCCCGCGGTTGTGCCGGACTTTAACGCGTGTACGCTTGCGTATAAGACATCAGAGATAAAAAGAAAAAGACAGTTTACTCTACCACCCTCTTATAACTGGACAAATTTAAAAAACTTATAGCTGAGGACCTGTTGTATCGCGCGACAAGCGCTCATTCTCACGATTTAATTCGCGTTTCAGTACAAATTGCATTTAATGAATTAAAATATTTAAAAAATTTATTATGAATCAATTTTAAAAACTTTGTAATCTAATTTTTTTAAGTGAATATAAAACACGTTCAGATAATAATTTTCAGAATATTGTTTATTTTATTAAAAATAACGATAAAAATACTATAATACTTAAAAAATTTACACTTACTTCGTTAAGCATAAGATAAATAAAATAAATAATAACATTATTCAAACAATAATAATAGTATAAATAAAAGTCAATAGAATCTCGATTGAAGGTTATAATTTTTAGTTTTATATATATAATTAATAATTTAAACATATGAGTTATGTATACTTACTTGTAAGTTCATTAAAACGTTGAATTCGTGCCTTGGAGAATGACATTTTATCTTTTTAACTGCGTTTTGAAGGTTTGAGCTTGCGTTAGCTCAAAAAAATGGCAAAACTTGAAATAGTGCGCCAAAACGAAAAATAATGGGCGCGCGCACCTCTGAAGAACAATGAAGAAACGAATTTTTTTTCAGAAATATGAAAGCAGAAACTCGAAACGAAGAACTACTTAACTGATTCAAATCATCAGGAATGAAAATTAACGAAGAAACAATACAAATCGAATAAACACTCGCGAACTACACAACGCGCGCGAACATAAACGAGGGAGGGGAAAAAATAAAAAATAAAGTTTTTACTTCCACGGCATGTTCACCCTCGAAGACTGTGAGCGCAACTGCTGCTGTTCGTTTGAGCGCGCGAGTCCTAACGACGAGTCCTCTCTCTCTCTTTCTCTTCGCCCCTTTTGGATTTTTAACGGTTGCGCAAGCTATATAGGTATACCTACACGTATCGATGTGCGTACAGCGTATCAGACAGAGAAAGACAGAACGAGAGGGACTTAAGCACATCGCTGCAAGGCCCAACCCTGAGCGCGTCTGCACGTTCGCTCCGCTCCCGCCAATTGTGCGCTGGGGGTTGGCTTTCTTTCTCTTCCCTCTCGCTCTCCCTTGCTTCTTTCAATATGTATATACATGTGTATATACGTAATTGTTTATGTACATGTGCAGAGTGTACAAGGCCCCTTTGCTGAAGCGATCTTCGTTACGAAGCACGTTTCCTTCGACATTTGCGCGGACTCTCGTGCTTGTCTTATATGCACACATATATAAGTAATAGTGTGCACAACCAAAAAGAAAAAAAAAGACATTTAAATAAAATTTTACGTGCAGCTCTTTGTAATATGTATTAGTCGCATATTCGTGCACGTATTCTCTGAGTTTTTATTTTCGATTGTGATTTAAATCATTTTTATGATTAATGATTCATCTACAACTTTTATTAAAATGTAGAAAATTTTAAATATTTGTATATAACTTGAAAGAATTCAATGCTATACAGTGCAAGATTTTAAATTACTATTTCTAAAATATTATTTGCAAAATTTTGTAGTAAAAGTTAAATTAATATAAGGTGTCTAGAGGTATTATTTACCTTTGTTATATGGAAAAGGGTCAGTCTTCCGTATAATTTTATATCGGTTCATCGCCCTGGGTATTTGTCGTGAAAAAAGTCACATAAAAGCGACTACTATCATTGACACTAATAATCAATAATAATTATAGTCTTTGAAAATTTGTCAACTTTACATTTTAATATAAAAAAATTATTCTAAAAATGATGATAAAGTATTTTTTTATTTCAAAAATATCAAAAAAATATTATTTCTGTTGAAATAAAGTGATTTTATAAAATAAATGTTATAAAAAAAAATTATTATACGCTTATATTTAAATAATTTTTATTTATTATTTATTACTTAAATATCGTTATTTATTTATGTTATATTCTTTAGGAATGAAATGGACGTACAAGTAAATATAATTCTAATCTGCATTGAGAATTATTTTTTTAAGAATGTTCAATACTGTTATGCTCTTTTCCTATTTCAAGTTTTTCTTAAAATCATAATAATTTTATTTATTTATAATAAAAAAATTAAGTGTAATTTTCTTACATAAATTTAGAGTTTCTACAAAAATTATTCTAATTCAGTATTAATCAAAGTACTTTGTTACTGAATTTTATATTTTAAAAAAAAAATTAGGGTTCTATAAAAATTTGAAGTTTTTACAATTTAATAATAAAAGTAATATATTTTTTTATACTTTAATTTACAATGCAACATTGTATTTTTTAAAACATATTATAAATTAAATGGAATAAAATATTTATTAATTTTGTTTTCAAAAATTTGTGCGTAAATAATATGCGCAATTGCAATGCGCAATTGCAATGCGCAATAACACTTGAAAATATCCACGCGGCGGTGCGGCAATTGACGACTTTTGGAAATCAACAGTGACACGTTGCTTGAAGTACTCAGCTGCTTGTTGTGTAGTCGTCCCTAACTGGGACATAAAATGCTGTTAAAAATGTTTAGCAAAATAATTTTACCTATTTTGGTATTATTTTTAATTTTATTGCACAATGCATCTTGTCAATACAGGACAAAAAGTGTAAGTATTATAATTATATTAATATTGTTAAATTCAATTGGACACGTCACTTTACAATATTTTTATCTAAACAAAAAAATAACTCGAACAACTTTTATATTTTTAAGTTTTTAAATTAATAAAATTTACGTTAACCTCAAACCACAAAATGCTATTTATGATTATTATTTACAGAGTCAAAGTGCTTCACTGGCTGATCGTGTACAACAATTGACAGATATGGCTATGAAAAGACCAGTGATGAAATTTAATACTCCTAAATTTAAAGAATTTATTAAAGCAACACCTAGAAATTATTCTGTTATTGTAATGTTTACGGCAATGGCTCCACAGAGGCAATGTCAAATTTGCAGGTTAATAAATAAGCTTACAATTATCTGTTTTAGAATCAATCGTGAAATAATTGATTTTTATTATTTTTAATTATTTGAAATGAAATAAGACAAATAATTTTTTAAATATTCTAGGTATGCAAATGATGAATTTGTAATAGTAGCTAATTCTTTCCGTTACTCTCAGTCTTATTCAAATAAATTATTCTTTGCTCTAGTTGATTTCGATGAAGGTTCAGAAGTTTTTCAGATGGTATTACATACTTTTATTTTATCTCTAAAAATAGTATTAATTTTTTATCTAAAGAAAATCTTTTTTTTTTATACATAGATGAGATTAAATACTGCTCCAGTATTCATCCATTTCCCACCAAAAGGTAAACCAAAAGGAGCTGATACCTTCGATATTCAAAGAGTTGGGTTTGCTGCTGAAGCTATAGCTAAGTGGATTTCTGAACGTGTCGATATCCAGGTATTACAATGCTTTATTTGTATCTAATTGTAACTAAAGTTTTTTTTTTATTAGCAAATAATTGTGTTTTTAATTATAGATTAGAGTATTCAGACCTCCAAGCTACTCTGGAACAGTTGCAGTTGTAATGCTTTTAATTTTGATAGGAGGCTTTTTGTATCTTAGGCGCAATAATCTTGATTTCATTTACAATAAAACAATTTGGGGACTTGGAGCATTGGTATGGATTTATGTAATTAATTAAATTTAATATATTTTATTTGGCATTTAAATAAGTCTTGTTTATTTTTTAATTAGTTTTTTACACTAACAATGACATCTGGTCAAATGTGGAATCATATCAGAAGTCCTCCATTTATTTACAAATCAGCTAATGGTCATGTAGCTTACATTCATGGATCATCTCAAGGTCAACTTGTTTTAGAAACTTATATTGTTATGGTTCTGAGTATCCTTTCTATAAAATATTCTAATAAAATTTTAATTTAAGCAATATTTTTCTTAATATTTGACGAATAAGATGGGGCAGTTGTTTTGGGTATGATTCTTATGACAGAGACAGCTTCACGAAAAGGTGATGTGAAAAAACGTCGAATTTTTACTGTTATTGGATTAGCTTTAGTAGCTATATTCTTTAGTTTACTTCTATCAACTTTCAGAAATAAAGCTCAAGGTTACCCTTACAGGTATGTTAAAATAAATAAATCAGTTAATTAAGAAAACTAATAAATTGTGCAAGAAAAGCTTCTAATATGTGAAAAATAATTAAATAAAATGTTAGTGTTATAAAATAAGTACAAAATAATACTAAAAAAAAAGCAATATACGTACAACATAATACTACAAATAAAAATCATTAATAATATCGACGATTTTGGAGAAGCAACTTGTATAATTTTTGAGTTTCTTTTTTTACACTGGTATAAAATTTTAGAATAATTAACATCTTTAAATATAATAATTTTTTAAAAATACTTTTCAGTCTTCTTTTCAAGTAAATGGAAGTTATAAAAGTATACAATATCTGCTAAAAAATAGAATATTTATAGTTATATCAAAATCTGTTTCCAACACAAAGACTGTACTTAAAATTACATCATTGATGTATGAAAAATAATTGGATGCAAATCTGTGAAATTTTTTTGTAATAAATCGATTTGCATGGTAAAATAAAGTTAAATTTTTTTACGAGTAAAACTTGTAAAAAATACTAAATGAAGAATTAATTATTATAGTTGCAAATTTAAATATTATCATGTATTTGAAAAAAATAAATCTATAAATTAAAAAATAAAAGGTATAATCACTTTTCGAGATTTTGGATAATTGTCAAATTTACTTAAAGACCATTGATGTGACAAATAAGCACATTCCACCTGTAAAAAATGTACATAATTTATAAACACATGAACAGCTTACTGAAATAAAATTTAAAGAATTAAAAACTTTACCTGATTGAGAATAACCCAAAAAGTTACAAAATGAAATGTTGATGCATTTCTTAAAATAACAGACAAACATAAATATATAATAATTTCTGTAAGATGCAAGGGTCCAGAAATATATTCAAAAAGTTCTCCACGAGGAATTTTGTATTTTTTTGTTACAATATTTCCATTTTTATCTTTCCTAAGATTTGATAAAATTATGTTTGTTCTATATTGCATATATGTGGATAAGAGCAAGACAATTGAACATGTGTAATCTAATAATGACAGTCTTGTCCAATCCAAATTAATTTTTGAATCTTATTAAATTAGAAATCAGTTAATATAATGATTTTATTATTAAATTTTTACAAAATTAATATATACCTTTAACAATATCTCGAGATTCTCCTAAAATGCTAATTATTGTTCCAAAGTAATGAAAAAGTCCAATCAAATATATAGTGAAATTCATGTATACATCACTGTACACACTAATATAGTGAGATTCATAAAATCTTTTGAAACAGTGAATTGTAAAAATAATCATAGCCAAAAAAGCATTTTCTTCTGGAACTAAAATAGATGTAATTAAAATTAGAAAAATTTTAATTATTAAATGTGTTACACTTACTTAATGATTGTATTGGTCTGCCTAGAGAGAAATATAATATATGCATTATAAAGTTTGGAACTTTGTTATTTAAAATATATCTATTGTAAAATAAAATAAGAACTCCAATACACAATGGGACAGCAAAACAATAAAAATGTTTAAACCACCTATGATTAAATAAATAATTTATTCATATATAAATATATATATATTTGCATTATACAATAATAAAATAATTTATTTAATATACCTTTTTGGTACTTCGCACTTGTCAAGATAAACGTGTTTGACGCTTGAGCTTAATTTGCCATGTCGATATAACTTCGAGAATGATGTCGGCAGATATCTTTCAAAAATGTTGATTAGAAGACCGCCAAATCCAGCAAAACACGCACTGAGTACAAAAGCTAACTTAATTAAGTTAGGTGTCATGATGTTTGAAAATTTAATTAGTTATCGAAATCGAAAGTATCTGCTGTACAATTGATGAATTTAAGCAAGTAGTTAACGGTTAACGAACTCAATATCCCGTTTCCTTGTAGTTTAAGTTCAAAGACCTATCAGTACTAGCATTCAGTATCGGCACTCACCGCATTTGTTCTTGCTTATTCGCTGAAACATAATAAAATAAAACTACTCGAATTTAACTACATTTCACAAATAAATATATAAGCTTCTTGATTTTTAATGTTTTTCAACTTCATTATTTATTATTTCATTTTCGTAAAATATCTTGTATAATTTTCATTAAGCTTAACATTTGATTAAAATTTTATTTAACTAAAAATGATTTTAAACCAGGTTGGCACACTCTTAAAAATGTTCATACTGTTGCATGATTGTAACTTTCCTACAAACAAAGCGATAAGCAGTTGCATGCACATTATGTCCGTGCTTCACATACTAAGTACTTGTTTACGCATTCAGAATTATAATGATCATAAATAATCGATAAGTTTTCATACACCTATCGATAAACATTTCACATGGTAAACTCGTAATACCTTTAAAAAACATGATACAAAATAACGTAATCAAAATTTAGAAATTTAAGTATGAGGTTAGGATAAAAAGGCGCTAACTTTAAAATGACAAAAGAACTGAAAAAAAATCATTAAAGTAAATCGGATATTTTTATTGTAGAAATATAGTGCAGTAAATCAACTAAAAAAGTGCAAATTATAAAAAATTTGCATCAATCTTTTAAAAAATTTTTTAATTTTTTAAAATAATAATGTGAGTCTACATGAATTAACGGAAATAAATGTAATAACAAAATCGTATAATTTTACCTTATTAATGTAGATAAATTAAATTGCATCAATGTATGTCTCAGATAAATATTTTGTAAATGAGTTACTAAAAGAATTCATTATAAAATTAAAATAATCTAAAAGTATTGTTTTTGTTAATGAGGTAATATAATGTACTAAAATTATTATTGATATTTAAAGTTTCTAAATATATTTCAAGATTTAATCAATATTACAAATAGCAATTAATGCTTTTTTATTATTTTCAAAATCTTTTCCTTTATTTACGTAAAAACAGTTAAATCTTTCGACATAAAGATTTTGTGCAGGTTCCGTAGGCTGAAAAATTTTTTCTTTCAACTCACTATACGCGATACAATAATGAAAAAATATCGTTGCATATATTTTTCTCTTTCATTCACGTTTAAGCATATCTTCATCTTTTCCAACTTCTTTTGTTTTATTTATTATCTCATTGAATAATCCGTAATAGTTCATAATCACAGTTTATAATAAAATTAAAAAAATGCGCCGTCAACAACCTTACATTATAATAGTACAAATTTGCGTCAACAAAGAAAAAAACTTTCGCTTTTAGTTTTTCGCAAACGCAGTGAAAACTTTGACAATTTGTGTTTTCGGTCAATGGCAATTGTAGTACTAAATAGTAAATATGATGATTCAATTAATAATAATTATGTAACAATATTATAATCATAGCAAAATAATAAAAATATTCATATAATAATATTATAAACAACAACAGTACGATTGGTAATTTTAATGATATAATGCATGCTATCACTTAGATTAAAAATTTTTAGTGGAGAAGCATTTTTGGAATGTAAAATTTCATTGATTTCGAATTATAAATAAACTACCGATCAATTAATATGTAAGTTTAGTATAAATTTATCGTTTTAACAACTTGATGCCATAAATTAATTTAATTATAATACGCGATATGTATAGAAAAATTGAAATTTACATAATGTTTTCTTCAAAATTTATTACTTGATAAATTTATTGCGTTAAGAAATATGCAAGTTATTTTATAAATTCATGCATAGACGGTTATATACGTATAAATATAAACGCAAATAAGCAAAATTAAAATTATTGTTAGTAAATTTATTAATATATATATATATATATATATATATATATATATATATCATGTATATCATGTATATCTCGTAATAAATTTCTGTGTGTTTAAGGATTGTAAAAAACGTTTTGTAAAACTCTGTCTAACAGTACGAATTTATGATTTATATACAGATTTAATCGGTAACGCGATCAAGCCGCGAAATATAAAATGCATCGCTCGTATAACGGAAGTTATTTTTTTCTACATATATTCATGACACTAATCAAATGGTTTATACCATTTTTGTCATTGTATACACATGCATGTAAAATCATATTACATTTTGTCCCATATAAAGAATTACAAAAATCTTTGAAGATCAAATAACCATACAAAACGAAAAAGGCACACCTTACTTCGTACGAACAACGACGAATTATCACGGATTTAAGAAAAGTGTTTGTGTGTGTGTGTGATTTGATAAAACTTATATTAAAACTTGGCAAATATATGTATATTTTATATAGTAATTTGTCGACAATTTTTCACACAAGTATGTAATTATTGTTACGCTTTAAAAATAAAGTAAAAGACTGCAGTAGACGTCCAGTCGCTCGCTAATTGAAAGTACTTATGGGTTTTCATTCGCTTAATTTATTCATTATTTTTTTTTTTTTTTATTTTAATTATTGCACTATACATTTTTCTTCAATTTCTTTTCAACTTTTACTTCATCGCGTTTCTTCTTTTTTTTTTTTTTTTTAGAAAATAATATAGAAAAATATATGGTATATATATATATATATGTTTATGAAATTCCCTTATCTAAAGTGCTAAAAAATAAAAACTCTAAATATTTTTAGTACGAAACTACATTTCTTTCATTTTTATTTTCTTTTCCATTTTTTCTTTTTTTTTTTTATCCCATTTGTTTTGCTGGATCACAATTAATCCGAGGGTTATATAGAAGCAGCGACTCGACGACGATCTGCGACCACTTATGGAATTTTCTCCGTGAGAAAAAAAAATTATTTAAATGGAAGGCAAAGATAATCGGAAAATTATTAGACAATGACCGAAATGATAAAAAAAATTAATTATTTTAAATTTTTATTAAGAAAAAGTTTGTTTTTCAATGAAAATAAGTACTTAAAATTGAAAAGTTTGCAACGCATGACGTATTTATATGAAAAATTGCTCATAAATACATCGGTTATTGAGTTGAGAAAATATATGAAATATTTTTAAAAAGACATTAAAGATAAGTTATGTATAGTTTCAAATAGTTTTATAATTATGTGTATTATAGATTATTTTATTCTTAATAATTATTGATATTTTCCTTATAGTTAATATTAAATAAGATTGATAGTATTATTTTTGTTTATGTAGAAATAATGAATAACAGTAATTACATGCACGCATCAATACACTATAATCAATAGACTATATATTTACATAACTGAATTAATGTAAAATGAAATAAATTTTCTTTAAAAGTACATAAGTTTGTATTAGAAATTACAAAGGTATAATTAATCGATAAAGTTATGAATGATTGATTATAATGACAATCGATTTATTTTGCGAGTCAATGTAATTACTGCTTTTTTTAAAACTATTTTTACCTTAGTGGAATGTGTAGTTAAATCTGTATACAGAATAGTAGACGTCACGCTGTTACAGTAATTTTCAAATTTTTGTTTGTATTTTTTTGAGAAACAAACTTCGTATCTTTGTTTTAAAAATGAAAAAAAAAAAATGAAAAAAAAAAAAAAAAAAAAATCACATCCTAAATTTCTCTAGCTTCCAGTATTTTTGTCTCTTTCAAATAACGTATCGACTATTCTACGTAAAAGAATGTACAGTTTAGTGAAATAAAAATAGCGCGTAGTAAAATTATTTTATTTATCGCGAGTTTTCGGAACAATTTTTTCTTTTTTATTTTATTACAATACTTTTTGCTTTCTTGATCTAGATAATTTTTATATCCATTATTTTATCATCACCTTTTAGATTAGTATTTAATTGAAAGGAGATTGAGTATATATTAGTTTTACTTTAATTTACACCATATCCGTGTCTTTTTTTCGATAAAAAAAAAAAAACGATTTCAAAACCAATATACATCGACTAAATATTGTGATGATTTTTGTAAACTACGATAAAAATCAATCATCGACGATCCGTATTACTTGAAAGATATATTCATCGGGACGAACTAAACTCACATGGTATAATCGATAAATTGCATCTTTAAACTTATACCGCTGCGCGTCGATTAAAATCCCATCGGTCGAAAACGAACGAAAAGAGAGAAAAGAAAAGAAAAGAAGAAAAAAAAAAAAAAAATCGTTCCTAAAACTTCAACGAAGCAACTTTCTTCCTCGATCCTTTCCCGCAGCACTTGCATATATGCGTACACACACACATATATGTATATACTTGTATATATAAAATACCTCCGATCGTACAAATAAGACGATCTCTATGTATGTATAATAGACGCAAAGATATCGAGAATGACACACAGGATGCGAAAAGGAGATAAGATAAATGCGCGGGAGTATCTCAGTCTCTGAGGTAGTGACAGAGGCTGATTCGCATCCAGCGGAGGGATACGAGGAGTCGATTCGGTTCCCCGGCTCATATGGAGCCGCTGCTGTCACCCGGGAAGACCATCATTTGTTCAGCGCTGTAGGAGGCCGTCGGCGAGCTCCGAGCGTCCAGCGAGGCACGACTCGCCGAACTGAAACTGCTCGAACTCAAGTCCTCGCAGCTGGCCGTTGATTGGGTGCCACCTGTAATCACAATTTTTAGCTTGTGTCTTTTTCTTTCTTTTTTTTTTTTTCTACTATTATTGTTATTTATTTTATTTATTTATTTTTTTTTTTTTTGGACTTTTGCATTTAAAACGAAAAAAGGTACAATAGATAAAGATTATAGATTTTTATTGATTGTATAGTTGTTGGTATGTTATATCTTTTATGGGAAATTTTTATATATTTTTTAGCTTTGTGTGCATGTTTTTTTTTAAAGATGTACATATGTTAATGCAGGCTTAATTATTGTATCATTATATAATTCTAATAATATTTTTTAAATTTATAAACAATATTTTGATAACGTATGAAAAAATAAAGTTTATTGCATTAAAACCTTTTTATTTTCTTTCAACTTTTCCAATTATCAATTCATTTAATTTAAACACTAGAATGATAATTAAAAAAAAAAAAAAAAAAAAAAGAATAAATATTGTACTGTGTATTGAGAAAATTTTGTTATATTTAATAATTTAACATCATTACATGTTTTCATAACTTTGGCCTATCAATTAATTCGGAAGTTTAATAACATAATTACAGTAATTAGACGAGACACGTCGTTTAAATTTGAATAAAGGATTATTGAGGGTGTAAAAATGTAGTAGATCAAGTTTGCCTGTCTTTTGATAATTTATTTTCACTCAATAATTTTGCATTAGTACCGCACGCAGTCTCGAATGCGACATTTTCTGCCTACATTTTTTTTTTTTTTTTTTTTTTAAATATACTTTTCATTTGTGGTCATTAAGCAATACAATGTCTTCGAAAAATCGTAATCACGAGCGTACGCGACAATTTTTATTTATTTCGTTTCTTTAATCATCTTTAAATTTACAGCAAATATTTTAATTTTTTTAATCAACGGCGCCAGACTTTTTAAATTTTTATAATATTGCAATAACCCTATAAATATTATTTTGGTCAAAAGGATCAAAAATAAATATTACGCAACACCAGCAAAAATATATCATACATATTCACAAAGTAAATTTTCGCTTTATTTTTTTATTCATTTAATTTAATTTAATTTAATTTAATTTTTTTTTTTTTTTTTTTTTTTATTTTTTACAATCGGTGCGCTTTCGTCCAATTTGTTTTTACTCGTCGTTAGTTAAATTCCAATTCTCGAAAGTTTTTTTTTCCTTTTTTTCTTTTTAATAACACTGAAAGATCCAATCGAAAATTGAGGAGATCCTAGAATAATGAGTTACATTTTTTTAAATTCATGTCCTTTTCTCAATTATCTATATATTTTAATATACAGGCTTAGTTATAATGTTGATAAACAATCAATACTATTTTTTTATGCATTACGAACGTTTATTTAAATTGAAACGAGGCTATTTCATTAATTTTTAAAATACTGCATTATTGAATAGTAGATAATACGTTTTAAAGTATACAAATTCAAAGTATTTCCATGACTTTAAGATATGTATAATTAGAAGCACCAATAATGCTTCACCATGAAGAATGAAATAAAAAATATTCGTCATATATTAAAATCTACCGATGCCTTGCCATTAATTTAAATGAATTATTAATTTTTTTTTTTTTTTTTTTTTTTAGAAAACGTTTATCGTTTATAAAAATGATGAAATAAAGATTAATCGAATCAAATATTATATCAGTACAAGGCATTTTAAATACAACAACGATAACTGCTATAGTTTCATAGTTGATTTGCTGCAGATATAATAATTTGAAAAAGGGACATTCACTGAATTCTTTCTTTACTTTTATATAAATGGTTTTTATATCATTTATTTTATCTTTTGCTATAATTTGATTTATTTTTCAAATTCAATATTCATTTCTTCAAAAAATATTCGATATAAAGTAACAGCGACTTAATGGATAAATAAATAATTATTCACTTTGCAGAGCTCCTCAATTCATTCTAAACACATATTTAATTATAACCATTTAGTAAAATTCATTAACTAAATGAACATCGTGTTAAAGAAACTATGTATGGTTCGAGCTACGCGATCGATAACTAATATACGTTATATTTATATAATATATATATATATATATTTATTTATTTATTTTTTCTCCTTAATCAATTAATGATAATCGTGAACACTTTTTTCTCTATATAGTAGAATATAGAATTGAAAAGAATCTCCGCGAGCTTAACGACTTCGCTCGGCGAGATAATCTTTTATTTTTATTTCTTTTGTTCTATTGTTTTAAATGTTTTGTCTTTTTTTTTTCAAAATTTTCTCTTAACGCCTTGCGCCATCGCGCGTATAGGATGCGATTTCGCTTACTGTGGTGAGAGTTTGCTTTTTTTTTCTTGATATATTATATATATATAGACATACATACATACATACATACATACATACGTACATACATACATACGTACATACATACATACATACATACATACATACATACATACATACATACATACATACATACATACATGTATTTTTGTATTTATCACTTTTTTGTATTCCAACGCGAACGTTCGCACGGACTTGATAATTATACGTTATTTTATAAATATTATCGTAATATATGTCAATAGTTTACGGCTAGGAGCTATTCATCAGGAGAAAGAGTATTTCTATTTGTGTGTTGTATGTGTATGTATGTAGGTATGTTCGCTTGCGCTTGCTCGCTTTTTTTTTCTAAGCTTGTATATTATACAATTTACACAATTTTCTCATTTGTATGCATCGAAACACTTATGCGCTAATTTTTTTTCTTTTTTGTCGTTATCATTTTATTTTTTTTTTCCTTTTTTTTTTGTTCTTTTTTGTTCTTATTGTAATTTTTTTTTTTTTTTTTTTTTTTTTTTTTTTTTTTTTTTTTGACGTTCACACGAAACGAAGGCATTGGTTACAAGCATTCACCTTTGTTAAGTGGCTGCGATATCATAAATATATTTGAGTTTACTCTTCCCCCTTTTTTTTCCTATTTTTTTTTCTTTTCATTAATTAATTAATAATAATTAAACGACTATGTTAGTGTAGCGACGTTGGAGATAACACATCATTACGTTCAAAGTTTACGTGTTTTAATAAACGTTAATAATTCGACATAACGATTTAATTATACTTGGCAATTTATAAATTTTTTTTTAAGCTAATAATAAATTGTTGAAAAAAAATCTATCGGTTTATGTCTTGAATATGTACAAATAAAATTATAAAGATGACGCATAAAACCGGAATAAAATAGACATATTATTACAATCTATACTATTATTATTTTAAAATAAATTTCATTATTTTTAATACTAATTGCGAATTATTTACAATTATTATAAGCTCATTATTCGTCGAAATGAAAGACACAAGAGTATTATTATTATTATAATTTTGTTAATTTTAAATACATTTAAATTATTATTAACAATTATTTAAATTAAACATTCTTTTCTAAAGATTAAAAATAATGAAAATTATTCAAAAAATTAATTTTTAATCAATATACTTATATAATAGATTAACGCCTTTAAATTTTTTCCTTTTTTTTTTTTTTTTTTTTTTTTTAAATCACCTTAATCGTTACAATGGTAATTTACCGCGAGAAATATATATTCACAGTTATTTTATTTATTTATGATCAATAAATATTATTTTAATTCAAAAATACTCTTACCGAGTCTATACGTTTAAATCGATCATTACGCGAATTGAAAAATTAATTCAATAAAACCACAAGGTTCACTCATGTTAAATTAATTATCGAAAAACGATAAATGAATGTAATGATGCGTTCAATCAACTCTATATTTATCTTGTAGATTAAATAAATTTTATAATACACTGAAAATATACAACTTGTACATTTTTAATTTTTTTTTTTTTTTTTTTTTTTTTTTTTACTAATCACCTATTTATAATTTTGTCCTATGTAATGCCGCTATGAAACTTTGAATCGATTCGATTCGGCAAAATATTAACAGATTTTAAAGTTTCGCAGCATCGGTGACATTATTTTTCCCCCTTTTTTTTTTCGTACTTACGACTGCAGCCGAAAACGCGATATTATGGCGTTCGCTTTTATATGATCATTCTGGTGTGATATTTTTCAAAATTACGATTTGAGAAATTTTCGTTTGAAGACGCTGCATTCAACTTGTATTAATCTATTAGCTTCTTAGATGAAAAAAAGCTCGGATACATTTATGGCAAAGTTTATAATTTTTCTCATCAATCAAGTATTTACACATCGTTATCCAATGCGTCGACCGAAATGATCCTTTAATAATCGAGCTTGCAAAGTACCATTTTGAGATCATCATAAATAAATCAATTACGTAACTATACACATATAATAAAATAATTCACGCTAACGCGAGTTTCATGCGCAATATTTAAATATGTCAATTGGCATACAGATGCTTATATGCTTCATACGAATATATCATTTTCATTTTTTTTCTTTACATCAAGAAAAAATTATCGTAAAAAGCGCTTTAATCTTTCTTCTTCCTCTTCTTCTTTTTTTTTTTTTTTTTATTTTTTGTACTTCGCCATGTAGTTTTATAATTTTCTAAACTATTTTTTCTATTCTTAATTTTTTATTTATCCGAGAAATAATAAGAGTGCAAAAAAAAAAAAAAAAAAAAAAAAAAAAAAAAAAAAAAAAAAAAATGAACGTATGTGCAATCGTAAACAATATTTTCAGACTACACGTACAGGCAGATGAAAAATACTGCAGATGTAAATAAATGAAACATAAAAAAAAAAAAAAAAAAAAAAAGAAAAAAAAAACGTGTATATAAAAGAAAAATATTAAAAAATGCGAAAACTATTTCCGGTCTGCCTAATGAACGAAGAATCTTGAACACAAAAACACATCTGTCTACTCAGATTTACATGGAACGCTAATAAATACATAAATAATAAACACAAACAAACATCAAAATTAATCAAAAGACAAATAGGAGTATTTCATTGTAGACTGTTTTAAAAAATAAAACTAAGAAAGACTGTAAAATAAAATACAATGATTAGATCGGAGTAATAAAAACGAGCTTTGCACCATATTTAATTAAAAGGCTCTCGAGTGTTCCCATTGTTCTTAAATGTCTCTTCAATATTATTTGTTTTTATTTTTTTTTTCGATGACGTCGCACTTGTTTACTCATTCGCACATTTTTCTCTCTAACACACGCACTCGATCTCCAGGATGAACACCTAATGGCCCAATCGTATAAAATTTCAGCGCTAAAGCGATCGTCACATGATTATATATTATTAATTATTATCTAACACTTAAAAGTTTCGTCGACAAAAAAGGTACCCCAGTATAACAACATTCATTCTCATTCTCATTCTCATTCTCATTCTCATTCTCATTCTCATTCTCATTCTCATTCTCATTCTCATTCTCTCTCTCTCTCTCTCTCTTTTTCCCTCGTTTTTTTTTTTTTTTTTTTTAACTCGTACACGACAACTTTTTATCAAGCGATTTAAAATTTTACCTTTACCTGCGTCATTCGCGCACGTTTTTTTCCCTCTCAGAGCAAGTATCCGCGCAACGTTTTTTTTCTCTATTTAACACAGCTTGTCGTTGGTAATAAATCGGTAGCATTTTATTTAGATGCAGCTGCATCGTCAGCGATAACAATAGCCTCGATGAGAACGGCGAAACTCTTAAACGAAAATTTTTTTTTGGCGATTTTTATTTCAATAATTGTATCGCGATGAGCTTACGAAAATATTTTTGTTAACTCTTTTTATTTTTTAAAAACTCAAACTATCGAATTAGTAGAATTTTAATTCCTTAAAAAAAAAAAATATATATATATATACATATTTCTATATAATTTTGTCGGTTTAATATGATTTAAAATCAACCGTAATAATATAAAAATTTGCATTTTTGTCAAGCTAAATACATCGAAATATATATATATATATTTACATTAAAATAGAAATTCGGTTTCTAAATTATAAAATACGCTAAGTAAAAAAAAAACATTTCACCGACCTAAAAACTATAAAATATCGTATTCTTTCATATACATATTCGTAAGCCAATAAAATAATAAATAAACTGCTCCGATTGATAAATTTCCATAACTTCCTGCTAATCCACTCCGGCAACTTGCATAAAGAGAATGTAAAGGGCGAGACTGGCCCCGGGTACGTCGACGCAATCCTCTACTCATCTGCGTTTTTTCTTCTTCGAGCGATTGGCTTTCTTGGCGGGCAGTGCCCCACCGGCCTGCATAAGCGCCGAGCTCGGCATCAAGCTACCGCCGTTGTTATCGTCGTTATCCGCGATGTTTTTCTCTAAGAGAGCCGAGAGTAGCTGCTCTCGCGGATTGTGCGTAGCCCCGTTGCTGCTCTCTTCCTCGGTATCCATAAGTACGACGCCGCTCGTGTTGGCGTTCAAATCGTCCGAGGAGCTCGAACGCTCGGCCAGCGTTCCGTTTCCCTCCTGCTCGGAGTCGCTTTTTTTTTCCGGTTCTTCGTCGATTTGCTGCTTAACCTTGCCGACCTTTTCGGTTATTTTCGTTATTTCTTCCCTCTTACCCGTCGATTCGTACTTCGTACCGGTCGTTTGAATTCGTTCCTCGTCCTCGACGACAACGTCGTCGTCGCCGTCGTCGCCGTCGTCGTGGTTGTCGTCGTCGTTGTCCTCGGTAATGATTTTACCGATGTCGACGTTTTCTTTATTAGCCTCTTCCTCGTCCTCGACATTTTCAACCCCAAGCATCGGCTTTGATAAGCTCGTTTGTATCTCCTCGGTTTTTGATACGCTGCTGCTTTTGCGCTTTACTATCGAACTCCAAGAATTGGTACTGCTGCTAGTCTGCTGAATATCTTCGGTGCTTTTATTACTCGACGCGTCTTTGTCGATCGGTTCGCACGAAATTTTCGCTCGATCAACGTTATCCAGCAATTGTTGTTGAATGCCGGGCAGTAATTGTGACTGTTGTTGTTTCTTTTGTCGCTTTGACTTTTTTTTTGCGAGCTCCGGTCGACCCACCAGAATCTTACAATCGGGCACCGGAGGATTCGGGAAGCAACCGCTGCTTTTTTCCGCGCGTTCCATCGCATCGATGTCGATTATCTCGACCATATCCGGCAAAGCCAAAGGTTCCTCGAACTTCTCGATCGGAGGCGCGGGTGCAGACGCCGGAGGAGAAGGCAATTCCGGAGCCGGTATAACGTCCGCGTCCATGTTGATAATCTCAACCATGTCACTGGAGGCCGAGGATATCGATGGCTGGCGCTTAGAGCGCGCTCGGGTTTTCTTCGAGTGACTCGATTGCGTTTGAGACTGCCGGTGTTGTTGCTGTTGCTGTTGCTGCAGCTCCATCTCTTGCTCCTTGAACACATCGACGCGTTCTACGCTCTCCTTTGGGCATTTGGTCTCCTTGACGGCCTCGACGGGTACGACGGGAGCGAGCGTCGTCGTAGCTTCTGTCGCGACTTCGGCGGCGCGCTGTTTTTCCTTGCTGCGTTTCCTCCCGTTGCTTCCGACAGCCCCGGAGCTCTTTTTCTCGCTCTCGGAAATGTCGCAGTGTAGCACGTGCTCTATATCGTCGTCCGAGGAGAGCGCGTTGCTGCTCGGCTGTTGCTGCTTTCGCGGTTGCTCCATTGCCGCCGTTAGCTCCTCCTTATCGATGTGCTCGATGTCGTCGTCCGAGGAGGTACAGGTGGTCGAGCTCTTGGCGACGTACGCGGCGTCTATCGGAATCGACAACGCCGCTCGTTCTTGCGTATCCGTGCCTTCGATCATTTGGTAGCCGAGTTCTTTCCCGAGAGCGTGTTTGGCCTCCTCCGCGGCATCGTAAGCGGCGAGGACGACGCTGCGCAATCGGCTCGCCCTTTGCTGGACGACGTTGCTGCAGTCGGGCACCGCGCCTCGCTCCGCGCACAAGCTCGGGCTGTTGGGGACGTCGCGGAACGCGCCGATTCGATCGAGGTCGACCGCGCAGCAGGAGGCCGTGCTCGCCGCCTCGGCGCAGAGCGCCCTGCGCTCCTTCAGCTCCTCGATGCTGTCGTCGGGCACGCTGTCGATGGCCGCTGGCTCGTTGGCCGGGCGCATCTCCGCGCAGATCTCCGTGTGCTCGCGCAGTGTCTGTCCGGACTCGGGGCCCTCCGCTCCGTTACCCGACAACTTACCCTCCTCGGCGCAGATATTCGTCGAGGGATTGGCCGAGGAGGAGGAGGAGGAGGCCGAGGTCGGACAATCGTCGTCTTCGATTGCGGCGGCGGTGGCGACGGTTGTACATGCGGCAGCGTTGGCGGCCACGGCGGCTGCGACGTCTTGCTGGCCTAGGGACAAAGCCTCTTCCTCGTCCGCCGAGACGGTTATCACGGTGCCGAGGGGGTTGACGACCTTAGCTACCGGGTGACCCACCCTTTCAACTACCAAGCGCCTCCCTAGATCAACAGAAAAAACCGTAGGCAGGTATCAGATGTAATTTATCATTTTTTTTAAAGTTTGCTTTTTTTTGAACGAGACTAGGGTGGTAAAAACTATGTTTTAGTTTGGTACGTGAGAATAAGCGATATATAGGGCTTCACTAATGACGATCAATTACATTATTTTCTTTTTTTTTTTTTTTTCTATTTTTTCTATTCTTGAATTGTACTCGATGAACGAGAACGTATAAAGAATCGTGTCTAGTGATTTGAATTACAACTACAGATAAGCTGTTAAAAAAAAAAATTAATAATAATAAATTTCTAATTTTTCAAACTAATTATGAAAAATTTTTGTTACATTTATTGGCAAAAATTTTAACAAAAATTTAAGAAATTGTGTTTATAATAAATATTATTACATAACTCTTTTAATTTTCAAAATTTTTTGTACTCAATCTATATTAATATTTTAGTTATATATTTTCAAGTTCTAATTATGAAATTAATTAAAAATTTTTTTTTTTTTTTTTTTTTTTTTTTAATTATTTGAGGATTTATAAAGTTATTAAATATTTTTAATATCTCATAATTTATTTTATTTCAATGATAAAAATTAAATCTAAAATGTTAAACAAAGCAAATTGTTAATAAAAAAAAAAAAAAAAACTAAAAACAAATATTTTGTAAATGATTTTATGTAGATGTCCTTTATTTTAAGGATTTGCTAATAATGACAATAAAAACCAAAAACTAATAATTAGTCAATATTCATTATATAAGCATTCCAAAAGTCAATACGACGTTTGTCCAAATAAAAGAAATAATGAAATGTATCATGATGTATATGTATTACATGTCAACAACCAAGCCACTAAAATCTTTAATTTATTTTTTCTTTTTTTTCTTAAAATTTAATTTGAAAAAAGTTTTAATTGCAAGCACAAATTTATATATAGAATTAAAAAAACAAGAAAAAAAAAATGAATAAAGCTGAAAGACGTTGGCTTATTGATGTGCTGCATTCGTCTCTGCCCTACCGATTGACTATAAAATTAGCCGAGGATATTAGGATTAAAAAAAATAATATTGAAAAAATATAGAGCCACTGCCATAGAGGCACATTAATAAAATATAGTGATTTCCTACAGAGCCCAGGCAATCGCTGTTAGTGAAATACGCTTGTGTATAATATAGATATTTTTATGGAGAAAAAAAAACGTTTAGAAAGGTGCAATAAAGATACCTGCCTTCGGCTAGTTCTGTGTTCGCGACTTATGATATATCAAAATGAAAAACAAAACAACAAAAAAAAAAAAAAAAACAATTAGCCACCATCCTCAACCACGTGCAGAAGGAATAACTGTCGCCACACTGTTTACGTATTTACATTGAGAGAGATGTGCTAAATACTGTGTGATCCGCTATTGAGTAGAGCTTTGCAATGTTATCTAATATACATTTAATCATTTATTTAGCTCTTAATTTTATGTATAGATAATTACAAATAATTATAAAAAAGATTTTCTTAAATTATGTTGAAATAAAATTGTATACAATTATGTATTATTGCATTGGCTGAATGAAAAATAAATATAATAAACTTATATATATATATAAAGAAAGAATAACTAAATATTACTACAAATTGACGTGTACTGCGTGTAATGTCAAAATAAGGAAAACTCAACAATGACACAGAATAGCAAAATTTTCAAGATAAAAAAAAAAAACATGCATAAGTTAAAATACACATAATGTAGTATTACACGGGTTATGTATGGCAATTTTCTTAACTTGTATGTATTATGAATAAAAATATGCTTCAGCATCGAATATGTTTTAGTAAATTTAAATATTATTGCAATGTACGCGTCAAATTGTGACATTTTATAACAAAACGTACCTGCAACTCGATGAGGTGTTGAAGAAGTTTCCAACATTGCTTCAGCAAGATCTTCTCTCAACTGATTCTCACCACTTTCAGCAATACCCATATTTCCATGATTCAAAGTATCTCCATAAGCTTCTACAAATCTCGGTGATTGCTCGTAACTGCCTAAGTTTAAGGATTTATGAATTAAGGAATATAAAATTATTTAAAATTTTAAATAAATGGAAATGCCTACTTCCAGAACCGTCGATAACTACCGGTACCAATGGTCTACTCGTTGCATGCGGCATGTTTACGGGATTAGATCTTGCGGGACGTGAACCGCCTGCCATGCCAACTTCAACAGTTTCAGCCTCTACAAGATTAGCCGCCACTCTAAAAATAATACAATAAATAATACATTTAAAAAAGTTGTAAAATTTGAAGATTTTAATATAATTTTACATTATTTAAACGATAATAGGAAAACAAATTAAATTTACCCGCTAGGTGCATTATAAGTTTTAAAAACAAACTGAGGCCCCATCCATAGACGACGATGAGGTCCAACATGAGTAAAGATTTCCACCTGACTCAACCATCGACTTTCGTTGCTATTTAATTGCTGCTCGTTCGATGAAGTTACAGGGACTCCCAGTAATAGGCTGGAAGGCGGCAACGGAGGAACAATATCTGCAGAGCTTGTGGTTCGTAAAAGTGGCCACTGTCCTTTTGCTTCCACTTCTAATTCGATAGGTGTCTTATCACATATTTTTTCTTTAGGCACACCTATATTACAACAAATCAAATATAAAAATCAAATAGTAAAAATAAAAAAATTAATAGTAATAAAAAAAAAAAAAAAAAAAAAAAAACGTGATATACCGGCAGCAGGTTTTGGCTCTAAATCATACTGAATCATATTGCCATGACAGGCCATTATGAAGAGAGAATCAACAGCTCGTTTCGATAATTTATTTGCAGAGTCACGTTGTGCGTAAATCCAGGCTCGCGGTGGTGCGAAGCAAGCGCAGATTTTCAATGGTAAAGCCGTAGCATCGTCTGAGTGCAAACGCTGCCTTTGCTGTGTTCTAAAATGAACAATTTTTTTTTTGTTTTTTTTTTTTCATTAATGAGAAGTGAATTATTGAAAAAATTATAATATTGTTAAATTCATTCATATTTTATAATGAATATATATTGTGTAAAAATATCAAACATAAATAAGAAAATTTATTTTAAGAAAAGGTATATCTGAAATTATACTTCAAAATATTTTTGAGACAGTTCAGCGACCTCTCTCACATTGACGACCGTATCGTATTATTGATAAATTAATAATGTAACGTGTTTACTCTTATATATATTTCTTTAATGATACCATAAATACTCCAAACTTAAATAATTAATTTGAAAAATTTTTATTCATTTCAATATATTTAGTAAAAGTGTAAAAGAATTTTTTTTTTGAATAAATGTATATGTAAAAAATATTATAACATAATATAATAACATATAAGATTAGATCAAACCAATATAACGCATCTTTAATGGCATTTAAAAAACGCATTTCGTATTTTTGTATTTATAATGTTAAAATACGAACATATAAATCTGTTACCTTGGTTGTGCTTGGACACTAGCTTGATTGAAACTCGGTGGCTGCCAAATTTGCGCCAACGGACGTAAAATCGTCGGATGCGGATAGGGCGGCAATCTTGGATTTGTATATGGATAAACAAACAAAGGCAACTCGGCGTGAGACGGCGAGTGTGACCTTGTTCCATCATCGGTGAGGCCCGCGCTCTTGTGGAACCTCGACAGTCGATTCACTACGTGCGGAGACGAATGCGTCCGTACGCCAACGGGTCCACCATACGGGGCGACGGGGAAGACGTGCGTCGTACCTCTAACTGTCGAGATGGCAGCCCAACGCGCGTCGCTCGAAAACGTCATATCTTGAACTTTGGCTGCTGTGTTGCCTCTGTGAAGCACGTAAAGATGATGCACAGCGGCAAAACTCGGTCCGCCGGGGTGTGGCTGTATCCTGAAAATCCATCGTATTGTTATAATTTTTTTCTGATCTACTAAATAATTAACCAAATCTAAAAATAATCGTCAAACTATTAACGAAAAAATACATTTTGAATGATAAAAAATGTTACATCGTTTTATTTTTTTTTTCTTTTTTTTTTTTTTTATAAAATGAATTGAAAATTTTTAAATTAAGTAATAAGTATCTTTAAAGTAAAGTAAATGTCACATTAATCATATATTTTAATAGCTTATACCTGAAGACATGAAAATCGTGACCGCGCTTATCCGCCGTCATGAGTAATGCACCGGTCTGATCAAAAGTCATGGCGACGATGGCGTCGCTATGAGCTGTAAAATGTGCGACTACGGTTTCAATGTTTGCATCGTCGGTCTCCTTTTCCTCTTTGGCGGCCTGAAGATCGAGGATAGTGACGACTCCCGCCTGAGTGGCATCCGATGAGTTCGAATTATTGGCCGTAGTCATCGGAGATACGGAATTACCCGTAAGACTCGAGGCAACTGTCTCACCGAGACCACGAAGACCCTTACCCAAAGATTTTGCAGCATAGAGTACCGTCGCCGTGTAACTTGAAACGCCCTCACCTTCACTTCCACCGCTACTTCTGCGCCCGGGAATCAGCTTTTTCTCGCTGGAAGTCACGTTAAAATGTGCATATATTATTTTGATATTCAAAAGTTACACTTTACGTTTTACATAATTTATAACCATTTAAAAAATAATTAAAATACACTGTCAACATAAATAATTAAAAAACTGAGGCAAAATATTAATAATTTATTGTTATAAAAAAAAAAAAAAAAAAAAAAAAAAAAAAAAAAATGCATCAAGTTATCATAACTTGTAAAAAAACTAATGATACAAAAATATTTACCTGTACGCGAGCCACCTAGTACCAAGAGCTACCGGATTTGGATTGGGCCCAGTGCTGAGATAGCAAGTCGTAATTGTAAGTACATCTTCGAGAGTCTTGGCATCGAAAACGGCTATACGCTCGGGGAAGGTGACTACAATGGATCGCTTATTAGCGTGCACGTCGCACACGGGAGTTTTGAATTTTATGCTCTTGACCTGCTCGCCCGTCTTCAACGATATAAAGCTAATGCTACAAAATTGCGGGCCCGGGCCCGCCGAGTCGCATATCGCTACCATCGGTCGTTTTACTTTAAACAAATCTTCGCGCTCTTTATCGTCGCATTTGGGATTTGGCAGGATGCGCAAGGTGCGCACCATACCTTGTCGCCAGGATAGTACTTCCGTAGCCTCGCCAGATGCAGCGATTAGCCATACCTTAAAATTATAGCGAATTTTGTAATAAAAATGACTTACAAAAATGTATAATCAAAATTGAAATCTTGTAATTGATAATGAGAAATAGGTGAAAGTTTATTTTACGAAAGCTAAAATGAAAAAAGTCATTAAAATATAATTAATCTCGTTACTTTAAATGAATTAAACATAAGCGAAAAATAATAATGAATAATTATTTTTATCTATTTAAATTTATTAAATTATTTTATTTAAATTACTTAGATTACTTATATTTTATTTACATAAAATAATTAATCGCTTAACATATTGTTCAAATAAAAAATTTTATTACTAAGTATTTTATTTTATGTCACCAATAAAAAAGTAAGCATTTAGCTACTGAATCATTATACCTGTACTCCAGTGGTGTAACCCAGGACTAATAACAAAGGTGGTACACTGGACCCTTCATTGTAATCAGGATAAAATGCTGAATCATTCACATCTGCATACTCAAATCTAGCCCATGTTATGGATTCTCTGTTATCTGCATTTGGTGCACTACTAGTATATGCCTAGAATAAACAAATACAAAATTAAGTTATAAAAATGTCAGTAAACAATAACGAATTATCTAAAACAATCTTTTTTATTTTACCTGTGGTACAATGTCAATGATAATTCCAGCTACACTATCTATAATAGATTTATCCCTGATGGGCTGAGGAGAAACAACCTGAGCACCCTTGTGCACACCTGTCCTTCTAGGTGAATCCGCTGACATTGTATCTCGAGGCCTTTTTCATGTAAAATCAATGTCCTCCTATAAAAGACAAAACATCACATCGCTGCACAATTATTTTAACATAAACATTGACGCCATTGGCGTTTAAAGCTTTTATTACAAAGGTTAGCTGCTATAACGACGGATAATAATGCACATTTTTTTTCTTTGGCCATTGGCCCTGCTCTATGTACACTTTCAAGTTACACAATTTTGTTCACGCAATAACAAGACGCCAACTAATAGACAGAAAAATGAGTAAACCAAAGAAAGAAGAATCGGCTAACTACCTTACAGGCAGAGTAGCTCAACGACGACGAGATACACAGCTGTTTGCCCCCTCTACAACTGCCCTTGTCTTTCTCTTTCTGGCGCTCTCTCTTTATATACTAGCAAAATATCTACCGCGCTTTCTTTCGCAGCTGCTGTTTTGTCCTTCTAACTATTGCTGACCTTTTCAGAAATCGCGAAAAACTTTGCCGAAAAGTTAAAATAGTCAACTAGACGCATATATTTCGCAGTTCGAATCTCGGAGTAAATTAACTCTGTCGCGTCACACAAAGCCCAGAACAACAGTCGTGCGCAGAGGGAGAAAGAAAGAGAAAGATAGAGAGATACATTATGTACGCAGAGTTGACGAGTGGCAACAAAGGAATATATGTACATATATATTTTGATTCCACCCTCGTTCGTAATTCACATTGTATCAACTTGCAAAAACATAGCACAGAGAAAAATACACTTACCAAATTATTATTTGGCCTCTCGATTCAGGTATTTACTGCTGCTGGAGCAGCGTACACTCGCAACACTTTCCTTACTGCGTCTTCATTATTCGCAGGGAAAATATTCGTCAACACTAGCTCGGTCTCTTGCTTGCACGCAAAAGCATTCACACGCACACGACACGACTCAACTATAAGATGATGATTTGCTCGAGCGGAGAGCAAATGCCTCTCCTCTGCTCCGCTCAGTTCCGATCAGACGCAAACACTGGCTAACGCTCGCTATCGTTCTCCGTATTCGCTGTTACTTTGCCTCCCTCTACTGCATCTGTGAATGTGTGTATTTTTGTGTACACACACACACACACACACACACACACTTATTTGCTCTCGCAAGATACCAACACTATGTGTGCGCATGCGCAGCGGCAGTTTGATATTTTTATGTTTGCGCTGTACGTATGTGTGTACATCTATGTGTTATTGCGTTGGAAAATTGTGCATCGTGTAAGTGCCTAGAGATTAAAAATTTCTTTCCCTTTCCACTGCGTTTTCTTATTCTTTAAAGCTCTATCAAAACATAATGAACTGTCAAAACGAGTGTTGACTACCAGCTACGACTGTAATGCTTATGCCTTATATGCGTATGTTAAGTCACGACAATCAGCTGATGAGCTCTTTTCTTCTCTCTCTCTCTCTCTCTCTCTCTCTCTCTCTCTCTCTCTCTTTTCTCCCTATAGTGTTCGATAAATAAGTAATATACGGATGAACAAAATTTATGTGCAGAAAGTAATCATAGTATTCTCTTATTATTATTAATTTTTGTTAAATTAGTTGAAATGTTTGGTTATTTTTATAAGTAAGATGGAAATATTAAGAATGGAGTTGAAATAAAATTTAAAAGTATTTTCGAGTATCAGATGCGCATTATTAAAATGAACTTTCTTGAATGTTATAACATTACGAAATTAATTATATATGTGTTCGACTAAAATTAAGAATTTGTAAAAATCTTAATATTCCTAGCAATTCAAACTCAAGTTTACACAATAAGAAAATTCTTTTTATTACAATTTAGCAATCAATTTTGTAAAAAACACTTTTTTATTTACTACATCCATTATAATAAATTTCAAAATCGAACATTAACAGGTTGTTACGCATAGAAATGAAAAATGGAGTTTGTATTATTTTTTGTAATTCTTGTGGCTACGACGTCGTTCGTTAATTCTTATGTGAATGAAAAAAAAAATTTTTTGTTCATAATCGTCGACGATTTGAGACCAGTTCTCGGATGTTACGCCGATGCAAAAGCTCACACACCTAACATAGATCAGCTCGCACAGCAGAGTGTTATTTTTGACAAAGCATACGCACAGGTGATGATGATTATTTCATTTATTAGAGATATATTATTTAAATTTGACTTTACTGTTTATAATATTTATATTTTCTTTTGAATGTTTCGTTGGCCTTAACGAAAAATGAAAATTTGAAGCAATGTATAAGGAAATGCTTTATTTTATTTCATGAAAATCACAGCAAGCACTTTGTGCTCCGAGTAGAAATTCGCTTTTGACGAGCAGGCGACCTGACACATTGGAGCTCTACGATTTTTATAGTTATTGGCGTCATGACACCGGCAATTACACGACTTTACCTCAGCATTTGAAAAACAACGGCTACACAACGGTATCGCTGGGCAAGATCTTTCATCCGGGTAATTTGTTCATCACAAAAATGTCATTGTCCTTTCATCCTTTAAAGAAAGCCAATGTAGCAAAGAAAATTTTGTTCATTTTTTTTTGTCTTTTTTAACGAACGTGTAAGTATCGTTTGCTTTTATTCAAAAAAAAAAAAAAAAAAAATTGAAGTTTATCGACGCACATTTTGTTCGTTAATACATTAAACATTAAACAACAATTATTGAAAATGACACTTAATAACGATATCGAAATTTTGAAAATTAAACCTTTCAACCATCGAAATCAAATCGACAGGTGCAAGCAGCAATTTCAACGACGATAGCCCATACTCATGGAGTATAAAACCTTTTCATCCGTACACAAATCGTTATAAGGATGCACCAGTTTGCTCGAAAAATAACTCATCACCGGCTAAAAATCTTGTAAAACAATGATATTTATTACAGAAATCGGCAGCTCTAATCAAAATATTTCTTTTCCTTTTTTTTTTTTTTTTTTTTTTTTGTTTTTTTTATAATAAAATTTCAATTTTGATCATTATAATTTTGCTTGAAATTAAATTATGTTATGCTTTTAATTATCTAAGATTTGCTTTGTTATATATATTGTTTGACTTGACAACTACCGATGTTATCTATTGCATGCGAGTTTTCTTATTCTTCACCTTGATGATCTGGGACATGCTGCATATCTTTTTTTCTGTAAATAGATTTTTCTTTATATTCTATTTCAGCTTTACTATGAATTTTATAAATAAGTTTTGCAAAATTGTCTATTTTTATTTTACGCTTTTATTTTTTTCTATTATATAAATAAAAAATATTAAATTCATTTGCTCAATAATTAATATTATATCTATAAAATACTTAAGTATAAAGATAGAAATAAATAAATATATATAGATTAATATAAACACATATAACAAGTGTGTAGTTATAATCTTCACTTTAAATAGTTAATAATTTTTAACAGAGCTTACAATCATTTTTATTATATATATATATATATATATATATATATATACAGATATGCCCAGTCCGTGTATCTTCGATGCCAAATGCAACATTACCAGACATCGAAACCTTGAAAGCGGCTAAACGATTTTTAAAGGATTATCGACGTGACAAGCCTTTCTTTTTGGCTGTTGGTTTTCAAAAGCCTCACATTCCTTTCAAATATCCGAAACGATATTTAAGTAATTATTATTTTGTTTTATTTATTAATGATTTATTTTTCTTTTTTTTTTTTTTTTAAATAAAGTAATCAACATAGTAATTACGATGGAAAAATATGTTCTCAAAATATGTTCGATTCAAGTAGAATAATCTCTTCAAAGAAAGTCACGACTTTATGTTTATTTACAATATTTGTATATTTTACTATTTTAAATTTTACATAACATGACAAACTCGTATTTTCCCAACGTAAAGAATATTATATAGAACTTTAGCATATGTCGCATTAAGTAGAATAAATATGTTTTCACGATATCTTAAAATTTTGTAGAATTTCACTCTTTTGAGAAATTTTCTCTCCCAATTAATTACGAATGGCCAAAAAAAGTTAGTAACGTCGCTTACAATACGTGGATGGATATCCGTCGTAGAAGTGACGTCGAGAAATTGGAATTAGAATGTCCATGGCAAAAGATACCGAGTGAGAAAAAGTTACATACGTTTTATCATCGAAAATCTAAAATAGAAATATTCTTCTTACTACATTATGAAAATTAATGAAAAAGTTTTTAAAAAACATTGTATTTTTAGAGAAGTTTGGAAAAAAAATCATCCAGTCGTATTATGCTGCTGTATCTTACGTCGACGATCTCATAGGAAAACTTTTGAGTGAATTGGATACTTTAAGAATTCGTAAGAATACGATAGTTGTCTTAACTTCCGATCATGGTAAGTAACATGAAAATTTTATAAAGAAATGTACTTATAATTTTTACAGATTTATGTAAAGCAGAAGAACATTTTTTTTTATAATTCATATATTTAGTAACGATTCTTTCTATGCAGACGTAATTTCTTTCACAATTAACATTAATTCTGTAATTTTAACTGATACTCAACAGACACTTGTTTCAAAACATAAAATTAATATTTATTGTTTTTTAATCCATAGGTTGGTCTTTGGGCGAACACGCTGAATGGGCAAAATACAGTAATTTTGAGGTTTCTCTGCGGGTCCCGTTAATCGTGTCGATACCAAACGTTACTTATCAATCGAACGATAATTTAAAATTGCCCGACGATGGTAAAACGTTATCTCGGTGCAATAATCAAATTAAGAAAAACTACCAAAAGAATGACAAAATCATTGACGATATAGTTGAGCTATTAGACATATTTCCAACTATAGCTGAACTTGCGGGTGTTCCCATTCCAAAATGTTCTCCGCAGAAAATTAACGCTACGATGACGGATCTTTGTACCGAAGGTTCCTCATTGGTACCCTTAATTGAAACTTCGTTGAAATGCAAAGTACGTTTTTAATTGCAATTTTTTATTACGTGATAATAAAATACTTTTGATTGCATTAAAATTATTTAAAATTGTAACATGTGCAAAAATAATCTCGAATCTTTAATTTAAATTTATCTTTGGGGGGGGGGGGAGGGGGGAGATATACTTAGGATTTTTGAAAAAATCGAATTTTTTGTTCTGCATTTTCTAAAAGTAGTGCATTTCAAACGTATTCTGTGAAAATTTCAGAAAAAAAACAACTGTTATTTACGAAGATATAGAAGTTGGAACGGAGTCGTCTCCAGCGCATGATAGTAGACAGGTAGCGGCAGCTGCGTGCTTGACTACCTGAGGGATTACAAAGGCCTTTAATGTACCTTATAAATATATATAGGTCACAATAAAGGTACAATATATATATATATTGAATACCTGTTCAATTTTTAAATAGTCTAACCCATATTATAATCACAGATAACTATGATTCGGTTGAAAAAATGAAAAATGCCATTTGGGCTGCGTTTTATCACAAAAGTTCAATGAACCGTATTTAAAGCCGTAGCATGACAAGTGTCCATCAGATGCTGACTCATGGTGCAAATATCAAAAGGCGAAGGCGGAGAATAACTTGGCGTATTTCAAACACGATTGCGCTGACTTGCCGGAAGAAGTTTTAAATGCCATAAAATCGATTTACGAAAGTCTTACAAGCGACGAATTGTTGCAAAGATGCATTGGAGGATTAACGCGGAATAACAACGAAAGCTTTAATCAAAGCATCTGGAAGATCTCGCCGAAAACGTTACCTGCGAGCCTTACTACCGTCAGCATAGCCGCCTATGTTGCTATCTGTACATTCAATGTGGATACACGAGGGCTATTATCCATTTTCGATGCGATGGGGATTAAATTGGGACCGCACGCACACGAATACGCGAAACAAGAAGATTGCAATCGAATCGGCTCGGCTAACCGTCGTTAATTAGACAGCACTCGAGAAGCAAGAATAGCTCGCCGACGTCGTAAAATTTCTACTGAGGCCGCCAATAAAGAAGGAACATTTTATAGTGCTGGAATAGACGATTCACTGTAAGTTGAAAAAAAAAAAATATTTAATATCTCCATGTAAATCGTTCTCAAAACTTTGAACGCATTTTTTCTCGAAACCATGTTTTAGAAATCGATGATCACTATAGCTCGAGAAAGACTTAACTTATCGACTTGAAATTTTGTACACTTTTTCTATATATATATATATATATATAAATCCTCTGTTTGGACGAAGAATTTTTTTTGTGCGGTGAACATTTTTTTTTTTTTATAACCGAAAATGTGAGCAAAATTTTAGTAAAAAACAAAATTTTGACTGTCAACATCCTCCATTTTATAAAATATGAAAATTTTTCAAAACCCTTCGTTCAATCAGAGAATTATACAATTATCTAATAATCCCGTTTTTTTTTTTTTTTTTTGATTTCAGATGATCCAGTCATGAGTAGCGGTGATCACCGCAAAACGTTTTTTTTTTTTTATGGACCCTATGCAAATGTACTATATCTTGCACGTTTTTTAATATTTTGTTATAAAAAAATTATGAGATATAGTTAAAATATATATCTTTTATAAGGAAAAAATTTGTTTTAATTTATTTGAATACTTTGCCAAAAAAAATTCCCGAAAAAACGCTTTTTTTTTGACGCTCCAAGTGTATATCCCCCCTTAATCATTATAAACAGCAATTATAAGGGGTTTGAGAATTCTTGAAATAATTTTTCAAAAATAACCAAAATTTATGTTTTATTGCGGATTTACTTTTTTAAATTATTAATTTACGAATATTTAATTTCTTTTTATTAAAATAAATCACTCGTATTCGGTGTCTTAATTTTATATTTATATCATTTCAGCCGAAATCATGGAATAAATTTGCTATTAGCCAATACCCAAGACCAGGAATAGAACCCACATGTAATCCTAATAGTGATGAGCCACGCCTTAAAGATATTACTATCATGGGATATTCATTGCGAACAATCCAATATCGTTATACAGTTTGGGTTAATTTTTCAAATGTATCAAAAACGCCAAATTGGCAAAAAATTTTAGCAGAAGAATTATACGATCATAAAAATGATTTTGAAGAGAATTGGAATATAGCCGGATTAAAAAGTTCTTTTCAAATTAAAAATAATTTAAAGAACTTATTGATAACAACTGTACAAAAACAATAAAATTAATAGAAAATTTAAAAAATCATTCAACTTATTGATATAAGTTTTAAACGTAACCATATTATTTTTACAATAATTTTCAAATTACATTTTCTACGTAGATATTCAGTATTGCTTAAGTTCTTGTCACAATTTTTTTTATCTCACTAAAACAATCAACCTTGATTGTCTCAATAGTCATATAAAACTATAATTTTTCGATAAAACGATATAATCAAAACAATTAATGATCTTGACTAAATGATCATTAACTGAATCATGTTTATCTTATCTTATTACTGAATTTTATTTATTTTAACTAAATCATTGTTTAATCTATTCCTTATTAAGAATGCTATTTATTATTAGAAGCAGAGAGTTTTGTCATTTAACAATTACAAATTTATCGTTCCATTGTTCCAATCAAACCAAAAATCAGAGAAAATAAATTTTTTAAACAAGGAGGAAATAATAAATGTTTAATTTTTTTTAGTCTTTTCTACATTTTTTATTGAATTTAAAATACAATACCAAGTAAAAAGTGATTATTTTGAAATATATTTAAAATAAGTATTGACACTTATAAATATTACGCTGATGTTTTAATCTATAAAATTATTTATAAGAGTTAGGAAAATGAAAATTCAAAATTATTTATAAATTAAAAAAAAAAAGTATAAAGAAATGTTATTTATTGTTGCTTCTTTACTTTTTACAGATTTTGAAATAGATTATTCAAAAAACTTTTAAATCATAATGAATATTCGAATTATACATTTTACATTTGTGTTAACTTAAAAATACACACACACATATATATATATACATATATGCTTATTATTTTAAAGGAAATAAAGAAAGACTAACTAGAAACTAAAAAAATTATATATAATTTCGCAGTAATAAGGATGCATTAAGCATTGGATAGTTTTCTTTAACTTAAAAGCAATCTTATCGATTATAAGAAATTTTTTCCATGATAAGTTGAAAATGTTACTGACTATATACATCGAAAGTAATAACTTCCTCATAAAATTTTGTGCAATTTTAGAGTATTTCTTCAACTTTCTCGTGAGAGGAAGTTTAATTAGTTTTTTTTTTTTTTTTAAATTATAAATATTAATCGTTAACAAAGTTGGTAATTTAAAGCTACCCATAGTTAACTGACATCCTGTGGCATACTAATTTAAAATTTTCTATTACAGCTTTAGTAAAACACAATTTATTCTACTTCTACTTACATAATTTAATTACTATTTACAAAAATGACAATATTAATTTTAATAGGAATAAAAAATTATCGCTAATTTATATGCTTTACATTCATTCTTTTTGTATATTATTAATATTGGAAGCAGGATCATTACTAGGTGGTTTAATTTGTTGATCATTAATTATCTGTAACAAATATTAAATTTTTTAAGTTTTTATTAAGTTGAAAATTCTATACAATATTTTGTTCAAAAATTACTTACCTCAACATCATCATTTGTTTGCATAGATTGCATCTGAGCCTGTTGCTGTAACTGCATGGGAGTTGGCATCTGATTCATATTCATCATTTGATTGTTCATTGACAAATGTTTTGGTGGTCGTCCTCTACCAGAGTAAACTGGCATATGATTAACTCCTTGATAATTCATTTGAGGCTGATTTAACAAATTCATTAATTGATTTTGTTGATTAATTTGTTGTTGTTGCTAATATTTTATACAAAAATAAAAAAGGAAAATTAAAGAAACCATTAAACGAAAAAATATAGAATAGAATATAGTAGAAAAAATAAAAAATAAAAAATAAAAAATAAAAAATAAAAAATATAAAATAAAATATAAAATTTTAAATAAAATTTCAATAAATCTTACATAAGTTTGTGTATTAAGCATGTTTTGAGCTGGCATGTGTCCCATTCCGAAAGGATTCAAAGTTTGATTAACAGCTTGTTGATCAACAAAACGATACATATCATACATAGCTTGTCGTGCTACAGATTCAAGATGTTCTGGTAGTAAATTCGGATACTACAAACGGAAATTTTTTTATTTATACAAATTTAACATATATAATAATTAATTGAAATTAACTTAAAAATACAATTACATCTTTTTGAATTAAAAGCTTTATACTCTCCAACTCTGGGAAAGAATTTACATTCATCAACAATGGATTAAATCCTGTATTACCCATAACCATTTGACGCTTTCCTTGTTTTTCTTCTTCATATTCTATCCAAGCTTGTTTTCGCTCTTCTTCGTCTAATTCCTCTTCTTCCTATTTAAGGCAATAATTTATATAAAATATATGAAAATTACAAGAGATAAAATAAACAAAAAAGTAAGATAATAACTATTTACCTTATTTTCAAGTAAGGAGTCATGTTCGTGATAATTGTAAACGAAATCTTTGTATTTCAGAAAAATTTCGGCCAATAACCGATCTTTAGGCAAATTTAAAACTACAGATTTACCTTCATAAGATTCAAATTGATATAACTCTGCCAAATCATTATTACTATAGTGCCGTTCTATTTGTTGTTCGTCCACAACTCGGCAAGCTAACGACAATTTTGTTACTTGACGATTATAAATTTTTTCTTCCATCGTTCCAGCAGCAAGAAAACGGTAAATGTAACATGGTTTTTTCTGTCCAAATCTTTTGTACAAAATAATTCATTATTTCAGACATATGAATATCACAAATAGTAAGTAACATAAGTATTTGCTATAAATAAATAATTTTTCAACAAATAAAATTTTACCTGTATACTCTAAAAATACTCTGTACATCATGAGATGGATTCCAACTAGCATCGAAAATTATAACTCTGTTTGCTGCAGTTAAATTTATACCTAAACCACCAGCTCTTGTAGATATTAAAAATAGTCTGGCGCGTGTATTATTAGGATTATTAAATATTTTACACCAGGCACTACGATTTTCAGCAGAAGTTGAACCATCCAATCTAAAGTAATCCAAACCAAGAGACCAAGAGCCACTATGATTATCCAAATGCTCGGCTTCTACATCATTTTGAGTTTCTTGATCAATCAAGTTTAAAAATTGTTCTATGAGTGTTAAAGAATATAGTGACTGAGAAAATACAAGGCTGAAAGAATAGAAAAATTATATTAATCATAATTAATTAAATAAAGATTTATTATATTTATGATGTATAAAACAAAATCTATGTAAATGTAAAAGTAAAATATAAAATTTATGAAATAAATTTTCGTAATCATTAATGTAATAAACTTTACATGAAAAATTCGGTCACCTACATTTTATCACCAATCTGCTCACTTTCTTTAAGAATACCAAAAAGAAGAACAAGTTTTGTTGAAATACGTAAATCTTCAAAATGTTCTTCTTCCAGAAATTTCGACCACCAAGCTGATTCTTCAGCAGATTCTTGTGGAGTAGGAACTGGTTCTGGTTCTTCTACAAGGCATATAATTTATATTGTTTATAATTTATTAACATTCAAATTCGATAATATTTAAATATTCTACCTTTCGCATTTAATCTAGCGCTTCTAGTTTTAACAGTTCTTTTTTCATTTTCCGAATCGATACATTGAATATCACTGTTATCATCGCTATGATAACTACTAATACTGGATTCGGAGTCACTATCATCATCAATAAAATCTTTTAAGGAACCTTCTGAATCACTAGCCTCTAAACGTTTCTTTTCATTCGCTCTATCTATTTTCGCAGCGTTTAAACGCAATACATATGGATGCGTCCAAATACGTTGTAGCTCTTGAAAATCAGCAAATAATGATCCATTACGTTGACCATATCGCCTGCACAAGAAATATTAGAAAAATTAGAAAAATAACGATTTGAATTTTTATCTTTGATAGTATAAAATAAGAAAATAAGAAAATATAAAATTATAAATATAAATAAACATAAAATTTTTGTAAATCTTTTCCAAAAAATGAAAACAAGCAAATTTATATATTTTAGTATTTTAAAAATAATTTCAAAGAATTTTAGATTTTAGTTATAAATAGAAATGTTTTTACACACCTTGCAAAATTATCTAGATAATGTTGATACATTTTAATTTGTACTTCCGATAAACGTACAAATATGACATATTCTTGTTTCGGTGGCAAAAACGGTGTAAGAACAGAATAATCAAATCTTTGAACACTACCCTCAAGCATTTTATGCAATACATGAGCTCTTTTCTTCATTAATTTAACATCGTAAGGTGTTGAATCATCAAATTGGCCATTAGTTATAGGATTAACGAATCTGTTTAAAAATTCTTTCTTTGTACCAAGTAAATTGGGTTTGACAAATTGAACCATGCAATGATCTGAAAATAAATATAAAATATTTTATTTTGTGTATTGATGCATTAAGATATACACAATAACTTTTTTCAATGCTCTTTTTTTTTTTTTTTTTTTTTTTTTTTTTTTTTTTTTTTTTTTTTTTTTTTTTTTTTTTTTTTTTTTTGTTAATTAATTTCAAAGCAGTATTTTTTAACAAAACTGTATAAAAAAAGATAATTTGTTTTTTACACATTAATAATTTTAATGAAAATTTATATTTAGTAAATTTCACATAAAAATTTTTTCGTATATAAAAACATAACTTACATTCTTTAAGATTATTTTGTAAAGGTGTTCCAGTTAGTACAATTCGCCTTTTACTGTTTACAAGTTTCATTGCTTTACTAAGTGCTGAATCTTCATTTTTTAATAAATGACCCTCATCACAAACTATAAGATCAGCTCCAGGTTTAACAAGCGATCGCGTGATAGATTCTTGCATGGCTTTTTTCATTTTTTTTCCAGTACTAGTCAAATTTCGGAACATTTCATAACCAATAATTAATACACCTCCAGTTTTTTGCCAACTTTGTAACTGATACTTCCTTTCATTATTTTTCTTTGATCTTAAAATTATAATAAAAATAATTAAAATAAAATTTTATTAGCAAGTTTTTAATTTTATTTCCAACTTACTTGGTTAATTCATAAATTTCTATATCGTCGCCATTTTTTACATATTTTAACCATATTTTGAATTCATTAACCCAATTTAAGACCGTACTTAAAGGGCAAACAATCATTACTGTTCTGACTTTTGTTTCATCGTAAGTAAGTAGAGTATGTACTAATGTCACAACTTGAAAAGTTTTTCCAAGACCCATACAGTGAGCTATGATGCAGCCAGATCCTTCCGATTTTTCTATTTGCTTCAAAGATTCAAAACAAGCATCCCACATAAACTTAATACCTTTAGCTTGATGAGGTTTTAATCGTTTCACCAATTCTTCATCTACAACAACAAGTTCTTGCTTTGTTTCTTCATCAAAATCTAATACTAATTTATCAACCTTTGCTTCTCCAGCTAATCTGGTCTCATACATTTCATTAAACTAAAAATAAAAAAAATTGTAATAAATGTAAATTATACACTTAATTTCTTTTGTAAAATATATATTTTGGATGAAAATAATTAACAATTCATACATTGTATGCATTTCAAATATATTATGATCAAATAAAAATAAAATAAAGAAGATTTTCCACAAAGTTGCACCAATTATGTTTATTAAATAAGTGATGTGAAAACGAATTTTTGCTAACCAATCTTTGTCGTTCAGCAATACGTTTTAAGCGGTCCTCTTCATCTTGTGCGGCTTTTTTAGTATCGTCAGCAACATGCTTATCTTTCAAAACTTTACGAATATTTTTTCTACCTTTATTTGGTGAATCTTGATCGTCACTACTATTACTATCACTGGCTGTTTTCTTAATTCGCTTTCTCTTTGATTTCGTTCTAATTTGATTAATAGTATATCAGTTTATTTATTTATAATTTATTTAATTAAAAATATTATCACTTACTTTTTTTCGCTAGATGACGAATCTGAACCCGAAGATTTTGCTCGACGTTTTTCAGTTTTCTTGCCTTTATTTGATTTTTCTTCTTCAGACTCTGCAGCTTTATTAGAAGCCTCAGATTCTTCATCGCTAGAATCAATTTTTGCATCGCTATCAGAATCTATAACTCTTCTAGTTTTTTTACGTTGTTTTCTTTTCTTTTTTTCTTGAGATTTTTTAGGAGTTACTTCAGCGACAATTTCTTCGTCACAACTAAAAAGAAAATTATTGTACATTGATCATCAAATATTTCAATCTTAAATATAAAATTTATCAATCGCTAGTTAAATTTAATACCTATTTTCATTTGCTTTTTCAGCATCTTTATCTTCTTTCTTTTCTTGTGATTTAGAAAGTTTTTCTTCTTCTGATTCTGTATCTGTTATTTGAAGATTTAATAATTCATCTTTTTTCCAAGCACCTTTATCTTTTTTCTCATTATCATCTTTATCTGTACTTTGATTTTCTTCATTAGTTTCATCGAGTAATTCTGTTGAAGAATCTATTTTTTTTGCCTTGTTTGTTTTTATATTTTTTGACTTATTATCCTTTACTACTTCCTTCGTTTCATCTACTTCCATTTTACTTTCATCTTCTGAAAAATAAATGCACATATTTTATGCATTAAAAGTAACAAAAGAATAATGTATTTAATAGTTAGATCAATGTATTCCTCTTATTCCCATTTTCATTCAAATTTCTTATTTTAATAAAATTTAACATTAAAAATAATAGTTTAAAATGAATTTTACATTCAAATTTTAAATTTATACTAAAAATTATTGTACTATTTATGTTTAATTATTTACAATAATAAATTTATAACATTTTTATGAAAAAACTTACCATTGCTTGAGCTGGAACAACTTTTAAGCAAAGCCTCTTTTGCTTTGCTTTCTGCATCTAAAATTAATTTCTTTTCAGGAGCAATATCATCGGAGTCAGTTTTCGATTTATCATTTTCTGTTATTGTATCTAAAGCACTGTCATCAGAATCACTGTCATTATTTTTTCCTATATGATCTATAATAGAAGTTTTCTCTATTTTATTTTTCTTTTTTGCTTTCGTATTATTTGCGGTATCGCTTTCTGAAAGAGACGATTCTGTAGTGTCCAAATTCTTTTTGGATTTCTTCTTTGCTTCAAGGCCGTCTAATTTCGTTATACTGAAAAGGGTTTTTCAAATTTATATATGATGAAATAATAAGTTAAAACAGTTTCATGTATTCAGTTTATTCATGTTTATCATTGAATAAAGACTATTTACAAATCACAAAATCAGTTTAACTTTTTTATTTCAATTAAACATTAACATGGGAAGCATCGTTCTGTTATTAATCACTTTTCAGTACATGTTATTTCTTTTGTATTTTGTACAGTGACTGCATAATGTGTATTACAATGAAAAAGTGTTAACAAACGTGTGTATTAGTTCAAAAACAGTTATAAAGTAAAAATAAAGGTAAAAATGAAATCACTTAGGGAGATTAGAAAAATAACATAACAATGATATAAATTCGTTATCAACATTTGTTTATAATCTCTCTTAGCGTTTTATTAATTATATAGATAAAATAAAAAAATTTGGTTTACATAGTGACGTAGAGTTAGTCGGGATACCTGTTAAACTTTTTATTCGCAACATATTTCTTAGACTTTTCCAAGGCTGTTGTATATTTTTCAAGAACATTTTGTGACAATCTTTCCAGCACAACTTGACACGCCATGCGCAGTTTCTTGTCGGCTTTGTAATGACGATTTTTCCGCACATTGAAGGCTTGCCGACGGTGCCTTCTCGGAGGCAAGTTTTCACTGTTATCCTGACGATTATTCTTCTTTTGGTTGTCTTCCTCCGCGGAATCTGACGAGCTATCGGAATAAATTGAATTTTGTTTTTTAGTCTGCATTAATATCTTTTTTTTTTTCAACATATTATTTGATTTTTGCACTGGCGTTTTTGATTTCGTTTTTACTTTAGTTGCGATCAATGTACTACAATCGCTGTCAACTGATTTATTCGAATCAGAATCGGAGCTAATTTTTTGACCCATTTGGATTGCACTTTGATCGGAATCGCAATCCTCAAGTAATTTCTTCAGAGCTTCAGTTTCTGAATTTAATACATCAGCGTCAGTTTTAGTATCGGCATCAGTTTTAGTATCGGCGTCAGTTTTAGTATCGGCGTCAGTTTTAGTATCGGCGTTAGTTTTAGTATCGGCGTCATTTTCAGTTTCAGAATCAGTATGAGCTTTATCGTTACAATCAGCCTCAAAGTTGACATCGGTTTTGTCATCTGTATCGCTACCAACATTGGCATCGATATCCTCGTCCTTTTTTAAATCAACATTATTATCATCATTAATAGGGCTAATTTCTTTTGAAGAAACTGCTTTCTTTTCAATATTATCAGAAGCTTCAAAATTCATGTTGCTATTTGTTTCCTTATCTGCATCGCTGTTCGCTTCTTTATTTTCATTGTCAGAGTTTAAGCTTGCATTTGTATCTGCGTTATCATTTGCATCTGTATACACCTTGTTACTTATTTCTTCTTCTGCATTGTTGCTATCATCTTTATCACTTGCATTTGCTTTTACCTCATCGTAAACCATTTCTTTTTTTTCCTCAATATCATTAATTTCTGATTCTCCATTGTCAGTTTCTTCAATTTGTGAAGCATTTGTTTGCTTGGCCATATTTATTAATAAGGACTTTTTAATTGATGTAGAAGATAAAATTGGCGATTTTATTGGTGTATTTCCAATTTCAGAAATAGAAGATTCAAATAATTCTTCAGAGCTAGCGGAGAGTGATTCAAGCTTACTTGATGGCTCATTTGAATTTTTAGCTGTGTCTTCATTAACCTCGACATTTTCTTTTTCATTTACTGATGTTTGTTTATCATCAAATTTTTCAGATCCCTTTTCACGATCGGAAAATATTTCAGCACTATCGCAATCTGAAATTTCTTCCCAGGAATCATTTTTATGTAATTCCTCAGACAATTTCTCTTCAGTGGTTTGCTTTTTTGATTTATCATTATCAACATTAGATGGCTCTTGAGATTTCAATTGAGATGACTCATTATCATCATTTGCTGTCGAATTCAATTTATTATTGCATGAAGTTGATTCATCACTTTTTTTCGAATTAGATTTATCACTTTCTTCTGCATCAGATGTTTTATTACTACCTTTTAATGACTTGATAGATAAATCTAATTTTTTATTAACGTTACTCTCCATATTATCTTTTAAATTAGAATTGTTTTTCTCCACCTTTTCGCTTTTTTGAGTTTCATCTAAATTATGTAACTTATCTTTCTGCTTTTCCTTATGATTATTTTTTTCCTTGTAACAAGTTTTTTTATCTTTTACACATTCAGTCTTCCCAGATTTGCTCGAATTAATAACATTTTTTGAAGATATATTCTTATTAATATTATCTGACTCTTCCAAGTCAGACCGACTAGATCCTAATTTTGTTTTCAAACTCGACTTCTTTTTTTTTTCAGAATTATTAGTTTCACCTTTAGAAGTAGAATGTTCCTTTTTAATATTTTTATTTATTTTAGCCACCTCAGATTTTTCTGATGTATAATTTTCTTTTGCATTTTCTTTATGTTTAGTTTTATTTTTTTCATTGGTTTTTTCTTTAAAACTGTGATCTGTTTCGTCGTCAGATTCATGATAGCTTAAAGTAAAAGGTTTTTTGGGTGACGTATCAGCTATTGGCTTATTATTACTACATGTATCAAGCCAAGAATTATAAAATTTAGCAAATTCATTTTTTTTGTCTCTAAGTTTTTCATAAGTACTATCATATAGTCTTAATATTTTATGTGCTATGAATTTAGAATCTCTAACAACATTTATTGTTTTATTAATAACATATGATTGTTGACATTCTAAATCATCTTTTAATTTTTCAGTTATTTTTTTTATTTCATCAACTTCATTGATTATAAAGTTTTTTAAAATGATTTCTTGTTTCTTTTCAACCTGGATATTTTCATCATCTGATTTAGTAGGAGTAGTTATAATAGAATAATCATCTAAAACATGCTCACCAATATTGATGCGCAATTTTGATTTTTTTTTTGCAAGTTCAGATTTTTCTTTGCTGTCTTGCTTACTTTTATTTTGAAATTCTTTGCTAGAACTTGAATCAGATTTTTGTAGACTCTTATTACTAGCAGTAATTTGTTTTTTACTTTTTTTAGAAGTAGATGATTTTCTTTCTTGAGACTTAAGTCTTCGCCTTTTAAAACCAGGTTCTTTGTGATCAGATTCATATTCTGAACCAGAGGCCTTTTTTACTCTTTTGGAAGTCATATTGGTTTTTAATGCAGTAGATTGTCTATTAGAAATATTTTTAGGATCTGAATCTGAATCTGAATCATATTCTGAACTAGAGGTCTTTTTTACTCTTTTGGAAGTCATATTGGTTTTTAATGCAGCAGATTGTCTATTAGAAATATTTTTAGAATCTGAATATGAACTACTAGACTCGGAAGAATAGCTTTTTTTGGAATGTTTTTTAACAAGTGCATGAGATAATGATGACATTCGTTGAGGTATGTTTTGTTCGTCACTGTCTTCATCTCTATCACACACTTTGTTCAATACTTTTTTTGTTCTTTTTAATTCTTTCTGTTTTTCTCGTTTTACATAAGATATTTCTTTATTTTTTTTTTTTAAACTCTTGACATCATTGCTACTATCAGAATTACTTTCATCCCAGTCTTTTGCATTAGTTTTTCTGAAACAAAGTATCAATAACCATGATACTTTACTTGATCACAAAGATCACTTTGATACATTTGCAATCATGCATATTTTCTACTCGCTCTTCGAAAGACACTTTCCTGTTCCTGTAACTTCTACATCTTCACAAGTGTAAAACTCACCATTCTTGACGAAGAAGAAAGTTCAGGTTTAAATGATTTTATAACTATCGTGACAATATTTAAATATGTTTGTAAATTAGAGCTCATTGAATTTATTGTGTTCTTGATGAATCAATTATAATTAAAAATAAACATTTCAATTTGAAATAAATATTGAACTTGTCTTTCAAACATTTAAAAAATTAGAAAATAAAAATAATTTATTATCTAAATTTACGTAAAAAGCGAAAGATAATATGCATGAAAATGCACTGAGGTTAAAAAGAAGAAAAAGAAAAGAAAAAAAAAACATTGCAATTACAAATTATAAAACGGTATTTTCATTAAATATAAAAAAATAAACAATTGTAAAACAATAACTTATGTATCAACATTTTTTTCATTCTAGTTAACATTGATAATATTGAGCATAATTCAATTTGTATGATATTAGGTGACAATTTGTATTGAAATAATATACTTCTTGTTTGTTGACAGTTAAATTTTAGGAATGCAATATTTTCATCATAGATATTTGAAAAAAGCAATATTTACCTATGTTTTGTAGCCATGTTAAGAGATTCAAAGCGTATTCAATATTGATCAACTCCTATTTAAAAGCTTAAAATTGAAATATAAAAAATAATTTAATGTTTAAATATAAAAAATTTTATTATAAATGATATTCTTTGTAAATTACCTCGTGATTTAATAATCGTAAAATTTGTGTTATCAATGTAGCAGTTCTTCATGTAAAAAAATATTTTAGTCTTGAATAACATTCGCATCTTTACAAAACGATTGACATGTCTGCAATATAAAAGAACTAAATATAAATATTTTCATTATTCAATTAAGTGTATGTTTTTGATGCTTTGAATGTATGAATGCAAATAATATTTTACTAACTTTGTATTGCAGAGGCTGCTTACAAAAATGGTGAGGAAACTTATGCCGTTTTTTATTAAAAGGATAAAAATAAGTTTAAAATTTTTTTTATTACTTATAATCTGAAACAAAAGTTTTAATAAAATATTATCATATAACTATAAATAAAAATAATATTTTTATTATACATGTTTAATATAGACATTTGTTTTAATAGCATTAGAAATTAATTAATAAAATAGTAAAATAAAATATTTTAACCTATTTATTACAACAATCTTTGTAAGTGACTTTATTATTTTTAATTGCGTAGATTAAAAATTATAAAAAACAATAATAATCAATTATGATTTAATATAATTGATTTTCTCTAAAAATGTAATTAAATATTAATTGAATGGTGATATACATAACATTAAAAAAAAAAATTAATGAAAACAATTGATAGGTAACAGAATGGTTAAAGTTGAAACAGAAAAAAAAATTAAATATTTATAATAATATTTGCAAATAAAAATAGTTACATGTAATGCAAAAAAATTAAAGAATGATACAATAACGCAACAATTTATATACATACCGAATCTTGTCAGTTTTTTATTTGTGAAAGTAATCAAATTAGCAAAATCCTTGCCGCTCTTTTGGGTAAAACGCACGATAACCAAAGACTTTTTGTACGACTGTAAAACTTATCCCTTCCCCTTTTGTACGCGCGCGCACCCAAGTAGAACTTGAGAGGGAGAGGAAGAGGGAGAGAGAGAAAGAGAGAGATAGAGAGGGAGAGAGAGAGAAAGAAGCAAAAATATCGTTTAACAGCGCACGTTTTGTTTTTTCCCTCTGGCGGCAAAGTGCGCCTGTCCACCTACGCCCCGGCGTTACAGCGCCCGTGTATGCCCTTCGGGAGCCCTTTGTTTATGAGGTCGCGTCACCGGCACCTTCAACCATCCGCGAGAAAGTTTCCAACAAGCTCACGTCTTTTGCGCACGTTAACTCCACTAGGAGTTTCTATGCTTTGGCGATGCTTGCAATGGTCGACACTAACATATATGTATGATTTGCGTTTAGTAATCGCTTATTCTAAATGCAAACGCCAACTAGATAGAGACCAACTCTCGTCGTCACGGCTGCCGGCCTCGACACCGTTTGCTTGACAGAGAGGAAGAGAATATCAAGCGCAGACGGGATAGCGATTTGCCGATGCGCGCATGCGTCCTGACCAGGCGGTTAATGAAGACTTGCGCGAATCTGCAATTTTGCGCCTTTTTTTGCAATGCTCATACCGGTGTAGTGCTTGCCGCGTTTATTTATGCATGTATTGGGCCATTGTTTAACATGTGGATGCAACTGATATGAAGATGTTTGCGTGGAAACTTCACCAGTTCAGTAAAGTTCATAGGGAAGGTCATTTGCAGAAAATCGATTGCGCATGCGCGAAAAATGAAAAAATTAATGCTTTGTTAGACTTCGTTTCCCGCTTATATTGTTTATTATTCAGTTATTACTATAATAAATGAAAAGTAAACTTCATTTTCATGTTTCTCCAAATTTTTAATAACCATAGAAATATACTTTGGATTTAATTTTAGCCATGGAATTCTGTATCCAAGCCGCTTAATATATACATTTTTTATAGAAAAATCTAATTTCGTCTGTTTCACTATATTTTTAATGAAAGTTAATTTTTATGCTCTTTAAAATACGAAAAATTTAATAAAACACGTCTTTTAAATCAAATGAAAACTAAACTTCTAATGTAATCCAACGTTTATATACGTTTTTTAAGTAAACTAATGATACGTTTATAAAAAAAAAATTTTGATCTTAATCGACTGGATTATTAAATGTTAAACGAAATAAAAAAACTGTTATACGATAATTACTAATTTTTATGTATGTAAACAAATTATGTATATATTCCTTTTTTATATTTTCAGCATTTTTTGCTAATTTGAGTTCACTTAAATTTCGTATAGATAAAATAATGTACTTGTAGGTAATGATTATAATGAAAAATATTTTGCTTTAATTATATTTATAGTACTCAAAACAAATTTATTCAAAGCTAATGTATATGAATATATTACAATTATCTTAACAATAAAAATTAAAAAAAAATTATTCCAGTATTAACCAAATTTTAAGATTTGCACTTTATATTATTTAAAATGTTATAATTTTTGCAATATAAAAATTATTTAATAACAATTAGAATACAATATAAATAAATTATATAAAATTTAATTTTGTACCTTCTCACATATTTTAAAAAAAAATTTGTCACGTTAAATAATTAAAAAAATGTAACGAATAAATACAGTATAAAGTTTTAATTTTATTTATTTAAAAACTAATGATTTAAGATAAAGAATAGTTAGGTCATACACATTTTTTTTACAAATATTTATTAGAAATATAACTTGTGTAATAGGTATTTTTGGGACGATGTTTACAGAAAAATTAATATCCAAGTTCTGGAATAATTTGGTAATATGCCAAGTTTATATTATACAAATATTAATTAGAAATATAACTCTTCATATTAGAAAAATACTATTTTTAATATTAGCTTCTTCCTCGACCAGTTTGAGGTGTACTAGTTTGATTTTGTTGATTAAGCCATGGAGCAGAGCCAGTACCTCTGCCTCTTTGATTTTGTCCTCTTCCTCTACCTCTTGCTGCCATATCAAAATATTCATGTTATAAAAATTATTTTACAATAATAAAATTAATTTATTTAAAAAAAATAAATATAAAATAATATCATACCTTGTGCTCGAAGAATTGCAGATTTTCCTCTACCTGCAGTCCCAGAGCCTTTCCCTCCAGGTCTCTTAAACATTGGTGCATTTTTTAACATGTCTGGTAATATAAGAAATCTTATTTTTGATCCTCTAATATAAACATTTTCTAACTGTGCTACTCGACCATCTCTGTACGTAACTGTAATATTTTGCATTTGACAGTTCATATTATCTTCAGCTTCAATAAGTTTGCCACGATAAACCTCGCCGGTATTCGTTTCGCAGGTTATAATATGACCTTCCGCTTCATGCAATACTTTTATCGGTACACCTATCGACATTTTAATTTATATTTGTTTCTATTTCTAAAATAAAATGAATCAAGTTTTTGATCCCAGTTGTTCAGTATATTATAAAATAATCACTTTTATGGAATATAAAAACTATTATTTACTCAAACGACGCGCACGAGCGTTGTTCTTTGCTCATGATTTTTTTCAGAAGTTGTACGATTGTAGTATCGCTGTTTTCTTTGTGAGTATTTATATATCTATATAATTTTATAAATCAAGCATGTGTATATATATATATATATATGTAGATACCCTATTGAAAGTACTTCACCTGTATAAAATGCAGAAAAGTTTTGCGCATGCGCAGTTGCTTTTACGAAAACCGTCAATCGATAAACTTTTTTAAAATAATTATAATTTTTAATCAACAGTCGGTAATTAATTATTTTCTTTTATATAGATTCTTAATTATTATAAAAAATCATCTCGTTTATTGTGTTTAAAATGAATCTGTAATCTTTTAATTGTTCGACTATATTCGATCATTATAATTTTTTATCGATATGCTATTATTATATATAGAGAATTATACGTAGTTCACATTTTCACCGTTGAATATTGTCGCTACTATCGGCGTTGACGGGCTTATAGGCTTATTGATCGACACGGTGGCTGTTCTTTCCGGTTCAAGTCGTCGAATAGCCCAGACGCACTTTTACAACCATGACGTGAGTAAAAATTATATCCTATTATACTTTTGCAATCTTAATCTCTAATAAAAATTTTATAATTTATATTAGTTTATTTTTAATAAATGTAAATTATTATACTGGTATTTTTTTATTTGTGTTGAAAATTGATGATTTTATATATTTTAGTAAATAACACATTTGCTTCATTTAAATTTCTATTTAAAAAGACAATTATATTTTAAAATATTTAAAAATTTTTTAATTATTTTTTAATTATTTTTTAATTATTTTTTAATTATTTTTTATATTTATAATTTAGAATTTATTGATCTTCAAAATGTTTTTACTCGTGCGTTTTGTGGTAATAGGTCATGGACATTTTTATATATTACATATTTAAATTAAATATTAAATAATGTTACTTACAAAATACAATTAAACTAAGATTTATTCTAATAATTTAATGGATATATTGCACGACTATTTTTGTTACAGGTCGAAAGTTTCACGTGACACGTTGTACGAGTGCGTTAATGGCATCTTAAATGGCGCACAAGAGAAGAAGAGAAAGTTTCTGGAGACTGTGGAACTCCAAATTGGTTTAAAAAATTACGATCCTCAGAAGGATAAACGTTTCTCAGGCACCGTCAAGTATGTTTACCTGCTTCGGAGTGCTCTTTTTGGTTTTTATACTAATTAATAATTTATTAAATAAGATATCAAACAGGGCTATTCCGTATGTCAGGAAGCTAAGTTTTTGCTTAGCGGACCTTTACCCAGGGTCTTAAATAAATTGGGAAGGTATTGTACCGAAATATTATTCTATAACAGGATCACAAACTGTGATTCTGCTGGTAAGTTATATTAGGCAATTTCAATGGAGGTAGTCCAATAAAGTGTTTTTGGGCAAGTTTAAGTTATTAATATAAAAAAAAAAGTCAATTATAATTGAGGTAATTTGTATGATAAGTGATTATTAATTAATCATTTAGTTAAATATTTCAAATATGCTTCGAAATATTAAATACATTTTAAATATTTTATCTCTCAAAAGCATTTTTAAAATTATATTAATCTAATTGATTATGTTCTTAATAAAAACCTTCTCAAAATTATAAAAATAAATATTTTTCATTTAAAATCAATTTAATTTATAGATAATTAATGTTTCTATTTTTTAAAAATATTTCTCGTTTGCATATTTAATAATCTGCTCTCGAAAATGTGCTTTTTTTTTAATTTTATCAAATTAATGTGTAAAATATAATTGCAGACCAAATATCCTAAAATTAATCTTATATCATGTATTGTAATTGTTTGCACACTTTTAAATTTTTTATTAATATAGACAATATAAAATTCCTTTTTGCAACTTAATTTAATAAAACTATTATTGAATTATTTATTGTATTATTATGTTGTACTAAAGTCATTTTATTGCCAGATTATTGACTGTTTTATCTAGCTCAAAGATGGACAATAATTGCATGTATTAACAGATAATAAATGTTGAAATCATTCATTACTGAGAGCAATTAAATAAAACTATAATGCAGCCATTTTAAATCTAAATAATTGATTTCAAATATTCCTTAATTTTTCAGGTTAAAAAATATACCTAGACCTAAAATGCAAGTATGTGTTCTTGGAGATCAGCAGCATTGTGATGAAGCCAAAGCTAATAATATTCCTTATATGGATGCTGAAGCTTTGAAAAAATTGAATAAGAACAAAAAACTTGTTAAGAAACTAGGTTAGTTACACATTTTGTATTTTAATTAATTACAATTAATTTATTGATACTTTTGCAATATATTTTCCTTCCTCAAAGCACCTGCGTTAGATATATTATAATAACGAAGGTCGTCTATGGAAGGAGATTAAATTCTTCACTAGGTGAGGACAATATGTTTATGATATTGTACCTCAATCCGTGTTGAGACAAAGTTAATAAAATAATAAAAAAAATTTTATTATAAGTAACAATGCTATTAAATTTTTTTTTTATTTTAATTTTAGCTAAGAAATATGATGCTTTTCTGGCTAGTGAATCTTTGATCAAACAAATTCCTCGTTTGTTGGGTCCTGGTTTAAACAAAGCAGGCAAATTTCCAGGTCTTCTTTCTCATCAGGAATCCATGGTTGGAAAAATTGATGAAGTTAAAGCTACCATTAAGTTCCAGATGAAAAAGGTATTTTACTGTTTAATGCTTTACTATTTCAGAAGAAATATATATTCTAAAAGTAGTTTATTAAATAAGTAAGAAACAAGTTAATTTATGTTAATCTTTTTATTATAGGTTTTGTGCCTTTCGGTGGCTGTAGGACATGTAGAGATGACTCCAGATGAATTAGTACAAAACATTCATCTGTCAATTAACTTCCTTGTTTCTTTACTAAAGAAACATTGGCAAAACGTCCGCTCTTTACACATCAAATCTTCAATGGGGCCACCTCAAAGGCTGTACTAAAAATTTTTTATTTTGTTAATGTATTTATTACATAATAAAGCAAATACATCTGCTTTATAATAAATTTGTTGTATAAACATATATACAATTACTTCCATCTCCTTGTAAATATTGTAAATATACTAGATTAGAATAAAATTTTTTAATTTAATAGTGTAAATGATTACATTTCTTATTTATTAAAATTATAGTCGAAGACCATAATTTCTAAATCTTGAAGTTGTCTAAATAAAATTTTTAAAATAATTTGATTTAAAACAAGATTTTAAATTTATTAATGAGATAATATGACGATTCTAATTGTAATAATTATTTTTTTAGTTCATTTTAAAAATGTTTTTGATAAACTACTTAAGCAATATAAATTTTATTTTTTATTCAAGAAAAATTGAATAAAATGTGAAATTTCGCGCATGCCTTATCTAATAAATAAAATAGCTCTGTTATGATTTTTTTAAAGATTTTTGCTAGAATAATGAAAGCCTTAGTAATTTGTAGGCAAATTTTTTTATTGAAGCAAATTAAATTACTATTTTTAATAAGTTTAGATTAAAAAATTAAAATATTACTGCATTTCGTCATTTGATTATTTAACAGTTAAATAACGAGTTAATTTAATTAGTGGGTTATAAATTAATAAAATTTATCACATGTACGTTGTAATTAATTACTTTATTTACTTAAATCAATAAACTATCATGTATATTTTTATATGTACTCTAAGAGTATGGACATTTTTATTACATATCAATGCAAATTAATAATAGTTATAAAACGTATTAATTATTATTTAATTATTATCAAATTTTCATATAATTAAATATATTCTTTTTATGAATTAGATTCATTTGTGTATTAGTACTTTATATGCAGGAGCAATAATAATTAATTTGAATCATTTAACATCATAAACGTTTTATGTTAAATTGTACGTTTTAAAAAATACTTTTAATATAAGTGAAGCTAATTGTTTACGACCTTAATTACTAAATGTCACACATTAATTAATCCTTATAAGTACTTGCGTCATCAACAAATTCCAATTGTATGAAAGATGCTCTTTAAATTCAACAGCTTTTATTATTTTTTTTAATCTTCTTTTACTTTTTTAATTTTCCAAATTTTTATTATAACCTTATTTAATTTTTTTCCTAATCAAATTAGTATTTAAAGCAAAATTTATAAATTATTTTAGAATAAAGAAACAATAGTTTATTACTGTTATTATAGCTTTTAAACGTAGATATAAATGATTTGTTATTATATTAAATTTTTATTATAAGTTAGTTATTGCGTTATAACAATTTTTTATTTTATATCGTTGAAAACAATCAATAAAATTTTATTAAAATACTCGCAACGATAATTCCTCGCATTTGTATACGTATTTATTGTACTTTAAAATTTCTTATCAATTTATGAAATTGCTCGACAAAAATTATTTAAAATTTCCAGCTTATACTTAATCGTCATTCGCGTTCACGAGAAGCCGCGTATCAACCAGTGTTGTTTTTCAATTTTATTTTTTTTTTTACGAGCGGTCTTATCTCGCGTGGTCCAGATCTCGGATAATAGTTGATATTGAGTTTGAGGTTCTTGTGTATCTTTCAAGTTCTCTAGCGGAAGTAATATGTATTCCGTGGCAGGATGCGCGGCAATAAAAAGGAAAATACAACACTACCCGTATACCCATGTGCTCTCTTGTAAGAAGAGGAGTAGGAGGAGGACCTATAGGAGCACAACCGGCGCCTGCGCGTTCCCAAGAAGGGAGAGAAAAAGAGTAAAAGAAAAAATTTAACGTTATACGTAGTGAGTGTGGATGTTGCTTTTACACGCTCGTCGAAACGTGCATTTGGAGAGCGAAGAAGGAGCATGAAGTGGAGGAGAGGATCTGTTGCACTCCATAGGGATGCCATCTGTGTTATTTCGTTATAGGGGAGAGGGAGAGCAAGAGAAAGAGAGGAAGAGGAAGCGCATCAGGCGTCTTCTCTCCTCTCGCTTACTCTCACAGCCTTTGTGGGGGTTCACCGATCGCTCGGGGTGTTTGTATATACTTGTGCCCTCTCCTCTTGCTCTTTCTCTCGGGTGAATCTCCGCCTCCGCTTCTTCGGTCCTTCTGTCCTCGCGCTCTTTTCTTCCGTCCTTTACTGTAAGAGCCACGGAGGTCGGCTTTGAGTTTATGCAGAGATGTGTACATCACAAGTGTCAGAATTCCAATAATACCGAAGCCTAGAAGGAAAGCTCTAAAAATCGACATCTAAGGGGACTCGTGATAGACTGTCGATATCGGTAAGTAGATATATTCTCGATTTTACTTTAATTTTATTCCTTTCGTTTAACTATATAAAAGCTTCATTTTTCTATCTTGTAATAATATATGCAAATGAGAAATGGAACGAGACTGTGTGATTTGTTTACACGCGTAAATGTGAAAGAAAAAAATGATTGTAAGAAGATTCATGGTGACGGTAGCGACGGTGTCGAAAAAACAATTGTTTATGAACGTGCACGCGGTCTTTCGACGGCACAGCGGTGCATATTAATGAAGAAGCGCGATATTTTCTTTTTCTTTTTTTTTTTTTTTTTTTTTTTCGTTCTTTTGTTAAGTATCTTCGTCGCACACGATGGTGTGCGCGTTGTGTATATATGGAAGTTAGCATATCAGCGCTGTCATGTTTAATTAATAAAGTGTCAATGCGCGGTGTGCTATAGTGCATATAGCCAGATCGCAACTGGACACTTTATTCGTTATCAAAGATATCGCACGATTTGCCCTTGCTGCTGCTCACCGTCGCTTAGCCGCGGGGACTAGGCCAGAACGAGAAAGAGAAAAAGAGCGAGTAAGAGAGAGAGAGAGAGAGAGAGAGAGAGAGAGATAAAGAGTGAGAAAGGCAGGAAGTTGCTAGTAAGTTCTGGACACAGAAGCTCAATTATTTTTAATCAATCTCGCGAGACTAATATAAGATAAAGAAAAAGAAATTGATCCCTTTTGATAAGGTGATCAATAAATACCTTCCGATCGAATCAGCTTTTATTATCGTAAAACTATGTTAAGTTTATAACAGTAGTTCATCGATATTTTTTACGTTGCCTTCGGTGTGTTTTTTCCTGTTTTATTTTTAAATTTATTTTTACTGATTAGCTTTTAGTGATTATAATGATTAGCTTATGTTCAATTATTAAATCTTAGTGAAAAACGATAAGCCTTTCAAAAATTAATAATTTGTCGATTAAATTGTGCAGAGATTATTTAGTGTATCATAGTTGTTTAGAACATACGCATTACGTGAGAAAAACACGAAGATTAACTTTGATTTTCCAAGCCTACTTGTTGGCGTTGATTCTCGTTATTAATTCGCGCTCGGTACGATGACTCGATCGCTTGTACACTCGTATTTTATTGAGGCCTGTGTCTCGAAATTATTTATCAAATGACAAAAACAAAAAAAAAAAAAAAAAGAAGCGTTCTAATTCAATTGAAATGGTTGAGACTTTTTTTTCTCTCGTTATATTTTTAAATCATTTCCTTCAAGAGATAATATAATAAGCTTTAAGCGGGGGCGAGCGCTTTGGTTTTTCTATTATGATGATCGTTTAAAAGGTCTGGAATTTCTGATAGCGATATCATGCAATGTTATTATCAGAGTAAGGATCGATTCGGCAGTGTTTGACCGACACGTAAGATTGAATGTTTAGCAGTTCAATAAGGCGCTTTTGTGTGTCAAAATAGTATTGTTTTAAGTCTTTTTACTTAATCATTTATTTATTTAATCTATTAGATAATATTTTATACGAAAATAATTTTTATAAATATTTCATACTGATTTTTATTATTTCTTATCTCATATTTAATTAGTGAAGGAAATATTAATCAATTATAATGGAAATATTGAAAAGAAAACTATAAATATGTAGATTTAAAAAAAATATTCAAATATATAATTTGAATATAACATAAGATTAAGTCCAATATTTTTCAGTTTTCAGATTGAATGATACAATGATTCCAAGGAAACGATTACAAGTACTATTGTACATTTTGCAGATTTTTTATGTTTTCGGGGATGGAGATCCAGGAAGTGAAGACTTAATCGTTAATGAATTACCTGATAATATAATTAATGATTCTAGCTTTACAACTATGTCTTTTCCTGTGCAACATTCAATTCGTGAAAGTATTGTATCTATGGAAGAGAAGCCTTCTAATATATCACAAGATATTTATGCTTTAAATTATAAATCAAAAGAAGATGTAAATCTTAATTCACATGAAAATGGCATAGTTAATAATTTGGATAATTCCTCTACTGGTAATATTGTTTTCTTTTATTGATTTAGATACCACGAAGGGTACAATTTAAATAATTATTAATAATTTTACAGATGCACAAACAGAAATAGTATCAGTGAATGCAAATGTTACTGGAGCTACATCTGCAAATATATCATGGTGTATTACGGGTGATAACGCTACAAAATATGTAATAGAATTATTTTTTAATGAAACAGTAATAAAAACATTTGAAACAGTAAATTTATATTATTTTATAAAAAATTTAAAAGCCTGTTGTAAGTACAAAGTTAAAGTGAGTTCTTTCTCGATGAATTATAATGATTCAAAATTTAAAGAGTTTGAAACTTTACCTGCAAGTAAGTAATAAAATTGTTGAAAATTGAAAAAATTTTTAGTATATTTTTAATATATTTATCATAATTTTTTTAATATATTTAGAAATTGGAAAGCCATTGCATTTGAATGCTATTTCTAAACGTCCATCAATGTTAGAAATCAATTGGGATGCTCCTAAAGATGCTGGTTGCTGTATAAAAAATTACAGAGTCACTATAGATAACCAAGATGAGAAAAACAGACATATATTATATGAATATACAAATAATACAAGTTATATTTTTAAAAACGTGTACGCTTGCTTATCTTATTTAGTGACAGTCACTCCGATTGACATATCTAACAAAGATGCAAGTTCTGAGTCATTACAATCAAATTTAACGTTGACAGAAGGTTTCATATTTTATTATCTTAGAGTAAAAAAAATTTATTGTATAATTTTATAATAAATATATATTTGAAAATTACAGTAACATCCGCACCTGCAGTAAATACTTCAGATTCTAGATCTGTTAATAGCACAACGAATTCAATAACTTTAATCTGGCAAGTAACAGATAAAAAAAATTATTGCTTATTGAAGTCAATTACCTGTACCTGTAATTTTATTAATACTACGGGTCATGGTTTTGAATTAACAAATGGAACATCTATATTAAAAATACCAGAAGGAGAAAAGCCAACAAATGTTTCTATAACAGTTAAAAATCTTAGTCCATTCACTAATTATATATGTAAAGCTCAATTATTTAATGATGCTGGATATAGCCTTTCGAGTGAACCAATTAGCGTTCAAACCAGTGAAGACAAACCAACTCCTCCTCGCAATTTTCAAAAATTTGGTAGAGATGAGAATTCAAAGCTCTTATTTATATGGGAAACTCCAAGATATAAACCTGGAATTATACAATGTTATAAGATTAATTTTACTTGGAGTCCACATTATCCAGTACCTGATGGTTGCAAAGTGAATCGAGAATATATTGTAACAAATATTGCTCCGTCATTAACTCAATTTATTTTGTTAGATGAAGAAGCTGACTCGCATTATTTAGCAAAAATTTCAGCTAAGACTAACGCTGGTTGGAGTAATGAAGAAACAATAGAATTCGATAGCACATCAGAAGGAAGTATGTATTCAATTTAATCAAAATTTTCATAAATCCTGATTTTGTCATTTTGCAAATATATAATATGAAACTAAATTTTAATCTATTTATTTTTTAGTACCCGATAAAGTTACTAATTTAAGTTGTACGATTAAGAGTCAAACATTGAATCCAAATATTCTAGATACTGAATTGAGTTGGAATTTACCTTGTTCATTAAGAGGAATACTAAGTTATTTTGAAGTTTCGGCAATTGGTACAAGGGCTGGTCGAGAAAATGATATAATTACCGATATTGTTAATGTTACCGATGAATTTGATAAAAATCAAATATTCCGCAAAAATTTTGGAGAGTTGAAGCCATTATATAATTACAATTTTGAAGTATCCGCAACATTAATAGGATCTACAGAGTCTGGAGAAACTTCTAATTTGACTGTTCAATATCCTCCTGGAAGTAAGACAATTTTTTTATCTTAATTTAACTTATTTTATAAAAATTTAAATTAAAAACAATATAATTTTGAGTTTATTTAAAATATTTTTAAATTCTCAATGATTTCGTATACATTTAATTTGTTGCTGCACTCTTATTAAAGATAATGGCTTTGTCAAAAAAAAAAAAAAAAAAAAAAAAACAAAAACAAAAACAAAAACAAAAACAAAAAAAAAAAAAAAAAAAATACGAAATTTTTAGTTCCATCTCAACCCAACGAGGACTACATTAAATCCATTACTTTGGATCCACAAAAAGCTAGGCGTACAACATCTACGGCAGCTATTTTACTTCCCTTATTTCCTACGGACAATGGTGAAATAAAACATTACGCTATCTTGGTATCAGGTATACCTTTCGACAACTCATCGTCTAAAGGCAGATTCAATATAACAGGTGCAAATTGGCCTAACGTTTCATCTTGGGCAGAAGCTATGGAAAATGATTTTAAAATTCCATATCAAGCTACTCAACTTACGTGGAATCCTTTTCGTAAGTCATTAAATTATTGCCTCCAATTTTGTTCCAAATTGTCGTGCACGTAGCAAAAAAAGCTTATGCGTGTTTTCTATGTTGAAATTAATTTTTACAGCCAAATACGTTGTTGATTACGGTCATATGAAAGCTGTGAAATTCGTTGTTGGCGAAGATGCAATATGTCCATTGGTTTCCGAGACTGACTCAATTAGACGCAAGAGAACATATTGTAACGGACCATTAAAGCCAGATACTTGGTATGAAGTGCGAATGCGTGCTTTTACCGAAAAAGGTTACGCCGATTCTGTCTCTTTCATCATTAAGACAAGTAAATCATTTTCTTTTTTTTTTTTTTTTTAAATAATTTAATAATTTTAAAAATATTATTTTGAATTATTATTGAATATTGATATTTTTAAATTTCTAACATTTTTAAAATAATGCATTTAATTAATGCATTTTTATATTATTAGAAATGAAATTTCTTGGTAAAGAAAAAAATTAAAATTTAAAATCTCACTTTAGCCTAATTTAAAAACATTAAATCTTTTATTCAAAGCCATGATAAAACTAGATTTTATATATATTGAATATGTAGTTAGTATAAAATATTTGCTTTTGTACATTACCCGTATTTGTTTAATACTTACCTTCAAAAAAAAAAAAAAAAAAAAAAAGATATAAGATTAGTATAAACTAATATATAAGATTAGTATAAACGATTAGCATCGTTACGTTTTTCCAAATTTTTTAACAAATCAGTTAGAATAATTTTTTTGTATTTTTCGTAGATGCGGAATTAAACGTGGGCCTAGTTTTGGGCGTCGTATTTGGTATCCTCTTCATCGGCATACTGACGACTTTAATGCTGTTGGTGAAACGTTGCTCTTTCAGATTGTAAGTACATTCATTCAGTTCATTATTTGGCTTTCGGTGCAATGTGTGCGTCGTTGAACGCGCACGAGTTTAGCGATCGTGGAGCTTGCGAAGCAGAAAGGAAAACGATCAATATTTATTCGGTGACTCACGCATTACGGGAGATAGAACGCTCCAATAGATCGCGTAGAAGATCTGTATAAACAGAGCCGTTATTATGAGCGAGGTCGACGTCGTGTTGGCGCGAAGGCTCGAAATCTATTGGGCTGTGTGCGGTCGCAGTAAGCGGCGGAACGTCGGCAAGTCGACTGCTGCTGCTGCTGCTGCTCCTGCTCTTCCTATACTTTTCTCAGACCGCAGGCCGCCTCTGTTTAACGTGTATTGCTTGTGTATACGGAGCTCGGCGCGCGATATAGACAGAGAGCTATTTTTGTGTCATGGATATTTTTAAGCACGCGAGGCGAAGGTGAATAACGCGGAGTGATGTGCTTGAATGAGAAAGAGAAAAAAAATGTCCTGGAATGATGCGTATATGTGTACAAGATCGCGGATGTACGTATTTATATTTTGATCCTTTCGGTTATCCGTCTGAAGTATAGGTATGAAAAACAAAGATGCACTATGTTCGAACGCTCAATAGAATTGTCAATGCGGTTCTATAATAATTTGTCCTTGAAATTACTCTGATTTAATTGTTTGATCGTTAGGTTGTTTTTTTTTTTTTTTTTTTTTTTATTTTTATGAATTTTTTATGAATAAGAAGACATTTTTATTTAGCTGCGACATTCAAAATTATTTGAATTCGTAATGAATTCTGGTAGGCTATTTTAAAATTAAATAAGTAATAAATTGTAAAATATAATATTTCATTATTTTAACTAATTGAAAAGATTATCATAAACTGAAAGGATCAAAGTCAAATAAATAATTAATTTAACCTAAAGATACGAAAAAAAAAATAAATAAATAACATTTTTTCAATTTAAAAAAGAGGTAATTAGGTTTTTGGAGCATTGCAATTTCAATAAAATCATATTAATGCACAAATGAATGATTTGTTTCTATTTTCGTTAAAATTTTTTTTTTATTAAAAAAGAAATTAAAAAAATTTAGTCATCGATACTATTATTTTTATAATGTTTTAAACGTAGAACTTATTTTTTATACAATTTATTTACATATAAAAATGCATGTTTAATTAAATTTATAGATTAGTTCAAAGAATTCTGCAATCAAACATCCCTGAATCTCCGGTACCAAATCCGTTTACGCGGAGGAAATTCATCAATCATTGTCAGCAGTTGGCCGAAAATCCTGGAAAATTGAGCAATGAATTTCAGTTGCTACAAACTCTTAGTGTTGACTTGCAAATGCCAAGCAACGCCGCATGTCTTCAAGCTAATAGGAAGAAAAATCGTTACTTAGACATTTTGCCATGTAAAGTATACTTCTTTTAAACAACATAAATTTTAGATACACGCTTTTTATACAAAAGTAATAAATTTTATTTCAGATGATTTTTCAAGGGTTAAATTAGAAATTATTGATAATGATCCAAACACGGATTATATAAATGCTTCCTTTATTCGAGTAAAGCTTTATTTCTTATAAAATTAAAACATGTTTTTTTTTTAATTTTTATTCATAAAAAATTTTTTATCAAGGGTTATTCTGGACATGAAGAATATATTGCTTGTCAAGGACCTAAAGAAGAAACAACTTATGACTTCTGGAGAATGATCGATCAATATGATGTTAAGATGATTTTAATGTTGACTCAGTTAGTGGAAAAAGGAAAAGTAAGATTTCCTTTTTACCTAATGAAAAAAATATTTACTATTATTTTATTTTCTTTGTATTCTTATTAAATCTTTATTACAGGAAAAATGCCATCAATATTTTCCTACCATTAGAGAAACATTTACATATGAAAAACTATCGATAAGATGTACAAGTGAATTAGATTACAGAACTTATACTCAGCGTACCTTTGTGCTGCAAAAAGTATATTTATAATTATATGTATAAATTTAAAATTTAAATCAAAATTAGTATTAAAATACTTGACAACTCTTTTTATAGGAAGATACAAGACGAACAATAACTCACCTCCATTTCAAAGACTGGCCTGACCACGATGTTCCTGATGATTTTGATGCTATGATTCACTTTTGTCAAATATTTCGTAAGCAATTAAACGCTGTTAAAGGATTATCTGTTATTCACTGCAGGTTTGTGATTGAAAATTCACCTAATTTAATAAAAATGCAAATGAATATTTATTTCTATACAATTAATTATTAGCGCTGGAATCGGAAGGACTGGAACACTTATTGCTATAGATATTTTGCTTCAATCCATTAGAGATAATAGAAAATTAGATGTTTTTGGTACTGTCTATAGATTAAGAAGGCATCGTTTAAATATGGTACAACGAGAGGTAACGCGAAGATTTTATTCGAGAATTTATTTTATAACATTAATAAAATTTTAAAATAATATTTTAATAATTTTCAGAGTCAATATGCTTATATTTATAATTGCATTAGACAAGTGTTGAAAAATCCATACTTCTTGAAATCATGTATGTATACTGTCAATAACTAAACATAACGGACTTGGGATTTTTATAAGTTAGTTTTAACTATTTTTATTTATTTGTTAGATAAACCACCGCCTATAGATCCAATATATCCCAAATCCAAAACGAAGAAAGATCGAAATGATTCAAGCACAGATTTGGTTGACAGCTTTGATACCCGTATGTAATATTACGCCGATTGTTCCTTCCTAGAAACTAAAACAATTAATTTTTTCAAACTTTTAACAACTATTATTTACCCGCCACGATAACATTATTTTATTCTTATATTACTTTTATGGATTGCAAGCGACAAACTTCCTATTAATATTAATTGAGGTATGATTTAAAAAAATTATGTTTGTTACCGCTGCTTTTAACGTTTTGTCGAGCTTCCGTTTATGTTGCTGACACTTGGTAGGCTTTGAAAAATGTGACATTTTGTAATATTATCAGATATTAAAATATTTGTATTCAAAACTCTTTATAATTTATAAATATTTACTTTTTCAGTTAAAAAAAATAGCTTGTCTACTTCCATTGATTCTATGCAACCGCTGTGCCAATCATCGCCTCAGACTACTCCAAAAATTCAAATGAACGGTAACTGCGAACATTTTTTAAATAAAGAATAACGTATATATATAGAATAGACGATGCAATGTAGATAAAAAAGTTTTGTTTGCAGGTTTAAGATACTGTAAATCAACAAGTGCAATCGACACAAGGACAAATCATAATCGAATCGGTATAGACATTTATTTTTTTAATTGCATTTTAATTACGTAATTAAAAGATTTATAATTATTTTATTTTATCTGCATGAAAATATATAGGGAGATACAGCAGTGAAGGTTATGCTATTTGTGGGTCATCAAGACATTCTTTTTCAACAACTAGTAAAGAAAGTACCGACGAAAATGATTTAAAAAGTTCATCTAGTTCACTGTATGAAAATGTCGAACCGCTCATAAAACAAAGTTCCAGTCAAACTATTGCTGGAAGTAGTTACTACTTGACAAATGGTTAGTACATCAAATAATTTATTATTATTTATATTAATTATATAAATTGTTTAAAATTACAATAAATTTTCAGATTCTGTTGAAAAGGATACTTCTTTGTAAAATAATTACATGTGCCAGTACAAAATTTAAGCGATTGATATCTTATATTTTTTATCATGACAAAATTAGATTTTAATTGATAAATGTGAACTGTATAAATGTCTATTTTTTAAAATTAATATTTAAGACTTTCAAGATTTTTAAAAACGGCTATGAACAAACACCCAAGTGCCATCGGTATAAGTATATCGATTCATGATATATCAGAGAAAATTATTTTTTGTAATATTTACATTGTTTGTCTATGAAAAGTGTTTTTGTAAATAATTATTAGACTTTCGGCGAGTTTCAGATTTTTTACTTGCCCAAATGTAGATTTAAATTTGTACATATTAACGATATAATTTTTTTTATATCTTATTTAAAATAATCATTCAAATTAATGTTTAATGTATTCATACTTCAAACGACACATAAAATTATATAGGAATATATTATTTTTATTTATAAGATTTTTGTATTCACAAATTAAAATAAATTAGATATATTTGCGTTCTGCAACGTTATATTAGCAGACACAAAAAAGTCTGTATACTTATTTTACGCAAATAAGTAAAATTTTAAATAAATTTACAATTTTGTTTTTACAAAAAATAAAGTAAAATAAAATGAATATGGTAAAATACTATTTCGTGAACAAATTTTATTAAATATGTTCATCCATGATTAAGATTTCAAAGAAATGATTGAATTGTTAAACATATTCATTGACAATTATGATTTCTCCTTTATCTTCGTAAATATCTAAGATAAAAAGCTGTCGAGTAAGTCATTAAAATTTTTGATATTTTTTATTAAAGAAATAAAAAAATTATTCAAAAAGTTTAAAAGTCAAGATTTTCATATACATACATATAATTTATAAAAAAAATTTCATTTTGCATCATTTAAAAAAAAAAAAAAAAAAAATTTCTAAATATTTTGATTACTCATGATTCGTGTGTGCTCGCGTTCGTGAGCGTGATTGACATGGTTCATTAACAATCTGTTTTATCAATTGCAGATAATTGATTCATATCCTATACACATTAGACAGCGTTGTTAATAGTGACAGGTAAAAATATAATTTATGTTAATTAAAAAAAATATAGTGTAAATGTAAATCATTTTTCATAATTCTTAACAAATAAACAATATTTCCTACTGATTAAAATATTATTAAATGCAAAAGTATACTACCATTAACAAGCCTCATAGAAGTTAATTTGGAAATTGAGACTGCAAAACCAAGTACGTAAACAACTTATTCAAACATGTCTTTGCGAATATGAATTTTTTTTTTTCAAATTAATTTTAATGTACAAAAATGAAAAGCTTATGATTCGTTGTTCAAAATCAAATCAGCTGTAAGGTAAAGTAAGAAAAAAAAAACGTTTAACCATTTATCCTAATTAATCCTCTGATGTATCAATTGCATAATACAATGTATTACATAACGAAGGTCAGGTGCATAAGTACGTGTGCCTGCAGACGGCGAACTTTCGGAGCGCGCGCGTCGGAAATTTAAAGTGCCGACGCTCTCTATAGTTGTCTTATGTTCGGAGTGTCAGTTATCGCCGGGATCTCATCAACGTCTTCGCGATTTGCTCAGACATCCAGGATGGCTGCTACGTATCTTAAATCTCTTAACAAGGAACAATTCAAGGCTTTTATCGAGTCCTTTGACGTTGTACTTTCCGATTGCGATGGTGCGTTTACTTTTTTTATTTCCTATATTGAATTTATATTCCATTATAGAAATTAATCAACAAGTTCTAAATAATAAATGATGAATTTTTCAAATTATTTTTAACAAAGTATTTCTTTTAGGAGTCTTGTGGAGAGAGACAGAAATAATAAAAGGTTCCCCAGCAGCAGTTGTTAAGTTTAAACAGCTGGGAAAAAGATATTTTTATATCACAAATAATAATGGCAAAACTAGATCGGAACTTGCCGAAAAGTGCAAAAATTTTAAATATGATGCAACAGAGGTAAGATTATTCAGAAACAATTATTATTAATGAGATAAATCACTCTAAATACAAATTACTTATATCAACAATTTTATTATAAATCCATTAATGTTTATTCATTACGAGTATTAATATTTTGTTATTTCTAAATGATCTTGTCTTAATCTTAAAATAAATATTTTTAACTGATTTCAAAAAAGAGGAAAGTTCTCGTTTAAATTTCTACTTAATTAAATGTCAAGTAGCACCATCATTAAATTAAACAAAAAGTTTAAAAAACAATAATAATTAATGTTAGATTAAAGGTTGAGTAAAAAAAATATATACAATTTAATAATACGTAAATCATTTAGATAAAAGATTTAGATAAAAAACTTCGACAAAGATACGTGTATATCTATACATTTTTTTTATTAAAAATAATATAAACAATATTAAATAATCACTTTTTGAATAGGAGGAAATTTTGTCTGCCTCATATCTTGCTGCCGTTTACTTAAAAGAACAAAATTTCAAAAAGAAAGCATATGTCGTTGGAGGTTCGGGAATTACTCAAGAACTTGAAGCTCAAGGGATCAAATACACCGGTGATGGGGTAACACGTTTCTTTTCATCCATATAAAAAAATTATTTTCGCGAAAATTTGTTAATGTATGGAATTCTTTTAATTTATTATACTTTCAAAAATTGACATAATCATCATCAGATAAAGGAAAAAGAAAAATCCTTTATAATAAGATTTTTTATGCAGCATTCATCATTGTGCTATCGCGTAAAAAACGAAATTTTTATTTGTGGTACACTTTAATAATTTTTTCTTTTAAAAATTATTGATTCTAGCCGGACATAATAGAAGACGACGAGGTATAAATGATACCAAAATTTAAATGCTACAATCATTTTTAATGCATAGACACGTATATAAACGGTGTAATTGTGTAAATTAAATTAAAAGCGAAGAAAGCAATCGAATCAAATTGTTACAAAAAAAAAAAAATACAAAAAAATACAAAAAAATACAAAAAAATCTTTTTCCAACTTTATCTGTTTAGCCGGATATAATGGAAGGCGATGAGTTGGACACGTTGTTGAACTTTAAACGAGATCCGGAGGTTGGTGCCGTTATCATTGGCTTCGACAAACATTTCAGTTACCCAAAGCTCGTCAAAGCTGCGACTTACGCTCACGATAGAAGCGTACATTTTATTGGTACGAATCCGGACCTAGTGAGGCCGTCGCCGAATGAGAATCGTTTTCCTGGTTAGTTTACATTTTTAAAAATCATTTTTTTTATTTTTATTTTAATGGAAACACGCGTGCTTACAGGTGCTGGCTGTTTTTTGCGCACGATCGAAGCCGCGAGCGCAAGAAAAGCTATGGTTTTGGGCAAGCCAGAAACTTATGTCAGTCAAATAATTAAAAAAAAGTACGGCGTCGATCCGTCTCGTACACTCATGATTGGCGATAAGTGAGTATATCGGTTATGATGCATGGATTTAAATAATAACGACATTTAAAAAGAAGCGGATAAAAACTTGTTTTTGATTTTTGTATTTTTTTTTTTTTTTTTAATTAGTCTACTACAAATTTAAATTAAATAGACTCAGAATAGATATTAATTATAAAATTAATTGACTTTTAAAAATTTCACAGTCTCGATACGGATATTCAGTTGGGTAAACGTTGCGGCTATAAAACACTTCTCGTAATGTCTGGTGTCACGACTAATAAAGATCTCGAAACTTTAAAGAAGAATTGCGAGGAGTCGATATTACCGGATTATTATGCTGATCAATTGTCTGACCTTCTCGACTGTTTTTCATCCTGATTTTAAACTGATTGTTTGCTTGTACATTGCATACAATCATTTATTTTTAAAGATGAACTGCCATTGTTGATACGTTCAACAAATCGCACGTACAATTGCGCTTTACAAAGTGCATTTTAATGTAAATTTTTTTTTCACCATAAGTATTTTTTTTCTTTTCTTACTTTAATAAATGCATTTTAATTATGAAAAAAAAAAAAAAAAAAAAAAAAACAAAAATACAAAAAATTTTCAATGTATTTTATTAATAATTATAACATTAACATTTTATGTACATATACATTTGACTTACTGAGTCAATAAGCGTGTAAAAGTATTAAAAATAAAAGAGAAAGAAATATAAATATATTATAAAGTTAAAAATATTTTTTTCTTTTTAAGTATAAGATATATTAAGCACATTTGATGGAATTATTTGTAGGTTGATGCAATATAAAATCACCAACAGACAATTGCTTTTAAACACGTACAAAATTACGTAATAATAAAGAAATAATGAACGTGAAACAATGCAGTAGGAATATTCTTTATTTTGCAAGTACAATTATCCAGTATTAAATGTAAACTTGATACTGTTTTTATACGATCTTCGTTAATAATTTATATTTTTTCAAGATGATGTTGAAGTTATTAAGCTTTGATATTTATAATTAAAAAGTAGCAATTTATAAAATTAGTGTTAGTGAACTTTTAATTTCCTGGTTTTTTTTAACGGAAATTAAAATAATATACATAATATATTTCACAATTTAAAATAAAATTTAAAATTAAAATAAATGTTTTTCAATTGATATTTATGCATGTAGTTTATTTAATATACAATTAAAAAATATTGAATTTATGCTGTCAAAACTATTTTAAAATAGCAAAATAGTTAAATGCGTATTATATACGTGTAATTCAAATTTAATTGATAGACATGCTCGAAGCATGCAACAAGAATTATATGTTATTAAAATTTTGTTATGTGAATGCAATTTGCTAATGCCATTTTACGTTAAAGAAATATTGCTTGAAAACTGACAGATTATTCATCTTGTTTTCTACAAATTTTTGATTTTGTAATCATTCGTAAATATCACAGCCGGGACAGCACTGTTACGCTATTCTGCGTAACAATTTATTTATTTTAAGCGCATATTTTCGATAGTAGTTGGTCGCATTAATACTATTTTTAAATAAATTTTGATTTTATCATTTCTCCTAAATTTACCTAGCAATTTCATGTTATTGGTTTTTTTTTTTTTTTTTTTTTTATCTTACATCCTATCATTACTTATTATCGCTACACGTTTAACTTATTCTAATCCATGACTTCATTTTTTTAACAGTACTCAATACTCTATACCATCCCGTGATTTCAATTGTCTAATTTTATCCGTAATCTGATCTCGTTCGTGTTTTCATGTTGCAAATGCAAATTTTATTTAGTTTAATTTGGAAACAAAATTTTAATTTGCTTTTTTAAATTAAAATTAAATAGAATTTTGTTTTTATTAGTCATAAAAATATAGTATATATTATAAAAATTTGGGTAAAAGTTTTTAAAGATTTGTAAATTAAGTTAAAATATTTTATTTTTGTAAGAAAATGTATACAAATGTTGAAAAATTTCTTATAAAGAGCTTGTGCAATAACAAAATAATTGGTAAGTCTTAAAAAGTTTAATTATTCATTAAAATATATTTTTAAATTACAAGTATTGATTAAATATTATTTTACATATTTTTTCAATTAATAACTAATTTTTAATTTAAATATACAAAAGAAACTTCATATTAGTATTTACAATTTTAATAGGATTAAATATTTTCACTTACTTGAGAATGTATTAAAAATATTTGAAAAACTTTCATTAGTTATTTATAAGTATTTATCCTATATATTATTAAATAATGACAAAGCCTTAATTTTGTTTTAATGTAAAACAGTAATTAAGAATGTATATTTGACAAAATATAATCATAAAAATATAATTAATATCGATATTTTGTTGAATAATCTTTTGGAGAAACTACTAAACCTCTACCTTTTCTTGCTCCACGATAAACTGTTTCAATAATGTCTATCATTTCTTGTTTATCTTCTAATGTCCAATTAATTTTGTTATTATTACCAGTACCCAAGTCAATCATAATATGTTTATTTCTGAAGAAAAACATAACTGTGCAAGGATCGTATAATTCATACCTATTTAAAAACAAATTATACATCATTAAATATATCGTCTTGATAAATCAATTTCAAACTAAATAAATAAAAATAAATAAATTACATTTTATTGAAATCAGGTACTTCTGTAATATCTACTAAATAAATAACTGCAAAATTTTTTACTTTTTCTGCAATATTATAAAGAACTTCATCCATTTTCATACACATTGGATCCCAATCATGGCCAAATCGTATTACCTTGAATTAAAATTTAAGTTAATTATTAATAAATTTCTCTTGCATTAAAATAAATTAAGGAAATTCATTATCAATAACAATATTTGTAATACAAAAAAATGATAAGAAGCTACAAATGTAACAATTAATATAACTTAATTTAAGGTTAACTCACTACTACTCGGTCTTCTTCTGACAAAATTGCTTGATCCACCTGCCATCCATTGTGAAGATGCGATAACATGTACGACATTTTGAAAAATATTCACTTAAATCTTTTAGTAAAAGTAGGAAGAAATCAAACTTAGATTGTTAAATTTAATACGATGTATAATATCAACGAACCAAATGCACTTAGCTCCAGAACATAAACATCACGTCATATTGATTGTAAAACACATTATCTTCAACAGCAGCGCGCATGCACACTGAGCCATCAACATGCTGGCAAAGTGCTCATAGCACTAGATGTTATCCCATTTAGCAATACGTATAGAAAAATACAGTCAATATGCTTTTACGAAAAATTTTCAACATGAAATATAAATATTTTATACATACATATATATTTTTTTAAAAATATTATAAAATATTATATCACATTTAATATCTTTCTAGGTTTTAAATTTGTCGCGCAAAAATTAGCCAATCAGAGATTCGACTTAGAGAGTCGGTGCGAAAATTCCAACTATACCGCGACTGTGATAATATCCTATCTCTTTTCAACCAATCAAATATATCTTCATTCATGTAATTTAACATTTCTATAATTCGTCTATTTCCCATTATTTTTTTCATATCACAATTACAATTCAATGGTAAAAGTATTAACCATAAATAATATATAAATATTTATATAATTTTACGATGTTGGTTAAGATTACCTATTAAAAAAAATTAAAATATCTTAATCTTAATTTCAAGTGTTTTTAAATAACTTCGTTAATTTTTTTATTGAAATTAATTTACCTCTTATAATTGTATTTATACATATAAAGTTTAAAAATATTGTTGAAAGATTTTCGTAAATGAAAAGCTTATTGAAATTTATATTAAAATTTTTTGAGCCATTATTTTTAAGGTTATCAATAACCCATTGCTTCTTTAGTATAGTTTTATTAATAATCAATTTTTATACTGTGATTAAAAATGCTTCTTAATTTAGAAATTTATACAATAAAATAATATTATTGAAAAAAAAATTATGGAAATGATATATTCTTCTAAATTTCAAATTATATTATTAAAAGTTATCTAAGAATGTATCATGATGACTGATGTAAGAAGTTTCAACATTTTTTAACTTATGAAAGAAACATAATTTGTTTTTGAAATTTTGTACATTTATAAGCAATATTTCATTTTTATATTGATTCAATGTTTAAAAAGTTTTTATGTTATAAACAGTTTTTTATCATTTTCAGTTATAAATTTTTAAAAAAATGTCAGCAATAAATCTCAAATCTCTTAATCCAGAAGAAGTAAACGAATTTATTGATTCATTCGATACAATACTGACAGACTGTGATGGTAAGATAATAAATAAAATATTTTCATTATATATTATGCAAAAAATTGTTACCATGTATTAATTTAATAATTACTTTTACCATTAATAAATTAATATCATTTGTAAATCATGTTAATTTGTAGGAGTTTTGTGGATAAAAATGAAACCATTAATAAATTCTTTAGAAGTATTGAATACTTTTCGTGATCTTGGAAAAAAAGTAATTTATATAACAAATAATAGTACAAAAACAAGGGAAGAATTTGTTGAAAAATGTGAAGTTTTAAATTATAAAGCATCTATAGAAGATATTATATGTACATCTCATCTAGTTGCTAATTATCTTAAAAGCATATCTTTTAATAAGAAAGTTTATGTGATTGGAAAAAATGGTTAGTAGTTAATTATCATACAAATTGTTAATCAATGTTTTAAAAAATAATAAAATTACTTAAATATTTTAGGTATTAAAAGTGAATTAGATAAAATTGGTGTAACACATTTTGGTACTGGACCAGATCCTATGGTAGGAGATTCTACAACATTATCAGTCGATCTGGATCCAGAGGTTGGGGCAGTTGTTGTTGGATTCGACGAACATTTTAGTTATCCTAAAATAGTTAAAGCTGCTTCATATTTGGCTGATCCTAAAGTACATTTTATTGCAACCAATACCGATGAATGTTTTCCTAATGATGATATAGTTCTGCCTGGTATAGATGCATTTTTATTAAACAAAAAATCCTTATTTTGAATCAATATTAAATAATTTTATTCTTTAATAAATTTTTTAGGTACAGGTTGTTTAGTACGTTGCATAGAAACTTGCGCTCAAAGAAAAGCTAAAATTTTAGGAAAACCTGAAGATTACATTGCCAGTGTAATTAAGGATAAATACAATGTTGATTCAAAGCGCACCTTAATGATCGGCGATAGAGCCAATACCGATATTTTGCTTGGAACTCGATGTGGGTTTAAAACTCTACTAGTGCTCTCTGGTGTTACTACTTTAGAAGATGTTGAAAATTGGAAACAATCATCTGTAAAAGAAGATCGTGATCTAGTGCCTGATTACTATTTAGATACCTTAGGAGACTTACTTCCGTATTTACAAAAACATAAGTCTATGAAAAAATAATAATTTTATTTATAAAAGTATATTAAATTAAGTTTATGACAATTGTACATAAAAAGCTGAAGAACAAATGTAACAGAATTGGTTGATTCAATTCTTGCAAATATAGGAACAAAATTTATTTAAATTATTTTAATATCATGTATTTCTAATTATGGTTGAAGCAAAGTATTTTTACAGAAAAAAAAAAATGCTCCTATAAATACCAGATAAAAGTTTATCAATTGTCAGTCTGGCTTACTGCACAATATTTAAAAAGTATGTTATAAATGTTGTTATTATTTATCTATACGTATATATAAAAATCTAAATAAAATTTTCTTGTAACTGAGTCTTGAAATTTATGCATTTAACTATAAAAAAAAAAAAAAAAAGAATAAAAAAATAAAAAAATTCTGTACCCATATAAATCATATACAGATTATTTTTACGTGCTGGTATAAAATATTTCCGCAAATACGTCAGTGTATTTGTACATGAGAATAATCAACGATTCAGACGAGTTTTCACGCTTTCCAAGATAAAGCTTTGCAATTGCGCGTTTATATATATATATATATATATATATATATATATATATATATATATATATATCGCTCCAACGGACAAGTTTGTGCTTCGATTCTCGTAAGTATAAATCATCCCTTTCGTTACGGCGATCCGTCCGTCGAAATATCGCGATTAAATGACTGACTGATCATCACGTGGATGTTGCAAGAGGCGTTCGGCCCGAAAAAGTTGCAAAAAACGCGAGCTCATAATTCAAGCCGTGGCCATATCTGTGTTTCTTTTACGATAGAAGAGCAATCGCCATATAAAGGATAACGCGGTACGTGTGATAAGGGGAAAAATATTGCAGCGGTCTTTCTTCAATTATGCTTATACGGCATTATGCTCTGCCTATTGTCGCTAACGCGACTTGCGTAACAAAGGTCAACAGCACGCGCCAAGTGCATGGTAAAAACCAAATCACTGGAATTATGTATACATATAGAAGTGTCATAGATTAAAGCCGTATCAGTATGATTTACATATACACGCACGTATGCGTATGTTTCATCAAAAAGATTTCGGAGTTTCCGCGCGAGCTTAACCAAAGAGATCTATATACTTGCGCGCTCTTACATTTCGTTCAGTTGTGATCCCAGCGAATTATAGAGAATACACGCGTTACAAGGATGGCCGCTTGCAAGTACCTAAAGTCTTTGTCGAAGGATGAATTTAAGGAGTTCATCGATTCTTTCGACGTTGTTTTGTCCGATTGCGACGGTGCGTTTACGAATATTTTGTTTGTATAATTTTTTTTTTTTTTTCTTTTCTTTAAACGAAGTCAAATTTATAATTTTGTAAAATTGATAGTTAGGCGTTTGAATAATTTAAGCGTATATTTTAAAATTACGAGTAATTTAAAATTATGTAAATATTATATATTAACCCTTTGCGGTCGGCAGACTGCGCCTTTGGGAGTACCAGTAGGTCGGAGCAAATCTATCATTTCGCAGTTACTTTTCCGTACAGGATTTAAAGTCAATATATGGATATTAAAACACACAGAATTTGTTGAAACTGATTAAAAAAAAAAAAAAAAAAATTTTAAATGTAAATTTTATTAATTAATTTTTTTTTTTTTTCTATTTTAAATTTTAAATTTTAAATGTCCCCGCTACGGGGACGCCGACTCCTACGACGATTTAGAAATGTCCCCGTTACGGGGAGACCGACCGCAAAGGGTTAATGGTACTATTTAAAATATATTAAAAAATTATCATCAGCGAAACATTATTATTTATCGATATTTTATTTTAAAATTCCAGTAAATATCAATACAATAAAAATTAAATATTTCTTCTGAATTATTTTTTCAACCGAATTCTTTAAGATTAATTTTTATAATTGAGTAAAAGTATAAATGGTCAAAAGTTGATAAAAACATTTGCCAATTTATCATATTTTGCAATACTTAACGCATTGATTCGCTCGCACGCTGAACTTTTATATACATGTATCAAAATAAAAACTCGATTGTGGTATGATAATAATTGCAAAATTTTACCGTTCGATGTGTTAAAACGAAGTATTTGGATAAAAGAAAATTAAATTATTATAGTTTTTAATAGATTTTTGTATAATACACGTAATTTAAAGATTAGCATTAGTATTATATTGACAAAGAAAAAGAATTAATTTATTTTACGGTAAAAAAGAAATAAATAAATAAATAAATAAATAAAATAATTAGAATTATAAATAAAATTTTGAAAAAGAAAAAAAAAATATTTTAATTTAGGTGTTTTATGGAGAGAAACGGATGTAATCAAAGGTTCGCCAGAAACCGTATCCACGTTCAAACGAATGGGCAAGAGATTTTTTTACGTAACAAATATCAATTGTAAAACTAGATCGGAAATTGTCAAAAAGTGTAGAAGTCACAAGTACGACGCGACGGAGGTAAGCTAACGTTATCTAGAATATATCTTGGAAGAAATAATTAAGATTCATTTATAATTTTCATAATTAATACCTTTCTAAATTTTCTCGGCTCGTGAAATATTTCATTAATATCATTGCTTTATTTATTTAACGTAGCTTTAAGAAGAAGAAAAAAAAAAAATGCAATATACATTTAAATAAAAAATTACAAGTTTTCTCATTGTTTTATTTAGGAGGAAATATTGTGTGCATCGTACCTCGCAGCCGTCTATTTGAAGCAGCTAAATTTTAAAAAGAAAGCTTATATCGTTGGTAGCGTAGGAATTGCGCAAGAACTCGAGGCCCAGGGTATAAAACACTTTGGCGTCGGGGTATGTATAAAGAGACGATAACAAACATTTTTTAAATTATACGTGTTTGTGTGCGATGTGAGCGCTGGAAGAAAAAAAAGTTCTTGGACGCTGCAATCACTTTTAATGCACAGATACGTATATAAACGGTATAATTGTGTAAATTAAATTAAAAGCGAAGAAAGCAATCGAATCAAATTGTTACAAAAAAAAAAAAAAAAAAAAATACAAAAAAATACAAAAAAATACAAAAAAATCTTTTTCCAACTTTATCTGTTTAGCCGGATATAATGGAAGGCGACGAGTTGGATACGTTGTTGAACTTTAAACGAGATCCGGAGGTCGGTGCCGTCATCGTTGGCTTCGACAAGCATTTTAGCTATCCGAAACTAGTAAAGGCAGCGACTTATGCTCATGATCCAAGCGTACATTTTATCTGCACGAATCCTGACGTTATAAGACCGTCGCCCAATGCAAGCTTTTATCCAGGTAGACGTTGATTGAGACTTTACTTCTTTATCTCGCTACGATTCTTTGAATTTTCATTCAACTTTACTCGCGGGATAAATGCTTAAATGCGACATGTTAACGCGTAACATTACAGGTGCCGGATGTTTTTTACGTTCCATCGAAGCCATTTCCGGAAGGAAAGCCGTCGTTTTAGGAAAACCTGAGTTTTTCACCACCGAATTTATAAAAACTAAGTACGGTGTCGATCCGTCGCGTGCATTAATGATCGGCGACAAGTGAGTAAATAAAAATTATTTTATTCATCCGATATATACATATAATGCATTCTTACGGATAAAACGTTCCTCTTTCTTAACGAGCGAAATGATTTTTTTTATATGTATATAATAATTATTTTGTGCATAAAGCGAATTTAAATTAAAACAACTAGCATAATGATAAAATTTCTTTTAGTCTCAACACGGACATACTTATGGGCCAACGTTGCGGTTTCAAAACGTTATTGATAATGTCGGGCATTACAACGCAAGAGGAACTTGAAAATTTAAAAACAAATTGTGAAGCGCCGATAGTGCCGGATTATTACGCCGACAAACTATCCGATATTCTTGATTGTTTAGAATCGAGATCTTAGCTAACAACTTTTTTTATAACTGTAATACAGTATTATGACGATATATATCGTAGATACTTTTATGTTCACGTATACGCATGTAGAGTTTATATAAATTTTACAATGATAAATTATGTTGTTCATTATGCATCAAATTGAAATTAAATAAATTTTAAATGAAATTTTTTTTCTTTTTTAACATTACGCCGATACTTTAATTTTGTATTCGATGATTTTTTTGTTACAGTATTATACATATAACCGTATATATACACGTTTATTGTGTCAATATATGTCTTTCCGTATGCTTTTAATTTTATTACGTGAAAGCGAATGATAAGGGAAAGACGTATATAAAAGAAAATAAAAGTTACAAAGCGATCGATGCGCTTTCGTACAAAGAAACGATTAATTTCTGATTTACCATTTTCGAAAAATATTAAAAAAAATAAACAACAAAAATAATCATTCATATATAGTTCTTTGATAAATTATCACATAATCTTTTGCACAGCGGTAAAGTCGAAAAATCAGCAATTGTAAAATATTGCTCGAGAAAACTCACAACGCAATAAACGCATACGCGTATTATAACGCACAATCGTACAACGATTGTACTTATTTGTTCGCTCGGTCTCGTGCTACAGCAGAGTCAATGTTGTTCCGTTTCTCTCTTTCTCTTTATCTCGGTGACCTTGACGGATAATTTCAAAATTATTTTACATTATCTCGTTTGCACGTGCACGTCGATGATGTGGCAGGAGCACGTGTGTTTCGGCTAAACCCGCTGCGTCATTGCGTCGATTATCATCGTGAGTTAATTATATTATCGAAGGGCATCATATTGCATTTTTCATTGGGTCATTATGCGTAGGGTTTCGTGGCGATTTTCAAAATTTTTTTATTCTTTCTATTTTCTCGCTGTACATAAAAATTATTATTTATACAAACTAGAATTCAAAGAAATTATTTTGCGCGTCGAGAATTTCATAATAAATAAATTAAATAATTTTTAAGATCGATTACAAAAGTCGATAAACTTTACAACCTTTGATTCTTCTCGAGGTTTAAAGTCTTAAAAAAAAAAAAAAAAAATTATATCTGCGTTGAAAATTTTTCCTCCCTTAGCTTCGTTTATTATCCTTATGCGCAAATAGTTTTATTGCCGAGAACATTATCAACGTTTTTCATCCGATATACACGGACATGAATTTATTGCACTATGGTTATAAAATATAATAGTTAGAATGGTACTTGAGTTCGATGAAAAACAAGGGAATAAATGCTTTATGTCTTGTTTAACACTGACTTATGATTATTCTTTTTTTTGTGTCTGTTTTTTTTTTCTCTTTTTTTGTTTCGAAAAATATTTAAACGTGAATCGCTTATTATTGTTATATTACCTATTGTGAAATATTGCTTGGTTAATGGCCTATCGAGAGAAAATTGCACTTGCACTCGTGAATAATACAAGTAACGTCATTGATAATTAAATATATTATAAGGACAATACAAAAGAGATAACCTTAATTTTTTTTTTCTTATTTACATTATTTATTTTACATTTTTCGTACAATGGTAATTGCAAATATTAAATAAGCATTTAGTTTTTCGTTTTTAATTATTTTTATGTTACACAAACATTTTTAGTTTATAATAGCACATTACAGTAGTATGGCAAAAACCAAGTGAAAGTAAATTAGTTTATGATTGTTGTATGTGTTTAACCAATATATTTTATAAAAAAAAAAAAAAAAAAAAAAAAAAATAGTTTAAATCCTTTGTTATTTATAACTCGAGTACTTTTTAAATTTACAATAGCTGTGATAAATAAAAATAATATTATACAACAGTCGCGTTAATATTTTATCGCGTTAGTGACATTTTAAAAACAATTTTACAATCAACATTTATAAGTGCTTTCAAATAATTAATTTTTAATCATTCATTCTTGGCTAGTTTATGATTTTCTTTCGTATTTTTCATTTGAGCATACATATCCATTTATCATACTCACCTCATGCATTAAAATACTTTTTAACTAACTATTTATAATTATTTGATCAATCTACAGATACCCTGTATAGCTTTGGCTGGAAATTTTTTGACTTTGTGTTTATGATTGATTTCAATTGAATGAAATCAATCGATGCTCGTTTAATTTAAGCGAACGTTTATCGTTTTTTCTTTCTTTGGCTATGCATTAATTTAATATGTACACGCAGTGTTTTACCATGCGAAAGGCAAGTATTTTTTATATATATATATATATATATATATAATCTAATTATCGTCAAGTTTCAGTTGTTCAATAAATTAGTGAGTGCAGTTTGATGCATATATCTTATAATAACGTAATTCTCAATGAATACCAATTAAATGTAAAAAATTTTCGATTAAAATTATATTATTCACATCGATAACATATCTAAGTTTTGATATTTTTCTGAAAAATGCTCATTCTACAAACATAACTTCAAGCTATTTTCAGAACGTTTAAAGATATTATTAATCTTTGGTGTAGATACTGCAAAACTATAATACATAATGAGAACAACAACAACGATAATAAAAGTAAGTTCAATGTACTATTATCAATAGATTCATTGTTTTTCATCGTTTATATCCATAGAGACTCAAATATTCTTTTCGCGATATATATATATATACGTCCTTCTTGCTCCAGCGCAAAAACTAACGACGAAACTAACGCGATCGTCAACTGCGCGCAAAAGATGCGCGCTAAATTAAAATGTACGGCTTCAAGAAAAATAATCGATCCTCTTGCTGCGCGACAAATAAGCGAACCAATAAAAAAGATTAATAGCGAGAAAGAAAAGCGGAAAAACTAGTCTACTCGCGCGATCGATTTTCGATACGGAATTGTAACGCGGCATGCGACGATGATGCCTCGGTCCTCGTACCCGTGGCTCCTGTTGCTGTTGCTGTAGCTGCTGTAGCTGCTGCTGCTGCTGCTGCTGTTGTCGATGCTGAGGTTGAGGCAACTCGGTCTCGGAGTCGCTCGACTCGCCGTCGTTCTCCGTCTCGGAGCCGAAGTAGCACTCGCCCGAGCCGTACTTGGTGAAATAGTGCACCACCGCGAATTGAATTATCGTTGCGAAGATGAAGCCGAACGAGAGGAAGACGAAAAAGTCGAGGGCCGTCGGGTATGGAACTTTTGGTAGATCGGTTCGTGCTTCAAGACCCAAGAACGTCATCGTCAATACCGTCGTTATTCCTGCGATCGTCAAATATTTTATAATATAACGCTTTTATAATATAACATATGCATTAATATTTGTTATTTTAAATACAAAATTATAATTCATAAGAGTTTTATCGATGCAGAACAAAAAATTTTAATTTATTTTCATTTTTTATTTCGTAAAAGAATTTTGTTATAGCCTTATTTATCATTCGTATAATTGTAAAATATTTTTCTCGTTGTTATATTTTCACAGAAAGACATTTATTTATTTATTTCATACAATCAGTCAAGATAAGACTTAATAAAATATCGAAGAACGTTTGAGAAATTTTTATTTAATCATGAAAAGAAAAATCGCTGCCAGAAATCAGAAGTAACTTTCCACGATATACTCAATTAATTTGCGCGAAGCTTAACCGAAGTTAAACGATGTAATAGGAAACTATTTTGGAACTAGTTATAAACTGATGTAAGCGTTGTTGATGACGGAAATTTTAAATTAGATTATCTTCGGGATTCGAATATTAATTTAAATGTTCTTTAAATATCGGGTTTATTTTCATGCAATTATTATCGATTATTTATAAAATTATTCTCTTTTTCGATTAACTTATTATAATTACCTTCGAAGAATAAAAATGTCACCTCTTTCGCAAAAAAAAAAAAAATAAAAAAAAATAAATAAATTCGACGATTTCATAAAAGTATACATAAAAGTTTGCGTACGTAAAAAAAGTGCGCGATACACGTCCCAGAAACAAATACATATACTTTATCTACTTTACCAAGTGAGACGCGATCAGCGGTAGCTTCACGATTCAGCCAAAAGGACACCCAAGAAAGTACGACGAGTAGCACACATGGACCGTAAACCTGTATGAGGAAGTTGCCCATGTGACGTTTCAAATGGAACGAGACCAGCAGCATAGAGTATTCTGCAACGACCGAATCTACGGTGAACGTTTACAAAATCATAATTAATTTTATTATTTCGATCGTCGTTCAGCCACTGAAATTTTATTTTATTTATAAATAATATGTATAAATCGTTGCGTACGCTACTTTCTACTTAACTGCGTGCGTAAGTCGTTGAACGTGATGATGATTTAGTGACACTGTGTGCTGAATATTATTTGATGATGAATTTTTTTTTTTTTTTTTTTTTTTTTTTTTTAACGTCTATTCTAGAATAATGAAATATATAATTTTTCTCGTCAATGACTATAAGGATGTAAAAAAAAAAAAAATAAGTATTTATGATAAGCAATTATATCGAGTAAACTATATCCGTTAATTATATTATTTATAAGATGGTTGAACCAATGCGATGGCGTTGTTAGACTTATTTAAACTCTTAGTGAAAACGACTCAATCTCGCCTTAATCGATACCATGTTTTCTTTTTTTTTTTTTTTTTTTTTTTTTTTTTTCACATACATACAACACTTTTACAGCTTGGTATGTAAATTTAAAGTGTTATTCAACTTGTGAAATTTATTTATCAAAATAATGTATATTAATTTTAACGTAAGTAAAAAGTAAAATATATAAAAAAAAAAAAAAAAAAAAAAAAAAAAAAATGCCGAAACTGTTGAAAAATAAAATAATAATATGCAACTCGTTAAAATTTAGAATTCTTAAAAGGATAAAATTTAACATTTAATTCATTTTCTTAATTCGAGAGCTTTCTTCTCTGCCAAATTAAATTATGTTCAATTTAAAAAAAAAAAGGGCAGAAAGAATATAGGTCAGTTTTTTTTTTTTTTTTGTACGAAAACGCGAAAGATTTTTACTTATTCTTCAACTCGTTCTTTGCACGAATTTATACGTATATGTATACACGTACACACATATATACATACGTTCTGTTTTTGTCGTTCTTCACGTTCGGGTAAACTTTTATTATTTCAACGGCTTCGAGAACCGCATACGATAAAAAGTAATATATTTAAATCTCATGAGTGTCGAAGATGCATATGTGCGCATTATAATTCTTTTAATAACGCAAAATATGGATTTAGTTTTTAATTTATACGCACATATTTTTATTTCTATCTATGTATCATTCGCATATATTTAATTTTAATATAAAAAAAAAAAAAAAAAAAAAATTCCTCCTCGACGAATAATTAACATCACTTGATATCGCTATAAATGCTAATAAATTTTTAATAATATTTTCAATCGAGCACTGCTTTGCAAAAAAATTTGTTAAAAGATTTTAATGCAATTAAAACTATCGGCTAAACAATAAAGAAACTTATTCCACCATTAAAATAAGCTATAATTTATTCAATCTAAAATAAAAGAGTCGCTACATTCTCTCATCTTCTCGGAAAGAAAAAATTAACCAGAAGCGCTTGCCGGTGTAATTTTTAATAAAGCTTATAAAATTAGTGAATAGTAATTCCGTTGAGATAAAAGTTTTATTGGAAAAATTTGATATATTTCAAAACATGAGACGCGTGTTAAGCGCCATTTAACAAATCGTACATAGTTACATTTTGCATTCGACGATAATTGTAAAAAATTATCCATTTGTGATATGCCTGGAATAAAAAGCGACTTTATCTCGTTGATAAATTAACTCCGTGAATTGAGTGTTTGATTATCTTAGCTAATTTAAGGTTTACATATTAAACGATAAAAGGATAAAGCAACGTAAGCTTTTTATTTTTCCGCGCGACTTTGACGAAATCCACGGCGCGAAGCTTACGAAGCGCGATGGATGTGCGGTGAGTAAGCGACGGAAAATTGACGGTTGGAGTTTGAAGTAACATCATTTGCGCTCCTTTCGGATTTCCTTTTAAAGTATTAGCGGGACGAGTTAACGAAGCGAATATTAATGGTTTTGATTTGTGTTGGACGAAATTTTTACGAGAAATTTTTAATTAAATTTGGAACGGCAAAATTAACGATTAAATTTTTTGTTTGTTTATTATTATCTTTCCTTTTTTTTTTTTTTTTCAAACGAATACTGTTATTTTTAAAGTATCTACGCGTAGATTGCTGCTTCTTACGTCGTCTTAGGTAGCCGTTGTAAAAAGTTAGCGCAAAGTTAGGAAAAAAATATACCTTAGTATATTTGTACATTTGATGAAAAAACATCCAAACTGAGATTACCGTATAAAATGTTACGTCTTCTTTTTTTTAATTTTGAACAAGATTTTAAAAACTCAAAAATTCTCGCTTAATGGTTTTCTCGTTTATTTTAAATTATTTTTTTTTAACAAAAAAAAAAAAAAAAAAAACAAAAAAAAAAAAAAGAAAAAAAAGAAAGAAAAAATCTAGTAACGTTCTATAAGCAACGTAATTGTGTCAAAATCAGAAACAACAACGTTGAAGGTGCGACAAAATTCTGAAACATTCGAGCATCGACGAAACGAATATTACATCGTCGAGTACCTTTAAAAAGAAAAAAAAAAAAAAAAAAAAAGGGACAAAAAAGCGCTAGTCTGCGATAAAACGTGGAAAGGAAGCATAAAAAGTTAAAGAGGGACGCAAAGCTAACGCAGCTTTTAAACTACGTACGCGTTGCGACGATCTATAAGCAAAACTACTTTCCAACCCTATAAAAAAAAAAAAAAAAAAAAAAACAAAATAAAAAAAAAAATAAAAAATAAAAAATAAAACATACATTCTCCTATTTTTCTCAATCTTTATAACGAATATATCGTACGATTATCTCAACGTTTAACAAAACGATTTTTTATTATACACAGTTAAAGCGATCCAATATATCTGCATGAAACTTACTCTGCGAAAGGGTCGAGTCCGTCGAATTAGCGGTTGGATTTCCAACGAGATCGAATTGTGAAAGCTTCATGTCGTGAGCGATCGCCACTTGTCTCGCGCTGTTCCATTTGTAGATCACGTCGCGCGTCGTGTATCCGTCTGTCGATGAGTAAAATTAAAACGATTATGGATTATTGGAATGATTTATATTTTTCGATTACTGGAATTTACAGGTTTCCCCTTTATGATAATGGGATAGTCCGGGACGCGTTTATTCGAATCGTTGATTTATTTTACGGATTTAGATTGATTTAACTACCGATACTTTAATGTTTCAATCTTTTCTGTCGACTGTTTTAACAATATTATATTTTCACATGGCTTGACTTACACAAGTGATAAATTACGTCTAATGCAAAGCATAAACTATCGACGTTATGCGAATTTTCATTAAATAATCGATCTTCGTTTAAAAATCTATGATAAACCCTTAGCTTTCCCGGACTATCCAGCTCACGGCAGAGATAAATAAAAAATGGTAAAAGATCATCGATAACCGACAGCTTCCGAACTTGAGCGGACATCGTTGTGTATCCATGGGAAAGTCTTCGAGATTCATGGGACAGGCGGCTTTGATGGTGAGCCTGAAAGACGAATTGTAATCGATTAGTTATCGAGAGAAAATTATTTTACTCTCATATATATATATATATATATATATATATATACATTACTTTCTTATAAATATAGTTTCTATATACAGTAGCGTAAACCTATTAGATAGAATTCCGATCGGATATCGTTCGATTGGTTACAAGAGTAAGATGACTACTTGACCTATTATATATATATAGAGCAAATGTAGGCAACGCCGAAGGTTCAGCTTGAGACAAATAAAAAAATATATAGATCGATACGATAAGTACAGAAGATAAGAGCCGCGCGAAATTAATCGCATAGATTTTATACGATATGTCAAAAATTGTAATAAAGCGAGAATACGGGAGTAAGGGCCAGAGATTATCTCGTCTCTGTGCGTAGGATACCTAATCACGCGGGAGAACAATCGAGGTTTTAGAGGTCCGATTAACTCACCTTCGTAAGTGGTGGATCTAATCCTGATTTCGTGCGATTGTTTAATGCTTGTGGGAGAGCTAAAAACTATGTAGGAGTTTACCTCGGGGATGGATTGCTTCCTCGAATGTTAAATTTCGTGGTGTACGTTTAAAAAAAAAAAATATTCATTCGATTGAATATTATCGTTGGAATTATCGCGAAAATTAAAAAGAATATATATATATATATATACATAAATTGAAAAGAAAGATAACTTTTTAATTTGATTAAGCCCGATGATTGAAATTTATTCGTTTTCGTTGAACTTCAAAAGGAATCGATTTTCTCGTATACATTGCATGAGTGTAAAACTTAACGACAGACATTTTAAATAATAATTCATCGAAACGTTTCGGATAAATGAAAAATTTTATCTTATCATAACGATCGTTAAACGAGTATTTTCTTTGTACTCTATAGTTTTAATACACATTTTATAACAGATTTAATCGCTATTAATTATTTAAAATAAATAAATAAAATAAAAAAAGTATCCACGATTACGTAATTCTATTAAAACCAATGTATAGTTCAACGAATAATTCAATATACTTTGAATTCGAAACTCTTTTAAAACCATGTTACAATTATGCATTTGATTGTACATTCTTAGCTGATTAACTTTATTTAACAATTAAAATCCATCGGTCGGTCATCCAGATAAAAACTCAAAAATTCAACATTCATAAAGTTGATTACGAAGCAGGTACGGAGCCATCCGTATGGACGATCCTCAAGAAGCACGTTAATCCCTTCGGTAATTACAAAATTTCTCTCTCTTCCTCTTACGCGCATACGGATACACACACACACACACGCGCGCGCGCGCACACACAAACACGTCATAATTCATAGGGTTAAGATTGAATTCCGCGATGCTCCGTTATAATTCGTTGCCATTTCGTATACGTACGCGCATACGTAAGTGTACGTCGAGAGTTTACATTTGTTTGAGGTACCTCGAACTGTAAAGCACACGGCCGTCTTGATAAAGTCTGACGAACTTGTTGGGACTCGTGATGGTGTGGAGATAGCTTTGCTTTCCGTTGTAGAAGTAGGTGTCGGGTTTCCAGATCCTCGCCAACATCGAGATCGACAAAGCCAAGGTCTCTTTGCCGCTTTGGAATGCCAAACGACGGTCGACCCACGATTGACGAAAGTAACAGTCCATCGAGTATGTCTGAAAAAATTTGCAATATATTTTCCATGAATACACGCACATGTATATATATATATATATATATATATATATATATATGCGCGTGTATGGAAAATTTATAATTATTATGCTTTTATTTTTTTATTTTATACATTTGTAAATTATTTAGATCAAGTTACATCGTCGTCGCTTTATTTATAAATGAATGTATTTAAAAACCATTTATTTATAAAAATGGCAACGGTTAAGAAAATGTTTCTTTCGACAAATTTGATCGATTCAAAATAAATCATTTTAAAAGATTCATAACATATATCTATCTATATGGGAGGTTAAATTATTAATAAAAATATCAGATAAAATTCAATTTGATTCAAAATTAAATCTTCATTAATTAGCGTAGGTAAAGTAACACTAAGAGATAGTATCACGGCAAACTACTCCGCTTGCTAATATCTGTTGGATGAATTTGAATTGGAATTAGCTGATCCGTATTAAAGGATACCGGTAGACAAATTGCCTTCGAAATCCCGTATCCTCAACTCGACCGATATGTACATTCAAGAAGTTTCGCTTACTATATATACTATATAACGTTTGTACAAAATAGTTTTATCAAAATTATGAATATTAAATTATTCAAGAGATTATAGGAGAAAGTAGAATCGACGCAGTCATTTAAAAATTATCTCGAGTGCTGATAAGCTTTTATTGTATTAAGAAAAAAATGAAAGTTACATCATTCGATTGAGTCGAAAAGGTTGAGAGGAGTAGAAAAATTTAATTAAAAAAGTATATTCGACATCGGTCCGCCAACGCGTACTCGAGAAACTTTTTTTATTTCATCCGAATTTAACGAAGCTATATTTAAGCGTGTCGATGGCATTTTCATTACCCTTATCACGTGCACCTACGCGAGCAACAATTTTCGATCGGAGCTTAACGGAAAACTTAGATCGACCCTTCGTCTCGAAAGAGCAGGGATAAGATAATGCTTATATGTATGTAGATATATATGTATATGTATATGTACGTTAACAAAGGTTAACTCACCATATCGACCTCGGATATAGGACCCATACTGCGAACCATTATGTCAACCTCGACGGTGGCCGGTGGTCCACCGAAATCCGGTCGTACGCTGTTGTCGTAGCCGCGCAATAGATTGTCCAATAGCTCGCTTATGTTGCCGTGATTGTTGCTCTGCGTACGCTCCCGCGACGTTCGCGTAGATGATTTTCCCTCCGCCGCGATTCTTTTTTTTTTTTTTTTTTTTTTTTAACGTGAAAATGGGTGAAAAGTCGTTTAAAAAAAAATTGAAAAATTTTAGAATTAACTGTACCTAGATAAATATATGTATAGAATACGTATTGGTTTCATATTTTGAGTACTTTTGAAAAGATAAACTCAACAATGGAAGATTTTTATTAAACTAAAAAAAAAAGAGGGAAAAAAATATCTGAGCGAATAAGTTTTTTTTTTTTTTGTATTCTCCAGTAAGAATTTTAAGAAGAGAATACGATTGCCAATCATAAATTTTAAACGCCGACGGTTTGGTTTACTTAGATTTCGAAAGTTACGATTCAATTTGGGAAACTTTGTACTTTGAATTGATTAGCTTCCAAATCAAAATCGCGTTATTAATGTGTAGTACTGCGAAAGAGAAATAACTCTTCCTTTTTTTTTTTTTTTTTTTTTTTATTTATTTATTTAAACGTTAAGATAGGTACGTCTAAAGTAAGCCAATTAAATTAATTGACTCTTAATTAATATCGGATATTTGCATAGTTATGTTAAAGCTTGTAATAAGATAACTCGGTTAAAGCATTCGGTCGAGAATTCAAAATCAGTGTATACTCCTTGCTCTGGAGGCTTACTTTTTCCGCATGAAGTAGTTCCTCATCGAGTCTAATGCTAAAACGGTTTGTTTAATTAATCGCTTGGAACGATGAAAAAAAAAAAAAAAAAAAAAAAAAAGGGAAAATTTTCTCGCCCTTGTAATTGTAATACAAAGCTGGAATATCGTCACCGACGTTCAATCAAACGATGTAAAGTTATCTATTTTTCTTCTCCTTTATTTATTTATTTATTTATTTATTTATTTATTTTTTTTTCAAATCAACGTCGCCCTTTGTAAAAATAATCAGCAAGGTAAAAATAAAAAATAAAACGATATGGAATTACAACAACGCGCGAAGTAAACAATCGTACGCGGAAAAATGCAAAATTAAATTTTACGCGGGTGCAATCGTAAAATTGAAAAAGCAACTTACGTATAGAAAACCTATCCACGCATCAGTTTTTATCTCGCTTATCCCATCTAGGTATAATCCTTTAATCATTTTCGACATACAAGAACTTATATATACTTACAAAAGGCAGGCATAATATAACGCGATGGAGTTGGCGAGCGCGAGTCGAAGCGATGGTAGTCGGCTCATGATACGCTCGCGCCCGGAACGTATAGATCGCCACGATTACGACATCCTCTTTTTCTTATTAATTTATATTCAAAGGTTGCGCGTGCGTCCTTTTGTCTTCTTCTCGATCGAACGATTTCAACTCGATCGGCGATAGTTTTTTATACCCGGGCTTTTGTCGGCCGTTGAATATCTGAAAATCTGGGTCAGGATGAGATTTGGATTAGTTGGTTTTTGTTCATCGACGTTTGGTTAAAATGTAAGGGTTGCGTTTTGGATTTTGAACTTGGTTGGCTTCAAGTTTTTGTCGAGGTAACAGATTGAACTTATACTTGAAGGTTTAGTTTTACTTTTTTTTAACTTTATGTTATAATACGATGATTGAAAGATTTAAAATAATTTTTGTAAAATTTAAAAGAAATCAAAAGGAATCACGAAAGAACATTTGAAAATAAATAAATAAATATGTATAAATACATATTTAATTTTTAAATTCGTCAAAACAAATAGTACGATTACATATAATAAAATAAGATGAATAAACAAAACGACCGCAGAATGTCCGTTAGAAATAACGACAAATATAATAATCGACGTTGTTGCGGACGATTTTTGAAAAAGGGGAAGTAAAACGCGCCGTTCGCTGTTTTCTCTCCGACGAATATGAATTTTATTATCGATGATTGAAGTAGCAATCGCGCATGCAAATGTAATTTAATTATATTAATTTCGTGTTGTACTTTCACAAGCCCATACTATGCGTATACCAAATAATGTATATTCCACGATTCTATACACGCGATTGATAGATTATATACGTTGCAAATATGCTTCGAATGTTGAAAAAAAAAAAAAAAATTAATTTCACTCGAAATAAACGTGTAAATAGAACTTTATTTAATTTTATTTAATTTTAAATCATCATCTTTGTCTTTTAAAAAAGGCATATGTATTATTTATACATACAGTTTTATATCGTTTACATCTCTTTAAGGATTTGTTATTTTTTTGGAGTGATTTCCTTTACGCGAATTATTGTAGTTTAGTGTTTATATGTTCGAAATCAAAATATAATAAAATGAACGTTGAATTATTGAGATAAATCATCAACAAGCGTAATAATTACCTAATTATTTTATAGCAAAAGTATGTTTTTTAAAAGATTTATTATTTATTTTATTTTATTTATTTTTTTTTTTTTAATTAAATTTTAGTTAAAAGTTCGTTTGCGTGTAATTGACATAACATTACGAATTCTACTTGTAAAATATTGACATTTCGTATTTTAAAGGTTAGAAGAAGGTTTTTTAAAAATTCAAAGATTAATAAATAAGAATTCAGTTGAGATAATTTTATTGAATAATTATAATATTCGTAATATTTAGAATTTTAAATAATTCGTAAAGTGAATAACTGATATGAGTCATTGAAACGATTAAAAATATAATTAACATTTTTCATAAACAAATTTAATGTTTAACCTACAAGTGAACATGGAATACATTTAATTTATATCACAAGTAATTTATATACGAACATTTTATTTATATCTTCTTCGTAACCAATATGCCGAATTTTAAATAACGTTATTTAAAAAAAAGTTTTTTTTGCGTTCTCTTGTAAATATCAAAATAAAATATTAAAACTATATTTGCTTATTTAAATCATTATAATTAAGCTTTTTTTCTTATCGATTTATTTGCTACTTATCTATAAATAATTAAAATACAACAAATTAAAACAAATTCCAAAATTGTAACGAAAATTTGATAATTTTTTTATGATTCAATGCATTTTATTAAAAAACAAAATAACAATTTAAAGAAAAAAAATCTCGAATACCTAATACTCTTAGGGAAAACCTTTTCAACTTTTACTCTTTTAATCACTTAAAACTATATGTATCTACGATTCGCGTAAAGGTTAACTACGCATACGAAGAATACGTTGAAAAATCAACGGTAAAATAGAAAAAAAAAAAAAAAGGGCAGAAGGCCAGATACGGCGGGCATATGTGCACATAAAAGCGCAAACAAGTCGCGCGCACAAACCAACGTCGTGCAATATAACCAACGAAGAGAGAGAGAAAGAAAGAGAGAGAGAGAGAGAGTGAGTCAATCGGCCGTCAAAAAGCCTCAACGTCAATAGGACTCATCGGATGCCGATGTATATCGCTGCTTCTACTTGCGAGCTTTCGTATTCACATACACATACGTATACATATATATGTGTATACTTAAGTGTATGTGTGTGTGTGCGTGTACGTACGTACGCCGCGTATAATATACGTCCACACTCGCAGAAATATAAAAGGAATCGGCGCTTACAAACAAACCGCGTCAAAGGCTCGTTCTTTGCCTGCGTTTCGCGGGCAATTACACCTGGTTGAAAAGAGATAAAGAGAGAGAGAGAGTGAGTGAGAAAGAGGGTAGAATGGAGGGAGAGAAAGGTAGAATTAGAGGAAATATACATGTATGTATATGTATATAGAGAGAGGGAGAATGTAGGCGACGAAAATCAGACGAGAGAACGAGCCAAGCGTTGAGAGAAAAAGAGAGAGAGAGAGAGTTTGGAAACGCTGATTTCGAGAGGTTTACCTAACCCCAGGGATTACACGCATCGTTGCGTTACGACTGGTCTATACCAGCTCACCCCACTTTCGTTCCCTAGTTGTCAGCTTTTGCAGTGTGTACACGCGCGCACAGACATTCGGCGGGGCACGGCTACATTTATATATATGCATATACATATGTGCGCGCGCGCGTGTGTATCTGTGTGTGTGTGTGTGTGTGTGTGTGTGTGTGTGTGTGTGTGTGTGTGTGTGTGTGTGTGTGTGTGTGTGTGTGTGTGTGTGTGTGTGTGTGTGTGTGTGTGTGTGTGTGTGTGTGTGTTGGGTGTGAACATACACAGAACACTCGAGGAAAAGAGCATCGACGAAAACGAATTGAAGGCCTGTAAGAGCAACTGAGAAAGGTAGAGAGAGGATGAGAGAGCGTCACTTCCTGACTGACAATCACTTCGTGACTATCTTGCAGTTTTTGCTCTCTCTCTCTCTCTCTCTTTCTCTCTGTATCTCTGCGTCGGTTTAGATGTAACCCAGCGAACTACATATGAAATGTAGCTATGCTCGGTTCATTGCGATGGATTAAACATATATGGGAAGACACGTTTTTGATAACGCGCGTATGTGGAATTTTGCGCTACTTCTTATTCGCTATTTAACGACAAAGAATTATAGTTTTTTAAGCTGGGTTGTAAAACTACGTGATTTTATTCGATAGGGGATGGTATAAGTGTAGGGAAAAAAAATTTAAATACTGATAAAATTTTAATAACATTACATTTTAAAAGTAATTGTTTTTTAATGAAATTGTATAAAATAGTTTTATTAAACGAAAAACAAAAGATATATACATTTTAATTTGTAAAATGTATTAATTTACAGAAGGGCTTTTTAATAAAATTTTATAAACAAAATTAAATTTTTATCAACGTCGAACTATATAAAAAATTAGTTTTATAATAATTAATTTTAAATATAAAAAAAAAAATTATCCATCATATATATGGCAAATTAATGAAATCCTAAAATAAAGAATTTTAAAAATCGATATAACTCTACCAATCATTATATCACCATCGTTACAGCTTTGCCATAATTATTCACAGCGTTCTACCAAATCACCGATAATAATCCAATACCATAACAAAAAAAAAAAAAAAAAAAAAAAAAAAAAAATCACGAATCCATCAAGGGTCCATCAACGGAAATGTCACGAGAAAACGGCGTAAAATCGATAATCACGGTTCGTAAATCAAAATTCACCGAGCGCGTCGTCGAGGCGATAACGAAGCTGGACTCGAGGAACGGTTCCAGCGCCAAGGAGATACTTAACTACGTATTGAAAAGCGGAAAAACCGTCGGTAGAAACGTCACCTTGCAAGTAAGTTTATATCCTTACTTCTAAGTGTTTGTACGATTGGGCGTGCAGATGGATGTTTCCGTATGCATCGTAAAGTTCTCGATGAGAGAACGAGGAATACGAGGTATCGTAGATTTGCTTCGAAGACGTTTTAACGCGACGCTTGAGTTTCTAACGCTCGCGCGACCGATCGCTTCTGTACATATTGTGCTTTTATTTTATTCTTTTTTTTTTTTTTTTTTTTTTTTTTCTTCTACTTTTTTCTTTTTTTAACGATTTATGCGAGCATTGTTATATGACCTACCGTTGTCCTATGTCGTCGTTATGTACGTATGCTTCGGTAAACATACGAGGCGAGCGCGAATAAGATATGCAAATATTTTTCGTTGGCAGCGTAAATCGAAAAGTTTTCTTTTTTTAATTTTGATAAAATTAAAAAAATAAAAAAATTTAGATTGTTTCATTGAGCCGTGATAATTTTTTTTTTTTTTTTTAACGATTAAAAAAAACATGTTTAAAATTATTAACGACGGAAAACTAGTCGTTTTATCGATGAGGAAATTTAAATTCTCATTTTCTTACATTTTGATAAAATAGCAACTTTACTTTATTGATAATGAAGTAATTTTATCCCGGAAATAACGAACCGACAATTGCCGGAACGAAGGAATAAAGTTTTTTTTTAAATTAATCATTTAAATTTGCGAGTATTTTTAACAGTGCGAACGATGATGCGACTAGTCGATTGAAATTTTTTGTTATTATAATAAAAATTGATGTACGATGTACATAAAAAATAATACATGTATATATTATCTGATAAAGATTATCCATAACGAAATATTTACACATTCCCTTGATATAAAAATCCGAGTTTTTCATTTAAAAAAATTTAATTAATATTTGCACGAAATTTTGTCTATAAAGTTACGTAACTGTGTATTGTCTGTCATCAATCCATTAATGTTTGAAATTTGAAAGTTTGTTTAGTTAACTCGACTCGTAACTGAAATTTTTTTTTTTTTTTTTTGTTCGCCGTTATTTTAGTCGAACGGAATATTTAACCTTTGATGAAAAGAAAAAGGAATATTGATAATTGTAATAAAAAGCGTTATAATTTACGATAAATATATGCATTAATTTTTGATTTATAAAATAATTAATTATCCACACGATGTATTATTATATTCTTTAGAGCTCTCAAAATTTCTGTAAATAGTCATTTGTTTATGCGCGTAATTAAATTTACAATGCAAAACATCGCTTTATTTATAAAAATGGCATTTACCAAAACGCTAGAATATTTCTAATTCATATCAAAATTTATATTAAAAATTGAGAATTTCAATTGCACGTGTCAATTCGCATATTGAAATTATTAAAGTTGATTAAAACTAATTTTATTTGTACTAGTATACGTAAAGATTCGACTTTCAATAGCTAAGTAATTACTCAAACGCTTCTAACGGTCATATGAATATAATGTAAACATATCTTTTTCTTTTTATAAAATCTATCGACGATTGTGTCTGTTTAAAAATAAAAATTAATTCTTATAAATATTAATTTTTATATTTACATTGAAAAAAAAAAAAAAAAAAAAAAATTATTCCATCGGAAACATTCGCCATTCTTATGCAGTTTCTAAATGTGTTTAAAAATTACCGCAGTTACGTAAAGCGCTGAAGCAAGCGGTCCTCGACGGCCTCCTAACACTCCGGGGCAGTCGGTACAAGCTTCGCTGCGTGCATCCTAAGCCCAACCTCGTCATACCCGAGCGAACCTCGAGCGCAGCTGCCGCTGCAGTAACGACGGCAACGTTACCTCCACAGGCAAAGCCGGAAGACCGACGAAAGAAATCGAGAAAAGTCTCACGTAGAGAAGAGCCCGGAAAACGCGGTAAGTATTCTCTTTTCTTTCGAGCTGTATCCATACACCTCCGTTCCTTCGTTTCTTTTAACTCAATGCAAAGCGTGTGTGTGTATGTATGTATATATATATATATAAATACACACATATACGCGCTCGTTAATTTTCACGTTTTACGCACGCGCGTGTCCTTTTTATTTTCGCGCAGGACTCCGCGTACGAATCGTGAATTTTAAATAAGCCTTGTACCAATATACACACATACATATTTACGCTAGCTATTTAATTTTTTTCTTTTATTTATTTATTTATTTTTCTTTCTACATGCGATATCGCGCTGTTTATCGTAACGAGGTTTTATTTAATGGCAGTGCTCGTGGGCTATTGCCACCACCGCCGCCGCCACCGCCGCCGCTGTTGCTGCCTCGGAGAAAACGAACGAGTGAATAAATAGGCTCGCAATTAAATGCGCCGCGAGGAGAGTTGCCCTTTGGAGATTTAGATTTGAAATTATTTTACCTTTTTTTTTTTTTATTTTTAGACATTTTTTCTCTCTCCCATTTTTTTCTTCTCTTTCTTTTTATTTTATTTTTTTTTTCATTTACTGTCTTGAATAACGATTTTTCTTTTACGTTTAATTGGCGTACTTTTTTATTTTGCGTAGATTATGCCGTAGTTGTGAATTAATTCTATCGATAAAACGGCTCCTTATTATTTATGTATTCATTATTTTTTAACAACTCCTTAATTAATATTTCATATTTTAAAAATAATAAGATCTAGCGGATTGTTGAAGAAAAGAATAATTAATTTTCAAGGGAAAAAAAAGCGATATTTCGAGATGAGAGTAAACGAAAATGCCGATGACAACATTCGATTCTAGATTTTCTTCGCGACGATTCTAAATCGAATGGCTTTCTTAACCGATCTGTCAACTACTGACGGATGCTTTTTGATGTCATTTCAATACTTGTACTTCATTTCATTTCAATTTTTTTTTTTTTTGTTTCTTAGTTCTTTGAATTTTTTTATTTGAAATATTTAATTACAAGAATATATAGAAATCAATGTGATTTAAAATTTTCGATTAATTATTTTACCAATTCTAAATATTACACGTTTAAATTTAGCATAATATTTAAAATTTATTTTTAGCAAAATATTTAACACTTATTTAGTACAATGTTTTAACAAATTTTTTAATTTTTAATGTTAAACCTTTATTTTAAATGATGGAAAATATAAAATTTATAACAAAAGCGCTTTAATATCTTGTTATTAACCCGTAAATTATTAAATTCATCATCCAAAATAATTTATTTTTATTTTTAGAAAAAGCCAGCAGTAACAAGGCAAGCGCGCGTTCGGATATCAACGGTAAGAAAAAATCGAGCAAGAAACATAAATCATCGACCAAGTAAACTAAGTGACGACGAAAACGGCGACTACAACGCGTCTTCTTTCTCGTCATCGTTGGGCATTTACAAATGTGGGAAAAGAAAAAAAAAAAAAAAAAAAAAAAAAAAACAGGCTAAGGTAAAGAAAGAGCAAACGTTTATTATCCAAGATAGACATTTTCCCTTTTTTCCCTTTCACGTTCACCCTCTCTTTCTCTGTACTTTTGAAGGAAGAAGAAGAAGAAGAAAAAGCCTAGTCGATGGTTTCGCGATGAAAAACCATGTCAAGAGAGCTCAAGACGTACGTGTGTGACTTTGTATCGCCTTCTTTAACTTTATGCTCTCTCTCTCTCTCTCTCTCTCTCTCTCTCTCTCTCTCACTATTTTTCTCCCATCTTTTGCTTTATTTCTTTTCTTTGCAAATGGCTTCGATCAGCAAAAAAGCTTTGAAAGTCAAAAAGCGAAAAAGAGAGAGAGAGAGAGAGAGGTAGATAGATAGATAGATAGGTAGATAGAAAAGAAGGATAGATTTTCTTTCTCGCGAAATTGTCGCGCGTCACGAGAAAATAAATTTGAAGGTTGTTTTTCCGGCGGACAACTTCGTGGAGTAAACTCGAACGTCTTCGTTTATTAAAGCCATCCGCATACGGCTTACGTTAGGAAGGATAAATTTTTTTTCACCTAAGACGCATGAGAACGTTCTCTCTCACTCACTCTCTACCTTGAAAAGTTAAAGTACGCACGGGAACAGAAAATTTTGAATAGGTGTCGATCATATCGAGGATTTAGGGAAATTAATCGAACATAGCTTCATCGATGTCCCAAGAATATGCAATTTGTTTTTTTTTTTTCAATTTTTTCTTTTTAAAAACGTTAATGCATAATAATGTAAAAATATTTGCAAATTCGAAGAAAATAAAAATGTTTTCGCGAAACATTCTCTCATCTTCTTGGTTGCTTTTCCTATTGACGAGAATTAAATTATTTTATAATTTTTATAAAAAATTATCTAACATTTAGAATACTTAAAATATTTTTAATTTCATTTTCATTTGTTGTTAAAACAATTTAGTATTCGTGGGATTCAAATTTCAAGCGTAATAAATAATAAATGTGTATATATATATATATTAAAGTAAAAAATTAAAATCGATAATGGAATTTTGAAAGATTTTATAAAAGAGTATATACATGCACACTTGTTATAAAAATTTCGGAAGCTCAAGGGGTAAGTAGATGCAAATTTTATTCTGAATTTTTAATAAAATATTACAATACGAATTCGAGAAAAATACAATCCATCATAATGTCACTAAATATCCCTTTGCTTTTTCATAAGCGTGAAATAATCGTTGTTTAATTTATAATAATAAAAAAAATTTATTACGGCCGATTGTCTCCTTATCCTTTTTAAATATTTCCTCATATAGCTGTTTCATATTATTCTTTTGTTTTATTAATTCGATCGATTAATTTTATTTTAAGGAATCGTTTAAATTAACAAACAGATATTCTTTATTTTTATAAATGATAAAACAAGGATAAACGTTGAAATATTGAAAATTAAGTCACGGAGTGAAATTATATACATAGATTTCTTATTTCTCGAGTAACGAACGAGAAAGAGAGATAAGGGGGGGGGGGAAGATTAAAGACGATTCATGAAATATTCGGAACAACTGAATTATACTTAAAACGACGATTTATAAACGCTCGCGAGCGTTTCTTAACCCACCCGTGTACTTAACATGTCTTTCCTCTATTCCATTCCTTGCATTTATCACAGAATCCATGAATATTTCCAAAACCCAGCGACGAAGAAGACTTGGTACTTTGTCAAACTTTTAAGACGAAGAAAAAGAAGAAGAAGAATTCGTCACCTTTTACTTTCGTCTTATTCGACAAAAAAGTGCACCGATGTTAATCTTTCTCTTTTCTACTTCGTCTTTCGTGCACACGAATATACATATAGGCACCGGCAATTACTTTAACCGTCGTCGGTAAGATGAAGTGAAAAAAGAAAGAGAGAAAAAAATTAAACGTTTCCGAATACTTGAAGTGTTCATACGTATGGCACTCGAAATAGGTCGTACGTACTTATAACAAGTATGTACGAGTGTACATGTGTGTGTGTGTGTATGTATGTTTTTGAAGTGTATATTGTGCTAAATTCGCTAATTGAGCTTGTAAAATTTTGAAAAAATTCCACGGTTTCGGACCGTACTTTTCTTGTGTAAAACGATACAAAAGCGTGCACATGTACATGAAAAGGAAAAGAGAGAAAGCGAGAGAGAGAGAGAGAGAGAGAAGCAGAGAGGAAAACGTGTACGAACGAACGCGAGCGGATATAAGCCGCATGGTAAACATCTCTAATTACAAACCGAGAGCGAGGGATAGTCCTGCGCGTGATATTTTTTTTTATTTTTCTGATGAAAAAAAAAAAAAAAAAAAAAAAAGAAAATAGTGGGAAAAAGAGATTTAATTTCGTATTGTAGGATATGTTGTCGAGTTGTGTATTTTACATTTTTTTTTTTTTTTTTTTGTTATGGGCAAGAGATTATACTTTTGTGTGCAGAAAAGGATGTTTTGCATAATTATATATACACTATTTTCGAAGATCGACTCTGAGTGAAATTTAAATTTGTTAGGGAGATTGTTTTCTACAAAAGTTTAATTTTTCGTCGTTGTAATGCGTTAATTCACAAGGAGAGAGAAAAAACCAAGCAAATGCAAAAAAATCGATTGTAGTTTTAATTTTGATAATGGTGTGTTTATTTATCGGATAATGTTTCGGAGTTATTATTTGTAATTTTTTGCATAATTTGCACCATAATGAGGACTACGTGTGTGTGTGTGTGTGTGTTTTTTATTTTATTACTTTAACGATGCTTCCTTAAAATAAGAAAATTACGTTGTTCGTACAATTTTTTTTAAAAATGAATCTTTTGTGATTAAAATGTAACGATAAATTAGCACAAGTTGTTACATTAAAATGTCGAAACGAATTTTCAAAACGCATGTTTTTATTTAAAATTTTTACGTGTATTTTTCATTCGTTTGCATAATCTAGTTAAATTAATTAAAGTAAAAACTAAAATAACGAAGTATAAAAATCTCGAAGGTATTAGTATAATATAAAAATTATGTTTGGTACATATCTAATATATATATATATACACATACACACAAAAGTAATCCAATATAAAGTCGAATTCGACTTATTAAATGTAACACGTGCCAATAATTTCAAATATTAGCATACGTCAATCGTAATACTGTATGAAAAGGCAAAAAATTTTCGGTTAAAAGTAAAAAAAAAATAAAAAAAAAAATAAAAAAAAAAAATACAGACAGTCCGTGGCAGCGATATAATTTCAAATTTAGAAAAGATGTTACAATTTCATCATATATGAAAAAGTCGGTTGAATACCGTATTACTTTCGGAATCTTTGTTAGAATGTACATGCATTCAATAGCCACGGGTTTCGGTGGTCCGATAAATCAAAATATTTTTTTTTTTCTTTCTTTCGTTATCGATAAACTTCTGTATTAAAGTAGCATATATTTGTCGTATATTAAACATTAGTGTTTTCGGTCAGGAATTTTTAATAAGTCGAATCGTTGATTAAACCTGATTAAATTAAACGAATTTTTAATTGCTGAAATAAAAATTAATTGCGCGATATCGATATTATTTTAAGCAAATGTATATTAGGAATTAAAAGCCGCGTATTTGCAATCGATGATGTGTTTTTATAGAAGATGATAAAAAATGATAGAAGACGATTAAACGTATTATTTACATAATTTTTTTTTTTTTTTTTCTTTATTATCGACGAAAAAATTATTGTAACTAACAATGACAATAAAATAAAACCATAAATAATAGCAAAAACTTTCAATAAAAAAAACGATCCATTAATCATCGCATCAATTACAAGTTTTCACTTGCAACACGAACATATTGCTATCGTTAAAAAAAAAAAAAAAAAAAAAAAAAAAAAAATAAAATAAAATAAATAAACCATCAAAATCTAAAAAACTTTAAACGTTTTCATCTCTGTATAATTTTTTCACATAAAGAAAGTACGAGTCACGTACAATGGTTTATCATCAGCCGTGATAAAAGATAAACATTTATCCTTTTTATTTTTCACCGAAACGCTACGTGTACATGTATATATATACCGAACCTTTTCGCGCTTTTGCAGATTTCACTCGCGAGCGCCGAGCCATCGGTATGTTTATATATATATATTTGTGTGCAAAGGTATGGACGCAGAAGGAAAGAAAAAAGAAACTTATACATATAATCGACACTCGATTTAAACGAGACATCGGCAGATGGGGTTGAAGTAACTCAAACGAAACGATTTTTACCGCAGGTTCAATGCGACGGATGTTAACCTTGCATTTATTTATCGAGCATTTATTAAAGCTTTGCGTTTTTCGAGGTTTTTTTTATTTTTGTCGATTGGTTTAAGATTTCCGCTCGGATAAACGATCAATTCGATTATAACCGAACGTTTTGACTTTGACCCTTTTTCCCATGCTATTGTTGTTGTTGTTGTTGTTGCCATTATTTATTAAAAATTAGTATAAAAATTAAGGAAAGAAAAATGACCGTTGACTATACTTTTTCATCTTTTATTTTTAATTTAATCCAATTTACCGTTGAAGTTTACCGAGCGTAGGCGCGTCGTTGACACGGATTTTTCGAGTCGATTTCTTTTTCAAGTGTGCATATGTGTGAGAGAGAGAGAGAGAGTAGGATTGTAGGGATGATTTTAATTGGCGTGGAAAAAATATAGTCGGGGTATAACGAATAAATATTTATATATATATACATACAAATAACGCGCGTATTGTTTTGCTATTTCAGTGAATTTGATTGTGGTATATCGACGAAGAAAAACAATACTCGTTATTATCTTTAGGATGTATAAATACGAATTTAAATCCTAAGACAAAATCAATCATCGATTTCGAAAGCAATTTTCTTTTATAAGAGTTCAGGTATCCGTTATAAGAAGATGCGATAGAAAATTGTACAGTTTTTGCTTCGAGCTATATCCAATGATATTGAACAATTTTTTCAACAATGATTTACATTAATTATAATAATAATTAAAAAAATATATATATAAATGTTCTTTTTTGGAATTTACAATTTTTACACTCTTATCATTGTGTCGTATATTAACAACAAATTAATTATTTGCGAAATCGCAATAATTGACGTCCAATTTAATGAAAATAATTTTATATTTAATCGAAATTTTATCATAACATTATATTTTATTATAAAATTTCTTTATGCGATCTTACTCTAAGATAAATTTACAGTAAATATCATTATAATTGAGATGCTTTTAAGTACGAAATAAATAAATGCAGATTAAATATTAATACAAACTTCGACTCAAAACATTACATTAATTAGTTTATTAAGACAATTGTTTATTTTAAACGCGCATTTTTGTCAGCATTCAATACACGATTTCAAAGTTACGAATACGTTGTATTTATATAAACAAAATACAATACTTAATATAATTAAAGTGATGAATTAAAATTCGTAAGACAATTTTCATTCGATTAAAATTATTATTGCGTAATATTTACGATATAACAAATATTATTATAAGTAAAATTTTTCATGCATTTATTTGTTTTATCAAAACGCGTCGTTCTGTTTTAAAATTGTTTATTATACACTTTATCCAATCCATATTACGTATATATATTTTTAACTTTCTTTCTCCTGATAAAAGGATTAAAATACGTTTTTTATATTTTACATTTTCATTTTAAAAAGGCTAAACGCAAATGTAAAATGAAAAATACTTTGGTCAAACTTTACCGAGTTCATTCTCTCAAGAATTCGTTTTTTTTTTTTTTTTTTTTTTTTTTTTTTAACTTTTTTCGTCCGACAGTATATTACATATATATTACATGTAATTTAAAAAAGTAATTTAAGTAAGACAAATTTATCAATGAATCTAGAAACTGAATCAAACTTCACCGAGTGCATGCAATGAAAAAACTTTATGAATTTGTCCTGTTTATTTTTGTAACTTTATTTTCTTTGTTTCTTTTATTATTATTATTATTTTTTTTTTTAATTATGTATTTATAAATGTTGTTTTAATTTGACACAATATACATTAAAGGATATCGTATTATTAGTTTTTTTTTTTTAATTAAAAATCTGATAAAGTTATCAAGGATCCTAGCCCCACGATTAATAAAATGTGCCCATCTTCATAAATAAAGATGCTCTATTTAGGCGAGTTTTTAAGGTACAAAAGGATATTTAATTAAAAAAATTTTTATTCTGTTTAACGGTAGAAAAGTTGAAAAAATTTCGATTAAAATTTGCGCGATAACTTGGCATGTATATACATTTATTAATCAAACATATATTGTCCGTGTGTAAAAAGACGACATCCTTAAAAAATACTTACGGTCAAATCAAATTTTAACAATCTAGATGTAAAATTTAAGCATTCAAAATTCTTCAAAATTATAATGAATTTTTTAGTTTACTAATATAATTAAAATCAACGACAATTAAAATTTTATTCCATTTTGCAAAAAAGCAAATACTTTTATAAATAAAAACATTCTTCTTTCAGTACATCAAATAAAATGAAAATAACCTATTGACGAAAAAAAATTTTTTAAAGTATACAAAAATCAAAGTATACCATGCGATATAATTATAATTGCATCGAAACAAGCGATAAATTAAAAAAAAAAAAATAAATAAATAAACGTTTCACCGTAAAAACCAATCCATCAAGTGCGCGATCACCAACCAAACTCTGTATAAAAAACTTTTATCCAACAAAGTTTTTTCTTCATAAAACAAAAGAAGAACAAAAGTATAAAGCAAGACGTACCGCTCGCATAGCACGCGAATCCTTGTATAACAAAATAATAATCGATTGAAATTTAAACTCGAACGGGCGCTCGTGCGATTTTTTGCATGTGTATGTTTAAACGTTCACACGCGCGTAATGATGTATTTATAAACAATCGAAATGTGCAGAGATTAAAAATTTAGCGAAAGATAGAAGTAAAGAGAAGAGTAGATATATATATATATGAAACGCGGCGAGCGAGCGGCCGCGTGTCTTTGAGGGCCGGCGGCTCGCGGCACACTGACGCGCTGTTTTCCTTAGTCAGGCGCCGCGGCGCGTTTTGCGCGTATATACCGCGAGTCCCTCTGCTTTCTCCCTTCCCCTCCCCCTCTCTCTCTCTCTCTTTCTCTCTCTTGATTTATATCAGCTGTACTTTCCATTTTTATGAATGCACGCGCATGGGAAGGAAGAATTTATACGCTAGGATTTTGTATAAGATGCTTTGATCGCCCCCCCCCTCTCATTCTCTCTCTCTATTTGATTCTCTTGGTTATAGGAATAAAGTTTTAAACGAGTAAAGGGAGCAGAAAACCGAACGGTTAAAGTACCTATACGAGATGGTTTTACGAGAAGGTAGAACAATGGAGCCCTGCCGGTGTCTTGGTACCTTTTGGTGCGAAGCTTTGGAACGGTGATTATCGAGAGGAGTAGTAGTCCGCTAGTAGTTAGTTAGTTTGAGATGACTTCCTTCAAAAGCTCCAATAGTTATATATATATATATACACACACTCTCTCTCCCTCCTTCGACTTGATTAACGTTCGATATTGAAATGCGGCAAAGAGAATCACGTCGCGCGTATTCTCTTCTTCGAATTTTTTCGTTTTGTAATTTTAATATGCGGCGAGATCGCGAGTTCTCCAGAATATTTTCGCGTATTGAAGAAAAGAAAGTATCGAACCTTTTTGAACCGTAAGTGTATAACTTATTGAAAAAGAGGATATATAGTTATACGAGAAGTGGACAATTGATTATTGGGTCATATAAGGCTTTAACGGTGATCTTTTTTTAAGTTCGAAAATTCGGATGAGTTTAATAAGTTATTTAAAAGTATAAAGATTTAATTTTACGAAATTTTTTTAATGTTCTATATGAAATTGCTTCGTTTTTTAAAATATTATATTATCAAGTATCCGTTAAAGAGTAAGCTTATTTTTAAAACAATTTTCAAAATAAAAATTACGCACAACCGTCTATGCATTTTTATAACCTATTAAGTTCGAGAATATCCGTATACATATTAGTTTATCACTCGTTCAAGGTACTATCTCGGAAATTAACCTACTCGACATAAATTTAAAATTAAACCTTCGAATAATGTGTGCAAAAATGAAAAAAAAAAAAAAAAAAAGAGGGAGAAACGAAAAAACAATTCACTATTCTTATCTCTACTGTTTCGTTTAAGTGTATAAAATTAAAACTTTTGTTTTTTTTTTTTTTTCTTTTTTAAATTCTCAACACCTTCAAGTACTTTACAACGTATCGGAACCAAGATAAAGTCTAACCACTACTAATGCACTTCGTAGAAGATAAAGATGGGAAGAGTAAGAAATAGCGAGAGGAAGAATAAAAAGAAAGGGAAAAAAAAAGAAACTCTTGGCCGATCGTTCAAAAGAGTAAGCGAGAGATAGAGAGAGAGAGGGAGAGTACGACGGTCGATGGGCTAATTGAAGTTTGCGCCTCGGGACTAACGACGTGAGGTTTGACGGATTCATCCCCTTCCCCCCCATCGACAAGGCCGTCGCCGGTCACGCGAACGAAAATTGCCGGGAGCCACTCGACCCTTTACCACTGAAGAAGAACCTCTCGCATCATCAGCAATATTCAAAAACCTTACCGATCTGTATAACCGCTCCGCCCCCCTACCCCCTTTTTTTTTTTCTACTTCTTCTTCTCCTCTCTTGTCTATTCTTTGAACCGATGCTCTCTCGCTACTCGAACTCGTTGTACTCGTGAAGGTAACTGCATCTATATGTGTACGTGTGTTTGTGTGTGAGAAGCGTTACCGTGAATTGGCTTCGATCGTAACGTGATCCTTTCTTATGTAAAAAATATTAGTTATTTTTATTATTTATTTATTTATTTATTTATTTATTTATTTATTTTTTATCTCAGTTTTTGATAACGACGCAATAATTTGAGAAAACTTATGTACAGATATATTTGGCTTCATCTATAAGAAGGATAATTTAATCAGTAACGTTGGACTTTTTAATTTTTCCGGTGTACTTTGAGCGCCGAAAGATTTTCATAATCCTCTCTCTTCATCGTTGCGTGCGGCGATGAAAAAGTTTTATAATATGATCGAGAGCTTAACTCTACAGGTATATATACGGATGAGACTTTTGATTCTCTCATCTTTTAAGAATATCAATGAATATATATATATATATATATATATATATATATATATATGACGAGTCTATTAATAATACATTCGGCTTTTTCGTATGCTGGATACTGCTACTGAATATAACCTTAATGATTAAATCATTTGAGATTTTAACTTTCGTGAATCTTTCTTTCTGTTTTTTTTTTCCGAATTGAAATATTCAATACGTGAAAAAAAAAAAAAAGAATTTCATATATATATATAAAAGATTCAAAATTAAATTTCACCATAGCGACCTTCGTATAATTTTGTTAAAATTATTCTGGTTTAAGGTCACAAGCTCACGTCAATAACCATAAAAACAAAAAGCCGTTCATTGAGATGAACTGGACGAAAGCCGAAAAGTTACGAGGGTTTTGGATGCAAGTTATCGTTTGCATATCTGTGTATGTGTGTGTATGCGTGAGTACCAACCTAATGGAAATTACTCGTTTGAAGAGCTTCGTTTTAACTTAAATATAACGTTACACATAAATGTGAAGAATTTCGTGAAGGTGAAACGTTGAACGGTTGATGCATAATTTTCGGACACGCGAGTGTTAAGCTTAAACTCGGAAAATATAATAGTTCGATGTTACTGCTTTATTATTATTATTATTCATTTTTTTTTTTTTTTTTTCAAACAAAACTTAAAACTTTTTATTTATAGTTGCGGTTTTGTTAAAACAAAACTTAAAACTTTTTATTTATAGTTGAGAGTTTAAAAATACGGCTTTGTATATATTTTAATTTCGATACGACTAATTTTATAAATTTATAAAACTCAAAAATTGCTCTAAATTCTTGTAAAAGTTTGGATCGATTAAGTTCGCTTTAACGAAGTTATATAGATGGAATGCGCGTATTTTCTAATATTAACGCACTTAGAAAGGATCGTTTAAAATACATATTTATTTGAATTTTGTTAATCCCAAGCTTAAAAATTTACAAAATATCGCAGGTTAAAAACGACGAAAATTAAAGTAACGTTAATTTTTAAAAATTTTTACAAAATCAGTTATTCTTAATTTTCAATAAGTCAATTTAGGAGGTCGTGTTTGAAAAAACGTAAAAACTATTACTCTAATGAAAATCAATATTCTAATTGTAGTATTCTACCGCGAAAAAGAACAAAAAAGAATAAATTGGCGGTTAAGAAACAAACGTTAGTTTCACGCTTTTTGCATCTTACAAGTCTTGCTATAGTGCACACGTCTACTCAACTGAAAATAAAAAAAAAAAAAAAAACAATTGCTTTTACCAAAATTAAAGGAGAAAAAACAATCGATTGCAATAACTTACTCGCGTCCATGCGTATATATATATATATATATATATGTATACATCGGTATATACGTATCCGGTAAAGGCAATTAAATTCACGAGCGCAAGGAGAGATCCAACGACGCTGAGAGTCGTGTGTCAGTTAACCGCGCCAAAATACACAACGTAATCCTTCCCAAAGTAAGTGCTCCTAATTCCAGTTATTTGAATACCGGACGCTCATACCTTCCATTTTACTGATGGGAAAGAATGGAAGCATCGTTATACATCGCGAATTAGGACGCGACGGCAGCTTTTGAATTTTTTGGACTTTTGTTAATTCTCTTTCTCGATTTCTGTTTCTTTTTTTTTGTTTTTTTTTTGTTTTTTTTTTTTTTGTTTTTGTTATTTTCGTAGATTTTTGTATACTTTCTGTGCTCGCGTACGCATACATGTATACCAAGCGAGAGATAATACTTTAGGTGGCTGTGCATCGATAAATCTGCCCTCTTTTTTTTTTCTTATCCTTCTTTTTCTTTTTTTTTTTTCTTTATTTCTTTTTATAATTTTTACGATCGCGGTCGTTGCGTTTTCCACCGGAAATTTTACACTTTGCGCTCGGCGAAAAACAAACAACGAAAGCATTAGACATATTACTCCGTGATTTGTTTTTTCCTTTTTTGTTTTTTATTTTTTTATTTTTTTTTTTTTTATTTTCTATAAAACGGTTTGCGAAAAACTAATGAATTTTAAGAAAGCTTTCTTTTTTATTTAGGTAATTCACTGTCGATCGCTCGTAAATTCTAATAACCTTGATGAAAAAGCCTCTATTAAGAAAGAAGAGAGAAAAGAGAAAAAAAAAAATTTGTAATCACAGATTGAATAATAAAAGAACGAGTCGTATTTATTTTGTTCTACTTCTGTGCTTTCTTTAACTCTTTCCCCATTTCAATTTCCTGAACCGCCAGGGTGTAATGTATACAGGGTGAAAAAAAAAAAAAAAGGGGGGGAAGCTTTTTCAAAGTTAAACCGACTATATACGTATATGTATATACTTGTGAGCTGTAGCGAGAAGAAAAAGTTAAAACAGTTTTAAAAGCTTGGAAAACTCTATTTTCAAGTGAATTAATGAAGTGATATTTTTAATCGGTGTAACGAACTTTTAGATTTACACTGCGTTATATCCGCGTTAAAAAGAAAAAAAAAAAAAAAAAAGAAAAAAAGAAAAGTAAAACGTTTTAAAACGCTTCAGCGTTTTGAATTAAATAATTAATTTTTGACGCTTAAAGTTAAGTTCTTTCATATAAATTTTGTTTTTAAATAAAAATAACAATGGACCATCGAGATAAATACGTATATGTAATCTTTTAGTTGGTTATTTTAATATTAAAATTTTTTTTTTTTTTTTTTTTTTGTTTTTCAACAATAGAGTAATCAACTTTTTTTATTAAGGTAATCGCGTTAAGTGAATCAATGGTGCAATTTTTGAAATGCTAATTTTTACATTCAGAATGAAAACTGAACGCTTGGCCATTTTATTTTTATCAAGTATTACGCTTGTCATAAATTTGAAAATTGAAAAATTTTTTTTTTTGTAAAAAGAATAATTATTACTCTTAGTATCGAATTTTAAAAATTTTGCCGTTCGATTTTTTTTTTTTTTTTTTTTCAAATAAAAATTATCAAAAGTTTGATAATGTTTTGACGATCGAAATTATTTACTTCGTTTGTTTTAATTACAATGTTGAAATTTAAATTTTATTTGAATAAAGTTTCTAGCAAGATTTTTATATAACCATCGAAATAATTTTTTATTTACATTTTTCGAACACCGCATTTATGTATTACGATAAGGAATATGTGTTAAATTTTGTTTTTTACGTCTATAAAAGCAATAATTACGATTACATAAAAATTAGAAAAGAATGCCATTAAAATCTATTTATACAGTTTCGTTTATTAACCAAATAAAATAAACGTATACGATAGAGTTTTCGAATTTAAAATTATTTTATATACGTTAAACGAAAAACTTATTTTTATACCAGCTAAACAAAGATTTCATATAAGACTTGTTTTACGAAAATTGAAAACTTTAAATATGCCCCTATGTATAACGAGTTCGTTAAAAGACGAAAAAAAAAAAAAAAAAAAAAAAGAAAGAAAGAAAGTAAAACAGAAATCGAAGGCAACGTTGGGAGGTTAAAATATACGCTATCATCGTCGCGTTTTTCACTTCGACACAATAAGCGCATATCTAGTTTGTTCTCCAAACGGTCTCATTTCAATTTTCCATTCTCTTATCCATCTACATACATATATGTATATAAACGTATATGTATATACTTTCAAAATCCCTTTATGCTTCCTTCGAATCCATCTCTTCCTATCTCTTTCTCTTACTCCGCTTCTCTGTGTGCGCATATACATACATATATGTGTATACATAGTATAGATGATCGTTCAAGTGATCGAACAGCTGTGCAAACATAATAAAGCGTATAACTCGCGGAAAGAAGCGTTATATACATATATCTTTCGCGCATCTTTAACGAATTGCGACCTCTTTGAATTTTCTTCTCGAAAGCAGTGTGTTTTACTTCCGAGTAAGACCGGGAGTATAGGATCGAAGGATGGAAGAAAACTTTTTGAACGATAGGATGTATTGGCTGGTTGCCAGTGTACGATACTTTATTCGGTTACCCATGCGTGCCGATGATTAATTGATTTTGCCATTTTTTTTTTTTTTTTTTAATGACGTATGCGTGTACTATATACATATATCGTGCAACTTATTAACGTTTATTTGTTCTTTTATATATCGAACGATTTTTTTTCTTTATCGTTGTATTTTGTTTGATTTACCGTGAGGCAAGTGCATAATGAGCGTCAAGTTTGGAACTTCACTTAAATCATCAACTGTTTACTCGTAATCCTAATTTTCGTTACAATAGCATGGACGGACGTTTTAAGTAGTTATACTTAAAATATGTAAAATAAACATTAAGGAATTCCAGATTTAACTATAACAGTTTGTATATATATATATATATATATATATATATATATATATAAACTACGGGTAAAACTTTCTCGTTGAAGTTGCCAAGAAATTCGAGGCAGTAATTACCGTTAATACACAATAAACGTGACTCATCATAATAATTTGATACTTATTACCTGTAATAAGTGTAGGAAATTTTCCTCCGCTTTTCGTATATTAAATTACGGGAAATTGCATGAAAATACCGCGATATTACATTTGAAAAAAAAAAAAGGAAATAAAAGAGACGCAAACAACCCATCGTAATAGTTCATATAATAAAAATTGCCGTTATAAACATCTATTTATTTAATTTGAATTTTCTAAAATTATCTTCATCCAAGCCTCTTTACACACTGCTCGATCTTTTGGGAGAAAAAATAGAAAAGGATCGACAAAGTCGATCTTATCCCCGTGAAAAAGTATCTCGTTTGTTTCGTGGCATCGAGTTTAGAGAGACACACACACACACACACACATACACATTCACACATACCATCAAACGAATAGCGTGTTTGGCGATGCGGACCAAGGCGCGATAATGACGCTCATCGTCGGAGAGGCCTACGCTATCTGACGGAAGCACGGCTGGGCGCATCGCTCCTCAAAGAAGCCCCGTCGCGCATCCAGGAAGACACGCTCGCACACAAACACACGTACACGCACAGAGTGGAGAGAAGGGTATACACGTGCGCAAGGCTAACCGCGCGACAACTCGATCGATTAATGGTACGTTGGTATAGAGCTAAAAGACGAGGAGTCGGAGGAAAGGAAAGAGAAGCGCGAAGTGGGCGCGCGTACGAAGAGGAGGAAGGAGGAAATTGCGAGCTGTCTCCGGGAAAACAGAAATGTCTCTCGGGCTGTCAGCCTCTCTCCCGCGCGCATCGATTCTCCGATCTCTCTCTCTCTCTCGCTCTCTTTCTTTCTCTCTCTCTTACTTTAAAGAGAGAGACTCGCGACCTTGTTACGCGCGTTAATTATTGTCGTCGTCGCGCAGTGTTTCTCCATATATCAAATAGTAAGCTATAGAAAGAAAGGAAAGGTGTAACGTTCGAAGTAGGTAAATTCTACGACTTAGTCTTGCGCTATTCTCAGGTATAGAGGAATGAAAAAGAGAAAGGGCTAACCGGCAGCCGCACATACGAATTCTCTAATCCGCGCTACGTGCTCTGCATTAAGAACCGAGAGTGCGTGAACTTTTCCCACCCCCTTACCCCTCCCTCTCTCTCTCTCTCTCTTTCTCTCTCATATATACGTATCCATGTGGTACCATATCCCCCGCTCGCGAGAGCTTTAAAAGCCGACTCGTGCTTTCTCCTCCGTATAACGCGCGACTATTTTTCATAAGCTTTATGGACAAAATGGGGATGGATAACATCGCCGAACGAGTTTTACCCTCGAACGCGTACGGATTCATTTTTTTATTCATTTAGTTATTTATTTTTTTTTTTTTTCCATTTAGCTCGTACGCGCGCGCGCGCACACGCGTGAGATAAAGAGCCGATGTAAAGCTTTGAAAGATCGCGGCACGATGGAAAAAATAACAATAAACGCACGTTGCGATATACTTCGTCGTTGACGTTGTAACGTGTACTCGTAGTTATACAGGATAAATCTGTAAAATTATTCGAAATGTGCATATGAAATTTTTGCCGTGTAAAATTGTTCTAGTGGATAGAAGAGAGTGAGAGGGAGAGAGAAAGAGAAAGGAAAAAAAGTTGTAAAGAGAGAAAAGGGAGATAAAGTTTTTAAAGAGAAGGGCAAGTTGAAATAAGAGAATAGATACACGTTGAGTTTCATAAGACTCGAGGCTTGATATACGAAATTTGTTCTGATATTTCAAGTTTTAAAAAAATAAAAAAATGTACGCGCTCAACTTTCGCTTTAACTTCAAAAGGTCAAATGTGAGTATAAAGGTAACTGCAGATTGTGCTGTAATAAATGATTTTTTTTTTTTTTTTTTTTTATTCGATTTTTCTTTAAATGCAACGAAACTAAAATAAATAAAAAACGTAAAATGATAATTAAAATTAAAATTGTTTGAGCTATACATTGTCAATCAACACTTTAAACGTAATTGCATACATCTCCCGTGCAAAAGGATCGCGAACTTACGAGTTCGATGTAGCACCGGGCGATATCGGATTTCTAATTGTTCTAATTGCAGCGGACGATACCGAGACAGGAGCCTAATGTCCAATTGCATCGAGAGAGAGGGAGAGAAAGCGAGCGTAAGGAAATCGAATTATCGCGGCCGGACTCGCGCGATCCGGTTAACGATTGTCTCTTTCTCTCCCTTTCTCTCTCTCTTTCTCTCTCGCTCTCTTCGAGTAGTATATATACACTGCCGGTGTACGTACATATATAGCTACATAGGTATATGCATGTGAAAACGATTAACGACACATCTTCCCTATCGAATATTTTATCCCGATGTTCTAGCGATAGAGAATTGTTCGCATGGTAAACAAGTTTAGAATATATACGTGTAAGCTTCGGGATGGCTGGATATGAAATGGTTTAGAAAATGACCTGAAATGATGGAATAAAAATGAAAGTGTAGATAACTAGTTTCGCTCATTTATATTCGGATAAATAGATATGTAGATTGCTTTTATCGAATAATTTGAAATTTATAATTTTCGATGAAAAAAAAAAAAAAAAAGAGGGAAACATACTTTTATAAACGTATAATATTATACTTGCGTTTGAAACTGGATATTAATTACACGAAATAAGAGAAAAAGAAATGTTGCGTATCTCGACAATACAATTATTTTAAAATACATCGAAGTCCATTTCTATAAGTCATAAAAAATTGGTTATAGATTTAATGTCGGATGCATGCGGCATATAATAATTTACATATGTAATTAAGTTTGTTGTCGACAATTAAACGTAGGGTACTGGGTACACATTGTATGTAAAATAAACGGAAGAACGTCGACAAAAACTTTACGATTGTATTGGTGTTTCCTGAATCAATATCGATGTTTATTTGTTATTTATGTTACTTACTGTAAGAGCTTTAAAAAAAATTAATCACCAAGATTCGACGTTTATTTATTCAAGATTTTTTATCAATATTTCTTAAAACCGCAATTGATTTTTATCTTTTTTTTTTGTAATTGTAAAGACAATTTTATATGATTCTTAGAAAAATCATAAAAATTTTACAATAAAACACTTCTTTCAACGGGATTATCTACATTTCAAACAGTTTCTTTGAACGATGAACTACTAAAAAGAATTTAAGCTTTAGTAATAATGATAATTGCGTAGTATTAATAAAAAATTTTTAACAATAAATAAAACTAACGAGATTAATCCAGTAGCAGAAAAATTGACAACTCGACGCTATTTTCGGGCGACGGGCAAATCGATTTTGAAAAATAGTTATTAAAAAAAAATTAAAAAAAAAAATTACGTTGCGACGTTCATTAAACTTGATTTGAGAATTAATTTACTTGATGAATATTTTTTAATTCGTTTAATGGTTCTGTACTGTTATAAAGTTCGATGGAAAAAAAAAAAAAAAAAAAAAAAAAAAAAAAGATACAATTTTAATGTAACTTCTTGTGAAATATTAATATCATATATATAAAAGACATTTTCTGACCTTTAATAATTCTTCTTATTGATTTTAGTATTCGCATCGTTGTTTACTTAGTATAACGGCAAGTGCAAAGATAATAATTATGAAAGCAATCTCGCGATTAAATACGATAAATAAAAAACTGCTACCGGGTTTATGTATACACATTTTATTTTCAGAGTATTATCGATTTTCGATATCCTCAAATTATAATAATTCGATCTTACAATGAATGCAATGCCATTAAAACAATTCGCTATATGCAAATGCATTATGCAAACTTTAAATTTAAGACTTAAATAATTAAAGAGATTTTCGTTTTTATTAAAAAATGAATAATCATTGCAACGTACAATTATAAATTTAATTTTGTTAGTCTCGTTTAGTGTATATGCTGATTTTCTCAAATTTCATTGAGATAAAGAGCAAAAATTTTCATAAAAATTTTAACCAGATTTAATTGCAGGCTCTTTGCATTTTATAATTGTGATTCTAATAAGATTTTAATCTATGTCGATAAATGTGCATACAAATACTGTAGTATTGTGAGCTTAATAATATTTTTATACGGTAAAGTTAATGATGCATCAAAATTATTCAAATTTTAATTATTTTCAAGATAAAAAACGTAAAAAAAATTTTACTTATGGAAAAACAATAATACATAAACTGCGTTGGATCATCGCGGAATGTCGTGATTATCAATTTACGAATTTCATTCGTTACATATATATGTATATATTAAATTCGTTCAAATGGTTCGCGTTATATTTCGTGATAATTGGGGTTAAAAGTTTAACATTTCTCATAGCCCCATAGGAAAAAATCGACGCGCCCTATGCGTAAGCTCCCGAGTGACCAGTTTATGTCGACCCGACGACAAATTACTCTTCGAGAAAGCGATTAATGGCGGCAAGTGAGTCATTTGTAACGCGGGTAGTGTTTCTGTCTTACTCAGAAATAATGTCTTACGACTGGAAACGTTTTATTTTTGCGTTTCTTGCTGAAAAAAAAAGTACCGATTTTGTATGGCATTGTCGATCCGAATTAAGTTTTTGATATATTTCTGGGGCATCCTTTCGTTATTCAACGGTTTTAATATAAATAAAAGAAAATGTTATAATTATCTAATCATTATTTTCATCTTAATATCGATTTTTTATAAAAAAAAAATAGTTTTTCAAGTAACGCGTCCCATGACATTTATCGTTAATCGGATCGCGTGATCTTGGCAAAGGCAGTTATCCGCCTAAAACCGTCTAAAAACGTTAATTATCCTATTCTTCGTAAACCGATTACCGTAAATCGTTAGCCATTATATCGTGTTTGTCCCTAATACCTAATTATCTCTTCCTTAAACCCTATTCCCCGATGTTATCTACTCTCGACACGTTCTTGTTCGGAAAATCTTTCGTACCCTTGGGAGAGATATTGGGTTCGAAAATTCGTCCGTCAACAACGGATCTTCGCGCTTCGCGTTGAACAAAATTCGGATTAGAGAAAAGAGGAAGAGTCATCGTAGTATGTAACTGTATATCGACGGTCTGATGTCGTCGTACGCTTGTAAATAGACGCGCTAGTTTTGAACGATCGAAGCTAAAAGGTATTTTCTCTCTCTCTATCTCTCTCTCTCTCTCTTTCCACGAGTAATTGGTTTTTCACGAGGTTAATTCAGCCACCTCTGCAAGTGGGTACGACAAGTACCTCGTCAGCTTCCCACATTTTATTTATTTATTTATTTTTTTTCTCGTTTTCCCGATGCCTACATCGTACTTTTTCTCTCGCGTATTCACGATCCTCCTTGTCATCTCTCGACGCGACGTACGTATTTCTACACAATTGGAGATTATAATCACCGTAAAAAATTGATCTTTTCATCCATGAAATTATCGAGTTCGCAAATAATTTATCAACGAGCTTGAGTACCGCGGTACGTTTGTACGATACAAAGGATAAACAGAAAATTTCTTTCATTTCATCCTCGTGCATTCATCTAAGCTCAATTATACATGGGGGAATTAAAATTAAAGATGGCTTCTCAATTGCTCAGTATACGCATTTTATTATCCGGTATAAAATTTATCGCCTATACTAGTGCGTATACTAACGCGTATTTGTTTCTGATTATCAATTAGATTAAAATAAAAAACTTTAATAATGTCATTCCTTCGTTTTTAAATTCGCGTAACTTTTTTTAAAAAAAAATTGATAATTTATCTCGACGTGAAGTCTTCTTTCAAAATAAACTAAAATACGACAAATTTTTTAAAAAGAAAAAAACCTACTTCAATATGTGTTAAAAAAGTTTTGAAACAATTCAATCGTCTCGAGACTCGCACGTTTTATTTTTTTACTTATCGAGCTTGTTACTGTTCCAGTTATCGATATAACTGGAATTATTCTTAAACGGAGGTTCTTTCAAGCATTTAGATCATCGGCGTTACGAGCGCTACCGTTACGTGCTTCGAGTGTCGTCAAGGACTATTCATTATTGCAATCGTTTTTTATTTTTTTCTTTTTCTTGATTAAAGAAGTCGCGCGACTCCCGACGATTGACTGAGAGTTTTCTTGAAAAAGTAAGTCGCAGTGGTTTCGCGTTGCTTTCTACGACAGATCTAAACGATTTATAAAGATAAACACTGAACCAACTGAGCGGTTAAAGATGCCAAATTTAACCTTCTACCAACTTAATCCCCACACGCTCAAAGATTATTTCAAAGTAAATGTGCGGATAATATAACGGCCTATAAATATATTTAATTTATTCGAATCACGCGAAACTACATTATTTCCGCGTGAATAATCATTTTATGATCTGTTAAGGATTAATAAATGGGAGGAATAATCTGTTACCCCCACTTGCGACTTTGAAAAAATCGATTTTTTGTTAATTGCATTTTTTTGAAGTATAAGTATCTGAGAATATGACCTGGAAATTTCAAGTCGATCCGAACAAAATTGACTGAGATATGAGCGTTGAAAGAGAAGAATCCGTTGTGTAAACAACCGGCAATTAAAACTTTAAAAGCGTTTTTCTCGAAATGGCATTTTTGAAATCGGTGACCAAGATTACTCGAACACTAATAAACCAATCTTCTTGAAATTTTGCAGGCTTATTTAATACATAAAAATGTAGTCTTTAATCGTTCGATTTTTTCGTTAAAATCAAACCATTAACTTTGACTGTCCGCCATTTTGTGAAAAATGAATATTTTTTTAAATCCTTTGATTAAAGACTAGTTTATACTTATATTTAACTAAATCTATCCACATTTTTTGTTTCAGATGATTCACTTTGCCGCAATGTTGGTCACCGCAAACCGTATAAATAAAAACACTATTTCATTGGCGGCCATTTGCCACTTAAAAATGTAATATTTTGCAATAAAAAAATTACTGAAAGTTCTTCAAGATGTATTCTTTAAGATGATATAATAATCGTGTAAAAAAGTTTTGTAGTTTTCTTTAAAAAAATTCATGAAAAAGGCCTTTTTGTTGAGCTACAAGTGGGGGTAACCCCTTAAAGTTACATATAATTTCCATAGATCGCGCGTCGAACAATATGTTATTTTAAATAAGCAGATGTTATGCAAGTTAGATATAAAATTAACATATCATAGGCAACAAAATCTTATCGGCTTAAGAATACGCGGCGTAATCGTTATAATGTTTATTAACCGCTATTGAAAAGAAGTTATATTATTTGTAAGTAGATGCGAATATAATGTAAGCATTCGTATATGTGTGTAAACATCGTGTATAAAATGAAAAAAAAAAAAAAAAAAAATATGAAGTAAAAAAAAGCTTAGCATTTTAATTTATATGAGTGGAAATACGTACGTTGATTGGGTGTGTCTTATGAACAATATGCATTTGCAATTATATATAAAATATGTATTGGCTTTTTAAAAATTCAATGATACTTAACAAAAAAAAAAATAAAAAAAAGGTAAATAAATTTGAAACTATAATTGCTAATTAAAATTCGTCACGGCTCATATCGATTTCCATTTATTAATTTTAATTATTTCTTCCAAGCGATTCTCTCTCTCTCTCTCTCTCTCTCTCTCTCTCTCTCTCTTTCTCTCTCTCAACATAAAACATTTTAACGAATTATTTAAAAAGCAACAATTTTACAACGTTAAAATTGTATCCTTTCAACGCATTCTTTTATTCAGTCGTCGTGCTACATTAAAGAAAAAAAAGAAAATAAAATTCTACATACCAGTTAACGAATGAACCATGTATATATATATATATATATATATATATATATATAAAACTAGAGACGTTATAACCAGAAACGCTATCTAGGTATATTTGCGTATATGTATAGACATATAATATAGGAATTCAAGAAAGAACGAATCCGAGTGCACAGAGGAAAAGCTAGTAGAGGGGAGCAGAAGCACAGAAGGAAGAGAGAAAGAGAGAAAAAGAGAGAGGAGAAAAAAGGCGGCATTATTAGCCGGTACAGTGTGACTGCGAACAACAGTCGCGTACGTGACTCGTGTTTATAGGGATATCCGCGAGTAAATTTTTGATGCGTTTATACCAAAGTCTCCGCGTTTAAACACAGCCAGAGACATTGAGATACAATGGAACGTTGGTCAGGTCGCGTAGCCGTAGTAACGGGTGCATCGTCGGGTATCGGTTCGTACATCGTCGAGGTCCTGGTGCGTTCGGGTCTCAAAGTCGTCGGTTTAGCGAGACGTATTGAGCTGCTTCAAGAATGCGCTCGGAGATTGAACGCCAAGCAGCCCGGCTCCTATCATCCGATTAAGTGCGATCTGACTAAAGAAGACGATATACTCAAAGCGTTCGCTTACGTAGAGGAAAAACTCGGCGCCGTGCACGTGTTGATCAACAATGCCGGATTCATGGCATCCGAAAGGATTATCGGTGGGTTCAATTTTTATTTTGTTTTTTTTTTTTAAATCTGTTTTTTTTTTTTTTTTTATTGCGTTTCACTCGTTTGAACTAATTACATCTAATTGACGAAGTATAATTTCAGCATTTGATTTACAAATTAATCTTGTCGGTGTATCGAGCAATAATAAGTACGAATTAGATTCTTTTTTTTTTATTAGGTTTTAAAAATCTTGAACGAAATATCGACATTTATTCGGGCGTTTATATTTTACGTTTCCATTAAGAGAATTTATATTTTTCGTTTTATTATTTAGCGATTGTAAGTAAGGTTAATGATAGCACAATGTATACTTTGTATCAATAATTAATATTCGCTAGAGTGAAGATACCATTTTTCTTGTATATTTTCAAAAAAAACGCCTCCACTCTTGCAGTGTGTTTAATAAAAAATCTAAAAAAATTTAAATTTTTTGCTTCTTAAACTTTTCTTTAAAATTTTTTACAAAAAACATAACATAATATTTTTTTTTTAAATTCAGTGTTTATTCATTATTACGTAATAGAAAATTTAACGCTGCCTTCAAGATTTTAAACAATTATTTATATTGACAAAAATTTTTTGAGAGGTTATCATATTGTTTTCATTAGCAACAGTTTAGTTACATTATTTATCACTTTATCATATTCCTTGTCAAGTTACGTATACGAGTGAAACCGTTTGTATGTATTAGCTTTTTTTTTTTTTTTTAAAAAATTTGCATTTTTCTAAGTGCGACCTATTAAAATACAGCTGACTATTACAGTTTTAAGATATTTGAAACCATTACTTCATTCGAGCCCGTATGTATCTACTTGCAGAGAAAGTTTGGTTTATTCTTTCTTTTATACGAAAGCTGTAAATTTAATTTACTCGAAATACAATAACAAAATAAAACAAAAATTATCGCTTTAATCTTATAATTCGAAAAATTTATTTATAAAGTTTATTTGTTAAAACATGTTTTAAGAAAAAAAAAAAAGAAAAACAAATGTTCGATAAACGACTTTATTTCAATTTTTATTCGATAATGAAGTCTATGCATTGATTGCGTGTTTATTGGTTTAAGTTTTTTTTTTTTTTTTTTTTTACAAATAAGTTGTGTTGCAATAACGTATGATAAATTGTAACTTTATTACAAAAAATATATTTTTTTGGTTATTGATTTGATTTCAAATTTACTTTTAATTTTCACACTAATATTTTTTTTATTATTGACTTGATTTCGAATTTGCTTTTAATTTTCACACTAATTGGCATAATTTGAATTTTATTTTTTTGTCTTTGTAATGTAGACGATACGAATATATAGCGAGAATCTATTGTCAATAAGAAAATTTTTTTTCTCATAAATATTAACTAATATTCTTCACGTTTTTGTAACTGATCATTGTATTTGAAAATTTACTCGTCGACTTAAAATAAATTGGAAAAAAATATTTTACGTCCAATAACTCAATAACTCGTAGTAGCTAAAATTTTATTTATCGTAATTTTCTCTTTTAATATGATTTTAACTCCAAAATTAAGTATTATATCGAAATTAATATATACATAACATGAACTAAACAAAAAAAAAGGTTACCAACATGAATATTGTGAATAAAAATAATCCTATTTAAAAAAAAGGCTTTATTATACAATTTCAAGAAAATTAATGTTTTCAAAATATTTTTTTGAAAACATAAAAATTTGTCGATTATCGCGTCAATTAAATCTTTAAAAATTTGCTGATTTTCTGGTGCCGCAAATTCAAATTCAATTTCAACCGCTAATCATCAATGTTCAAACAAAAGCCTTCACCCTATTAACACGTTATTATTCTTTCTTAAATAGATGGCAGTACGGAAACATTTCGGAAGATCCTTGACTTAAACGTTCTGGCGGTGGCGATTTGCATAAGGGAAGCGTCTCGTTCGATGCGTAAACATCAGGTTACAGGTCACATAATAAACGTTAACAGTTACGCGGGTCACAACGCCGCTCGTATACAGGTACCCGTAAGCATTTACTGCGCGAGCAAGTACGCGATCACCGGTATGACCGAATCGGTTCGCAACGAATTGAGCAGCTTAAAATGTCCCATAAAAATTACGGTGAGTATCGATTATTTCCCTTATTTTACTTATTTATTTTTTTTTTTTTTTAATTTCTTTATTAAACCATCCGGCTACTTAACAAGTGTCACACGCGTTGTTGGAAACGAATAAAAAAAAAAAAAAAAAAACAAGCAGAGAAAATGGATTACGTATACGCGTGATCCGATTTTTATTATACCGTCCAGTTTATATTTTCTTCGTTTCAAGCGCAGAATGACGAGAGACTTTTGTTCTAAACGCAAATATTTTTATTTCTCGACTATTCATAATAGGGAAAAAGCGTTCGGTTTGTTGAACCGTATAATACGTTCTTATATATGTACATAAATGCATGCGTATACAATCAATCAAAACACGAAAATCGAATAAGAACGTCGATTAAAATTTAAAAATTCGTCGTTTGTTATTTTCGCATTGATGCAAAATGTTAATATTTTGATTAAAATGAGCTTTCTATGAATTTCGCGCATTCCTTTCTAACGATACGCCTTCGAAACTCGTTGATTACCATCTGGCGAATACATTAACGTGAATAGCATTGAAAAGTTGCGAATTCAACATGTTTTTCTGCGTTTTTCAATGCGAGTAAACTACTGTGTTATTACGATATCGAACACAGTTACCTGCAATTAACTGACTATACTCAAGTTTATTTTCTTTACCATTGCGCTCGATAATCAAACGGATGAAAATAAAACAGGATAAAAATAAAAAAATCTATAATCTATATATCTCTATCTATAATCTATAAAATCTATCGATCTTTATTTACAGAGCGTAAGTCCAGGCCCAGTGCGAACCGACATGATTCGCGCCGCGGGTATCCCGGACGATATACTCGATAAAGTGCCCATTCTCGAGCCCAAGGACGTTGCCGAAGCTATAATATATGCCCTCAGTACACCATCGCATGTGGAGGTATGTATTATTTAAGCGTATGTTAAAACACAACTAAGCTATATCCGTAAATTGAGTCGTTAAGTATATAATGTTGTGGGTATTTGAAATAATTGACCGTTGTTAACTTTTTTTTTTTTTTTAATTTTTTACGCGATCGATTATGAAAAATCAGACAGACGGAGAGGGACTTCAGCGAATCCGTAGTTTTAATAATGTTTTAATGGAACATTCAGTTTATTTATCGTTAGCATATAATATTCCATTTTTTCTGGACGATCGTTTGAAAAAATTTCCCTCTGACTTTTTTAATATTTTTTATTTATTTATTTATTTATTTTATTTATTTATTTTTTTTTGAAATCATATAACATGTTTTTAAAATATTTCCTTGATGTCGAATTGTGCTTTCATCATGCATCGATTGACTTTTTAATGAGCGATAAAATCATTCTTTTATTATTGCATATATTGATAGGTTAAACGTTGAAGATCAGTCCTTTTTTATACGTATAAAAACTTATAATTTATAGTATAAAATTAGTATAAATTTATAGTATAATCACATTTTTCTTTTACAATACTTTCGAATTATTTTTCAATTAAATATTAATTTAAAAAACAAGAATTAATTTCGAAAAAATTTTTCCGATAAAAAGGATAAACATATAGAAAGAAAGTTAAACGCTTTTTTATAAATATTATCCTTTGCTATTATATTGAAAAATGTAATAACTATAGCATGCAGTAAATAACTTTATCGAGAAAAAACTTCAAAGACATCAGATACAATTCAAAAAACCGCATCTAAGTAAGCGCACATCGAACCTTGAAACATTTTGATTTACCTTACAAAGTAGTCTCGATCGTTCCTAATACTTTAGAAAAAAAAGCAAGCATAGCCTCCAGGCTCCATCCATCCATATTATTTCCAAGCTTTGAATTAAAAAAAAAAAAAAAAAAAAAATAATAATAATAATACTAAATAAATAAAAAAATAAACAAATAACTGCTGTAACCTTTAGAAAGGAATTTCTCTCACGATTGACATTTTTCAGGTAAACGAGGTGACGATTACGCCGTTGGACAGAACGGTACAAGCCATACGACACTGATATCAATGAACGCCTCGACATTGTTGCTGAATTATCACTTTGAAAACGCATTTTTCTCCCTTGATTTACATACAGATATATCTATACGCCTATCTCTTAAGCAATATGCGCGAGAAGTATAACAGAAAGCTTGACGCAATCCCTAACTTGCATATATACATATGCGTGCGTGTTTACTTGTCGTCAAACACACGTTTGCGCCTTTCTCTCTCGAGTCCGTTTTTTTTTTTTTTTTTTCTGAAGCAGCCACGACGGCTTTCTTGTCAAAAAATGAAAGAGAAATAAATAAATATCTTGTACGCGTATGACTATTTAGAGCTTATATTGTGTTTTTCAATTCCCGCAAAGAATGGATAAGTAATGCATTCTCGTAAATATGCGATGCTCGAATTGGAAAAAAAAAAGAAAAAAAAAAAAGGGAAGTGAGCGAGAAAGAGAGAAAGAAAAGTATCGTCGACTTTTCGAATCTATCACTTTTAACGTGGGCTTATCGAAAATTCGAGAGCAGAACCTCGGGCATCTCCTATATGTTAATGTTACTCGCGGAGTGGATTATCGGCTGATTTTTGAGTTACGACTTTAGCGTACGACGTTTATTTTTAAAATAAGGCAAGCGATCATTTCTAATCGATGGTTACGTTCGATCACGAACGATTATGTTTCTTTTGTGTACGGGAAATTTTAGTTTGAATTATCGTTTTGTGGAATTATTCATTGTATAAATTGTGAATAATTCTCGCAATTGAATTATTTAAGGGTAGGAGAGATGATTTATGTATCTTATCGTGCGTAACCGTATGTGTCACGATGGTTTTTTTTTTTTTAAAGTTAAACTAGGAACACTTGGAATATATTTTAAAACGAAATGATAGATATACTCTCGAGGATGCGGTGAATTAGGTGCTCTTTGAATAATTATATTTTTTTTTTTTTTTTTTTTTTTTATATGTACCGTATATGATACGTTTATGCATACGATGATACGTAATCGTATATATTTACTTGTCGAGCTTTTTTTATATAAAAAAAAAAAAAAAAAAAAAAAAAGAGATTTATACGTTTTTGCGTGTACGGAGTACGCTGTATACAAGTAAAAATGTTAAGCTTTTATACTTTTTAATATCTAAAAATTTTTGCTTTATAAATGCAATAAAAATTATACTGTAAAAAATTAGACTGTTATATTTTATTTATATATGATTGATAATAAAAATGTAACTCATTTCATACAGAAAACTTTACTACAATTTATTATACACCATAAATTTTATTTTATTTTTTTAAATGTTTGTTCTTGAAATATTTGGTAAATAATATTTTTTGAAAACATTTTTTTCAACGTTGATAATTCAAGTTTCCTATACAGATTTTATCAAGAATGCATATTGATACAATTGATAATAATTATAAATTCTTAATATTTAATGTAAATTCATTTATGCGTTGTGTAATATTCATGTTATAAAATAATACTTTTTCGTATCAATATACATATATATAAATTAAAATTTTTAAATTACTTAAAAAATAAAAATTTAAAATTTGTGCTTTGTATTTTTATTCTATTGTGCACAAAGAGACATCATCGCATGATTTTTTGTTTCTACTGTACCGAAATAATAATAATTGAAAGGTTGTTTTTATCTTTTTTCAATTATTACGTTAACGAAAACATACGCGAGAATAATTATATCTAATAAAATTACTTTACATCATCTATCATATATTCCCAATCAATTATCAAATTCATTTTATGGCGTCGATCTAAGAAACAGAGTTTTCATAGTCTCATATGTAAAATAAAATTTAAGGTTGATTCTAAGTAATCATAAACAGCGTAAAAACCCAAAACTAATAAACATTTGCGTATTGTCAAACAACCTTGATAAATAACAAATATCGAACATACATTCGGTGCGTCAAAATAAAGCCCCATCAATGCTTATATCACATAACTCATTTGAGAATGGGTATTACGATCGAAAACAAAGTACGTCAAGGTCGCGTAGCACTAAAATCATACAGCGATACGATGTAACAATGGAGGAAGCAAAAAAAAAAAAGAAAAAAAAAAAAATAATTTTAACACCGAATAAACATAATCATCGAAGCGTTCAACCTTCGCAAGGCGGATATGACTTTTGGCGTTCGATACTGACACACACACACACACACACACACGCTGCACGTACGCACATGTTTCATAAAATATATCTGTCTATACAATAGGCAATATAAAATTCTATCGACTAGTCGGAAATTAATTAACGGCTTTCGAAAGAGCGTCCACGTGCGACGGTAGATTACAACTACACCGAAAGTTTTACGATTTTCATTCATCGACGAGTTTTTACGCGCGTTGTGTGCGTATACATACGATTAATCGTCGAGGGAGTTTACCGTGATACGAGTGAATTTAAAAATTTATTTGTTTATTTTTCTTATCGCTTTTTTATAGTCGTGTTGGAAAAAAAAATTATGAATATACTCATGTTCATTTATTTATTTAATTTCTATATTTCTTTTTTTTTTCAATATTTGTAGGATTATACAGAGACGTTTAAATAAAGATTGTTTTCGCTCGCATAATAAAGTTTCAATTGGCATTTCCAAAATAATTATTTTGATATGAACACCAACAAAATATTCAACAGCAATGATCGTTACGAGTTTGAAATTCTTTAAACAAATTTACACATTGCACATTTAAAATTTAAAAAGCACGCGTTTAAAAAGGAAATAAAAAAAAAAAAAAAACAATGACAGAAATATCCACTCTAAATTCCTAAAATTTAAATACTTCGTTGCAAACTCTTAAATTTCAATTTAAAAGCAAGAATTTTCATTATTTTTGCACCGAACACAACAATATAATCAAAGTGCGTCGTTTAAACTTCCTTCGTTTCTTGAGTATATATATATATATATATATATATATATATATACACACAAGAAAACTCATCGCTTAATATCTCAATTTCGTTAATTTAATCTTCGCTTTTTGTAAAAAGCATACGCGAAAAATCATAGTGATAGTGGTTTGGAAAAAAACAAAACAAAAAAAAAATAAAAGAGACTTCACAACTCGCGAGTAAGAGAGAAAAAGAGAGAGAGAGAGAGAGAGAGAAGTCCTCGATCCATCACTTTCAAACAACTCGTACACGCGCGCGCTTCTCTCTATTAATTGTTTTTTTTTCACATCTATATAGTCGTTTTCATTACACAGCTCTGTGTGTATATATATATATATATATATATATATATATATATATATATATATATACAATAACACAATCAGGAAGCCGACGGAGACAACCGATGAAAGTCGACTTTGCTTCTGAAGTTTTTACCTTGAATCGACGGCACTTGAACTCATTGTCGCGTGTAATTAACTTGGGGAATTCGTCGTTTGTATTTAATTATATTTTTTTATTTTCTTTTATTTTTCTTTGCTCCTTCGACGTAATCCGCTACGATTCCGCGGAAGGAGACTTTTTTTTATCTCTTTTTTTCTCTCTCTTTCTCACTCATTGTTTCATCGCGTCAAACGCTTGCGGCAGCTGTTGCTACCGGATCGATTCAATCGATATAATATAGTGACAATGTCGCGAGGATAGCGGAAGGAAAAAAAAAAAGAAGCAAACGCTTGGTTCGTTTTTGTCGGACTTTTAAAATTTTTCCATTGAGAGAGGGAGAGGAGTTAATCTATTCAAATGCGATGTTGTCTTGATCCTTGCTTAGAACGGAGATTGATCGATAATTACAAAAATTTTACGACTTTTATATATTAACCAAGTATATTGTTTTCCTGTTTATAATATTTATTTACGCGAACAAAGGGTTACCCATTATCGGATAATTATCAAAAGTATATTTAAATAGGTAAAAATATTGCCGATAATATTTAAATCAACAAGGAATATCCGGTTAATTACGTTAAATGGAAAAAAAAAGAAAAAAATAATAATAAACAATCGGGTATAATAATTACGCGTCCATGAGAATCTATGGTATATATATATATGTAACTTGAAAATTGTCATAAAAATTATAAATATTATACAAAAATAAAAAAAATAAAAATGATAACTCTATCTTAATTATCATTAATTTAAAACGAATTATGCAATACTATACACAAGTTGAATGTAAAAGTTTCATTAAACCTCGTAAGCTCAAATAGCGACGATTCGATTTTTTATAAAAATGAAAATAATTCTCGATGATTATTTAGCTGTATTAAAGCGTTTTGTTAAATGGTTATCGTTTCAATTTGCGAATAAATCTTTACAATACGCTATTTTTTCTTCTCTTTTCAATCCGATGATTCAATAAAGTGTACGTATGTGAAATTTATTCAAACTGGTATGCAGTCGAATAAATCAACAAGTTACTGCAACTTTATTAATATTGAAAATAATGACTCCAGCCTCTTTTTTATCCGATTAAATATCGCATAATTTTATTCATTCGGTTGTTGGCAATTTTATAATATGAATTACAATCTGAGTGAACGATTCCGACTTATGTGTTAGCTTCTTAATTGAAATAAGTAATGTTAATTATTTTTTTATCCAAATTTAGATAATCGCAAAGATCGTTTGATTATTTAACGTTTTAAAGAAAGAGAAAAAGACTCATTACGTAATTAAATAATTGCCGTATACGTGAAAACTTGACTCGATTAAAATACCTACGTCATTTATTCAATGAAAAATTAATAAACGTTAATTAATTTATGATTTATTTATATCATCGAGTCGAAGCGTTTGAAATATTATTTTACTTTCTACGCTCTCATTAATCGTTATTAAATTATTAAAAGAATGTCGCTGTTTCATTGTTATGGGGTCAACAATTATAGTTTTTACATTATTGGCTAAAGGTATTTTAATGAACGCTGCATTATAGAAAATTAAACTACGATATTATTATTTTTGTTTGATCTTACTTAATCTATAATGTCCGAATTTATCTCGACGATTAGTCGATTTGATATAGCTATTTTAGACAAGCGGCGAAGGTGAAGTTAACAACTCAACGGCCTTCGTTCACTTAGGCACTTAACATTTCGATCGCTATCGGAAATACTCTTTCTTTTTTTTTTTTTTTTTTTTTTTAAGTATATTACCAACCAAAGATGAATAAACGTCACGTTGCTCGCGTAAACGTATGAAGAAAATAAAAAAAAAAAAAAAAATTTGCTAACGACAAAGAAAATTTGTTCCGACGAAGCACGAATTGAAATTCAACGCAATTAGTTATAATCGAGTAATTGACAGAAAAAAAATTCGGAAAATTTACTTTATTTTAATTGTTTCACTTAAACATGTTAATATAAATTTTGAAAATATTTAGATTCCGTGGGTTTTAAATGCGTAAAATCTTAAAAAAAAATTTTTTACGAATCAAACGATTTAAAATAAAAGATCGATCGATTCGTGAGAGAAATGACGAAGTTAAATTTCTCGCGATATCGAATACACGGGTAAGATTTAAGCGCCGAGTCGTTAATCGTCGTCGGTCCGTTCGCTATTTTTTCATCGCTTCTTTTCCACGAAAGAAAAACAACGCATGCGCGATGCATAATTTATATAATGGTGTACAGAGGATGCGTCCGCGGAAAAAAATGAAAAATTCCGGCGCATTTTCTTTTCTTTTGGAATATTATTATCACGGGCAAGTTTCATATTTCTTTTATTTTTTGAGCGGAATATATCGAGATGCGTCTTAACTTTTTATTTTGTTTAGTATCGCTTGTTCACTTCTATTGTTTATTTTTTTATGTTCTATTTTTATTCTTTATGTTCAAAGTTGAATTTGTAATATGCCGATTGATTTGCTACACTAATTATTAGCGAGTTCATTAAAACATGGTTGTTTATTCGTATTAATAGATTTTTGATGATACATTAATTAAAAGCAAATGGATATAAATTACTTTTTAAGGCTTAAATTTGTTGCCAATTATGCAAAACGTGTAAAGATTATTTATAAAAAAAAAAAAAAAAAAAAATGACGTTGATAAAATATCCATTTGAAATACTTGCTGAAAGCTTGCTTATTTGCTTAAAATAATTAAAACGACTCAATCGCCTGCCGATTAATTGAGATATATATATATATATATTTTTTTTTTTAAATATACACAAACCAACTAAAATAAATGATATTCATTAAAAAAGTAATATCTCATGCAATAAATGCACTAAAGCACACGTGCCATCTTAGAACTGATGAAAAAAAAAAAAGATAATCGTTATTTCTGACTTCCACGATAATAGAAACGACTTTGTAGATATAGAAAAAAAAAAAAACATTTGAAAACTATACTTCGTTAAAGATCATAAAAGATTCTGAGTTGATCCTTTACTCGTCGCGGTTACGAACGCATTCCCCGTGTGCTTGTTATGAATTTTTTTTTTTTTTTCTATTGTAAATTTAAAAAATTCAAAACAGTTCAATTTAACTTCTTGGAATAATATTTTATTTTAATTTTTTTTTTTTTTTTTTTTTTTTTGTCCATAATCAACTAGATTATATAGCGTGAAAAATTTCAAATTTAATATTTATACGTTTTAAATATAATACGTAAAGTTGTAACTTTAATCGATAATCGGTTTATTCCAGTATTCTATATTTTGTCAGTCGAGTAGATGTTTTTGTGAAAATACCATTTTTTTTAATTTACTATTGTACATGTCGATTAACACGTGACTCCCACATTATGTCACGTTTCTTTTGAAACATTTAAAAAAAAAAAAAAAATTTTGAAACATTATTGCCGATCGGTGATACAAATCAGCCAAGAGTAGAGTTGCTTTCTTATTGTTAATCACGGGGCACTTTTGAAATATCTTCAATAAAAAGCAAATAATCATAAGTTTGATCTCGATTTTATTAATTATTATTACGTTATAACCTGTTAATACATCAGTTAATTTTTATGACTATTATTATCACGTTTTTTAAAGGTTTACGTATCGAACAAACGAACAATATCGAAAATTTATCTTTTCTAATTTAGAAGGATATTGGATTATAAATAGATCAAGAAATATAAAAGTATAATAAATTTATAGTAATTGCATCGAACGTATAATTATAATAATCAGTGGTGTGACTAATATGCTAAATCGCGTATGCGCATAAGAATATTGTGTAATTCTTATAATTTTATTTAACATTATTCTTTGAACATGAAATACATAATGGTATGTTTTTAAATTAATTAATAATATTATTTAATTAGGAAAATATATATATATATAGATATATATTTGAAATACAATTGATTTTTTTATTATGTAAATATTTTACTTCTAAAATAATAAATCATGTATCTTAAGTAACTCAATATTTTACTCGTTATAGCTTATTTATTACATGTAACAGATATCGTCTAGTAAGTAAAATTGTATTTTTTATTATGCTTAAGTCAATTTAAATTTTATTTATTTTTTAGTCAAATTGTGCCTTTAAATTATTTACAAATGATCTATATAATTTATAATTAAAAAATGATTTCGATATAAAAAATATAATAAATTTAATTCGACGCCGAATAGCGACGGAGATAAAGTTAAGCCTTTTCGTTGCTCTGTATTATATTAAAAGCGTGTCGTCCGTATTTTCCTTATAAGTAACGCAAAATTCGACGAAATGGAAACAGTGCGTCGAGTTTGAAGGAACTCCAAGTCAAATATAATCGACCTTTGAATGAATATACGTAATTAAAAATAACATAAATTCATCTAGATGATTCTCAGAATCGTTGCTATTATGTTCTATATTTAGATATTGTAAAATACGAGATTCATTTTGATTAACAATTAGAGGAAAAGAAAATGTGATCTTACGGATATAGTTTCCTTATTAATGAAACGTCCACTAATATACGTGCAAATAACTGCAAATATCAAGATGCATCGATAATAATATATGTAATTAATCATACTGAATAACAAAAGAAGTATCAAGTGATAACGTTATTTCACTGTCGGACAATGTTTGATCGTAAAAATTTTATTGAAACATTAAATCTGACGATAAATCTTAATTAACGATCAATATTTAAAGGAAAAAAATTAATAAAATTTTCAAAATTACTATCATTTCATCATGAAATATAAACGTTTACGATGCGAACGATTACACAGCATTAACGATTTTTTGACGATGCAAGCGGTTTTTGCGATTTCGAATTGTCAAATATAGCTACATCAATTAATGCAAGAATACATACATCCCATGGCGATCGAAAAATCTTAGCGCGCAGACGTGTCTCGCACGCGATCCTCGTATTTTCCCGACATTGAAACCCGTCTAAAGAGAGCGACAAAAACGATGCGCTATACTTAGCCAGCCGTCGCTCGTCACATCGTTTTAACGATCGCGTATTTATTTATCTGAAAAGAGTTTCGGCAATGTTTGCATCGAATGCACAGGTAAATTGGAAAGAAGAAAATAGAGAATTAAGAAGCGAGAATCACGTTCGTTTTTCGAAAGAGGATTTTTCTTTAAAAGCAACGAGAAATAGCTGGGTGACAAAGTGACTTACCTTCGCCGATTCATCCCATTATACAGGTAAAAATACAAGAAGACAAAGAGGAGAAGGAAGAGGAGGAAGGGATGGATGTACATTCTCAGGATTCGGATGAACGACCGCATCTTGAGAGAGAAGATAGAATTCAAAGAGATACGACAGAGAAAAATCATCCGCAACGACACAAAGAATAAAATAAATTAAATCACGAAAAGCGACACTCGTTTACTTGCGATAAACCGGTTCGTTCTCTCTCTCCCTCTCTCTCTCTCTCTCTCTCTCTCTCCCCCCATACGATTTATTTAATTTTTCGTTTTCAACACGCACATCGCGCTCTCGTATCATTTAATATTCTTACACACCCACTGTTTATCGCTTTTCGCACTGGCGGAAACAACTAGAGACGAGAGCGCGCGCCCCCACTTTTTCCTCTCGCGAGAAGTTTTTCCAAGCTCTTAAGGACGCGCGAGCGCGTGCGGCCCGCAAGATGATAATGGCAAATCAAAAAGGAGGAGAAAAAGAAGTAGTGAGATGCTAGAAGTGGGAGAGAGAGAGAGAGAGAGAGAGACTTTTACGTTGTCTATTGCGAGGTGTGTCCCCACCCGCCCGCGCTATATACGCAACGAGAATGCGACGGAAGTCCTTTCTGTCTTAGCGGTGGCTGCTACTCTTGCTATATATATGTGTATATATATATATACATATAGAAGTAGGATAAGAGGGAGTTAAGCGTACACGGATGAGATCCGGGGGAGTGAGAAAATAAAGATCGGCTCTCAATGAGAATTGACCGTATACCTATCCGTGAGTCTACGAGTGTACCTGTGCATGTGCATATGTGTGTGTGTGTGTGTGTTTGTTTGTTTGTTTGTGTAAGATAAGTTCACCGAGCCACGAAACTTGTCTCCTAGCACAACAGTCTCCTGTTAACTCTCGGCGTTGCTGCTCCTGCTTCTCTATTATACTTCTACTCCTGAAGATTTTTAATCCTTTGCGCGGGTGAGTGAAGATGACGGACTAATATGGTTCACAATATATATCTCATCGATCGTATGAAAATTACAGAAAGAGAGTGTTTAAGGATAAGGATTGTGTACTGCGATCTTTTTTTTCTTTTTTTTTTCTTATTTTTAGAAATTAAAATTGCCGATTTTTCCCAATTTTTTTTTTTTTTTTTTTTGTTCACATTTATAGGCGATCGGTTCTATGAATCGAACGGCGTGATGAAGTATTTCATTTTAACGAGACTTAAGTGAAGGATAAGTGTTAATTAAGTGTGCGATATAATCGATGATTTTTTATTTTGACGGTTACAAATTATTTATTCGTAGTTTTTTATTTTAAAGACTAATTAGACCTCATAATCATATCAAGCCTATGAAAACTTGAAGTTCAAGTTTTATCAGTAATTCATTTACAAGCAATTTACTTGATTGTTTTACTTAATTAATTGATTACTAAGACATTCGATAAATTAAAAAAAAAACTTAGCAAAAAAAAAAGTATCGATACACCTTTTTATCTTATTTTTTATAATTTTTACAACGAATATAGTGTTTTAATTTTTATTTACTATAAAAAAAAAAAGAAGAATTTTAGATATAAAAGAAGTCATTTATTCGAAGAAATCTATTGCATGCTAGTAATACAAAATTAAAAAGGCTACATCATTAAAAGATTGTTAATTTCTACATACAAATGCTGCATAAATGAAAACTAGTTTTTTCTTTTCTTTTAATGCTTTTCACGGACAATTTTTCATTATTAAGCAAGATCGAAGATAAAAGTAATTTACACCTATTTGTATACATATACTTAAAATAATGTAATACAAATCACTCAACATCAAAGCACATTTAAAAAGAACAACAAGACATTCAAATCCATCGCGATATCAAGTCGATACGCATATCCTCGTAGCAAACGACACAAACGAATAAGCCCTCCACGAAAATATAAGCACATATCGATTGATTTACCGACAAAGTGGTTTCGCCGCGTTTAATAGCGCGGGTTATAATTCGACGTTAGCCCATTGAAAGGTGTCGCCTCGACAGGTGCATTAGCCGAAGATTATTACGGATTGTATGTGCGCGTGTACCCGATTGCGCGCAATTATCGTTGCGTACGCGCGCGAGTTACCTTCGCGATTAATTATAAAAAATTCGCCGCCTTTACGAGGTTTACTCGCGCGATCGCTTGCACCTTGCGTTTTCATTTAATTATTTCGTCTTTCTTTTTATTTTTATTTATTTTTTTTTTTTTTTATACTTTGCTCTCTATTCAAAGGCTTGATAAGGTAATTACACGGTAATATATTAGTGCGGCTCGCGTGATGATACGTCGTACTTCGTTTTCCAAGATATATATTATTTATTGCTAATTCTTTAATGTGAAGTATTTTCAACGATATTTTCTTTCAATGAGAAAATATATAAATTTAAAAACGTTATTTTTTCTCGTTACAAATTTATTTATCATTTTCAATTTTTTTCTTTTCTTATTTTTAGACGATCAAATTGATTTTCAAAAGATTTAATTTTCATTATTTAAAGACTGTATTAATAATTGTATTAATATTAATTCATTTGCGTTGCAAAATTTGTTTTGTCATACAGCATATTTATTAATATAATGTAATTAATTTACGGATAAATTTACATATCGTTGAATTTTTAATAAAAAAATTTTCGGAATTATCTAATTAAATAAATAGCAGTCAATTAGCAGTTACATTAAAAATTAAGATAAACATTTTTCCACTGATTAGATTGCAAAAAAACACGGAAAAATTTGTCATTATAAAAAAAGTTTACCATTTTTATTATGTGTAAATAACAGTAAACGTCATAATATTACTTTTGTACGACTTGTATACAGTCGTATAAGTATTGACAAAAGTTAGAAACAAAAAGGATTCACCCTAACTTATCATTCTACATAAAATAGAAGTCTTACAATAACATAAAAGCTTCTTAAAACTTGTACAAATTTTAACTGCATAATTTACGTTTTATTATTGTAAAATATTAAATTATTCATCACTGATAATTTGTTACAAAATAAGTTTAAAAAAAAAAAAAAAAAAACGCGATAAAAAATAACACAAGTACACAAATGATTATGTATGCAATAGCGATAGTAAATATGATGACTTAATGTAATGAAATTTTAAACATAAACTATAGTATTGCAAACTTATTAAAAAAAAAAAAAAATTAATTTTTTTTTTTTAATAATTTTCAAAGTATTAATTAAAATCTTGAATAGAAACTATGATACATTAATTTACTCACCGAGATGCAAAAGAATTATAGTATTCGCATACATCGTTGTCCTAGACTTCTTTTCCCGATGATTATTTGCAATTAAAAATAAATCACACTTTTTTCGATAAGCAACATTGCAAATTTTTTAACTTTACAATTATCTCTGTTTATTGTATTCGAATTCGTTATTAGTATAAAACAAATTTTTGTTATTCGTTGTTGACTTTGAATTCGATTCTGAAAAAAAAATTAAATATACTTTTAATAAACTTTTTATTACTTAAATGCGAATTCATTTAATAATTGTTTCATGCAAAAACAGTTCAATGTTATTCAAAAGTGAAAGATGCAGAGGAGCATTGCTTATGTCATGTGATTAGCTTGTAATTAAACTGTTGCAATTTTGTACGATGTTTTCATCAGTTTCTACGAGGTCTATAATTTTCTATCTCCATAATTTAAAAAAAAATTGAATATCGTAGATAATTTTTTAATTTCGATTAAAATGATTGAACGCGTAAACACTAAACGATACAATTAAAATTATACTTGTTTGAAATTGAAAACATTCTTAGGCTCATTTAAAGGATATTAATTTGACATAGACCAAAGCTGACATGTGCAATGATTATTAAATTGCCCATTTAATTATATTTACATACACTTAATAGTTGGATATATGCTCTCGTTGATATAAGTGTCATTGATATGCACTTCTTTGCAGTGTATTAGAAAAAATAAAGTACAAGTATATTTATTTATAATAAATTCAATAATATTTTTCAATCTAAAATGTTTTAGTAAACCTGAATTTAGTGTCGAAATAACATTTTTATGCTTAAAACATTGTATACACTTATAAAATATTGAAATTTTGAAAAATTAAATCAATAACTATTACCGATACTTTCAATCTAGAATCACCGTACTTGCGTGCATTGCGTATTCAATGTCTATTCAATTCTAAATTCATCGTCGATAATAAAAATTGAAAATTATTGGACAAATCGAGAAAATCCTATATCCAATATTAATCTCATCAACAACATCGTCAAATAGCTCGGTACATATAAAAATGGGCGTGTCTAGTGGGCTCGCGCAATTTGCAAATCGCATCACGAGCCGTTAAGCAGCATTCATTTTTTTTTTTTTTTTTTTTTTTTGTCTTTCTTCGTTTTTTTATAATCTATTTTTTTCTTCCTTTTATCTTTATCTTTTTTCTACTAACCTGCTGCCATGTAATAAATATTGCTGCACTACTCGTGGGAGGTAAATGTTACTCTGAATAATTATGATCCTCGTATGCGATTTGCACAATCGCACGTTTTTCCGATTTAATGAAAAATCTGAAAACTAATACCGTGAACAAAAAGGAAAACGGATTTTCTTACGTTTTGGTTATGCGCTTATACCGCGAAACTCGCGTAAACATTCGCGATTAACGTCGGAAACGCGAGAAAGAAAAAACGTTTAACGTTCGTAAAAGAATCATCTTCGAATTTATTAGTTCTTTGCCCTTTTCTGTTGGGTCGCGACGATCGCTTTTTGTTTCGTATAAGTGTTTCTTTGGTGTACGCGTCATTATAACACTTTTTTTTTTTGTTTTTAGATATAAATACGTATGTATGTTACTGTCGTGTATTCGATTTATGCTTTTTTGATTCCTTATAGTACATACTCGTTTTTCTATCTAGTTTTCAATAAGTTTTTACGAAGCTTGCATGATTTCAAAATCGTTCTTTTCATACCTTACCTTTTTTTTGTTTATTTTTCGACTCGGCTCAAGCATTTGTTTTTCCACCCGTCGTATTAATATAATTTGTATTCGAACATTGATTGGGTACGTGCGAGAAAAGTACAGCTGTTATTACACGTTTATTATACTGCATTAATCGAATTCTCTTACGAATTGTGCTGTGAAAGTCATGGTGATATCGAAACCTTGATGCTTGCTCAGGTAGAGTGATTCATAATTCCTATTAGTTTATATGCACTTGCTATTATCACGCGTTGTAGCGTAAAAGTTGTAAATTTCAAACTTTTTTATTTTTAAACCTGAATTTAATACATAAATGCAAATTTATAAAATTCAAAGTTATAAAATTTTTTAATGAGTTATATTTTATTTTATTTATTTCATTTAACTGCTGATTTTCAATAATGTCCAATCAATAGAATTATAAACGTAGATTTAGAATTTTAGCAGAAATAAACGGTGCACGGTAAATTTAATCTCAATATCCATCAAAGTGTGAGATTTGCATTGAAAATAATCTAAAAGATAAAAATTTACAATTAAAGATAAATTTTGCAATAAGATTTATAAAGCGTTCATCGTTTAATGTAAATAATAAACTTTAAAATAATTTATTATTTGTAATGTAAAAAGATATTAATATAAAAAAAATGTCTTCTCATCTATAAAAATTTATAGTTTTTTTCATATCTTGAAGAATTTCTATTTTTCTACTTTCATAAAATTTTTATTCATAAAGTAGAATTAATTATAATAAAATATAATAAAATATAATAAAAATGAATAATTCATATAGAATAATAATATTAACATATTAATTATAAAATTTGTGTAAGATGAGTAAATTTCACTTTATCAACGTGTCATAGACACTTAATATATTTATTATAAATTTTTATTTATCTACGATATCATAGATATTGATAATATAAAAAACTTGATGCAAAACTTGTATTTAATATTTTCTGAAGCAAATATAATTGAGAATCTTGCAAAAATTCATGAATGGTATGAATTTATTTTAATTTCGATTGAAAATAAAAAATTCCAAGTAAAAACTATCTAAATGTATTGATTTTTCTTAAAACAATATATTAATAGAATTTAACAAATATTTATAAAAAGAAAAGGTTAATTCATGATTGACGAATTTTGCAGATAGAATCTGATGAAACAAATAGACTATGTTTCACTATTAATTTATGCAAACTTTTTCTACGAACTTTAAGAATAAGCGTAAAATTACTTTCACCTTCATCGCAATAAATATTCAAATGAATTATTTTGTTTTGACGAATATTGTTTTTTCAAATGGACATTCGCTCTATTCTACTGCCTACAAACAACTCATTTTTTCAACACAAACTTGGTCGAACATAACGACAAAAATTCATTAAAAAATTTCAACTCTTCACAAGTAACTTTACAAAGAGCATCAAATAAAAGAAAGAGGGAAATAGAAAAGGTAGCGTTTCATTGAAAGCCCACGAATTCACGCGCATAAATTTAAATTGTATGCGGGAAGAGGTCGATAAGTTTAAAGGGAAGTTTCGAGGTATTAACGCAGACTGCGCGCGTTTACATTCAGGACGAGAAGCGAATACTGATATTTCGTGATTCGGACGAGTTTCTTGTAAAGACTTTCGCGACTTCGAGTTTTCTTTCTGTTCTTTGCTTTTTCATCTCACGATTCATTCTATTTTTCGTCGATATTAGCTAGGTTTTTTTAAAGGCAAGTTTATATAGTTTTGTGTGCGACAAGATTCGCCAAAACAAATTTAAAGCGTCGGTGTACGTACGAACTTTAGTTATTTCGATATATTTTGTTGTGAATACGAATTAGCTGTATTATTTATAAAATTTTAATTAAGAAAAATAATGAGTTATTGTTAATATAAACATTTAACATATATATTTAACTGCATTAAGTTTTATTAAGAATATAATACAGTTGCAATTTCATTTGTAAGTGCAATAATTATTAGAAACAAATTATTAGAAAAAAAAAAAAAAAAATATTTATTTTTTATTTATATTTGAAGGTGAATACTTCAATTAGCAGTTTCTATTCCATTCGAAAACAAACAGGGAAGCTATTAACTTTTATAATATTATAGTAACTTTTTATACTTTTTAACAAGAACCAAACTAGACAATTTTAAAAAATTAATATTTTAATACGTAAAAAAATAATTTTCTGAAAAATTGAAATTCAAATGAAACTTTGATTGAAATAATATTTATAAAAATTGATTAAAAATTTTTTAATACTATATGTAATATACCTATGTATCAAAATTCAATATTGAGAGCTTTGAATTGACTTGATATTGAATGAGGATCAAAAGTATTTGGTGAAAGCCGACTTCATAAAATCGCTGAGCAAATATAACATTCCAATAAAGTCAGCCCTAAACGTATCAAACACGACTGGGACACATGAAATACAACTCCAGATTCACGTGACCGTCAATTTCTTTTCTATAATGTTAAAACTATAAGTAATTTCTTTTTTATTATTTTCATTTAGTTTGTTTTTATTATTTTTTTTTTTTTTTTTCAATTTTAAAGTAATTAACTTTTTCAAACGTGTTATATAATTTAGTATCGAAATAAAACTGTTATATTTTTGTATAAAACTTTTTTTATTTTAAAATTAAATTACAAATTTACTTTTGTACATATGCAGTATAAAAATAAAAGTTTAATGTGCATGATTTTGAAAGTATATCCAAACTTATAGTTTTACGTCATAAAATAAGCTATTGTTTAATATTTCAAAATTTCATCATTAAAAAATAAACAGAAAAAGCGACTTATTAAAATCTCTTTGCAGGCTTTAACAACAACCATAATTAAAATTCAAAAAAAAAAAAAAAAAAGAAAAAAAAAGAAAAATGAAGCTCGCTCACCGCCAATTAATCCTTACCTCGGCGTTCTTACTACTCGCGGAGGCAGTGCCTCGAAAGTTACAGAATTCCCAACAGCCGCCAAACATAATAATGATAATCGCCGACGACATGGGCTGGAACGACGTGAGTTTCCACGGTAGCGATCAGATCCCGACCCCCAATATCGACGCCCTCGCCTACAACGGCGTCATCCTCAACAGCCACTACGTATCGGCTTTGTGTACACCGAGTCGCTCGGCATTGCTGACTGGCAAGTATCCGATACACACCGGGATGCAACATCTCGTCATCTTCGAGGCTGAACCTAGAGGATTGCCGCTGCATGAAAAATTACTGCCGCAGGTTTATTATGCTTAGTTTACTTTTATTATTCGTCCTATATTTTGAGAATAATTTTCACAGGTTTTTATATTACTGGAATTTTTTAATAATTAAAAACAAAATAATGTTTTCTTTTTTTTTTTTTTTTTTTTTTAATTTTTTTTAATTTGAATTATCCGAAATGTTAAATATTATTATTTAAATGTAAAAATTTACGTTTCTTTATTGGATAACATTGCTGTTTTTTTTTTATTTTTTTCAAATCATATTTTCTTTAGATAATATTTAAAAAACGTAACGTTGTTTTTACGTTTTGAATTGTTATCACACGACAATGGCATTTTTTATTTTTATTTTCCGTTGTCCGTTTTCTTTTCCCCTTTGTCGCGTTATCTTACTAAACGATTTCGGACAAATTATTGTAGTTTCCGATAGCGCTTCACCGGTTTAGAATTTAAAGCGTCGTTGGTTATTCATATTAACGACTTATGTTGCTTTTCAATTTTGTTTTTTTTCTTTTTGCAAATAAATTTTATACGTTTTACGCATCGACGCGTATGAGCAAAAGCATAAAAAGAAGAAAGAAGGTAAACATATATCGATAACGTTTCATTCGCGTTTCATTTGTTTATTGCACTTACGGATTTTATTGTAAGCACTTTTTTCAGCAAAGTAGTCTTTTATAGTTGATTAAGTTAATAGATCAAAGCGCAAAAAAAAATGTTAATTTGTTAATACGCGTACATACATTATACACCCATTATATAATCGAATAAATGTACCGTTATACATTTTAATGCGCTAAATACGTCGTTAAATAATTCACATTAAATTTGATCGAATATGCAAAATTATTGTCATAAAATCATTTTACGACAAATGTTTTACGTTTGCCAACTCAACGACTAGTAGGAGTTTATCATTGTGACATTTATTGATCGATATGACATTAGTGCTGTTGCAAACATTATAGACATGTAAATAATGATAACGTATTTAATTTGTTTTTAATTTTAATCTGTACAATTAAATTAATAATGATCATTTGTAAAATTTAAATACTTTATCAAGTTATTTTATTTACCGAATGCAGTAGATAACTTCACATAGAATTGGTTTAAAATAAATTTATTTTTAAAGGCTCTTGTTTCGTGTAAAAGGCTTGTTTCATATAAATAGTAACTAGAGGATATTTTTAATTGAACGCGCTTTATTATGATTGAATGAGCAATTATAATTTAATTTTATATTCAAATTATTATGATGATAATCTTTGCTGAAGACAATAGAGGATATGACTGTAATCAAAGAATTAAATAGCTTGAGAATTTCATTAACATAAGAATTCAATTAAACGTCTATAATTGTGATATAATAAAACTAATTGCGTTAACTCGCTTTCATAAAATTCATACTTTAACAATTCGATTTCAATAAAACGCACATTTCTTTTATTATATAATAGTATTAATTTTATAAGAAACAAGATAAAAAAAAAAAAAAAAAAAAAAAAAAAAAAGAAAAAAAGAAAAGAAAGATATTTAAAAGAAAAGTAAATCTATCAAAAAATGTTTCAGTATCTGAAAGAAGCGGGTTACACTACCCACGCATTAGGCAAATGGCATCAAGGTTTCCATCGCCGCGAGTACACTCCAACGTATCGAGGTTTCGATTCGCACTTCGGCTATTGGAACGGTTTACAGGACTACTATACCCACGATGTAGCCTCGTCAAAAGCATCGGAGGACTACTTAGGCTTCGACATGCGTCGCAACATGAGCATAGCATACGACACCCGGGGCAAATACTCGACCGATCTCTTCACCGACGAAGCCGTGCGTCTTATCGAGGAACACCGAAGCGAATCCGGACCGATGTTTTTGTATTTCGCTCATTTGGCACCTCACAGCGGCAACGCCCACGAGCCGTTGCAAGCACCCGACGAGGAAGTCGCCAAGTTCTCGTATATTCATGATCCCGAGCGTAGAATCTACGCGGCGATGATGTCCAAACTCGACGAGAGCGTAGGTGAAGTTATGTCGGCCCTCAGACGTAAAGGAATGCTGCAGAACAGCGTCGTTATATTCATGGCGGATAACGGCGCTGCTACCCAAGGCATTCACTACAATCGAGGCAGTAATTATCCGCTTCGAGGGGTGAGTTATGGATGTTCTGTTAGGTTCGCTTACCGGTGTGAATAAATATAAGTAGACCGCTTGTCGTGTTGTTTTACTTATTGCGTTATGCTATCGTGAATGTTTTTTTTTTTTCTTTTTTTTTTTTTTATAGTAATTTTTTTAAAGTACGAGTAATGTAAACTCATTTACTTATCGATTTATAATAATTTCTTAAGGCAACGCGATCGGTATATCAAAGTTTTTTATACAGCCAATGAATAATTGTATCGATTTATTATCATTATTTTATATACAAATGTATTTTCTATTCGGTACAATTCTTAATTGTATATTAGCTTATCGTTCTTGCAACTGTATCGTTAAAACTACGTAACTATTAATATACTGTTTGCACGCGATAATTTTATGTACTTTCACAAAATCTCACATAATTTTCATTTGAAAATTTCAACGAAAACTCGTTTAAAATAAGCGATTGTCATACCAGCTTCTTACATTTCTTCGACATGAGAAAAAAAGAAAATAAACTTCTTTAGCATTACTTTATCGTTACATTCGATTACAATAGCGAATTATCGAATATCTTCTTTAAAGATGCCGGATGCGCGCGATTTAAAAAAAATAAAAACCGATCTCAGCTGAGCTACAACTTTTTGAATTGTAAAAAGGATACGCGTTTAATCATTGAGAATAATAACAACAAAACTATCGTACGAGAGCTTTAAAAAATCAACCAATGATTTATCGTTGTTGCCGATATATCGCAGATCTTATCGTTTAATTGAATTCTATCGAATGACCGACGACGCATGTATCAACGTACGCGCAATCTACAAGTTACTATACGCATTTTATTTGTTCACTGCACAGGATAGTTATAAAATATATATATATATATGTGTGTACGACTGGAGGGAATGTTTCATTTAAATGATTTTTACGGTCATTGTTTCACACGTATGCATAGATTTATTTTTCGATTTTTATTTTCACATTTTTTGAGATTTCGTTTAAACATGTTTGAATAAATTTTGCGGTGTAAAAAATTAAGACTACGTTGACTTAAGTATTTTATAATGAGTTCAAAGAAATTTTACAAAGTTTACAATAATGATTACAATGATAAATGTAAAGTTACATAATTTTTCAAAAAATGATCTTTGGAAAGATGTTTTGGCTTTGAAATAAAAGAAATTCAAATTATTTTTATTCCAATGATATGTAAAATTTTTCTAATGTATATATTCTTTTCTTTGATTAATATTAATTTATAACTGTACTTTGAAAAAATTCATGTTTTGATTTCATATACAATTATTTATAAATGCAATTTCTTGCGAGTGTTGAAATTTCGAAATTACAAATGATACGATATTGAATAACATTTAATATGAAAATTTCAGCTTAATTCGATAAAAACGATAAAATAAAAAAATTGCATACACGGATATATTACTTTTAAAAAACACATTGAATAAATAACTAATATGATAAAATGAATTCTTAAATGAAACGCAAATAACTTTTAATAAATACGCGGTAAAAGTTTGAAAAAACAATAATTTGTATTAAGTGAACGAGCTTGTTCTAGTGCTGATAAGATTGTGTAGCCAAAGGATATGCGACTTACATACGCGTAACTTTTAATACCTCAAAGGTGTAACCAAACAAAAAGGTTAAACTTCTTTTTTTCTTTTTTTTTTATTCTCATTGATTTATGCTTTGTATTTTAACAAAACCACCAAGGATATACTTTATCTATATTAGTTGAAGAAAAGTTGATTGTCCCCCGTACGTTCGATTCATTAGATTCGATAAACGAGAATTTGATAAGCTCATAGCGTTAACAATTTAGTTATTTAATACAATGAAAAAAGGTTATTCTATAGCAAAAACGCCAATAAATGTATTTATAATTTGCTCTAATTATTCGTTTTTATTTATAGCGTCGATGTAAGAAATTCACGCATACTATTTGTACGTTTTTCTTCTTTTTTTTTTTAGTTTTTTTTTTTTTTTTTTTTTTTTTGTTAATTCTAGATAGATTATGAATAATTGGCTCGAAAAAATGGAATTTTGCATTGCTAATTAAATACGTCGTTGTCTTTTGTAATGTAGGGTAAATTTATATTTTGATAAAATCAACCAATATCGTTATTAACTATTATATTTTATGTAAATTATAAAAAATTTAATTTTGCCATCTTTACGAAGATTGATTATTAAATTTTTTTTTAAGTATTCTATAAAGTGCTTTTTTTATGTTTTGTAAATAATTTCTTATTATTTTATAAATTTACTTATAAAAGTATATTTTTTAAACTCGCAAACTTGCATTTTATAAATTAATTAAAAGAAAAACAAAATTCTTATCGCAATCGACAATTTCTAATTTAAATAAAAAAAAAAAAAAAAAAAAAAGTCTATAAATATTTTTAACGCGTCAAATTTTCCAGATAAAATCCAGCGCATGGGAAGGTGCAGTTCGAGGTGCCGCAGCGATCTGGAGTCCGTTGATCCATCGTCCAAAACGCGTGAGCAACGAGTTAATGCACATAGCAGACTGGCTGCCGACGTTACTATCCGCGGCTGGGCTTCGTTCGCGCATCTCGTTAGGACAAATCGACGGAGTGGATATGTGGCCGAGCATAAGCGGCGCGTCAAGCGCGTCCGCTCGGAACGAGATCCTCGTTAACATCGATCCCATTTTCAATTATTCGGCGATAAGACGGGGCGATTTCAAGTACGTCTTGGGTACTGTCGAAAACGGCGAGGAATGGTACGGTGAAAGCGGTAGACCGGAGAATCGAGAAACCGAAGGACTGAGTCCGCCTTACGATCCCGAGGCTGTGATGATGAGTAAGACCGGTACCGCGATCTCGGGACTTTTAACCTCCAAACAGGTGAGAATCGACGATTGCTCAATATGATCGTTACAAATATATGGTTATATATATATATATATATATATATATATATATATATATATATATATATATATATATATAAATCGATTTATAAGTACATACGTGTGCTTAGCGCTTAAATAGGTTAAAAAATGATTCGTTGTAATTTACGAGGTGTGAAATAATGTATTTGAATGAAAGTACATACCAAACACTGATAAATATGTGGTTCACCATAATCGGTATACAAATCGATTGATGATTTTTTAGATAAACGATTGAATACTTTATTGTATTTTTTAAAATAAGAACATCTTTCTCTGTTTTATCGAAAATTCACGCGCGATTATTTATTGCAAATAAATTAAACTATTTATGTTAACAATACGTTTAAAAATCATCAAAATTTTATTTTTTATTTTTTTAGGTAACAGAAGTCAGATCGGTAAGAAATGAAGCATACGATAGAGTAAAAGAAGAGGACATGACGACGCCGCAATTATTGACAGCTGATGAGCTTTTAAAATTGAGATCTACGGCAACTCTGCACTGTACTGTGCCTGAATCCGAAAGGGTAAACTTTCAATGTTTTATCGTTGAAAACGCATTAATTATCATTTATATTAATAATAAATTAAAAAATATTTTGATTAAGCATCTCTTACTCATTTCGATGTTATAAAAAAATTTAATAAAATTTTTGCAGATCCCATGTAATCCTCTACAATCTCCCTGTCTGTTCAACATCAAAGAAGACCCGTGCGAGCAGCGCAATCTTGCCGAATCACGTCCTATGATCTTGGCGACTCTCGAAGAAGCCCTATTAAAATACCGAGTAACCGCACTGCCGCCGTCCAACGTACCCAACGATCCACAAGCCAATCCAGCTTTATGGAACGGTACATGGGTTAATTGGCTAGACGACGATCCTAAAGAATTCCTCATTGACGAGGTTGACAAGAATCGTTTGGACGATCCGAATGCTAAACTACCAGTATCGGTTATTGCTGTTATTGCCGTGCTTCTTGGTTTAGCTATTGTAGCGATATTTGCTCTTATTGGATTGAGATGTAATAAGAAATATAACGCGTTAAAAAAGAAACAACAGTCGGCATTTAGGAATTCCAGGTGAAGATTAGTTATTTGCAAAAAATATTTTAATGAACGTAAATTAATTTAAAGAATAAATTTTTTAATAAACCATTATACATTATTATTAAATTAGGCGATTCATAAAAATATTAAAAAGAAATAAAAGGCAACTGAAATACCATTACTTTAGATACACTTATTTCAGGCACTTCGAAGAGTTACAGCAGCAGCCAAGCGAAACTACAGCGGTACTAGAACAAGCACTCCAAGAAGAGAAAAACCACACGGGTGGAAAAATGTTGGAAAGCTTTGCGAACGAAGCACGCGACACGCCTTCGTTGAAAAATGTCGCGAGGAGCATCGAATGATGCCGGACGAGGTCGAGAAACAACTCGAGGACGGTACGCAAACTCATCGTTAAGATAACCTGGAGGGTCAAGGACACCTTTGCGAAATCTTGAGGCGTCTTTCTATTTTTAGAAGCCTCCTTGTGTCGAAAAGGATCGATTGTTGTGTTCTTTGATAAAAGCGTAAATGAGTGACGCGTAGATGATGAGCACTCGAATTAAATGTAGATTATAGTTTCCATTTTCTTTGAGTATTTGAAGGAAATATAGGATAAGATTTTAGAATTGTATGTATAAAAATGGTTTCACGAGTATTAATTTTAATACTCATAGTGTTACCTTAAAAAAAACTTATAGAATAAGAATATTCATTTCTTAGTAGGAATTAAGAAGACTTTTAATTTTATTTTTACAGAATCTTTTTTTTTAGTTGAACGTCAACCACTGTTTCACTCAATACCTACTATTACAAATTGCTATCGATAAACATTTTCACCGCAACAGTTAAAATACGCAAAAGACACAGTACATAGAACAAAGCAGGCGTGTTGAAACAACAATGGTTGAGGTTTAACTATTTGTAAATCTGTTAAAACGTTTATTCAAACGCTTAACTTTTGCCCCATAGTATTATGTCATGTAAGCGTTACGACTACGTCTAAAGAAAATAAAAAATACGATACAGCTGTATACGTGAAAAGCGTCAAAAGAGACACACTACATAAAACTAGGAGAGTATTTTACACTACATAAAACTAGAAGAATATTTTACACTCTATAAAACTAGGAAAGGTTAAAGGTACTACTCAAGTTTAGCTTTCTACCTCAAAACGATAACTACACATTCATACTTATGTATATATACAAATGTCATTCCACCTCGGTATACGTTTTTCATGTATATACCGTCGATGCGAGTGAAACATTTTACTACTCGAAATTTAACGCGCGTGTTACGTCTGCGTACATGCGCTTACTATCGGAGAAAGGGACATTTTTACGACGGTAAAAATGGTATTTACTCTCTCGCTTCCTTCGCGCATGAACGATCTTTGTACATTTGTTATCTTGTATTTGTGTACGTAGAAATAATAAACTGTCGAAAAAGCTTATCACTTTATTGTATATCGGTTAATCATCTTTTTTAATTACTTTCACGACTGCTTAAATTTATAAAATTTTATCATTTATATTTCGAATATTATGATTGTATACGCGCGCATATTATTAAATTCAAACCAACGAAAAGTTTCATCGTTTGTTTTCTGAAAATTTTGTTTGTTTTCAAACTATGAATGAATAATCATATAAATTTTTTTTCTTTAATTACAACTAGTCTATTTGTAACTTTCTTTAATTCTAACAAATCTCTTGTAAAGACTCAAAGAAATTTAAAAAGTTTTTTTTTGCTATTTTTAATCTCGTAAAAACAGTTTCATTGAAAAAAATTAAATTTTTGAAAATTGAGAAAGATTGAAAATTTTTTACAAGTAAAGATATAATATAAAAATCACGCGATATATTAAAATTCAGTAATAGAAAATTAGCTCAAATATAAATTAGTTTTCATGGTTTTATTAACCAAAGTATATTTTATTCAACGACTGACTTATGATTTATTCACACATGTATATCAATTGCAATCTGTATTTGCTAGACTTCATGTATATTTCCTAAATAATAAAAATAAGGTATAGCGAGTAATATTTTCATTTACTTTATTCAATAACATGTTTATAAATTAATGAATATTATATCCATTTTGTTCATACTACTTGATAAAAATTAATTAGAGAATAATTTAAATTTAGATATAATAAATTTCTTTAATTTTAGTAATTCAATTGATTTTCACATTTATGAATAAATAATAAAAATATAAAGATTCGTAAATTGATATATTTAAGTAGATCGTGGCCGATTGTAACAAGACGCGTCTTTTTTTATTGCGATTTATTATTCGTATACAAAATTGTTTAAACAGTTAACAGAAAAAAATAAATTTATTAAAGTTAAATGTGTATTAATAAAACTAAAAATAAATTTTTCCTCGATCGTTTTTAAAGTGCTGATTAATACGTGAATCGATCCATTTGATAAAAACATTCGATATCCACATTGTTATTGTACTAAGTTACATTATTATTATGTACTGAAGATTAATACTATAACAGAGGGAATAACTACCTTTTAAGTAATAAATAATGTCACGTAATGCGAAATTAATTGATTTCATGCGTAACGATTCATTTACCTTAATGGCATTACACACTTTGAATCAAATTATATGCTTCGGTGTGTATTATTTGCATATTAATATGTAAATCTATTTTCATTAAATAACAATGATTTTTATGAAAAATTTAAAACATAATGTCGATTAACGCGTATTGAAACGTTTTGGTCATTAAAAATTAACAACCTAAATAACGAAAAGATTAAGTTTAAAATAAAATAAAATTACTTTAAGCGTTATCTAAAATTTAACAATTCATAGATTTCAACTACATAGAGACAATCGAAATGGCAAACCGATAACCGCTAAAATTACAGAAATACTCGTCGCGACCAATCCCGCATTTACCAAATTCCCGCACTTGTATAATAGACAATTTTATTGACGAGAAAAGTGAACAGATTCTATTGTATTCTTCAATCTTCGCTTCTAAATAAAAATCCAATTTCGGTTGTGTTTAATGGAGTTGGAACTTTTTCATGTACCATTATATTATAACATTGAGTGAATACTTGTAAATGTGAAAAAAATATTTAAACGATATTTGTATGAATTTTAATTTTCGAATAATAAGATATTGATTATGATATAAAATATTAAAACTGAATTATTAAAGAAAAAGTTTGTAAATCTTAAAAATCAATTATTATTAGCTTAGGATTAGCTATTAAGTAATTACTTAAATATTAAAGCTTTTACGAATTTTATTAATTACTGGCTATTAAAAGCTTTTACACGCTTTGAAAGTTGTAAAAACTAATATCGAACAAGACGTAAATCCAAACTCATGAAAGGATATGACGATAAAATGTAAAACAAAAAATTTAAGGATGTCAAAAACTTTTTAATGAAGAACTTATTTGAACTTTAGATTGATTTCGTATAAAATAGACGTACGTCAAAAGAAAAAGGAAACCGTCAAAGTTCAATGTTTGAAACCTGCTTCACCCCTATTTATGTAATGTTTGTTTTTCCTTTTTTTTTAGAAAGTATTTTTTTACAACGCGTAAAACGCAAAAAAAAAAAAAGAATTTATTTCATCAAAAAGCTTTAACGCGTCGAATGAAAATGCGAATATAATGTTGATGATAAAGCAAGAAAACTTGGATATACATACATATACATACGCACACACACACATATATACACGACGAAATCGATAAGTCGAAGGAAAAGTTTAAAGTATCAGCATTAACACGGGTCGCATTTTATGCGAGCAACGTGCGAATATTAATATTCGAATTCGAAAAGTATACTTGATTTTAAAATTTATTCTATTTTTTTTTAAATTTTAGCACGTCTCTACTTCCAGTTAAAAAGTTTACTTGGGCGATATACCGAAACAAACTTAAATTTAAATTTACAAAAAATTAAATTAAATTATTTTTTATTTTTAAGTTTTATTGAATTTCACTTTTTTATTGCTTTGTTAATTTTCACAATCTGAAATATTTTATTGAATTAAAATTCATTTGTTTTAGGTATTGCAAAAAAAATTTGATGATCAACATTTAAAAGAAAAAAAAAAAAAAAAAAAACAGCATTCGCATATGAAATATATATTTACAATATGTTGGATGGGTATTCGAACAAATTTAACGCATTTTTTATATGCATGTAATAAATGCCTTGCAAGGCTCTTTATTTTCAATCGACAAACTCTTTTTATATTCATCTGTACAAAACTTAAGATTGATCCACTTTACGATGGCGTTATGTGGACGATGCAGTGTCTGCATTACATATTAATTATTAACAACGCGACATTTTTTATTAATTGTTTATTTTTTTTAATATTTTAGGTTTAATTACATGTTAAAAATAAGCACAGTGGTCGATATAACACATCGCGTCCCTTAAGCAGACCCGTTGTTGTTGACATCGATTAATTATGTCATTAGACATTAAGAGCGTACAAAAAAGTTGAATTAACGAGCGCGCCTGCTCAAGGGACTTATTTCGTCTTTTCCTTGGCATGCTTTTTTCAAATTTGAACCATATTACAGTAAAATAAACGAATATACAATTTCTCTCTCTCTCTCTCTCTCTCTCTCTCTCTCTCTCTTTCTCTCTATTACATTTTTTCAAAGGCAACTCGCATAAATACACAATATATAATTTTTTTTTTAATATTAATCATCGGCAACAGAATTTCTCTTTTTTTTACATCATACAGAATTGCATTTCATATTTCCTTTTTTTTCCAAAAATCCTTTCTCATTTTTAACTACATATAGTACATCTGACTTATCTGCAACGCGCAGCAACAGTAATAGTAGTAGTAATAGTAAATGTAGTGGTAGTCGTGTTGCTCCATTCTCTCTCTTTTTTTTTTTTGCACCCTCGTAAAGCGGGAAGCACGACTATACACGCGGCAGTTAGAGAATCCCTATGAAGGCTCCTTCGTGACGGACTTTTATAGGTTTGATAGAGTCTGCTTACGCTAACGTAAAATCGATCGCACGCGATGAACGAGACTGCGGGGATATTTGGTGCTCATTCTTGGCGAGAGATGATCTTTGACCTTGGACTCTATTCCGCACGGAATGTTAATTGAAAATGGGCAAAAAGGTCGGCTTCGTTATTGGTTCGACTGTTCCCCTTTCTCCTCGATCACATGTGCAACACTTTGCTGTAATAATTAAAAGTAAATATTTGAAATGACCTTTTACTAAAGAAAATTTAAAAGGGGACCGACAATTGAACTTGCTACAAAAATTAATCGTACTGCAAAATTCAGGTAAGGGAGTAATAATTTAAAAATAAATTGAAAAACAGCGGAATGCTTTTACTTGAAAATATATATTAAGTATTAAGAAAGTATATATATATATATATATTTTTTTTATTTTTTTATTTTTTTTATAATCTTTTAAAATGCGTGCTTTTAAAAATAAAGTATGTATTTGTAATAAATTTATGCACTTTGTTTACCTCTTTCCCGTCGTCTGATTTATTGCGACTCTCGATTGACTCAGAGCGCCCGGGGCTGTAAAAATCAATATTTTATGTAAAATACTGAATATTTTTTTGGATATTTTTTATTCAACTAGTTGTTCTAGCATTATTTTAGTGGATAAAAGATGATTAAAGCATAAACTATTACTATATAAATTGGTACAGTAAATACTTATTCAACTATAAAGTATTTTCAAATAAAAATATTTTCTAATTTTATCCTACACTTGATTTAAATCGTTTGAAAATATCTTTAAAGTTGTTATTACTCTTGTTAGTGTACCAAAATTTAAAAAAAATTATATTTTATATAATACATACGATGCCTATGCGAGGAATGAACTTGCTCTGTAACTCCCGTAGGCGAAGTTAAATTTCCATGCAAGAGAAATGACATTTGTTGCGAATGTCTTAATTCTCGTTCATCTTTCAGTCGTACATCTCTCCCTTGATTAACGGTCTTCAATTGTGATAGCCTAAATGAGGAATTTTAAAAAATTCTAGCTTTTACACGCAAATACTACATTGAGAAAGCATTGAGAATTTAAGTACAAGGATAAATTGAAGCACTTTGAATAGAACTAAAGCTCAAGGTAAACAAATGTATAATAATACTTTACGTAATAGTATTACAGAGTGATCGATCTATTTAAATCGTTCACTAGTTATGTAATTTGTTGCACGATAAATGAAAAAAAAGAACTTTATTTTTATATAGTATTTTTGAGAAAAAAATTTTTCTAAAATTAAAATGATACAAAAAGTTTTCTAAGAATGAGTTCAATTTTTATATCGAATTTTTTATTAAATAATTTATATTGTAAATCTAATAGCCTTCAACTAATTAATCAAAATGTATTATTAAAGAAAAGTGACGAAATAATGTTCTTTTTTTTCGTCGAATACTAATAAATAATTAATTAACACATACTTCTGAGCAAGAGTCTTCGAGTCCTCGTCTACAGGCAGATTTATGGCCTCTTTAGCTATCTCGACCGGACCTTCGGATTTCGAAGGCGAAGGATTTTCGACTAAGGGTTCAGCGATACTGCTCGATCCCTGAGTCGTCGATGAATCCTTTCTCGGACTCGAGCCAGCCGCTATCGCATGTTTTCTTAATTCTTCGTTGACGCGTATAGCATTAGAAAGACGTAGCTGAAGAGCGTCTCGTTCTTCCAATAGTTGCATCAGCTCGAGAGTCAATTCCTCGCATCGCACGTCCCTTTGGTGTAACATATAAAGAGCTATGTCTAATTGATTAGTCGAAGACGCTTCGGATACTCCGACACTGTTTGAAGTATACTGCAACATTGTGTGAAATGAGTCTTTTTTTTTAAATTGCTTTAAAGTTAATTTTATAGTATTATATAAAATAAATACAATATATTCATTAATAAAAGATATACCCGTAAATAATCGTCAAATTATACCTGCTGTGGTTGCGTTTCAACGGACTGATCCTCGTTCTTGGCAATATGACGCTGAAGAGCGTGCTCTATCAATTCATACTCTTTACTCTTCTCTTCTAATTGTTGTGTAAGCTCATTGATTTGCTGCTCTTTAGTTTCCAACAGATTTCTCATTTCCGTCAATTGTTTCTCCTCTTCTTCGGTCAGGGCAATGAGTTCATCGAGTCGCGCACTCTTTTCGCTCAACTGCACTTGCAGATTATGAATTTCTGTATCTTTGGTGATACTCAACTCGGCAAGTCTTCGGTCTCTCTCAGATAATTCTTCTTCCAACCTTGCCAAGTGCTCTGTTTTCTGTTCCAAGAGAGCGTCTCTGTCAAATCCTGTTTGCTCGATTTGTAGCTTTAGATTTTCCAGATCGCGCTCACGTATACCAAGGGCCTCCATTAAATGTTGATTCTCAGCCGCTAATTGTTGTTTCAAGGCATCCATCTCGTTCTCTTTTTCCTAAAATTAATAAAATAATTATCGTAATAAATAAAAGTCAATTTTGTCATTTTTATTAAACAAGATTATTCGCGTAATAAATAATATAAATTGAATTAAAAAAAAAAAAAAATTTATTCAACGTAAATAGCATCGAATTTACCTTAAGAATTCGTTCGACAGCTTCCTCTGCTTGCTGTCTCACTTCCTCCTTTTCCGAATTAAGCCTCTCGATAGTCGCTCTATCCTCAGCGGCGAGTCTTTCCAAACCTCTGAGATTCGCGACTTCGCTTTGTAATTCGGAAACCGTAAACTTGAGACTTTCCATCTCTTGTTGTTTCTCGTAAAGTTCACTTCTAAGTCTCTCCGCGGACTCGTGCGATTCGAAGTCGCTCGAGGCCTGCTCCAAAACGGCCCTAAGCTGCGATTCTTTCTCCGTTATAACGAACTTGAGCTCGTTAATTTGTTGATCGCGAGAATGAAGCTCGTTTTGCAATTTCATAAGTTCTTCTTGCTCGCCGAGCGATCTTTTTTGCGGCTGATGATTTTCCGATTGCATTATTTCCAGATGCGACTAGATGTAAAAATAAATGCAAATTATAATTTTATTGTATAAGTATAATTTTTTCTTATTGTATTAAAAAGTTTCGGAAAAATTTAGAACTAATATAATTTTTCAACAATTCAATTTCAACAGTTTAAACAACAAATATATAATTAATTTAGAAAAATTTAGAATCTTACCTTTAAGCCATTGATTTCCTGATTTTTAACGATTATTTGATTTTCTAAATCGGTTTTCTCATTGTACAATGCATTAACGTTATCCTGCAATTCTTGAATCGTGCGTGTCATAGAGTTTTCATTCAGAGAATACTGCAAATGCTCAATTTCTTCATTCTTTGTTTTCAATTCATTCTTCAATTGTTGAAGCTCCTTGTCACTATTGCCGCTGTCAAATGTGAACATCGGTACGTCTTCGACGAATTTCGTTGCTTCTTGTGTGCTAATGACTGCCTTTTGAATATTCTTACTCTGTTCTTGTAATGCCGCTTCCAATCGGTTCTTTGTTTCCTGCAGCTCGTTTTCCTTTATCTGCAACTTGTCTCGTAAAATTTTTACCTCTTCGTTGCTGCGTTCGAGATTTGCACTTTTTTCAGAAATTATGGCGTTCAATTCAACGTTATGTCTCTCACTTTCTGCCAATTTTTGCGCAACTTCTTCCAGCGCTTGCAATTGTCTTGTACACTTCTCAATCTCTGAAGCCGACTGTTGAAATTTCGATTGCTGAACCGTTGCTTGCTGTTCTTTTTCTGCTAATGTAGCCTCGTATCTATTTATCTTTTCATGTAGAGAATGTATTTCTTCATTTTTCTCTTGTATTTCTGTCATATAACCTTCTATCGATAGCTCGAGCCCCTTGACTTTGTCAACTAAACCACGTAGTTCCTCCAGTTCAGCTCTTTGCTTAAACAATTCATCGTCTTTTTCATGCACCGCAGCGATCAAACTATCCAATTGTGTTTGTTTTTCGTTAAGCTCATCGGTTAACTGATGCGTTATTTTTTTTATATTTTCTTCAAATTGTGACTTTTCAGAATGATGTCTTTTCAATTCTTCCTTTAAACCAGCTATCTCTTGCCCGCGAGCATTTAAAAGTTCAGTCACCTCATCGAGAGAAGAAGCTATTGAACTTAATTTTCCTACGTCCGCTTCTAATTCATGAACTTTAGTTTCAAGCTGTTCTTTCTCCACTAATATTGTACTCAATCGTTCATTCAATTCTTCAATTGTTTTTTCAGACTCCGGGTTCTTCTCGATTAATTCACTTTTAAGCAATTCACAATTTTGCCGCATGTTTTGAACTTGATCGTTCGCGTCCATCAGACTTTGTTCATACTGCTTTCTCAAAGTATCGTAATCACTTTTTAATTTTTCATTATTTACAATTAATTCGGAATTTTTTTCTTGTAGTTCTTTGATTGTACCAGCAGATTCGTTAATAGAGACTTGTCGTTTTGTACGATTTTCTTCCAGCAACTGTTGCAACTCCTCATTCTCAGCAGCTAAGGCATCTATATTATCTTTCAATTCCTTTATTTCTGCTTCATACTTAGGATTAACGTCTTTTATCTCCTGAGATGGAGAAGAATGAGTTTCCGTCGGTTGCGAACTGGAGTCTAATTGTTGGAGTTTCATTTCCAAGTCCTTGTATCTCATTTGCCAAATGTGTACTTCTGTATCCTGCTTTTCTTTAACTTCGGTAAATCTTTCTGTTGCCGCTGTCAATACGTCAATTCTTTTTAATAAATTATCCTTTTCTGCTAGAACCTTCTTAGTTTCTTCTTTTGCTTCAATTAAAGCCTTTTCTAAATTTTCAACTTGTGCTTTTAATTCCTCCTCGATAGCAGAATCAAGATCGGCTCCCAGGCCTCCTATTGATTTTTGAGATTTTAGTTGATGCTGAAGACTATCAAATTGCACCTTATACTCTTTTAGTTTCTTAACGTATTTCACATTTTTCACTTGTGCAATTTTACTCTCTTCGAGTAATTTTGCATTTTCCTCTGTGACTTCTTTAAGTTTATGCTCAATTTCGTCTATTTTAATTTGTAATTCAGTTTCTTTGCTAGGAATTACAGGAATGTGGACATGTTCCTCGATTGAATGAGGTATTGTTTTATCGTTCAAGCCCCACACATCTTCATCATCATCCCACATAGATTCAGTTTTAGGCTCTTCAATTTTTTGCGCGGCGGCGAAAAGTTCTTCAGTTGGTCGTTCCTGCGTCGTTTCTGCACTCGCACGAAGCGCTTTAAGTTCCTCTGCTAGTTGATTTCTTTCTTGGGAAACAGCCTGAAGTTGACTTTGAAGATTCTTTATACCCTCGGTAGATTCCTTAAGATCTTCAAAAGCATGTGTAACATCATTCAACTGCAGTTGTAAAATATTTCTGTCACTGGTAACACGAGCTATGCGATTTTCTAGTTCCGCAATTACTGCAGTTTCACTAGAAGTTTTCATTTCATTTTCTAATTCGAATACTTTATTTTTATAAACATGCAATTGCTGGTTTTCAGCTCGAATCATTTGGAATTCAGAAATTATTTCTCCCAGTTTCGCTTCAAGCTTTTGTAATTTTTGTACATTTGATGAAGATTCATCCACAATAGACAGACTAGATAACAAATGACTGATAAAGCGTTCAAGTTCTTGCTTCTCCAATGACAGCTGTTCCAATTGACTGACATAATTGGCTTTTTCATTTTCAGCTTTAGAAATCCATGAATTTTTTTCTTGCACAGTATTATTCAACACATCGAATTCTTCTTTTGCCAAAATTAAACTTTCTTTTACAACACTCAATTCATTTTTGAGAGAAAGAATCTCATTTTTTGCTTCAATATTTTCTGCCAAATCATTATGTTTTGCAGTTACATTATTTAAATCTAATGTCAAAGATGCTATTGTTATTCTTGCTTGTTCAATTTCACTACTAAATTGCATTTGCATTTGCTCTGATAGAATTCTGGCTGCCTCCAATTGTTCATTAAGTTTGCTTATTTCGTCTTTTAATTTACTGATTTCTATTTCTTTTTCAAGATTCTTGTTATGAGGTGGTGATGCACCAAAAACGGATGCATCGAACAAGGGAGGTGTTTCTTCTTTCGCAATAACAGGTACACTCTCTTCGAGCTCTCTTTTTTGTCTTTGTAAGGTCTCATTTATTGGCTGCTGTTGTTGGGTTTCTATGTCAATTAATGCTGATGATGGATCTAATTCCCATCCATCATCAGGAACTATATTATCTTTTAAACCTTTAAGACTTTTACATTCTTGTATCAAATGCTTCTTCTCTTGCTCTAGTTGCTCAATTCGTGCTAAAAGCTGACGCTCTGTTGCTTCATTTGATGATTTAGCCGTTTTCAATTGGGCTTTAGCTTCTTCTAAAGCAGCCTTTTGTTTTTCAAATTTATCTACTAAATCAACATATTGTGCATTAATATTCTCGTAAGATGTATTATTAAGTTCTTTAAGTTTGCTTATATGCTGCGATAATTCTTCATTATTTTGTAATTCTGCTTCATATTTAGCCTTTATTTCTTCACTGGCAGCAGTCAAATTATTGTATTGCATCATAAGCTCATTATACGACTCTTGCAAAGAAGGATCAGGTGGCGAAGCTATCGTGCTAAGTCGCAAATTTTCTTGCATTTGTACCAAATTACCGATAGAATTGTGCAGCTCATTATCTAGATTTTCGATCTCAGCATCGCGTTCTTGCAGTTTCGCTTCTAGTGCCAGTACCCGTGTCGCACACTGACCACAGGTTTCTTGAATTTCATTTTTCTCTGTTTCCGCGATCTCTTTTTCTTTTTCAAGTTTTTCTAAAATAGCTCGACGCTCCTCTGATTCCTTTTCCACATTCTCCAAACGTTCAATTATTTGAGTCTGCTTCGAGATTAAAAATCCATTTTCAGTTTTGAGCGAGTTGATTTGAGCAAGTTGCTCAACATATTCTGATTCCATAACCTCCATCCGTACACCCAATTCGCGGGCGCGCTCTTTTGTCTCGCTTAACTCTTTTAATTCATCACTCAAAGTATTTATCTTTTGCCTAGATTCATTTAATTCAATCTTGATCGCTTCTATGCTATGTAACGCTTCATCTCTTTCGTTTTGCAAGCGGCGTAACTCCTCTTCCATATCTGTAATTTTATTACATTTATCTTGAACATCAGATAAAGATTCTTGTAGTTGTTTATTTATAATTTCCTTTTCGTTTTTCTCAAGATTCAATTTCTCCTCGACTTTGTTTAGTTTTGTTTCCAGTTCTTCGCACTGGGCTGTTTTCTTTTTTGCCACAGCAGCATACTTCTTCATCTTTTCAATTTGAGCTTGTGCTTTCTTATCAGCTTCTGTGAGCTTTCTCTCCAATTCAGCAATTTGAGTCATTAGATTTGCTTGTACATCTTCAGGTACACACCTTCCTAAGACATCGTTCTTTTCATCAAGATCACTTTGCAAATTATTAATTTCTTGTGTTTTAATTAATACTTCCTCCATTAAATCTTCGAGTCGACGATTCAGCATTTCAATATCTTCGGTATGTTTAATTTTAAGTTGTTCGAGCATTTTGTAAGCATTTTGAAGTTCCGAAGTTGTATTTTTTGCATGCCTTAAATTTTCATCGTGCTCTGCCTGTAAATCTAAAAGACGATTCTCCACTTCGGCTTTAGCTCTTTCTGAATTTTTCATAGCTTCTTCTTGGCTCCTGTTACCATCAAGAAGATCTGCAATTTTATGTTCTTCTTCTTGTAATTGTCCACGAAGTTGTTCATTTTCATTTGCAAGTATTTCAGTATATGATTTTAAAGTATTAACTTCAGCAATTTTCTGAAACATTTTGCTTTCAAGCTCTTCGACCATCATTTCCTTATCATTCAAACGTTCCATCACTTGATTATACTCTTGCACACTCTTTGAATGTTCTAATTTTTCATGTAAATCTGTTAGCTGATGCCTCGCCACAAAAAGATCTTCTTCTACTACACTTGTGTTTGTTCTCAATGCCTCAACTTCTTCGGTAAGAGAAGTTATTGTAGCGTCTCTTTGCTGTACTTGAGTATGAAGCTTATTTAATTCATCTTGAAGTTCATCTATTTTTATTAGATTGATTTGTAGCTGTGAATACTTAGCCTGCAATTCTTGATCTTTGTTTTCTATGCCCTGTCTTAGTTGTTGGATAAGTTCCTCTTGCGACGCCATTGCCTCACTCTGGTTCCTCATTTTTGCTTCAAAACCACTTATCGTATTATCAAGTTCCTCTTTAAGTGAAGCAACGAGTACATCTTTGTATTCCGATTGTTCTAACAAGTTTTTGTTTTCATTTTGCAAAGCCTGAAAACCTTCCTCGATAGATCGCTTACTTTGTTCAAGAATTTCCAGTTTAGTTTCCATTTCGGCACATTTATTCTTCCATTCGGCGATGGCACTAGTACTTTCTTCAAGTTCGCGGCGTAATGTGCGCAAGTCCAAGTCACATGCTTCACTTTCGCTTGTTATTTGAGCAGATTTTTTCTCAAGCTCAACTTTTTTTTCCGCAAGTTTTGTCTTCATTTCTTCGATAATATTATTCTGTTCATTTATGATTGCACTACAACGTTCAATTTCACTTTCAAGTGAAGCAATCGCCGCACTTTCTGCGATTGTTTTCTTATCTTCAGAAACTTGATGTTGTGTAGAATCTTCAAGAACAGGAATTTCTACGGGGACGATTATTTCTTTTACGTGTAATTCTTCGGGGATAGCTTGCGCTTCTTCTGTTTTTTCTTTCATCTTAATAACTAATTCTTGTTTTACTCGTTCAAGACCCTGTTTTTCTTGTTCAAGGTCTTGTTTTATTCGTTCAAGATCGTGCTTCTCTTTTTCAAGGCCATGATTCTCCTTTTCAAGTTTCTTCAAACTTACGGTTAAATTTTCGTTTAATGCTGTAAGGCTTTCAATCTTTGCTATTAGTTCTTCGTTAACAACAGAAGCTGATTGATTAGAGGGAGGATAACTGGAACTTCTGTTTTCTTCAGTCGAAGTTTGAACTTCATCAGTCGTTAGTTCTTGTATATCAGGCGATCGTTTTTCTCGAGCTTCTTTTTTAGATTCGTCGACTTCTAATTGCGCTAATCTCTCTTGCAATTGTGAAATTTCAGCGAGCAGCCTTTCATTTTCCTGAGCTAAAATTTTTAATCGACTTTCCGCTTCGAATGGTTCAGCTTGATGAGCAGCAAGTTTTTCCTCGAGCTTAGTGAGCTTCACTACTAATTCATAGTTTTCGCGCGTCAAATTCTCTAGCTTGGATGTACTTTCACCTTGTTCGGGTATGCGTTCGAACGATTCGGTGGAACCCGTATCCGATGAACCTTTTTCCTCGAACCTCGTCAATTTTTCGAGCAATGCTCCATTTTCACGTGTTAATCCGTCAATTTTCTTTAGTAAATCTGCTTTATCTGCATCTGTCGCTGCGAAAGCTTCGAATGATTCCGTAGAATCAACGTTTGAGCCCGTCTTTACAAACGAATCCGTTGAGCCTACTTCTGATGAGCCTTTTAGCTCTTCCAATTTACTAATCTTTTGTGAAAGTCGTTCGTTCTCTCGCGTTAGATTTTCGATTTGGCGTTGGAAATCAGAACGTTCAGAATCGGTCAGAGGTTCGGAGTTTAATTTGTGTAAGGACTCAAGCTCTTCTTCAAGGTTAACGACTTTCATTTCTGCAGTCACTCGCAAATTTTCCAAATCAGCATTCTCCGCCTCTAGACTGGAAACTTCTTGTTTGACTGCGTGAAGTTCTGCAATTATAAAAAATAGAAAATAGATTTTACGTTATCGTATTTTAATGTTTTTTTTTTTTTTAGATTAAAAAAAAAAAAAGTTGTTTTTATACAATCTACGCAAATTACGAGCTTATTTACTCAATTTAAAATAGACGAGAATCCGTCGAGCTTACTCTTTACAATAACAGTATTAAAATTAAATTTATACCAATAAGGATTTAAAGCACTAAAATGTTGAAGAAAAAAAAAATTAAAATACAACTTTAAAGCCCTTAAAAATAATCGTATGTATTATTAATTTAAAATATTTTGAAAACTTGGAGCAAGTGAGAAAAAAGATATTTTTAATGATTCAAAAAAAAAAACAAATAACAAAACAAAAAAATACGAAAAATAAACAAATTTAGTGCTATAATTCCTTAGTATACATAAAAAACGCTACCTTGCATAAGATCCAACTTCTGATTTTCCAAAATAGCGATGGCCTTGATGTGTGTCTGTATCTCTTTTGCCTGAGTAGAGACCTTACCTTCAAGGTCGCTGATGCGCGCTTGCCAGTCACCAGCTGAGGCTGCGCATACCGTATTACATCCCAAAATTGTTCATTTTTTTTTTTTTTTCGCACATTTAACATATTTAATTACGATAAAGCTAATGTACAATTTTACTTTCATACTATACTTTTACTCTGCGTTCGCGCTCGCGATCAAAAGCATGAATAAGCGTTGAAAGTTAAGCAGATTTTTATTGCATTATATACATCGGTAACTTAGGATCAATAATACTCGATTCTTCTTAATGAAATCAATTAATTTTTTTTTAAATTTTAGTCATAATAGTTTTATCGTTATTTAATTGTGATTATATTTCAAAGATATTATAAAATAAATATTATATTTTTTTTTTGTTTGTTTGACATATGCAGTTTAATTTAAGAACCATGCAAAAAATAAAGTCATTGATAAGGAATTTAAACATAACATACATTCAAACTTAAAGTTCGTTGCAAAAAGCAATTAACATCATTCTACATCTAAAAATCAGAGCTTAGCAAACTTTGACAATTAATAAAGGAGGTTCCATGTTATACACATGTATACAAAATTAGTCTAATAAAAATATGAACCGCGTAAGGCGCGACTAGTTAAAAATAAATTTTAAACGGTAATAAAAAATTATAATACTCAATATTGTTAAGAAATCCATCACCAAAAAAAAAAAAAAAAAAAAAAAAAAAAAAAAAAAAAAAAAAAAAAAAAAAAAAAAAAAAATTAAAAGCATAGCCTACATTTTATCAAAAAATTAATAATATATTACGCGTATTTACAAAGTTAATTTCGTTAGAAAATATTTTCTCATTCAAACATCTTATTAAAAAAACGTTAAATTAATATTTTGAATTGAATCGAATTTTGACAAAAAGATCTTGTCCATACAAAAATTAAAGTTTAAACCGGTATCATTGATACATGTGCAAAATGAGAGAGCGACCAAATGTCACATTTACAAAAGTAGTATATTAAATAAGGAGATGATCGATAATGACGGTATAAGAGCAATCCGTCCTGGTTCCTACCTTTAAGCTCGTCAAAGTCTACCAGACTCAGCTGAAGGTTACCTTTCTCCTCCTCCAGTAATGTGACCTGGTTGGCAAGTTTCACTAATTCGGCGTTCGTATCGGATACCTACAAGAAATATGCTTTAAATTTTTATAAAAATTTGGCATCAAAATTGTACAAAAAATAACCTTTTTAAAGCTGTCTAATTGTTTCTGTACATTTTTTAATTTGTTTTTATGTTGAGCTTGCAACTTTATCATTTTCTTGTTCAAATCTTCCAATTCTTTTGTTAATTTCTGTACTCGTTCGTCTTCTTTTAGAACTTCGGTTTCGCTTAGTTCGGTTAGTTTCGTTGTTAATTCGACTTTTTCGTTCTGCAAATCCAGTACTTGTTTCTCAAACTCAATAATTTTGTTTGACATCTCAGTATTTTTTTCATTTAAATTATTAATTTGACTTTGTAAAGCCTCTTCTAAAGCTTGATTAGATTTTTTTAATTCTTCGACAAGGTTTTCAAGTTCAGTTATTCTATTGTCTTTTTCAATACTATTATTATTATTGTTTGTAGATTCACTAGAAATAATTCTATCTTGCAATTGAGCAATACTCTTTTGAAGTTCATATTTTTCATCTTGAAACATACGATTAGCTTCTTCCAATTTTTCATTTTTGTACATCAGTTCTTCAATATTGGGTTGTCTCTCTATACCAATTCCAGCTTCTAAATTAAGAATTTTAGCTTCAGCTTCTGCTAATTTTATTTCACGCTCTTCTAATTGTTTTAACAAATGTTCAGTTTTTGATCTGAGTGAACTTTCTATCAAAACAAAATTTTCCTGCATTGACTTCATAGCATCCTTTGTATCAGCTAATGTATCCATTGTCGATCGCGAAAAATCTGCACTAACAACTTCAGCTTGCTTTTGAACTTCCAATTTATCCATTAAACTAAAAGCATACATAATACATATTATAAGATATTAATTAAAAAAAAAATGCTGAAAAAATACCTTTGAACATTTTCTTCTAATTTTGTTATTTGTTCATTTTTTTCTTCTAATTGTTTTATTAAATTATCATTTTTATTACGTAAAGAAGTTTCCACAAGCACAAAATTTTCTTGCATTGATCTCATTTCGTCTTTTGTATCTTCTAATGTATCCAAAGTAGTTTTTCCTTTTTTTGATAAATCTGCTGACATTAAAGTTATTGCTTTTGTTTTAGAATCTATAACTGAATCTTTTTCTTTCAAGTTTTCCTGAAGATCTATAATGGTTGCTTCTAATTCAAAAATTTTATTACTCAACTCCATAATTTTATTGTCTTTATCCTGTATGTGACTCACTTGTAGGACTGGATGAGGAGACTGATGGTTAAAAAATTATAATTATAATTAATTGGGATAAAATGTCATTTAATAAAAGTAAATTAAATCTAACCTGTGATGTAACCAGTACAGGATTTACTACTGATACAGGTGCTACATATTTTTCTTCAAGCTGTTGTCTAAGTGCTTCAACTTTTTCTTCCATAGCTTTTTTAATGTCAGTTAATTCTTTGTTTCGCTGTTCAATTATTTTTTTATCTTCTGCAAGTTTTTTTTGCAGCAACGAAGATTTGGCTTTTGGAGTTTTTGCTTGACTGATATCATCGACAACATCTTCGGAAGGTTCAGCCCCACTTGCATCAGACTTTGATTTAGGAGTACTTTCACTGGAAGACACTGCATTATCTTTACTAACACGTGAAGCTTTAACTCGAGTTTTGACTTTTGATAACTTTTTAGCAAATTCCTATAGTACCAATAATAAAAAACATATTGATTTAAAATAAATATAAAATAACTAAAATAACTAAAAATTATCCAAATAATAACCTGTAATTCTTCTTCTTTTTTTTTTAAGCTTTGCTTATTTCGTTGCATTATATCCCTTAAAGTTTCTAATTGATTTTTATTCTGTTCACATGTATCCTTTAAATTGTCCATCTTTTCCATTTCGGGAGGACCAGCCTCCATCGTTCCTGGAGGCTCTTCAGAACTACCCCACATTGCTAACTGGAGAATTAAAATTAAAGAAAACCACATCATTACTAATTACAATTATTTATTTTAAAGTTAACTTTTCTATGCAAGACTTGGAATCAATCATTGGCAGTGAAAGTTGGTCGAGTGGCTAGACAGAGTGTCACCCACTGCTCTGGTTTTAGAAGACTAATTGGATAGAAATGTGACTGGGGTAAACTAATTATGTTAGTATTTGCATACAAGCATCTAGTTTCCACAGACTGGGGATAATTCTACTTTGAAATCATTGAAGTGAATCATATTTTCTTTTGAGAATTAGAATTAACTTTGTTGAACAATTATAAGTAGAATCTGAATTAATATGTTAAAATAAAAAAAAAATCCTAATATTAACTTTCAAAAGTTATAATTTAATAATAATTATGTTAAAAATCAATACAGTAATTAGTTTTACGCCTATGACCTTAACATAAAAAAATACTACTAAAAATGAATTGTAATAATTTTTATTTAAATAAAAAATTAAATTTAAATTATAAAAACATATTTTATTTCATCTGCAAACAATAACAAAATTATAAAAAAAAATATAAACTGAATCTAGACTTAATTATTTCTTATAATTAGAGAAAATATTTAATTGTGCAAATCACTTATTATGAATAAGATTTATATAAAATCAATTAGGAATAATGATTAAAAATATTATTAATGGTTTATTATTCTAATGAAATTATATGAACACGATTACTACCATATGTACACAACAGTGTCAATAGTATGAAAATGAATAATTTGTAACCATGCTTCATTGTATTTACTAAATTGAAATCATAAAAAATATTCTAAATGATATTATCGAGAAATAATTGTTTGAAAACATAAGTATTTTACGTGTTTGACGTTTCAAACTAACCTATCATTTATGGGCTTCTCCGTTGACATTACATGAAGAGAGTATCTGAGAAAAGTTTAAATGAGTCTGAAGAAAAACTGCTTTGCTTAACGTCGTAAAAGGCTGATGGAATTATAACAAAATGACGTAACTAATTTAAAGGAGTAAGATTTCGCTAATATTGAATAAGGTTATGTCGCACTATACTTTTTGGAATGTATGGTGCTTTGAAGGATAAACAGTGCAAGGATATTTCAAAAAGATAGGTGTAATATTAAGCAAAACTTTGATCTTTAGATTAAAAAATAATTGTTTGTAAATACCTCGTATTATTGTTGTTATTCATAAATATGTTCGAGGAGTGTCAGGAGGGCAACACGTCATTGGCAGCAGACATGTTTTTCCACGTCGTCGATGCTATAGCCGCTTCTTCGATTTCAGCTTGTAGTTTTGCACGAAAGAAAGTTACACATAAGTTCCAAGTGATCGCAATGAAATCAATCAGACTAGAGATTAAAAGCTATCTACGGTTTTCGAATAAACACAAATTTTTGGGAATGGATAAATTATAATAAAAAAGCTCAACTACTGCCCTTCTGGTAGCCGCTATTACAAAATCGACTTGCGAGCTCGTTATTAGCTCGTTTCGACCATTCCCCAGCAGCTTTTCCACAGACGCGCTATCTGCGCCTGATTAAACTTAAAGCTTCTTCACATTTGCCTTGTAAATTTTACATAAATTATTATACTGGTAAATTTTTTTTTTATACACTTTTAACTATATAACGTTAAATAAAAGTTACAGTAGTATAATATACAATCTGCATGTTTATTAATTTATCTTTAAAATATGTAAAACTCTCATTACATAGAAAATAAATCGATCGGTAAAATAACATTAGAAATTTTAATATTTAAAATTTTTATTAAACGCAAAATAATTTATCTGTAACTAATATAAATAAAATGTTATTATAAGAAATTTTAATTTAATAAGCTTTGAAAAGAATAACATATATTAATCCATATATTGTGCTAATAAATTTTTTCATATTAAGCATATTTAAAAATGTACCCATAATCAAATATACTTTTTATCAAATTTCTCAAATACTATTAATTAATCTTATTATCTAATAATTTAAATGACCGTTCAATGTTTTCGCAATGACTAGATGTAAAACTTGCATGTAATATAAGCGAATTTCGATAAATATCGTAAATTGTTCGCACATTGTGATGCAAGCTTAAAGTTTAAATGCTATAAACGCGCGTCTGCGCATTTCACCAAAGCACTATTTTCGAAAAACCCGCGTTCTCGAACATCTTCTAAGAAAAACAGTTTTTTCGACGAATCAATTAAATAAACATAAAACTGTGCAACATTATTAATGAAATTGACTCGAACGCTATGTTCAATTTGAATAATTAAACAAGCATCGTGTCGATAAACGATAAAACTAATATCGAACGCTTTTGTTAAGAATCTTGTACGTTTCATCCCTTCACACTATAAGCGAAATATACCATCAGAAAGAAGCAGAGTATAGCAGTATACGCGTATACTCTCACCATCCCATGTATTCGTGAAACTGCGTAAAAGTCAAACGTGTAATACATAAACTCTCGCGATTTCGAGCGTAAACTTTCTCTTTGACTTTCTTTTGTCGTTGAACGCCACATCGCCTACATATATACATACATATACATATATGTCGAGGAAAGGTATCGGGACTAAAAATTCGTCAAAAGGAGGCGCATCGCGAGCTCGCACAGCTGCCTTGGCCGTGTAGCGCGAAGGTGGGTAAGAGTTTGGTGGCCAGCTGATTGCAGCGCTCAGCTGTTTCCACTGGCTGCTGTGAAAAAGCAACGCAAGCCGGGCATGATATAAGTCGCCCCCGTGCCGCGCGGACGGTACAGATCGCGCAGAGCCAAGCTCCGAAGAGGATCCCGCGAAAGAGCGTTATATAGTTGGAACGAACGGGGGATACGTGCGATAAGCGTTCGGAGGACGTATAAGAAGGTGGACGAACGAACGCGCGCATTCGCCTGCGTATACAGTTTGGCAAATGTCATTCCGTCGGCGATAGTCGTAAGCGTCGAGGCATCAAAATGTTGAAAGGAACGGAGAAAGTTATGAAGAAGCCGTTGTCTTTGCAAGAGAAATGCTTGAGAGGTATGCGTCGCATATATCTATATACATGTCTCTGTTCTTTTTAAAGAATGTTTATACATTATCGACCTCGAGCGATTTCTCAATTCTTCTTTCTTCCTTTGTTTATTCCTTTTTCTCTCCTGGCTCGGATTTTTTTTCTTGCTTTTTTTTTTGTTTTCTGGTCTCTTATTTATTTACGTTTGTTTTTGGTGCGGTGCGCATGTGCGCGCTTGCCCATTATACATTACTCATCTTTCTCTCTTTCTCTCTCTCTCTCTCTCTCTCTCTCTTTCTTTCTCTTTCTCTTTCTCGTTCTTTTTGTTATTTCTTTATGTATGTATGTATGCATGTGGGTTTTGCACTCGCGCGCGCTTATTGCACGTACAGTGTTATAGAGCGTTGAATCTATTTACAGTAGGTTCATGGCAATTGGAAAAATGCATCGCCTAGCGAAAGAAAGATACAGTGAGAGAGACAGAGAGAGGGAGAGAGAAAGAGATAGAGAAAGATGGAGAGTTTTGATAACAATGCATCGGTGGATAAGCTACGCAATTCTCGCGCTCTATTCGCCAATTGCGCGCTCTTTGCACGTACAAAAATCTTCATTATACCTCCTTTTTTTTCTCGCAATCTATAAGCATTCGAACGGACATCAAAGCATAGAACGCAATAAAGACAGTGTCTTTATTCACTCGATGCTGGTCTAAAGCTCTTCGTTCTAAAAATACATTATTGGAATAATAATAAAAATAAAGAAAGGAAAAAACACAAATTTAGCGAAAGAGGAAAGCCTGCTGAGAGTTTTAACGTCGGTTGTTGTTATTCTTATATACAATCTACTTCAACGTCATATCAGACGCAATCATTGCTAAAGTTATCTTGCATAAACAAAAACACACAATAATTATCGTATAAAACATCCCGTAGAACTATGCACAGTTACAACATTATAATGGAGTAGTACCGATGTAGATAATAATTTTTCTTTGTCAATGTCTTCCGTACGAGTATACGCGCGGGTCGATGTATTAGAACGACGCGACGCTTTATTATCGCGATCACACATTTGTAACGCATAAATTGGGGGAGAAAAAGAGAAGACATTTACAACAATTGCAAATTTCCGTTCTCGCAAAAATTCAAGGCAAGTCCGTTTAGGCGTGTGTGTGTGATTTTTTTTTCTCTCTATCTATCTCATCGATTTGTTTGGCTTGGGTTACCGATCGAAACGAAGATTTACAACTTTTGAAATTTTTTGTTTTTAGCTGAATAAGAATACAAGCTTGCTTTACTCATATTTATGAAAATAAATTACATTAGATTGAAATATATTTTAAAAATAACAATGATTTATCCAAATTAAATCATATATTTTAATGATCAATGGCAAATTTTTCGATTTGTTCAATAAAAAAAAAAAAAAAAAAAAAAAAAAAAAAAAAAAAAAAAAAAAAAAAAAAAAAAAAATTAACCAAAACGCAATTCTTCCTCACATTTCAATCCACAGACGGCGAAATGATCGAAACGGAGGAAAGTACGAAGAGCCAAACATCGTCAAATAAGCTGTTGTCAAGCTTGCGGATTGTCTTTTTCGTCATCGGTACGATCGTCATCGGTTTCGCCGCTTTCTGCAACTCGCTCACGTGGTAAGATTAATAAATAATGAAATATGAAATTTTAATTTTTTTCTTTGTATAAAAAGATATGAAAAAAAAAAAAAAACCTAAAAACAATCGACGTATCATTTGTTACGCAAAGGCATCTCCAGGAGTTCTGGGGAGCTTCTGGTGACTTCTGGCAAGCACAATGGGAGAAGATCGTTTACAGGCTCGGCGATGATCCGGCAACCTACTGGATTTACGGTAAAAAATTAATGACAACTTCTATACCAGCGATCGTTTATTTACTCTCTCGACCTCTCTCTCGATATGTGGGTCAACGAAAATCGCTGATTATTCGGAGATAAACTAAACGTTACTTTTAACTTGATTCATCGTTGACGACAGTGTTTTATAAATATTTACCTAAGTTTATATTTTTTATGGAAGAAATATAAATATATATATATTTTTAATATGTTGATTAAATTATATTTCAAGTAACTATTTCAAATCTATAACAAATATATTCTGTATAAAAAAATTTAATTAATACTTAATCGCGTGCTGCTAAAGAAAAATTCAGATAAGATTTTCACATTTCGTGTTTTTATGTTATGAAACGAATAAGAAATAAACGTAAACTATCGCTACTCGCGTTAAATACGATAAAACAAAATGTTCGATTTTTTTTTGTTTCCATTTTTTTTCATTGTATTTTTTACACGATACTATTAAAAATATGTATTTGACATTAATTTTTAAAAATATAAAAAACTAATTAATTTTTTCGATGTTTTAAAAAAGCGATCGTTAATGCGCAGAAGTTTGAATTATTCTGATATATGCAAATTAAACTTGTTTACGCGATATGAATAATATTATCGAAATTAAAATTCGTCATACGAAGTTTAAAAAAAAAAAAGGTATTGATTCGCGAATGTTTGTTATTTACGACACTGAAAGATATTATGTTCCAAATAAAAAGTAAGGCATGATTTTATATATATATATATATATATATAAATTAAAAATATTCTTAAAATAAATAATAATAAATCAACAATTTTGTGCATAGTTAATTTAAGAATTATACTGGTTTATTAAAACGACTTTTCCACTTAGTAAAGGACTTGACTTAATAGATTGACAACCTTGAGCAAATTTTTAGATTTTTATGTACATTATTCAACGGAAAAAATGCATTCTCTTAATTAAAAAAATCATTAATAATTATAATAAATTTTTGATAATTTAATTCATTTGAAATTAATTATAAAGATCAATATTACACCGACGCGGCAATTTTACATTATTTTATTTACAATTTTAAATCAAATTAAAGCTTACGTTAAAAATAGATACGTCGTATGTACCGCAAAGGCATAAAGCTTTGAAATTCATGCCGTATCCGATGACGACATTGAGACAAACGCATTTCAAGCGAACTGATTTTCATTAAAAAAAAAAAAAAAGAAAAAAAAAAAAAAGAAAAAACGAGTAACTCGCAAATGTTTAAAAGAACCGTCGAGCCACTGCAGATTTCTACGATATAAATTTTTAAAGACAATTTAAATTTGATCCTCAAATTGTTTGAAAAATTAGAAGAAAAAAAAAAATAATCGATCGCATCTCTGACTTCTGCTTAACTCGGGTGTTATACATATTTAATATGTAAGTAGATATATATACTATGCACGTGTCTCGTCAAATCGGACATTATCTACTTACGCGTCCTTGCATAACTGCTAATTATTCTTTCATTGTAACATTTACATTTATTTACTTTAAATTATTACCTAAAATAACTACACGTATGTATATAAAAACAAAAATTTATCGATTTTCAATTATTTAAAATTTCTCTTTATCATTCGAATATTTTGAATACATTTTATTCAACAAAATCGTTTGAAAAAAATAATAAATAAATAAATAAATAAATAAATAAATAAAAAAAATTTAGGTTCGACAATTTTAACGTTCCTGGTGTATTGGACCTTCGGTGGTATCTACACGTTCATGGACGTGACGAACCGTCCGGCTGCGTTACGTCGTTACAAAATTCAACCGGGTACAAACGAGCCAGTCTCCACCCGGGAACTACTCCGCGTGATCGGTCAAGTGCTCTTCAATCAGATAATCGTCGGTCTGCCATTGGCCTACGGCGCTTACTGGCTCATGCAATGGCGCGGTTTTCCCGCGCTCCATCGGCTTCCGACCTTCCATTGTTTCCTCGCTGAGATCGCGTTCCATATACTCTGCGAGGAGATCGGCTTTTATTATTCCCATCGGCTCCTCCATCATCGTCAACTTTACAAGTACATCCACAAGCAACATCATCAGTGGACAGCGCCGGTCGCCGTTACCGCGATTTATTGTCATCCTTTGGAACACATCGGCTCGAATCTCGTGCCGCCGTTTTTGGGGGTATTTTTGTTGGGCTCGCACGTGGCTACCGCTTGGCTCTGGTTTTCCCTCGCTATTTTGTCGACCCTGAACGCACACTCCGGATATCACCTACCGTTCTTCCCCTCGCCCGAGGCTCACGACTTTCATCATTTGAAGTGAGTTTTATACACACATATATATATAAATATATTTATGCATACAGGACTCTTTTTATCCGATGTGTTTTATTATTTTATTATCAATACCGATTGGTGTAAAGAAAAGAGTGCGTAAAAATTATAAAAATTTTCACTAATCAAGCGTTTAATCTTTATTTTTATTGTAGTATTATTCCATTGCTGTTAAACTTTTTTAAAACTAAAAAAAAAAAAAAAAAAAAAAAAAAAAAAAAAATTTATCTTCAAAAGCATTAATGGATTATAAATAATACCGCATAAAAATTTTATTATTCTCTTGTTAGATAAAAAAAGTTAATATCGTTAATATGGCTATCAAACAAAGTATTACAATTGTATAAGAACGATATAAATGATATGTCGTTAAGTTTAATAATCGTAATATTCATCAATTTTATTTATCGTTAAATGCATTTTATAATATTAGAAGAAGAAAAAATTTATCTTTTTTATATATTTCTAAATTAATATAATATAAATATTTGTTGATCTTTTTATTTTACTTTAAAATTAAACTTTATATAAAAAAAAAAAAAAAAAAAAAAAAAAAAACAACTACACTTTATTTATGTTAATTTATCCAATATTTATCAATATTATAAGAATAATGACATGCAATTTTATACGAGTATCGGATACAAATTACCGTTATCGTATTACACATAATGATAATCATAAATATTTACAAGACCCAAAAGCATCAACTCAAAAATAACAGGAATTTCAAGTTTTTTTCGCATGCTAATTTAAAAGTATTAAATGCTTAAAATTTTTACAATAAAAATTATAAAATAAATGTTGTATCTTGTAAAATTAAAATTTGAAAATCCATTTTGTTCCCTGTTATTAAAAAAGCCTTGAAAAAAAAAAATTTAAAATCACATTTTTCATCGATTATTCAAACGTTCGCCGTTCGCTAAAATCATCGATAAATTAAAAATTGAATCCACAGGTTCAATCAGTGCTACGGCGTATTGGGCGTACTGGACCGTTTCCACGGCACGGACAGCATGTTCCGGAGCTCCCGAGCTTACGAGCGTCACATAATGTTGTTGAGCTTGGTACCGGCGCGCGAAGCCATTCCCGACGGCAAGGACGATACCGGAAAAATAAACAAGAGCTTCCCACCCGCGGTGGCCCACGACGCCGCGAAAACTTTATGCGGACATTGAACGAACATCTACCTACCTTGATCTTTCACATGGAATTATCCCGTTCCTTCTTCATTCGTCACTTTTAATGATACAACAAATAACACGCACATATGCTCCCGCGCGCGGTATTCTTTTATCCTTATTTTCATTTTCTCTATGTCCATACGTTTCGTGCAGTTTTTTTTTTTTTTTTTTTTTTTGGTAACTATACAGCGTCACAACATTTTTAACGAAAGAGTGATTTTTGGTTGTCGTTATGTGTATGTATGTGTGTGTCTTTCCATACCGGGATTTGCTTTTACACGTGCGAGGTTTTCCGTCTTAAACGTCGTTGCTTGACGTAATTTTTCGACGACTTTACTTTATAACGTTTGAATACTTGTTAATTTTGAAGTTACACTTTTATAAGATGTTTCATAATCGTGATTTAATCGCTATATTTTATTCTTCTTCCTATTTTGTTTTTATAACATTATACTTGGAAAAATTATTTTATATAATTGTAGGTTGAATATAACATTGCATGATGTTTTTCATATGTTAAATATAAAATGTTATGAAAAAAAAAAAAAAAAAAAAATTAATTCAATATAATTTACTCAATAACAATAAATATAAGCCAGTATTGAAAACCAATTCGAATTAAAGCAATATTAACGTATATGTATATACCGATGCATATATACGTATTAAACATAACAATGAGGCAAGCCTTTTTGTAAATAAGAAGCAAAAGTTATTATGCTTATTTTTTTCTCTCTCTCTCTCTCTCATTAAATTTATCAATATAAATAATGTGTAAGATCGCGACGACACGGGGGTTGCAACACCTAAAAATTGAATTGCGATGACAAACAATTATTTTCTCCACAAACACACACGTCGACGCGGACATTAGCAGTTGTATATTGTGACGTATAGTTAAGTCGTTGATTGAACAAAAAATTTATCGGACGAAGCGGATTTTATCTGTCCGTGTGGATATATATCGTGACTGTATTGTGTATTGCGTAATTGTTGACATACACACAACTTTATATTTTTCTACAAAAAAATTTACAAGTGTTTTTAAATGAATTTTTTTACGACATGCGTCTTGATTGTTTAAAGTCTTTTATATATACTTCGTGAATCATTTATAATTATTTTGTTTTTTCGGTAAAGTGTCCTTCGCAAATGAAAGAAAAATAATCTCTCCTTTAAAATTACACAATAAAAAAAAAAAAAAAAAAAAAAAAAAAAAAAAAAAAAAAAAAAAAAAAAAATTAAAAGAAAGGGTAAAAAATATCACTTTTTACAAAGTGAAACAACGTGACCTTTTTTCATTTTCAAATTATACACCAATTTTATACCGAGATTCTATATACATAATTTAAGACAACACGAAAAACAATGGAACGTACGAAGAAAGAAACGACAAATGTTGCTGTTGTAAATCAAACATGATCACAAATTTTAGCTGATCTTTAGCAGTTCATTTAAGGCTATTTTTATAAAAAAAAAAAAAAAAAAAAAAAAAAAAAATACGAAAGAAAGCGAGTCATACCGAAGGTGAAAATGTTTTAGAGACCTTTCATTCCAAATATTTACATTACATACTTGCATGAAACGTGATAAATGGTTTTGACGACGGAATATATATATATATACACACACGAGCCGACTATAAAAATTTTATGGATTTTATTCGTTTCTTTTTTTCTTTTTTCTTTTTCTTTTTTTTTTTTTTTTTAACGTCTAAAAAATGACATGGCGAAAAAAAGATTTAAAATGAAAGAAAACCATTTGTTTTTTATCTCGTACATACTTAGCATCGAATATCATTTTCCTCTTTTAACGCGAGAACAGGTATATCTTATATTGTACAAAGTCAATGTTGACTGTCTTACCAATCAGCACCAAAGTAACGTCGATATGTTACTATATCGCATAAACGTTACGAATTTCAACAATTCGTTTGAAATAAAGAAGCACAGTTTTTTTATATATATCAATGAAAACAGTTGAATTGTAGTGTAATGGCACATTTTAATTTTTTATCGATCGAAGATATACTTTTGTTATTTTTTTTTCTACTTTCTGCGCACTATATTGAATTGTAAGAATTTTTAATGATAAAAAATAAAATAAATAAAAATATAAATAAACGATGATGTTTAAAATTTAATGAATCCCATAAATGAATTTGGTGTAAATGGTTTAAAAATAAACGAATAATTAAAAATATTAAATTATTGAATAAAAAGTTTTTCGCATCACAAAATGCAATTCTCAATATTTCTAGTAAATTAAAAATGCAACCTAAAAAATTTAATAAACATTAATGCTTTTACAACACGGTCTTTTTTTTTATTAAACATTAATTTACCAAAACGCAGCTTTTTTTCAAAAATTTTCATTTTCAAGTTCTTTACGCGATTTCCAAAACGTTATTTCTTTAAATTTATGTACGTGACAAGTTCTCGTGAAATTTAAGATAATACTTTTCATACATCTGCGTGAAAGAGCAAGTGTAGGAAACTTTATAGATTATTTTAAGTAGATTAAAACTTATCGAAGATACATGACATCTAGAGCCGACGTTTCAAAATTCGAATTCTCAACGACCTTACTCTCAAAATAATTCCTTTTGTTCGTGTACGATATAAGTAACTATGTCAGCAGTAACGGTAAAAATACTTAAGAATCAAATAATTCTATAGACACTTGTTTCAACGTCCACGCATATTAATTTTTGTTTCCTGAGTTATACGCTTAAAAACGTACTTGTTTCTATAGACGTTTCGGACGATAGTTTCGATGGATATAAAAATTACAGAAAAAAAAAATTGATACTCGATGCTTTCGTGTAATGTGCGATAACTATGCTAAGAAACGATATAACATATTTCTTAAGGGAAACGTTACTCTCGATCATAAAAGTGTACTTGTATCAAACTTTTATGGAATATATATCTTAATCTAAACATTATACTTTATATCCTACGTATTAAAATGAACGAAATATTAGAACGACGCTTTGTCGAATAAAAAGATCGGGAAGTAGAACACGTTGCGCTTTCATTCGTTTGCCTATACTCTTATGGTAGACTGTTAGTGCTGTAGGACATTAAAATCAAATGCGGTCGTTTCATACTTTTAAATCGCATCTTTAAGAGTTTCTAAATATTTTCTTATTAGTTAATTACGCTTTACGTAAAAAATATCGATTTTCTTTTTTACCACTTGCAACAGTTTCTTTATTAACGAAACCTAATCCAGTGTAGACATAATCTTTTTTTTTAAACTAATACAATACAAGATTATATACAAGATTTGTTAATAAAATTTTCAAATTTTGATGCTTTGCTTTTTATTGTTTTCTGTAACAAATTGATATATTTTATTACAAAATTGGCCATGCACATTTTTGAAACATTATAAATTGAAATTTCAATATAATATATATTAATATTTAAATTTACATTTTTATAATACAATTCTTATTTATAATTAGATAATATAAAAAAATCATCAAGACATAGTTTTATTTATACGTATAAAATTTGAGATTTTCTTTAAGGCATACAGCATTGCTGTCAATAAATTAAATTTAATATCATAGTAAATGCATATTGTTTTTTATTTACTGTATAAAAATAAATCTTAACATTTCTAGAGAGTTGATAAAACAATTTTTATTCTTAACTTTATTCTTTTAAAAAGAACACACACACACATATATATATATATATATATATATATATATATATTGCTTATCTTTTGATTAAGGAGGATCTTATACATAATCTAATAAATCTTAATAATTTCATTTAACTTAAAGAATTATAAACCATATCATTCAACATTTAAAAGTACAATTTCAAATGAATAAAAAAAAATTATCTTTAATACTTAAGGCATTTAATAATTTTATATACAATCTATGATCGACTTACATCATTATTTATTTTAAAAATACTAAAAGATATTCAAATAGTTTTTGTTTTTAAAAAAATATATTTATTTTGTATAACATCTTGTATATATTATAAAATCTTTTTTTTCATAAACTTTTAAAATTAATACTTTGTAAATATAGTATTAATATATATCTATGCAACTTTTATATGAGAGATCCTCCTTAAATATTAATCATGCAACTTTACATTTTTTTAACAAAAAAAGAACCACGAATTTAAATATTTACAAATTTGAGAATTCTTTAAAGCAATCTCAAGATTTCAATTCAATGGCACAATTTTTTAAACAAATTGTCTAGCACACTGAAAGATATAAATCGTATAAAAATTGCTTGTGTCTTAAAAAAAATTAATTTTATAGAAAAATCTAACACTTTACTCATTATACATTCCATCAATTAAAAAGTCCATTCTTCGATAATGTCTTTTGTCCCAATAATCTCTACCTCTTTTGTACAAAACATAAAATACAACACCCAATAGTGGTAATGTTGTAAGTGTTATTACAACAGGCACAATATAGTCAATTTTTCTCGGTATACCAAGTGGTGACTTATTGGTAGGAGAAGCTGGTATTGGCTCATCAGCATCCTTTTCACCAATTGTCACTGAAGGTTTAGGCTTACGTTTTCTTGTTGTTTTTGGAGACACTGCACCTGCAGTTATCTCTTGTATTGTTTCTCTCACAGGTGCAACATGTAGTGTACTAGATTTTTGAGTACTTGTTGATATTAGTATTTTATCAGTACTAGATATATTAATATTATATAATTTTTCTAATACAGGATTAATTAACAAAGTGTCATTTTGATATAATGTTTCATTTAAATTATTTAAAACACCTTTTCTTGGAACAGTCTTACTCTCTTTTTTAATAATTTCTTTGGCTGCATTTATTTTTATTGTATTGAGTTTAACAGACGGAGATGATTGACCTTCCATAAAGAAAGGTACTTCCTAAAAATTTTAATACTAAATAGTATGAAAAATAAAAAAATAAAAATTTCTTAAAAATAACTTACTTCTTTTGAAATAGATTTAGTATCAACAGCAGGTGTTGATGCTGTCTTTTTGTAATAAATGTTTTCTTTTGTTTTAATTTCATTACTCACAACCAAACCACATAAAAGCCAAGTAGATGTTAAAATTAAAAATAATTTCAACATTTTTACAACACTTTTAAAATCTAAGTGCTATACACATATAATTATATTTAAGGCTATGTTAATTCGATAAATTGTAAATGCGAAGTACACAATTAGCAAAAAAAAAGAAAATAAAATAACATGTACATCTCTTATCTTATCACAGCTTTAGATATGATATTTGTTTCATTATAAAAAATATTGAATGGTCCAAAAAAGAATAAAATTTATAAAAAATGTATTAGACAAAATGCTATTTGTCGACAATCTTGCAGATATATAAGTGACGTCACTGGTCGCAACTGTCGCAAATTCTTTTGATTCTAAACATGGCAATAACGATTTGTTTTTTAATCTTTTATTGCATTTATATATATAAATAATTGTTTTAAAAGAACCATTATATTAGTGGACATCACTAATATTTTCATAAGCTGAATATTGAATCGTTTACATTTTATATAACATTATCAAATTTTATTAATTACTGTTTACCGATCGAGTAACTCGTTGTAAATGTTGTGATTCTTGAGTTGCATACACAGATCACACATGTTCCTTTTGACATTCGTTTAACATTGCTTCTATTATAATGTATACATACAGATATTTTTGATAGTCACATGAAAGAAAAGCAAATTTTATAATTATTTTAATTTAAGCTTAACGTGTGTTGCAAGTATACGAACACTAATTATGAAATATTCAGCTTCTAATTATTTTCATATTTGACATAAAAAATATTGATTTCGTCATTGAAATTTAATCGAAAAAGGTATGTAACTAACCTAGAAATTAAATTTTAAAATAAAAAATTGATAGTGTAATATCATGACAATGAAGTAGAACAAGATTGTTTTTTAATGATTAATTGTAACACTATAAATTATTATTATAGAGGAATTTCTTACAAACAGTAAAATGAGGAGCAGGAGTAATTCTGGAGTCCGCTTGGACTATTATCAGCGAATAGTTCATAAAATCATTATGGACCATCAAAACCCAGTGACTGGACTCTTTCCTGCAAGCCCTGAGAATAATCATGCATGGATTCGAGATAATGTTTATACTATACTAGCTGTATGGGGTTTGTCAATGGCTTATAAAAAGACAGCTGATGCAGATGAAGAAAGAGCAAAAACTTATGAATTGGAGCAAAGTTGCGTAAAACTTATGAGAGGTCTTTTAATGGCTATGATGCAACAAAAAAATAAAGTTGAAAAATTCAAATCCACACAGAATCCTTTAGATGCCTTACATGCCAAATACAGTTCTGCAACAGGTCAAACTGTAGTTGGAGATCATGAATGGGGCCATTTACAAATTGACTCAATATCATTATATTTATTAATCTTAGCACAAATGACTGCATCTGGACTTCAAATTGTGTTCAATTTAGATGAAGTATATTTTTATAATATTTAATTATACACAGACAATAATAAATATTCTATTAATGTGTAAACAATTTTTTTAGGTAGCATTCATTCAAAATTTAGTGTTTTATATTGAATCTGCTTATTGTACACCTGACTATGGAATTTGGGAGAGAGGTGATAAGACGAATCATGGTTTACCCGAATTGAATGCAAGTAGCATTGGCATGGCAAAAGCTGCTATGGAAGCTATGAATGAACTAGATTTATTTGGAGCCAGAGGTGGTCCTACATCAGTAATCCATGTACTAGCTGATGAAGCACAAAAGTGTCAAGCTGTTTTACAATCTATGCTTCCTAGAGAGTCTAATTCTAAGGAATTAGATAGTGGACTGCTTTCTATTATTAGTTTTCCTGCTTTTGCAGTTGATGAACCCAATCTTATTCAACTTACAAGAGAAGCTATTACTAAAAAATTGCAAGGAAATTATGGTTGCAAAAGATTTTTAAGAGATGGTTATAAAACTCCAAAAGAAGATCCTAATAGGTTACTTTAATGTTGTTCAATGAGTAGTGAAATTAAAATATATATTTTAATGTAAATTTTTTATTAAATTTATAGATTGTATTATGAACCATGGGAATTGCGAATGTTTGAAAATATTGAATGTGAATGGCCTCTCTTCTTTTGCTATTTAATTCTAGATTATTGTTTTCAAGGTGACAAAGAATCAGTAGATAAATATTCAAAATTGCTAGAATCCATTACTGTGAAATCAGAAGATGGAATGAGATTAGTACCTGAGCTTTATGCCGTTTTGCCAGAAAATGTGAGATCAGAATATGCTGAACCTGGAAGCCAACCGAGAGAAGCATTAGGTAGAACTCCATTTATGTGGGCTCAATCCTTATATATTTTAGGGAAATTACTTCAAGAGGTTAATTTATTCACTATAAAAATATAATTTAAATAAATTTAATTGAAATTATAAAAAATAAATATTTTATTAAAATTTAGGGATTTTTGGCAGTAGGAGAATTAGATCCTTTAAATCGACGCTTATGTAGCGAGAAAAAACCAGATGTTGTTGTACAGGTTGTTATTCTAGCTGAAGACGCGGAAATCAGAGAAAAAATTGCACAACATGACATTCATGTTCAAACAATTGCAGAAGTAGCTCCAATTGAAGTACAACCTGCTAAAGTCCTTAGTAATCTTTATACTAATTTAGGTGGATAAAAGATAAAATAATTCGTCAATATGAATTTTATAAAATTGAGTTATTTAAAAAATAATGATTTATTTTTAATAGGTCGAAATAAAAAATTGGGTTTATCTGGACGTAAGTCTAGAGATGTGGGCATCCTCAGTACAAGCAAACTCTACTCGTTACAGGACAAGATCTTTGCTTTCACTCCACAAGTAAGTTCATTTATTGTTTGATACAATTATAAACACGCGTTCTTTACAGACTGTTCCAATAATGCCCCCGAAGATTTTTTTATCCACAATGTTTTATTGTATTTCTTGCGTAAAATTTAGTTGACAGACATGACCCGCTTCTACATCGCTTCGGACTATGAACTCATGATTGACATATTCAAAGGGGAAATTAATTTCTTAAAGTCTAGCTGGCAGAATATGTTAGGCCGACCGCTTGTCGTCATGCCCCTCAAGAATGTTCACCTAGGTACAGTAAAGTAACATCTAAAAGCCATAAATAGGGTTTTTCTTTTCATTTTTATTAACAGGCTCGTTTTATTTTCATTGCTGATAAATATTTCATAGATTGCAGAATATGTTTGCATTAATAAAATTTTAATTTAGATTGAAGACTATTAAGCCATTAACATATGGCTTTTAGAGACAGCAAGCCTATTTATTATTACATGTCAAATAATTCATCAATTTGACCACAATATGACTCATATATATCCATTAACCAGCATGTGTGCGTTTTGTCTTTGTTTATCTTGTGCTAAATTGAAAATTCTATAAAAGCATTATATTACTGATTGATAAAGCAAATGTTTGAGAAAAATTAATTGTTACAAACAATAATTCAAATAATTAAAATACAGGTATAGATATACTCACAGTAACAAAATAATTTTCGTACATACACAGTAAAAACGAAATCAAAAAAAGAAAAAAAAAAAAAAAAAAAAAAAAAAAAAAAAAAAAAAATTACAATGATTTATGGTCCTTTCGTCGAATAAGCGAGTTAGCTTAATTTGTTTTGTTTGGTGTGCGTGTATGTTGCATGTATTAGAACATTGATGTCGAGGACTACTATACGTCAAATGATGCGGCCTTCCTCGCCGACACATTCACGACCAACTTGGCTTTCCTCACCATCAACTGGAAACAAATGCTCGGCAGACCAACTGTAACACTTGTTGCCACTAACAGCTATTTAGGTATGCTGCCTGCTATTAGGAGCTTTTTTTTTTATTTATAACAAATTACAGCTTTATGATTTATAGAGAACGTCGTTTTTGTTTTAGTTTTTTTTTTTTCTTTTTTATTTTCAAATATTTAAAGCAAATATATAAAAAATTTATTTTTGTTTTGATCGTTTTGTTTGTTTGTTTTTTTTTTTTTTTTTTTTTTTTTTTTTTTAATACTGCTTTGGAAGGAATTTTGCATTTAAACACCATCATTTTATTTGTACTAATCATTGGACAGCACACAAATATTAATAATTTATAAATTTTTACATTTTATGTTTAAATTTATTATTTCTGACAGATCAAGGGAAGATTCCATTAGCAATGATTACGACTATGAAAAAACTTAAGAGCGGATATATCAATGGTACTCGCGTCTCGTTGGGTAATTTGAACGAGTTTTTAAGCACTTCCTGCATTACTAATCTAAGCTTTTTGGGAAGTGCTGAAGATGGCCGACCGGACAAATTGAATCCCAAGGTGAACGAAAAATAAAAATATCATTTTGAATAATTGATATTTTAACGAAGAAATTTCTTATATAAAAACAATATTTTAGGTACAACAATATTTAGATGAGCACTTGATGAAAGCTTTTCCATTACGCACAAGTTTATTGAATAAACCAATAGCTCATAGTGGAAAAAATCTAAGACGCAGAATGTCCGTTAAAGGGGCTATTAAAAAAACTAGATCAATTGCCGTTGAACGTACGTATAGAAAAAAAAAAAAAAAAGCAAGGTTTTTTTTGGGTGCATTTCGTTCATATATGTTCATTGTGTATTTATTTGCATGACACACTGAGAGGAGTTATAAAATGAATTTCATACTAATACAGCAGCGGAAATTCCCATTGTGCTTCAAGAACGTAAGTTTACAAATCTAACAGCATGAACTTTTATTTTTATAATAACGATGCTATTTATTTATCATTGGAATTCACTCTTCCAAATCTTTAAAAATTCAAAAAAAAAAAAAAAAAAAAACATCTAATATTAATTATTTGAAATTATCTAGCGGAGATTCTTGGTATGGCTGGAGAAGATCGACGACCTTCGGCAGTTCTATCACTGAATCCGTTCATAAAAGTAATCGATACGTCGCTTACTCCAACTTCAACGGTCGTCTCATCCCTCGATCGCACACCTTCACCGACCGAGGAAATTTTGTCATGGAGACCTCATTCACCGAAACCAAATCGACAAAGGATCAACTCTGAAACTCAATATGCCTACACCGAAGTTGAGGAACTGATGACCATGTTGAGAGAAACTGAGAGTTTGGAAGAGCAAGGAGATATATTACAGTATTTGGTGAATACCGATTTCACTGTTATCGCTTATAAAAAAAATAATTACATTATTTTGAATTGAACCATTACTCAAAAGTAAAATCCTTCCTTTTTTGCTGCACAGGTTGACTCGCAAGGACTGCACTTCAACACGGGAATGGTAGAGAGTGGCCATCCAGTGCTCGTAAAGGATCTTTTGAAGGGCCTGTACGAAAAAGCATGCCAGCAAAAAATGTGGGGTATCGTGCGGCACACGGCGGGTATGTTGGGCAAACGCGTCGAAGATCTGGCAAAGGCAGTAACCGATCTGCTGGTACGCCAGAAACAGGTGACCGTAGGGATGCCACCGACGAACGAACACACTATCGTAGCACCGTTACCGGAGAACGAACTGCGCTCTCTCATTCACCAAGCGTACGGTGACGATGAATCTACGGCTATGCTCACCCAAGAGCTTCTTGTTTATTTGGCTATGTTTATCAGAACGGAGCCTCAACTGTTTCATGAGATGTTGAGATTGAGAGTTGGATTAATCATACAGGTAATGGCTACTGAACTCTCGAGGACGCTGATTTGCAGTGGAGAAGAGGCATCGGAACATCTGCTAAATTTATCGCCGTTCGAAATGAAAAACTTGCTGCATCATATAATGAGTGGCAAAGAATTTGCCATTAGTAGTGGTAAGATACTATATACGGTAACAAAAAAATTCGTAATCGTAGTTAATTTTTATCGATCGATTTTTTTTTTTCGTTAAAATAAATATAATTAATATATTTCGTGCTAAAAATTTATTAAAATTTTATTTCAGTTGGCCGCGGTAACTTTTCCGTAATCAGCTGTAAATCAAGCCGAGTTAGCAAGGTAATTTTATTATTGTTTATTTTTAATTCACACGAATAATTTTTAAAATGCTGTTTAATAGAAATCACAAATCGGAGGTTTCTTAAGCGCTGATCAAGAAAATGCAGAAATGGAACCTGATAGACAAGGACAGTGGCTAAGAAGAAGACGATTAGATGGAGCCTTAAATCGTGTGCCTCGAGATTTTTATCCTCGAGTTTGGCATGTTCTTGAACGAGTATGTTAAAAATGGAAAAATTTTTGGAAAAATTATGTATTTACTGTATATGTTATACCAACTTAGTAGAGAGTTTGAAAGTATTTGTTAATTAAAAAAATTAAACGTAAGAAACCGTCGACATAAAAATTATTGATAAATTATCAATGAATAATTTTTAAATACTTTACTTATTTTAAATTTTTGTAATTTTATTAATATTTTTTAAAATAAAATTTTTTACTTTTATTTCATTTTGTGTTTAGTGTCAAGGATTAGCTATTGAAGGCAGAATACTCGCACAAAATCTTACTCAAGAAATGACTTCAGGAGAACTAAAATTTGCATTAGCAGTAGAGACTGTTTTGAATACCATACCGCAACCAGAATATCGTCAACTTGTTGTCGAAGCATTAATGGTTTTGACACTTGTTACAGAGTATAATGTAGCATCTTCTTTGGGTGGCTTAATAGCCGTGGAACATTTAGTGCATAAAGCCAATGCTATATTTTTAGAGGATCAGGTTTGTAGTTAAGTAAAATAATTTTTTTTTTTTTTTTTTTTTTTTTTTCAAATTTTGTTGCTCTCATTTTATATTCGTATTCAGATGAAAATTGATGGAGATGCTACGCTTTGCTGTGCAAAGCCAAAAGAACAGAGAGAAACTACAGCAATGGGAACACTACTTTGTGGAGGAGCCGCCTACGTTTGTCAACATTTTTATGATTCTGCACCAAGTGGAAGTTACGGAACAATGACTTATATAACAAGAGCTGTTGCTAGTTTGTTAAATTGTGTGCCAAAAGAAGGTGATATAGAATGTTCAATATCTTAATTATGTCTGATATATTTATAGTAAAGTTTGAACATTATTTGATTTTTCACTGTTTTTGATGTTCATTTAAATTTAATAGTTTTATTATCAAGAAGACTTTAATAGCCATATTATGTGAAACCTTATTTCAATAAGATTTCAAATTTTAAAATCTAAACATATACATAATGTTGTATAAATATTCATACGTTTTCATTAATGCAAATGTTTTGAAAAAATACACGTTTACAAATTTTTGAGCGTATTTTTTTATTATTCCTAATTTTTTTATTAACAAATATAACAAATTACAATTTTTTTTAAGATGATGAACTAGGCTTACTTTTACTGCTGAATGGATTCAATCTAGATAACCATGATACAGTCTCACTGTAAGAAAATTATTCAATAAGATTTTCATATAAATTTTATTATATAGCAATTTAAAATAAGTTAAACAAACCTTTCAGTTTTGCTTTCTTGATTCTCTTCCGCTGATTTTTCTTTAAGTGAGTTTATTAAATTTTCTCTGTAAATAATTTTTAACGGCACAGGATTATACGCGTCCATACTCATTTTAATCAATTTTTTACAAGCCTCGTTATAATCTAATCCATACCATTCAATTTCAGTTCTTGTGTACTATTTACAAAAGCATAACAAATGTAAATATTTTTATTTATAATTAAGTATAGAAAAATATATACATAGATAAAAATAATTTTCTATAACTTACCGATTTTAAATATTTTTCATATTTAGCATACACTTCGTCTCTCTTAACAGGATCTTCAGGATACAGTGACTTATCAGCAAGATTAATAAGCATTTCACGTTTAAGTTTAACAGCAAGTAATGATCGTAAATCACACGCTGGTGTCTAAAATGATACTTTTATTACATATTTGATTTTGCAAAATAATAAATTTTATACAAAATAATATTACATTCAATATATAATGATCAAATCCGTAATGTTTGTGGATTAAATCTAAGGTTCTATCTGTTACAATGGTTTTCATATATTTATCAAGAATTTCACTATATACAACAGATTTTTTAAGCTGTGGAACCCAATAACGAACTACTCTGCGCTTATAATGATGCTTTTTGTAAAATCCTCGAATTACAGCCTCGCCACCCCAAAGACCTGAATCGAGTTCTTTGGGATATTTTAATGGAATTGCCACATTTTGTACTGGTAGTCTAAAAAAAATATTAAAAAATAAATTTAATGCCAACAATTTATCTTCACAATACCAAACAATTACATTGTTCCATCTTCTTTTCTTTCATATTTGCCTTCTTTTGGAATATAATGGACTGGAGAAGGATTTTGTAACTTCCATTCTTTCCAAAACTTTTTGTATTCATCTGGTAATTTTTCACCTATTCCTTTTGTCCAGCGATTAGGTTTTTTAAAATAATATAATTTCTATAAAAAATAAAAATATAATCGATAATTTTTTAATAGACTTTACTATTATATAGTAATTGAACATTATTTCTAAATTATAACTTAAATTATAAATTAGTTAATAAAATATTTTAAGGTTATTTTACTATCTTTATATTAAAAATGTAAAAAGTATAAAACAAAATAAAATTAAATTAATTTATACTATAATTAACCTGTGCAAGTTCACGTGAACTCATTTTTTTAAATTTATTCTTTATTTAAATATTTTATATAACACATTAATAAAATAAAAAGTATGCGCACGCAACTGATAAAATTACACAATTTATTCGAGTAATGCGCACAAAAATGCGCAGAATAGTAAAAGCACTCGAACGAAAAATTTTTTATTTCATTTTCGAACAGAAAAATTCAGATCTTTAAAATTTTATAAAAATTTTAAAAATAAATATCCACATAAAAATCGAAAAATAATTCATGAATTCTCTCGCATTTATATTTTTTATATTCAAAAAATTATTTAGGTAATTTAATATCGATAATTTAATTTTGCAATAAAATGCAAGCCGAAAATTTGTTTCTGTCAGACTTTTGACAGAGGGTCAAAGGCTATGTTGTAGGCACAAAGTAGAGAAAAACTTTTATTTACTATTTATTTAAAAATATATGTGTATATATTTATATTTATAATAAATATTAAATATTAGTAATAATGATTAGCAAATTACATAATCACAGGGAAATTTTTTAATTACATAAAACGTCAGATATTATTAGATACTAATCGATTAATTTATTATGAAATGTTGGTATTTTATATTTTCAAGTTTTTGTAAATTACATTTTTATTACAAATAATTGTTTCACAAAAAAAATTATGAAAAAGAGTTATGCTTCACAATGCACTGCACTGCAGTGTATACAAAAATCTGACATACAATCATTTGATTAATCAATATAAATACTATACAGTAAAATTTGTAATTTCATAAAAATGTTTACACTTATTTTTTATAATATTATAGACGTTATTTAAATATTAATAAATACATTCTTAGCTTCCATATCCTGTAGTTTAATGTATATTATATAGCACATAAACATATTCTGCCACAATTCATCACGTAGTTCTTTTTATAAATAAATTTTGACAGTTTGATACAGGTACCTGGTAGTTTATTTTAAAATATTTTATTTTATATTAAAAGAAAAATTTAATCTGTTACCAATTGCGTTTCTGTAGATTAACTTAAATAAATTTACTTCATAATTAAAAGTTTAGGATTAACTTAAATTTAAAAAATTAATATAATAATTGGAACTGTAGGAACTCACGAGTTTTATGCCTCATCCATGAAGACATTCTTTAAGAAGAAAGTATTACAAGTAAAATCAATAAATAAAAAAATAATTATATAAAATTGATTACTATTCTATAATTAATTCTGTGGCCAATAATTTTTAAAGTTCAAGAAAGTACATGTTTTAGGTTTAAGAAATTAAAATATGATATGAAACTGTTTTGTTGATCTATTAAATTCTTAAAATATTTGTATATTTAATAAATGATATTTTTGTTAGTATTGGTTTCTTATATAATATCGCATGTCCAAAATAAGAATATATTACAGTGATTTTCATGAGTTTTTTTAATTTAAAAAGAAATTAAAATATAGAATACTAAAAGGTTAAATAAAATGTGCTGAATTAATATCAATTTCAGTCAACTGAGATAATCATGATCTGATCATTCTTACATACATTCAATTATATTGTAAGCAGAAGTTTCTAGCTACTAACGATTTTATTCTAATTTTCAACGCGTCATTTATTTTCAGTATATTCTCACTGTTTAAATATTGATGTTAAACATAAAATTTTTGTAACACTTTTTTAATACAATCGAAAACAGTTTTTAAAATGAAATTGTATTTTGTTATGCTGTTATATATTTTTGGTTCCGACTAGTGTTACAGCAGTCTAGTCTCAGTCGACATCAACACTCATTGAATAATATCATCGACGAAAGGCATAAAAAAGATGTACGTTGAGTTACTTTGTTGCATATGAGATTATTTTGTTTCTAATGATCCTTAGCGCGATTAATTATGATTGTTCCTTCTCGATCTTCTCGTGTTTGATCTTTATCACCCCAGCCCCAAAGTTCATGAGTACCGTCGCCGGTTCGTTTAACACGTTTCTGTACCATGTCCATAGAGACGGTCTTAAGATCATATGCCCATCCAATACGGAAAAAGAAGTCAATTAAAGCCGTAGTGAAATTAAATGAGTAGTTGCCAAGTTCTGATGTTTTGTAATCCCAAGGGAAGACATGGTGGTAATTGTGCCACCCTTCACCAAGAGCGAGAATTGCAACACTTCGATTTTCAGATGGATACATGTACCTGAAAATAAAGTATATATTATATATTTTAAAATATTTTTAATATAAAACTTAGAATATTTTTGTATCAAGTTGTAAAATTATTTTAATACAGGGAATTATTTTAAATGAAAAATATTGTTACATATTATGCAATAAAATAACATTTATAAATTTGGTCGGTGAAATAAAAATAGAACTTAAAATTGATTATATTCTAAATTTAGATATGATTCTTCTAAACTGAAAATACACTTTAGTAACCTTTTTTTTTATGAGCCATTTTACATAGTAAAATAGATTTATTTTACAACAAAAAAAATTTTTATCATAATTTAATTAAATTTTATTTGTTTAAAAAAAAGACTTACTTGTCATAAGGTTTACTTCCAAAAAAGTGAGCAGCTGAGTTTACTAGCCATGTTACGTTCAAAGTAAATGCATATCTCAACATAGTGGGAATAAAAATTGCATTGCTCCATTTTTCATTCCAAAAATACACAGGTATTACTGTCGGTAATACAAAACATATCAATGGCATGAGGATAAGGTAGTACCTAAAACATGAAAATTTAATTTTAAGAAAATAATCGAAAGTCGTTTTTTTCGCTAATAATATGACGTAATATTTGAAAAATATTTATTAATGAATTTTCAAAAAAACTTTAATGAATTTGTAGAAATTTTAATGTTTTAATAATTTTCAATTGCAATATAATTGTTCATTTTAAATTAGTTTTAGTGTCTAGTTTTAGTTCTATCAATAAAAAACGTACTTTTTTTGAAATCTAAGAATTGGATCACTTTTAAGATCAGATAAATCAATCTGTTGGCCTTTTTTTAATACTTCAGGATGTTTACGGCAGCACAGCCAACCAACGTGTGAAAAAAAGAAGCCTCTTGTAGCATTATGAGGATCGGCATTGGTTTCGCTGTATTTGTGATGTAATCTATGATCCCTAGCCCAATAAAGTACAGCATCCTAATATACATAAATGTTTGCTTTGTTAATAAAAACTTTTATAAATTTAATTATTGTTTTCATAATTTTATTAACAATAATTAAATATTTTTATATAACGATACATTAATAATAATCATAATAATAATAATAATAATAATAATAATAATAATAATAATAATAATTTACCTGAAAAGCAAGAGTGTTTAAAAAACATAAAATTACTCTAAGTTGCCAAGTTGCTTTATACGATCTGTGTGCCCAAAGTCTATGAGCACCAGCTGTAATTCCAAATCCGCCTCCTTGATACAATAAGATGGCTGTAAGAAAGTAAAAAACAATATTAATTCAAATCATTGGCGTTATTATTTCATTCTATTATTTTTAATAATTATTATTTATTTTAATTATATTTAAAATTTAAAAAATTTGTCTAAATCATAAATTTGTATCTCTAAGAATTAATAAATACTATTAAATTTTATTATAATATATCAATTATACGTATGAAATCCAGTATCAAAAATCATAAAGTAAAAAAAAAAAAAAAAAAAAAAAGCAAAATTAAATTCAAATGAAATTATGGCGAAAACTAATTCCAACAAGATCAATTGATTATCTCATAGGTTTTTAATGAGCGCGAGTTTCTTACCAAATATTACAGTAACGATTTTGGCCGATGTGAATACAAGATAAAGGCCATAAAGTGCAGATAGGTGAAGAGCAGAAAACAAAATGACATTACGCCATACAATTTTCATCTTATATTCTGGCGTTACTTTAACTTCCTCATTGAGCATTTGATGCCTTTGCAAATCCTCTGTATTTTCGTCTTCGAAAACTGCACCCGTTGGTGCGCTTGTTATGTTTGGCGCCATTGCTGTAGCGTTTCTGTAAATCAATAATTATTTTATTAAAAAATTAAATATTACTTTTTTTTTTTTTATTAAATCTTTGTGAATTATTATTTTAAGCTATTTTTATAATTTCATGGTTACCGCGTGTATTCTATATTTCTCTAATGTATTTTTGAAAAACAATTGTATAATTATGATAAAAACTTGAATAATTAACAAAAATAAATTTCGTAATAATACTAAAATATTAAAATCGATGTAAAAACTAAATTCTTATCTCCTAACCAAAGTTGACTAAAATGTCAAACGTCAATATTACAATTTTTAATTTAATTTACATCTCGTAAAATTATATTAACAACGATAATTTTGAATTGAATTAAATTGGAAACGTCACTCAAGTATTACATCCTCTTCAGCGCGCAGACTTACGCCTTGACAAGAAAAATAACTTACGTGCACGTGTTAATTTTAAGAAACGAAAAGATTCATAAATAATCGATTGAATTTAAAATCGAGTTTATTTGGTAATAATAAATATGCACGGTGTAATTATTGCCACACAACGTTTACAATTTGAAAAAAATCTGCATTCGAGCACATACCGTTCAGATGAATTTCAAGTAAGGTGACGATTTTACGGGTATTTTAAAAAGCTTCTCACCACGATGTGTATTTATATATAATTCTGAATAATAATTTTAACTTCACTGTTCTTTTTTTATTTATTTAAATATAATGTTAAGAGTGGCGCGTGCTTAACGGCCACGTGTCTCGTTGATTAATTTAAAAAATTACGCGTTTCGTCTCGATTTTCATTAATTTTTTATCGCACTTGAATTACATACATACATACAGATCTATATAATAAGTACTTCTCAATATTAAATAAAGTATAACGTACGAGTTTAATTCAACGTTAGATACATTGAGCGCGTCGCTTTGCCGATGGTAAAAGGTGCTCCTCTCCGAACGCTTTCAAAAGATCTAAGACCAATGTAAAGGAAGATTTGTTTGAGCGAGAAGAAAAAAAAAAAAAAAAAAAAAAAAAAAGAAAGGCAAAGGATAGGGCTGCCGTACGTATAGCTATATAGCCACGAATGTAAGCGCGCGGCGTCAGGTCGAACGCGCACTCTACGAGTGCCAGTCAACAGCGAGCGGTTATTACTCTCTTGTCAGCCGAGATGGCTTCGACCAATTGCAGAGCACCGTCCGGCTCGCGCCACCTGAAACCAACGAGTGCCGTTGCTCCCCTCTACGCTACGCCGAGCACGTGTACCGTACCAAACTCCTTCCGTCTCTTTCTTGTCTTTGTCAAATGTGTATACGTGTATACGTGTATACGTGTATACGTGCATATGCATATATGTATACGAGCGCGCGTCCATCCTCGACGCTCTTATTTTCTTTTAAACCTTTTTCTTTTTTTTTATATTTAGCTTGACAAACATTATTTAATGCCATTATTTAATTTTTCTTCAACATTGAAAACATTTAATTTAAAATTATCCCTATCGTTATTATAATTTTATTACCAAATGCCACAACCAATTCATTACAAAAAATTAGTTTTATTATTTCGAGAATTAAATTATATTTTCAAAACTTAATATTTCGTTTTTGTTTAATTTAAATTTTTAGCATTTAATAAACAAGAGTAAATCGATGTCCATACGCATAATTATGCTTCAGTACATAAATAGACGCGTTTAATTATTAATTTTTTTTATTTGTTTTACTCATTATTTATTAAATTAAATTTAAATTATTTATTTTAATGCATTCGATATAATGTCACCAACGAACGAATTTTTAAATAGTGAGCTCTGTATACATAAATTTAATGACGCGTTATAGTTACCTATCTATTGCTGCATAAAATAATTGTAAACAATAAATTTACTGACAATACTCTGTTATAATTTAAGATAATTTTAATTCAAAAAAAAAAGAACGACAAAAACATCAATAATAATAATAATAATAATGAAAAATATAAATTGAAGATAATTTTTGTTGCAAAAGCATCAAAATTTTGTACATTAATATATAGATATATAAGATATGGCTTTATAATATCTATGAAAAAATTATGCAAACAATCTCAAATTGTAAAATAGTTACTTTAACCTACATTAAGTCTCACAGTTTTTCAATTATCATCACGCAGGAAAAAAAAAGTTAAATTTAAAATATTTTAATGTAATAATGTTTAAATTAATTTCCGGAAAACTATTTTCAATATCTGTTATTGATAAAAATGTTTTAAATACGATTTAAATTACAAATGCATGAGATTTTTGAAATATTGTGCATAGATGCAAATAATTAATTAATTCATAACGAATTTGCTTACATTTAAATGTATTCATGATACAAATAAATTTAAATACAAAGGATTGATTAAAAACGGTGAAATTTTACATGTTATTGTAGTTAAGTTTTATCACTTTTTGTTTGATATGCGTAAAGTAATAAAAAAGAATTCTATGTTTTAAAAATTATTTTATCTTCATGATGTTAACGTGAAATTTAAAAAAAAAAAAAAAAAAAAAAAAAAAAAAAAAAAAAAAAAAAAAAAAAAAAAAAAAAATTAGATATGCACTATTTTATTTATTAATTTTAACTTCGTAGTTGCCATCGGTCGTGTTGTTACCACCATAGGTTTGAAGTTTCCAACGTTGGAGTCCGACAAAATTTTTTAAAAACTGTTTTCATTTAAAATTTATATTGATAGTTTTTTAGTCTTAATATTTTATAGAGTAACCAAATATTCAAATACGGATTTAAATATAATTTGTACATTTTTAGCAGCTTTATTTAAATGTGAAAAATTATTTCGTTGTATTCTAACGTTACAAACTTCAGACCCATGTTACCACCAGTACAATATGATGAAATTTAAATAGCGTATACTAATGTTTAATGAACAAATTCTGAATGCTAAACGATTGAATGGAAACTAACAATGAAAAGTTAAAAAATTTCGACAAGATACAAGTCGCTCGTTTAAGCTGCGATTGCGAAAGAGCGAATGCTTAACATTGATCTTGAGCTTTAGTTGAGCAGAGAAAGAAAAATTAATAAAAAAAAAAAAAAAAAAAAAAAAAGCAGCTTAAACGAGTTAGCTTCACATTATAATAGCGGCTGACGACAAATAATACATAACGCATGCATATGCATATATCTACGTGTAGGTTTACACGTATATGTATGTCCCATACGATATGTCCAAGTAGTTCGAATTTCATTAATCTGTCAATAAATCATTAGTTTTCAAATGCCTATCATATTTGTTCATTGCCTCATCTTGAACGTTCATCGACTCATAAATTTTTTACTTTAGTAAATATTTTTAAAAAATCATAAAATATGCATGTATAATTTATGAATTTTTTAGATATTGCTTAGAAAAATAAAAAATAATGTTTTAAACGCCGAGCTCATAAAATTATAATTTTGATAACAGTAGCATTCATCGAATGTTGTATTAATTAAGCGCCTTCGATTGCTTTAAACAATATTTTGTTTATCATACAAACTTATATTTAAAATTATTATTGAGCTTGATAAAATAACAAGAGACTATGCTTATAAAATCCATTGAAATTTCGTTTTAGATTACAAAGAGCAAATAACACAGTTAACAGTCAACAAGCGTTGAAAAGCCTTTACATCCTAAACATGTTTAACGAGGATTGTATTATCGCACATGTAAATGTATCGTAAAAATGATATATTCCAGCTTTTTTCTTTCAAAATTTTTTTACCAGCTACATATATATATATAGTTAGTAGGTAAAAAAAATTTTGAAAAAAAAAAGCTGGAATATATTATGTATGTATGTATATATATAAATATATATATATATATATATATATATATATATATATATATATATATATATATATTTATGAATATATCTTGTGTATGTTTATCTGATAAGGTTTACCGTACGACTTCTGGCGTATGAATGCCCTAGAGAAAGTTGTATGTTTGGAAACAATCAATATTTAATATTTTCAAATTTCTGTAAATATTTCATAATATATGTTATTGAAGATAATATTCAATATAAATAAAATAAAATAAAATTAAGCATTATCAATAATTACAAAATAATCTGCATCTAATAATATTTTATTCCGTAAATATTGAAGACATAAGAAAAAAATTTTTAAGTTATTTCTCAAGTATAACAATTGGTTTATGATATTTTAAACTATTTTGTAATCTGGTTGACTTGATATAAACAATTTTTCAACGAAATTTGATGGAAAACTATAGTCATTATTACAAAAAATTGTGAAACAGCGAATGAAGTCCTTTGTAAAGAGTAAACGGACAAAAAAAAAAGTTAACCTGAAAAAGATAGAAAATGGCTAGAAAAAAAAAATTATAAATAGCTGTAGTACGGTTGCTGGGCTAAAGCTAAAAACCGCCGTGCTAATAGCGCGTATTATCGGTGGCACGTACAAATTTCTTTCGACTTTCCATGAGTACACGATGCGGCGCACGCGAAAAAGACAAGGCGCAAGGATTCACAGAAGGAGATGGCAGCTCAATGGTATTCTTCAATTTAATACGAAATGAAAGATAAAATAACTGTCCGTTTTAAGAGGCCCAAGGAGAATTTATAACAACAGGAGGCTCGAGGCGGATATATCGACTGCAAATAAGGGTGACGATAGTTTAAATAAAAAGTAAAGGACTTACCTCTGGGAGTGCTAGATGTTGCCGCTATGATGTTCTCAATAGAGCGAAGCGCGACCGGGTCTCGCGTTCTTGGCCAGGAAACACAAGCTTTGAGGAATGACCGTTGTCTAAATGCTGTTAACAGCTTAGAAAGGTCATACGAGGCACTAGAGATGAACGAAAGCGATGTTGCTGTCGCTCGATGAATATAAGAACTGATCGGACCGAATCACGAATACTGAGACACCGGTAGCACGAGGTTGGGATTAAATATGATTGGCGTTGCTTTGGCTGCGTCAGCTCATCCGTTAGCTCGAGAGAGAGAGCGAGCGAATGCGTTTACCCGGCAGTTATGGTTGGCGCGGTAGTGGTGGTGGCAGAAGCGCGGCAACGGCGACAATAACGACCCTCGGGTTCTCCGTGTTCTAGGCTCGACGAGCGGCACTCGGAAGCCAGCGCCAGCTTGGCGTCGCTTCTATATCCTCCGGTGCGTGGCGCTGTTCCTTCCTTCCCGTTCCCCGACTATTTCCCCTCTCGACAATACCATAGTGCGCGCAAGCGCAAACCTTTACCTCTAAATTCGTTAAAATGAATTAGGATCCATGTACTTTATACATTCGTCCCGCTTTTTCTCTCTCCCTCTCTCTCTCTCTCTCTCTCTCTCTCCCTAATTTTTATTTCGCTATTTTGTACTATTCACCAATTTTTTATGTAGCTTAATTAAGTGTTGTATAATTGATTTTTATACAAAATATACATAATTTGTATACTCGTAACGCCAGTAGTTATTTATTTATTTAGTCTATTTGTATACTCGTAATGCCAGTAGTTATATATTTATTTATTCTTATATGAGATCTAATATTTTGATAAGAATTTAAAATTAAATAAATAGCATCAACCATTTTTGTTAACAAAGTAATTATTATTTTGTAGAACACAACATTGATTTTTCAGTATCGACTAGAAATTTTCTGGTTATAAGGTAAATAAATTATTGTTTAAATTTCCTCTGTCGAATATGCAGTATTGTTAGATAATATAAAAATGAATAATTTAATGTAAATGATATTAGGTTTTTGGTATCTACTGCGTTAAACGTGAATTTTTTTACAATGATGGAATAGTTTTTTTTACGAATAATTTTCATTTTTGAATTTTAAAATAAATTTTTTCTTTTTTATGAAAGATGATGTTTACGATTTGCTTCGCATGAAATGTTAAAATAAAATTTGTATATATGTATATTTGCAAAATCAAATTTTTATTTAAATTAAAATAATAAGAGTATTTTTTCATATTTTTTGTGAGAACAAAATTAATAAAAGTTTCAAAATTATCATAATTTTGATTATTATTAAAATTTATAAAATTACATTATGAATATAAATCAATGCATTAAATACTTACTTCATTGAATTTTTTTTTCATAAATAAATATTTATGAATTATATATAAGTATTTGTTAATTTTGAAGTATTTCATTAAATTTTTCTGATTAGTGTAGTTATTGTTATTGACTCAATACTAATCTACTTTTTAAAAAAAAAAGTTAATTAGTGTTGATATTAACAAATTTGTCAATAATTAAAAAAAAAATAGGAATCTGTGATATCTTTTATCTGTTTAAATAATTCATATCATAATTAAAAATATATACTTTGATTATTTATTAAGAGAAAATAAAAAGCGTATTAGCGAAAAAGCGAAAAATGATAAACGAAATTAATTGTTATTCGTTCAAAATTGTTAAAGAAATTTTATTTTGTTTTTGTTAATGTAAAACACATAAATAGAACGTTAATTGAATTTTCAAATAAAATGAAGAAAATTTAACAACAAGATAATTTTTATTTCTAATAATAAACTGAAAATCAAGCAGTCATTGTTTATTATTGATTGATAAAGTTTAGCTACGAAAAGTTTTTTTTATCATTTTTGATAAGCTACTAAATATATTATTTCGGGTGCTTAATACGCATTGTTTTAATAATAGGATAAAGATCGAAATAAATACGGTATGATAAGTATAACTTACGATAAGCATATAAAATTAATCTATATTTTAAATAATAATTAATAAAGATATTAATTTATTTTGCATAGATAGGTATAAGCTATGTAATGAGAGAAAAAAGAAATGATAGCACACGTTAAAAACGTGAAAGCATTGTAATAAAAATCTCGAACTTCTTGGAGGTCTTTGAGATTGAGTATCGAGTCACGCTAGCATCAGGTGACGTTATTGCGCTGTGAATTGACATCACATGTACTCGCTCATGCTTCCGCGCATGTACACGTGCAAGCAACCCGTTGGATATTAGTAATGCATCGACATTACAGTTTACTTACGGTTTTTTTCCTTTTAAATATATATTTTATAATAAAATTTAAACAATATATATATATATATGTATGTATGTTTATATGTGTGATGTTTGTTAACACGTTGTTTGCTTCGACGACGAAGACGTTTGTCCGTGTGTCACAACATGTAAATTGGTATCGACATACATATTTCAAAAATACACATTTTTAAGTTTAATCAATTATTTTTTTAAAGCCTTAATTTGAAGATTAGGGTTTGTTTGCTCGGTTCGAGCATTGATTTTATACTTATTTTAAACAAATATTATTAGTACCTCATTAAAATAACAATGACTGAAAACAAGCTATGTCAGGCCTGAATCAAATTAATCAAACCTGATATAAGGCTTGATTTTTAGATAGAGATCAAGATTTTTTCGGGTATGCACCGTGCAGGTGTCATTTTCTTTAAACATAATTAAGTATGAAAATTCAAAGTATGATTTGCGAATTTATTTATTTTTTTTTTTATTTTTTTATTTTTTTTTAAATTCATATTTCTGGATTGCCAAGGGTATGAAGCATTTGATCGGATCGAATACGACATTGGTTATTAAATTTTGGCGCTGTTTGTTTATTTAAGCATCGAATGGAGCAACGCTGAGTTAGGGCATTGGTTTTAGTCTTGAACGCGAAAGCTAAGTAAAGCAGATATTCGGTGAAAATGATATTTAATCTATTACAACAAATTCACAAAGTTTTATTAGATTATATAAAGTACAATGATACCGATAAAATATCGGAAAAATTCGAAGCGATAGGCCGAACATTCGGCAAGCGAATCGACGATCCGGCACTGTAGTCACACGAACCGATGGCGTGATCGCTCTTACTCGGATTCTCCATTCTCCCACCACTGTTCGGTTTGGTCATACATATATATATATATACACATCTATGTACATAAATACATATATAAATATTTGTATATATATATATAACAATGTTGTTTTTATTTTCGTGCGCATCGATATCGGTTGTCGCATTGTGACAGATCCATGTAATCGCGCGCGTTTTCTCTCGTCGTTAAAAAGATTTCCATCGGTATTTTTAACGATATATTTTAATAATTTTCGCGATTAAAAAGGGCATCAACAAACTTCTAGCGTTCTCTTATCGAAATTTTTCTAGTTCATTTGATCTTTATTATTTGAAACATTTATTTATTAAAATTTTTTTAAAAATTAATCGCATTATTCGAAATTTGCCTGTAAAATTTTATTTTTATTTAAATTTTATCTTAAAAAAATTGACAATACATTAGCACACACGTAGTTTTAATAAAGCAATGTCATAAGGATGTTATGATCAGAGACTTCTATTTGACAGATCGCCGTTAAATTTTATTTTAATTAAGTTTAACAATTCATTTTGAGTTAAGTTTAACAATATTTAGAGTAAAATATTATTTATTCGCCTAATAATGTAAAAGTTATTAAATTCTATCAATACGTATTGAATAAATGAGGAATCTTGTTATTTTGTAATGATATGAAATTTTTCTTCGATAAATATACTATATTTTATTAGACTATTATTTCTAATAATAGTTTTGCAGACTAACATAAAATGATAAAGCTATTGGATAACATTCCTATATTTTTTATACATTATTAAATTTTTTTTTTTTTTTTTTTTTTTTTCAACTATTACATTTATTATGATTACTTATCTAATGGTTTATGTTTCCGAAAATGATATTTTTTTTGTAGTTCAGCTAAACATATTTAATGTTAAAAAAAAATCAAATAGTTAATTTTTAAAATATAAAGCTAGTGGAATTCGGGCACAGTACTATTTTTAATTTGTACAGAAATTTTAAAAGGTAAATAAGTTCTTTATTATGATTATAGGAGAATTAAAGATAAAAAAAAATAAAAGAAAAAAAAAAAAAAAGGTATTAAAAATAAAAACTATTAAAAGAAAAATAAAAAATAAAAAGTTTCAATTCATAAAAATGATATAGATAAATATTTTAACTAATGAAAATATTTTTGCACCACTTATGCCATTGTTTGTAAATTTTCTCCAAACTGAAGAAATAAAACGATTAATAATAAATAATAAATAGATATGTGAACTTTATAACGGATAGCGCTTAAAATATAAAAATATTAGTCTTCTTTCGTTTCCGGTGACATTATTTCATGATGGTTCCTATGAGATCCGTCGCCTCGATTTTTCACAACCGCTTCAATCAGTTCTAACGATGGCTGTTTGCGATCGTAAACCCATCCGAAAAGAGCGAAGAAATCAATCAGCGCCGTTGTCGCATTAAAATGATTGCCCAACTCGGCAGCTTTGTAATCCCATGGAAATACGTGATGATAATTATGCCAGCCTTCGCCCAACGCCACGAAAGATACGAATTTGTTTTCCGCGGGCGCAATATTTCTAAACGATTAAATATTATAAAATTTAAATCGGTATATTTTATTTGTCGAAGGAATGAAGAAAATTTTTATTTTAAAATTATTTAACAATCAACTAAAATAATGCTAAAGTTCTTACTTGTTGTAAGGCTTATTGCCCCACAAATGCGCGGCGCTATTAACACTCCACGTAAAGTTAAGTAAGAGCATATAACGAATAATTTGTGAGGTAATGGCTATGTGCCAACTTTCATTCCAAGCGTACACCGGTATCAAAACTGGCAAAAGGTAAGCCATTAAAAATTTTAGCACTACAAAATATCTGTTAAAAGGAATAATTATATAAGTTAATATTCTTTATCCATCAAAGCACATATCAGTATCATTGATAAATTATGTTTTTTACGTTTTAAGCAGAAAATATGCAAAAAATATTGACGTCATTTAAAATTATTAATTTACGATTACGAGTATGAATTTTGAGATATACAGGTGATTTATTTCACTCTAAATAAATAAAAAAAAAAAAAAAAAAAAAATTATAATTAAAATTTTACTTGTTCGCAAAAGCAACTACTGGATCATTAGTAACGTCGCTCATGTCGATTTCTTTGCCTTTTCTGATAACTTCCGGATGTTTTCGTAACATCAACCAGCCAACGTGAGCGAAAAAAAATCCTCGATTGCTGTTATGAGGATCAGCGTCTGTTTCCGAAAATTTGTGGTGAACTCGGTGATCTCGCACCCAATCGTATATTGAATTCTGCAATAAATAATAAACGCCTTACTTAACCGCGACAGATTCGATTATTTTTTTCTTTTATTTTTTTATTTTTTTATTTATTTATTTATTTATTTATTTATTTTTTTGTTTCTTCATCGAGTCTTGTAATAACTAAATAAAAATTTACCTGTCCAGCTGAACAAAAAGAAAGCATTAAAATAATGCGAAATGGTAGATTTGCTTTGTACGATCGATGAGTCCAATAACGATGCGCACCACCGGTCACACCGAAACCTCCGATCGAGCCGATTATAATACCTAAAAATCGTTACTAGATACTTTGAGCATTATTGTCTCCATTTACGTGGCACGATTTTAAATAATGTAAAGTTTATTCATCCATGCAATTGTTGATCGATAAATTTAAAAAAAAATCAAATAAAAATTTACTAGAGCTTTATAAATTTTAATTTTTATTATATCGCATAACCAAATAATTAAACTTTGAAAATTCGCATAACAATGAATATCCGAAACTCTTGAAAATATGTATCTTTGCACGTGTTTTTGAAAAAAAAAATAAAAAAAAAAAAATAAAAAAAAATAATGAACATTTTTTAATATATTAATAAAATTTAACAAAAATAATTAAAAAGCTTTCTTTACCCCATATAAATGCCTTCCACTGTTTTAAATAAGGGAATGTCAGTGTGTAATATATACCAAAAATATACAATATCATTATGGCGATAACATTTTTCCATATGATATTTGTTTTAAACTTAAACAATCCATTTTTCTTATTATCATCGACGACGTTATCCACGATGCCCAATTTTTTATTAAGCTCAATCGTTTCGGCGACGATTTTCGCTTGCAATTCCTTTGGGCACTCCAAGTGCGCTCGATCGACTTCGTAATCGTCTTGTAAACGTGGACTTGCACTTGACGAGTTAGGCGGCATCCTTTCATATATATATATATATACACACATATATATATATATATATATATATATATATATATATATATATATATATATATATATATATATATATATATATGTATTTATATATATTTATACACTAGTTGATATTTTAAAACAAAATTATCTTCTTTTTTAATCTAACATTCGCTAATTTTTTTGTTTCGTTTTCGTTTTTTAACGCCGTAATTTATCACCGGTACTGAAATAATTTATATTCATTTATAATCGTGTAAATCTGTTAACTTTATTGTGATACTTAAGTCGAAGATTGCTCGACCAGATATATCTCTAAAGGTAATTTTAAAAGAAAAGTCAAAAATAACCGAACGAAAAATAAAGGATAATATAGTAATAAAAATAAGGGAAAAAAGGGCAGATAATCGTAATGAGAGTGCAATTAACGAGCCGAAGAAATAGCGATGTAAGAGACAATAAGCGAGTAAATAAAGACGAATGACGAATCAAGCTAATCAACAAATACGATCCTTTGATATTTACTTCACAACGGCCCGGTAACTTCACATAACACTGTACTTTGTCCAACTGCTCATTATGCCTTTCGCATGCTTCGACGTTTGGTAAATTCTGCTAAACGCCTTATCAGCACATTGTTGTCCTCGAATAAGGCTCGTTCAACTTAATTATCCACTCTATATCAAGCGGCTTTTAGTAGTATATTATGAAAAAGAAAAAAAAAAAAAAAAAAATTGTAATTAGTCAATTTTACCTACGTTAATTATCTTTAGACGTTTTGCTAATTTCATATATATATATATATATATATATATATATATATATGTATATATATATTTTTTTTTCAATAATTGTATAACTATAACTTTATGCCGTTGCAAAGAATAAAATTTCTTTTTTTCGGGAATGGATACTTACATTTTTTTTCAATGATTTTTTCTTAAGTTAAAACTTTTTACTGCAAATTTTATTATCATTATTTATGATTAAAACTTTATTATAAATATTGCGTGAAATTATGCTTAAGCTAATAAAATTTTCAGTCCGAAATTTGAGTTCGAGCTTGTAAAAAAGTTTGAAAAATTAATTTTGTACGTACCTAATTCACAATATTACCAAATTTATGAAATTCATCAGAACTTCGATAAATTTAAAATTTTTTATTTACACAATTTTTTACAATACTTATTGATACAAACTTCAAACAATAAACTAACTATTATTGATTCAAACTTTATTTAAATTCAAAAACTAAAACAATTAACTCGATAACTATTGCGAAAAAGTTCGCTGCGGATACAAAAACAAAAAAAAAAGCATTACTGCGTCACCTTTTTTACCGTTTCGCGTACAAGCTTACTTTTCTTTATTAAAATTGATCTTCCTTGTGTTATTGTTTCAGAAATTTTCCGCCTTGTAATATTTTCCTTCTTTCATCTTCATTGCTCGACTATGTAAACCTAACAGATCTCAAGTTGACGAAATTAAGAACGTAGAATTTTGTTGTGATCGTCATTTACTTAATGAATTAATAACTAGGTATGAAAGTAAATATATGTGTTTATATAATTTACACTTTTAAGTTTAATATAAAGTTTATATATATATATATATATATATATATATATATATATATATATATATATATATATATATATATATATATATATATATATTTATTGTATAATTTAAAATTAATTATCGTTATAAAAAATCTGTTGGAATATGCGATTCTAAGAAAGTCTATTTCGCGAGGCAAAAATGTGTCGACGTTCATAAGAAATAATGCACGAATGCCGCATGCATATGAGGTTATTGTTTAACTGTAGGTAGAGCGTCGAAAAAGGTTCATTCTCATTGCGATGGACAAATAGCATAATAGTATTTCCTTAGAGCATAAAATGAGAGTAATATTTTTAAAATTAAAATAATAAGTTGTACTTTATTAAATTAAATGTATATCACAAAACCAACACAGCTTATAAGCTCAGGTTAAGTTTAATCTGTATTTTGTGCGTTTTGTTTAGTATATAAAAATTATAATATGACTTTATTAAAAGATAATTATATTATTTAGGCAATTAAAGAGCTTGATGCAATAATGAAATTTTCATTCGAAAATACGTTAGAGCATTATCCAAAAAAAATTAAAAAAATGCAAATAAATCAATTTTTTTTAAATACTGGCTTTTTAAGAAATAGGACGACGAGTTTTACAATTTCGTTCAATAAGCTTAGGAAAACGTATGGGACGTATACAAAGCTCACGCTTTTCTCAAGCTTTTGAAAATGAATATAATTTATCGATTCATCATATGGCTGAATTAATAAATTAAACGAGAAAATTTACATAATAATGTAATGGGATTTCATGCGGCTACGTTGAATTCGATTGAGGATATAGTAACGGATTGGATAAAAAAAAAGTACGGCTTTTATACTCGTACATTTAAACTGTTTAAAAAATGTAAAATATGTTGGAATACAAAGATACAAGCATCTATTGCAGCTTCATTGACAGAAGCCGAGTATACGGCTTTATTTGAAGCTGTAAAAGAAGCTTTATGGTTAATATAATGACTTGATGTGAGAATAAAAATTAATATTGTAGAGCCAAATGTAATTTATCAAATGTAAAATGATTTTATAAAATTTCATTATGTCAATCGAGAAAGAAAATTTGCAATTTTTTTTTCAATCGCTCATTTTCAATGCTCGTAAACGTTTGTCGTTCGGTGTACTTGATTTTTCTACAATCTCGAAAAAAAATACTATCATCTCTACAAAGAATCGTTTCTAGTAAAAGATTTTTTTCTTGCATGGTTTCATTATTCCACCACAAGTGCCAATATTTGTAAAGCTGGATCCTGTCAATTTCTTTGATAAAATCGTAGCAGCGCTTTTTTAAACTGAAATAAATATGCACGACTTGAAATTTTTAAAAGTGTATCGTTATTATGAACAATAATGATCAAATTAATATTGCGCTACACTTTATTTCCTTATATACGTCAATTACTTTAGGAAATTTAGTATTTTTTTTTTTTTTTTTTTTTAATTATTATGTCTTGTATTGTTATCAAACACAAGTGAAAAATAAAAAGAATGAACAAGGTGTTCTTTATCGCAAAATTAATTGTACTAGATATAGTACAGTTATGGAATAAATATTTTAAAAAAATATTAAGTTGAATAACGAAAGTTAAATAACGATGAAAAATTTTTGAGTAAAATAATTTTTGGTAAAATTTTAATATTACTATAAATAAATCGAAAAATATAAAATAGGAAAAAAAAAAAAATTTTAACAAATGCCACGTAATCACGTAAAATAATTAATTGGTTGCAACATATTAATTATCGATAAGATACTTACTGCTGTTCCCATTGTCCATCAATACTTGTAATAATTAAATTTGATTCTGGCACGTGATCAAAGATTATTTTTTTCCCTTTAATGTTTTTTAATCCATAACTATAATAAATTTTATTTATAAATTATGATATCAGTTGAAGAATATTTAAATCTTTTAAATTTAAATAACTTACTTTTCAAATGAATATTCACAAATAATGTTGAATAATAATTCAACCTGAGTCTCATTCAAATAATTAGAGAATATTCGTTTATGAAGATGTATCAAAGTTTGATTTATCTTGATTTAATGAGATAAATTAAAAATGAAGATTAATACATAGTTATTATTATAATTTATAAAATCTGTAATTTATAACCTGATCAACGATCGCAAGGCATATTTCACATCTTATACAAGCAGAATTTAGATTTATTTTAACGGTGCAAGCATTTGAAATACAGTAAGGAAAATATTGAACTTTTTTTATTATACCGCATTGTTTGAAATCATTATCGCAGTAATTATAATCGTTTACTTCGCCTTGCTGTAAGAATTTAAAGCTTTCAATTTGCAATATTGTTAAAATCAGTAATAAAATGAATATATAAATATTACAGCCCATACTTATTGATACGTAATAATCGTATGTAAAATATAATTTAAAGGTTAATGATGACAACATTCTAATGTGAATATAACAAATATTTTGATTGATAAAAACATAATAATATCTATTTATGATGTCATTAAATTTTAAAAACCATTGTCACTTAAAATTTTATTCTAATATTAAATTAAATTGAGTTTATTATTTTATCTTAAAATTCTTAATTATAATTATTAAACTATTGTACTTTAAATATTAGAATTAAACGTTAACTCAACGATAATTTTTATGATGAATAGAAACATCGCAATCACAAATATTAATAAATAATCGTTGTTTAAAAATATATAAAAGGTATACATAATTATCAATATAAAAATGTTAAAAAGAATTACACTTATGGAATAAATCAATAGCATCATTCATTATTCATAAAATAAAATCGCTAGTCGTTTAATAATAGTTTTACGATTTCGGCCTGTTTACACAATATTTATTTTAAACACGCCAGTATCTACTGTTAAATAATAATTAGTTAAATAAAACATTATCGATTACACTAATAACCTTTTTATAAATTAAGAATGAGATGTTTTAGTCGCCTTGAATATGTAAAGTTATATTTCTTTAAAATTTTAATTTAAAATTTAAACTATGCACTAAATTATGCAAGTCAACTATTTTGGACAATTTTGTAATTGTCAAAAAATAAAATTTTTTTATATAAAAAATTATAATACATTTTGGTCTTCCCTCAAAATAATTTTTTAATTTTTTATTATTGAATTATTGTTTATACAGCGGCAACAGTTTTTTGTTTCGTCTTAGATAAATTTATTTCATGATCAACATTTTAATGATAGTTTATTGCATTTGTATATGTCTCTCCATTTATAATATTATGAAGTAATTATAATATTTTACTGTTGTTGAATTTTTTCTTGCATTAAAATTTTTTTTTTTTTTTTTGTTTTTTTATTACTGATACACTTAAGGTACAGGACATACCGTCAGTTTAGAAAATTTGTATTCGTACCTCCTTAACTTTGCATTTATGTAAATTTTTATTCGAATTTATTTTATTATATGTAAGCGTTTCAAATTTTTATTTATAATTTAAGATAAATACATCACGGCTCTATTGCTAGACATCACAGCCGATCACGCCGTGTTCGCGCCGAATTTTTGAACCAATTAGCGCAGGCTCGTATTGGATGCGTGAGGTTATGATATTTCAAAATGTTGACATGAAAAATAAATTTTATGGTTAGATTTGTATTTAATGACATTAAATTTATTAAAAATTATAAAGAAAAAAATTTTATATAAATATTTTTGTTGAATTTTATAATTGAAGAGTGAATTTTCAATGTTCATATGTGAGTGTAAATAAAAAAACTGTTCGTGTAGGATTTGCAGAATATGCTTTAGTAAACACACGTGATGATTTAACCCTTAAGAGACCTAGTATACCCTAGCATGCAAATTGTGCATTTTGCAATAAAAAAACCATGCCAAATCACGTCTTTTAATTTGCACATTTCTGTTATGCCAATTATTCAATTCGCGCATTTGTCGTATTTTTTTTTTTTTTTTTTTTTACAAAATGCACAATTGGAACATATGCATACATTGAAATGATGATATCTCAAAAAATATAACCTCTTTTAATTTGCACACCACGTTAAATCATTAAATATTGATCATTTCAATTCGCACACTCATAAAATTTCATAAATTGTTAATTATTATAGAGAAAAGAGCGTAAAAAGAACTTTTACCAAAATTTTGAATTGTGAACACGCGCACAGACGTATGTCTACCTGCGAACTTGCGATAAAACGCGCGAAAAGTATAACATTCAAATTTTACAAATAAGAGAACACGTTAAATAAACGAAAATAATTGTTAAATTAATTTGCACACCTTTTAAAAAGTTCATAAACAATTATTACAATAAACACATAGCACAATTGTTATTAAATATTCATTATTAATGTGTAACAATCAAATGATTTTTAACAGCTGATCGCACGGAGATTATGTCCCATTTAGAACGTGCGAAATATCCTTTTAGAATCAAGTAATAGTGCAATACGCTAAATAAACCGTCGACTTATTTGAATTTTTAATAACAAATATGAATATTTACTGACACTCCAGCTATGTGCCAATAAAAATAATTATTTTTAATTAATTTGGCAACGCGTGCAAATTAATTTAACAATTATTTTCGTTTATTTAACGTGTTCTGTTATTGTAAAATTTGAATGTTATACTTTTCGCGCGTTTTATTGCTCGCAGGTAGACATACGTCTGTGCACATGCGCACAATGCAAAATTTTGGTAAAAGTTCTTTTTACGCTCTTTTCTCTATAATAATAAACAATTTATGAGATTTTATGAGTGTGCAAATTGAAATGATCAATATTTAATGATTTAACGTGGTGTGCAAATTAAAAGAGGTTATATTTTTTGAGATATCGTCATTTCAATATATGCATATGTTCCAATTGTGCATTTTGTAAAAAAAACAGTATGATAAGTGTACGAATTAAATAATTGGCATAACAAAAATGTGCAAATTAAAAGACGTGATTTGGCATGGTTTTTTTATTGCAAAATGTACAATTTGCAGGCTGGGGTATAGTAGGTGTAGTACCTGAGCAGTCACATTGTATCTAGCAGACGACATCAAAGTCTTCTTCCTTTTTTTTAACTAACTTGGAAAATTAATTACTCTGATATAAGAGCGTCCATACGTGTACAATTATTCAAGCTTTCTTTTGCAATTAGTTTCAGTTAAATAAAATATTAAATAAACGCGTAATCCATAGGATAAAATTGTTTCCGATTTAGAGCTTCAAAATTCGCCACATTGGCGTTCCGATCGCTCTGAGGAGCAATCCCTGTTACTTTTTTCTACCTCGTATAGATAGTGTATTTTAAAACTTAATTATTGTTATTGTAGTTTATTGTTATATTTATTTTATTTTTAAAATGGTAAGTTAAAAATTTATTTAACTTTTATTTGACAATTATACTTTTTAAATAGGCTAATTTTTATTTTATTTAATATTTATCAGTCACCACAAAAAGAAAATTCTGCAAAAGAAAATGCAATTAAAGGTTCAAATAAGTTTTTACATCCTAAAAGTAGAAAATGCAAAGCATTGGTAAAACAAATTAGAAAGTAAGTAGTGAATTTAAAATTATCTAAATTTTTATTAATTTAAAGTTTATTTAAAAATTGATTATTTTCATTAATTACCAACAAGAAATTATTGTTAATAAAAAAGAGTAAAATTGTATTATTATAAGTTGAATTAAATTTTATAATCCAATTTTATTATAGGGAATCAAAAAAAGAAAAATCAAAAATGGAAACTAAATTAAAACAATCATTGGCGGCAGATAAACTTTTATGGTTTCAAAAAAATATGGAGCCTGATGTTTGTCCATATACAATTGAAAAAACATGTGTATTAGTCAAAAAGTAAGAATATGATATAATTATCAGAAAATATTAATTGTACAACTGAATTTTAAAATAATTGTTTAGATATATCAATCGAAATGATGAAGAACTGGAGCAAATTAGAATTAAACGTTCTATTGGCGGAAATAGAAATAAGCAACATATTGGTAGAGAAGATGCTATTCGTATAACAAAAGAACGAGAACTGAGAGACTTTGAAAGCTGTGGTTTAGGTTGACAAAATTTTATTTATTCTTTGAATTAAAAATTTATTATTATGTATCTTACTCATGGTAATTTTTATTATAGAAATACCTAATATTTTAAATTCAACTCAATGTAACATGTTAAGGAAGTGGAGTGGAGATTTAAAATTTTTACCTAATTTCAAATTTTGTTACTTCAGTAAAAGACAAGTAGATGAAGAAATGAAAAAGAAAGAAATGATGGCCAGTACAGAAAATATGTTACTGAAAAAAGATAATGTTATAAAACATAATGAATTTAATAAAAAGGAAAAAAAGAATGAAGTACCGAGTAATGCAGAAAATCTACAAATGAATTTAGAAATTAACAAAAATGATGAGATTACATTTTGTAAAGAAAACGAAGAAAAGATGGATATAGAAGAAAATAATAAAACTTTATAAAAAATTTTATTTTTTTGCAAAATTTATATTTTTTTTATAAAATATATTTAAATATTATTTACTTTAATAATTTCATTTTATATAAATTTTTATCTTTTTACTTTTTCTCTTTTTTTATTTTCTTTTGTAACTTTACCATAAACATCAAGAATTCCAGTTGATTTTTTATTTTTTTTATTATGTAACGTTTGTGAACCACTTTTTTTATTTTTTGATAACTGATTGATTTTGAAACCAGATGCAAATTTTTCTTTTTTTGCTTCTTGAGCTTTTTGTATTTTTCTTTCTTGAATTAATTTTTTATAATTTTTTCTTTTATTTCTTGGTGGCTTAGCTCCTAAGCTTATTGCTAATTCTATTTTTGCTTGTCGGGCTTCTCGTTTTTCAAAACCAGACATTCCAAATTTTATGACATCATACCTATATCGTTTCATTTCTAACTCCTGCTGCCTTTTTTTAGTTGCCGATTGATCATCACATTTATTTAAATCATCATCGTCTCCTTCACTTTCATGAAGATTTTTAGTTTTATTATGTGTTTTTACTGAATTACTTTTTTTATGTGATTTGAATGTAGTAGCAATATACAACTTCTCAGCATCTTTTTTATTTTGTGCACCGCGGGTAGGTATAAAATCATTCATTATTACCTAAAAACAAATTATGAGATTATTATTGTAAATAAAAAAAATTTTAATTTTATTTGTGAAATTTATATTTATAAGCATATAAAATTTATAAAAAGTTTGTTATTACAATTTTATTATTACTTTACTAAAATTGACTACTTGGCTTTTGATAATAATAAAAAAACTCAGAAGTTATTTATGATTCACATAACCTCACAAGTTATCTTTATAGATTGATTTGTTTAGCATAACATAGGAGTTCAGAAGCATCCAATTTCTGTGAACTTTTCACGCCTGCGTTCTGCGTGAAACCATCGATTGGCTGATTCGAGCGCGGAAAATTTAAGAATGCACCGATTATAAAATTTTTTAAATACTCTGGGCGCGAAATAGAATATTTAGGCCTTAGAGTACAAGATTCGCGCATGTTCAATAGCCGCAATATTATATGAAATTATATAAAGAGTAAGCAAGACCGCGAATCACCAACCATAAAATATATACTTATTTTTAATCTTTTATTAATAATTGCAAAAACATATTATTATATATGAATTTTAAAAAAATTAGGGGGTGAACTGGTTCAGTAGCTGAAATATAATATTAAAATATATCATTAACAGTACTACTGAATAAGTTTTTCAATGTGCGCTACGCATGCGTAATAGAACAATTTTTATGAGAGCATTTTTAATTAGATTTAAAATAAAAAAAAAAAATATATTGGATAAAAAAAATTTTTTCCATTTTCTTTTTAGTCATTTTTCAGCAGATAAAAATTTCATGGTGTAATCAAAACAGCAACTATATTATCTTATATACAATTATATAAATATTATAAATATACCTATAATCGTAGCCTATAATAATTGAATAAAATCGAAAATAAGAAAGTAAGATACATAAATAAACGAGTTATAAAAATAAGGATATAAAAAGTCGTTGAATATTGAATAAGTCTCAATGATGGAAATTGATTAGTGGCTGACTATTTTGTAGAAATATCATTTACATCGTTAAATTTTATTCTATTCTCACAGTGATTATATAAATGTTACTAGCATAAATATTGATATCGACTATTTGTTGAAAGTGTACTTACTTATTTATCGCTGGTATACGTTCCGTTGTTCCTCGTTCACTCGAATACACATGTTTATGCATTTCGCACTGTCTGCAGTCTAGTGCTACTGTCACTGAAAAACCTTGACATCGAATTTGCCGATTGTATTAATAAGTAGAAAAAAAAAAAAGAACCTCTATCACATAGCCTCCTTTCACTTTGGATGCAAACATAGTAACCAATGTCTTGATCGCTACTCTATCATGAGAGTCAAAAGTAATTTTCGTTGCAAGGGTGCTTTTATTAATTATATTTTAAATTTATGTAACTTATTACGTAATTCACGCACGCCTTCGTAAGTTTAATAAAATCCGTAATTTTTTCAGATTTGAATTTTAATTTTTTCTTAAATATATTTTTCTACTATCAATTTATCATCGTAATCATACATATTTTTTATGAAATTTACATTTATTTTTTTAATTTAAGCATATTGAATTTTTAGTATTCTAATTATCCGAATAAATAATTAAATTTAAATGTATATTGTTTCGGATAAAACTCAATACGGAAGTCTAATTGCGTATAAAAATGCTGATAACTGAATTTGTTGTGTTACAGAAAAGAAAAAACATAGTAATTCCCATATTTTTTCTTTTTTTTTTCTTTTTTACCATTGCATTTCTTTTGGATAACCGAACATTTAATCAGGCGTTAGAATGTATCTATGTACTTATATGTAAACGTATAATTTCGATGAGCGATAAATTTTTTAAATTTTAACTGTTATGGATAAAAAAAATTTCGTTCTACATTCGTATACGCATCTATATACCGAATATTGATTTAAAAAAAACAACCAACAAACAAGGATACATTAAATATTTTTATTGGCGCAAACGTGTTATATAACACGTTTTTCTTCATCCAATATTATTAAAACTAATAGATTGACCTAGCGACGTTATGGAAAAAAGAGCGGATATTGCAATTTAAAGGAATAATCAATTGAAATAAATTAAATGCATGTACAAGCGGTAACACGAGAAATACTTTAATGAATTATCAATTACATTATTTAGAGCCACATCCATACATAAAAGGTTAATTATTAAACGTAGGATTGTCGCGTTGTGTAGCATTTCGTGCAGTCGGCTCGAAGACCGAATGCCATAAGTAAGCGGAATTTCGAGGCCGCGCAATAAAACGAGAAGACACGGGCTTCTGTTCTCCCGTGTTAGGTGAAAGAAGAAAACCGTACCGAGTCGGCAGCTCGGTATATTAGCCTCGTACGTGGGCTATATAGCGGCTTTGTCAAGAGCGAACCGCCTCGCTGGATTATATGTGGGTCAGAGCAGCGGCGAACTTTTGAAATTCGGAAGAGAGCCTTCCTCTCGAGCGAACGGACGGCTCACCGAGTGTATTCTCCATCTCTTACGCGAGAGGAGCTCGTGATACGGAGACTAGCGTTAGCGTAATGTGTATTATCGGGAATTCCAGCGGAGTAATGCGCGCTAAATTTGCGGAGTGAAAAGGAGAGCGGGAGGAGGGGTGGCACGGGACCTAAGCCGCCGCCGCCGCCGCCGCCGCCACCGCGCGAATGTAGGTCCCCGGGTCGACGCCTACATTATCGCCGGCGCGCTGCCCGGCCGCCGACCTACTGATCCATCCGCCGGGCTCGGACGACTGCTCGGACCTCGGCGCGAGCCGACAGCCTCGGTAACTCGTTCATCCTCCGCGTGTTTTTCTGCTAATGCGCACGAGACACCTGTGTGCATCCTTTCCCTTCCGCTCGATCTAGCGAACTATTCGATGATTTCCTATACCGTCCGTTACGCATCTTGATACCCTGTCGTTTTTTTCGTTCACTTTGTCGTTACTTATTCGTTTTTTTTTTTTTTTTTTTTTTTTTTTTTTCAAAATTTCATTAAAAAAAGAATGTTGGATTTATCATTCGTACAGGGGAATATACGAAACGTTTATTAGATAACATTTATTCTTCGTACACGCACAATTTTATTCGCTTAAAGGCCATGGATTCCAACTTTTTTGCAAATCTTTTTTCAATAATTTAATTTCACTGAGTCTTAAAAAATAATAATTTTAATAGTGTAATGTAAAATTGAGCTAAGTATTTTAATTTTTATTACATGCCTGATACGCCAAATTGTTTATCAGAACTAAAATTCACATACCCAATCGTCACAGGCAATACTTGAGCGGAAATTAAAACAATCTTTGTTTTTAAGACCAACGATTGATTGGAATCGTATACTTTTCAAGCGACGGAAAATAATACGAGTTAATCACGATTTACGGCTAGAGGGTATTGAAGTAGACGACGTTTGCAACGTTTGTTTTTTTTCTTCTTCTTCTTCTTCTTCTTTCTTCTATTTCTCCGGCACAGTTATATGCGCGAACACGTAGGCGCAATCTTGGAATCTTACGAACTAACGGATGATCGACTTTGTCGACTCGATCCATATCCTCGAGCTTGACGAATAAGTAGGGGGACATAGGTTAGCCGAAGAAACGTAACGCTTGCGCGGATATGTCATTTTATTTTATATGCGCTCGTAATGCATTAAATTTTATCGATAAACGTATAGCCGTCCCTATATGCATAAGGGATTCTCGGTTTCATCGGGCGCACGTGAAAAATCATTATTTTCTAAATGAAATTATACCAGAGATTGTATCTCATAAGTTTAAAAAATGTTTAACGTTAGTTTTCTAATAATCTTAAGGCACGTGTAAATACACGTGTTGCGAGCGTACTTTAAAATGTCTTATTAAAAATTTTAATAACTCTAATATAATAATTTTTATACATTAAATTTGCTAAATATTAAAAGTCGATCTACAATAATATATTATTCGAGTTGTAATTAACTCCGAAGAATGTATACATGACTCGTCAATTCGATCCTGAAATTATTCGAAAATGTGTTTTACGCAAGCTGAAAGGGATCGGTAAAGTTACATACGGCCGATTACTTGAAAGAGTTAGTGAAAGAGAGAAAGAGAGAGGGAGAGAAAGAGACAGGTGAAAAGTGCGAAGGAAAGGTAAGCAGGAGAAGGAGGAGAAGGTAAAGTAGAAGGAGGAAATATCAGCAGGAGAGGGACTCGTTGTTCGCGAAGTGTACCTTTCTCCCGATCTCTCTCTCTCTCTCTCTCTCTCTCTTGTAAGAGAGAGAGAGAGACAGAGAGAGAGAGAGAGAGAGAGAGAGAAAGAGAAAGACACGGTGAGACTCGAGGCTGCCTCGAGCTGTCAGTTCTCATCCGAACATCTGAGCAACCAAGCCACGAGGAGAAAGCATCGTCTTCTCCGTTATTAATTTTATTATTTTTTTCCCAAGTTCGATGGTTTTTCTTTCGACTTTTGGCGTTTAAAGTCAATAAGGGCCAAAAATAAAATAAAGGCACTTCTCGCGCGCGCAACCTCAAAGAGAAAGACAGGATTATCTTATTCGGGGCGAGAAACAAAGAAGAAAACAAGAGAGATAAAAAGACCATCGAAAGACAACCGCCGTTTGTTCGTGATTCGTGATAATAAAAAAAAAAAAAAAAAAAAAAAGAAAAAAAAAAAAAAAAAAAGAATCCGAGTTACACTAACGAGTAACGAGCTAATTTAAATTCGTCGTTACAATAATCATCGCGCTCGAGAAGACGCGAGTACGCGACACATGGTGCATACGCTGGAAACGCGGCCTTCTTACCTTTCATGACAGAGTGCAGTTGTTTTGTTATTTGCCGTGTGAGCGACGAGTGCCGAGAGAACGCGGAAAGGGGATGGGTGCAAAAATGCGCCGGCTTAGGTTGACCAAACTCCTTCTGTTATTTGTCGTATTGGCTGCCGTTCCCCTCGTCTGCCGAGCGACTCACGAAGGTGAGTAAAATTACCTCAATGTATCCGCAAACCCTGCGCGATTACACATATAAACCATATGTCATATGTATTACCATCCTCTTACACTATTATTCCCTTCGAATTAAAAGTTTAATTCATTATAAGTTTACGGTATACGTTTACTTCTTCTTCGTTTGGTTGTAAATAAGACGTTAATCGACAATTTTTTTCTTTTCAACTTAATTTCAATTGAGTTTTTTAAATTTATGTTATCTTAGTTTATTTTAGTATGCATTTTATGCTTTTACGTAACAATTAATACACAGCATATTAAATTATTTTCGATGATTCGGCAATATTTTAATTTGTTGTGCACATAAAATCTGATAAAAAATTGAATCAAATTTGTTGAATTTTCATTTAATTAATATTGTTAAAATAGAAATTATTAAAATAGCCAAATCGCGCGATTAAAATTAAATAAAAAAATTCACACGAGAAAAAAAAAATTTTGTCGCTTGAGTAAATTTAACAAACATTTTATTAGAACAGGAGCAACCGGTTGAAAAAATCGACAGGATAAAATTTTTATCAAAAATAACGAGCATGAAAAATCGGTAGTTATTTTAAAAAGAAAAAAATTTGCAATTATAATAATCAAACTATACGCGATTGTTTTTTTTTAAAAAGTGGGGGTCTTTCAATTTATTGGAATGAAAGCGGTCAAGTAAAGTCTTGATATTATAATTTTAAAATATAACAGCTGTTACGATTTATGTCATCCTTTTATTGACTTTTCACTTTTTATTTTGTTTTGCTTATTTTTTTTGTTTTTTTTTTATATATGTAAGTGTTTTAGGTTTCCGGGTTGTAAATAATACAAGTGTTTTAAACAATTTAGTACTACAAATATTTTTTAAATTTTATGATTTTTAGTTGCATTAATTTGTTACAAATTATTAAATTTATTCATAAAATTACCGTCTATTTGTCAAAATGTATAAAAAATCCTAATAAATTATAAAAGCGAAACTAATATTAAAAGTTACCCCGTATCGATTAAAAAATTTTGTCAATGTTGCTCAAGCGTTTGAAACAATTAAACTTAAGTAAATTTTTTCTGTTTATAATTATATAATTTGATTACCGATTATAATATCGTCATACCAATCTCCGTTTATTTATCTAAAGTATTATAAGATTTTCTTTTAATAATGCATTTTGTCGAGTTTTTTTTTTTTCTCTCGTCTGTTTAATTATGAGAAAGTCGTTATGCAAGAATTAAAAGGTGTAACATAAAAGAAACGAGGAAACTGCAAGTCTTGGATGCACAGTTTATTCAGCGTGTAATGCATCGCGAACAAGTCGCAATTCTTACTTCTTCATTGTGTTTTTTTATTTTTTTTTTTTATCTTTCTCAAATGTTCTCTTTTTTAAATTTGGTATAAAAAAAAAAAAAAAAAACAAAAAAATAAAAAAAAACAAAAAAAAAAATGCGTTAAAAAAATTATAAAAACTGGAGAAAGTAAATACAGCCGGACGAATATAATCAACAAGGAGACGGAGGAATCGTTAAGAGAGGTAGACCGAAGCGGAATGAAGCGAAACCGCGCCGCAGAGGCAAGTGTCCGATGCACGCGTGCGTGTTCGCATTAATTGCACCGCGTTCCGCATCGTACGCAATTCGTTACGTGGGCGCGCGACGATTCACCGGAAGTAAAACATCAATTTAATAAATAATATGTCTTTACCTCTTTACGTAAAGTTCGCTTAGGTCGCTTTAATAATACGTTTATACGTGTATTTAAACGTCGATTATAAAGTTTACTTTATAATTTCTTTCTTTATTATTATTATTTATTTTTTGTTTTTTTCACCCTTTCCTTTTTGTTTACTCTCACTTTTAACGTTCAAAATTTATATATTGGCATTTTAAACGAGGAATTTTTATTTAGAATTCGAGGGACAAATGCGTGCAATGATTAGCTAAAATTATTTAATTAAACATATCTTAATTAAAAACTGTTTTTAATAAAAATTATTTGCATATCCGATGAAAATAAACTATGAATTCACGAATGAATTCGCGTGAAAGCCAAATTTTTAATCAAGTAAATACTTTTAGTAATTAAAATTTTTTTAAATCGAATTGTTTTTTTTTTAAATATGCTTACGAAATTTCGTGAATAATTTTTTTTTTTTTTTTTTTTTTTTTTTTTTTTTTTTTTTGAAAGAATTTATATGAAGCATAAAATTTAAATAATTAAATTAGCAAATATGTATATTTTTATAATAATGACTAAATAATGTGACGTATACATTTGTAGATATAACCTAATTTTTCTGTAACGGAAGTACAAAAATTTATTTTCAAATAATTCCCATAGCGATGGCTGTTTACGATTTCTGTGTAAATTGAGATTTAAGTGTTTTTTATTCAAATCATCAATATAATGGAATTCAGTTGAACGATTAGCGAATGAAATTTTAGGCCTTCGCATACCTCTAGCTGAAAAAATTCTAAGATTCAAACTCAAACTAAAATTTAAGAATCAAACTCTGTATAAATTATTTTTGAAAATACTTAATACGATATACATATTAAAAAGATTCTCTCTCATCAAATCGATGAATTTTAAAATTTATTTTTCGAATGAAATAAAAATTTAAAAATTATAATCTATTGTCAGAACATCCTGAGTGTGCACGAATATACCTAAGTGTAATTGGATTAGAGAAAAAAAAAAAAAAAATAAATAAATAAAAAAAATAAATAAATAAATAATAACGGGATTGCGGAATAAAAGTAATTTCAGAGTAAAATTCTATTCGCGGCGGAAAGAGAAACAGAGATACAGAGAAATAAAGAGAGAAAACTATGTGTTTCCATAAAAAGTATAAACATCACTTTTCCCAACTACCTTGAAAATAAAGTACATTTTAGAAAGGAGCGTCGATACGGTCTCGCGTATATCTCACGTCTCTCTCTCTCTCTATATCTGCGGACTCTCCTCTTTTTAGCTATCGTCTGTTGTACATGGAGGCGAGAGCGGATGCTGTGCGCGGTAAGCCGCGTGCGAACGCTTGCGATGAGACTTTTCATTCCACCTTCTGCACCTTCACTTTTATGGTAAATAGGGATACACGTATATACCTAAAACCACTTTGAATATTCATCTTTCGACCGGACTCTCTTCTCTCTCGCTCGTTCTATCGTCGCTTTATCTATCATCTATTATACGCGAGACATAAACTTTATCTTTTCTACTTTACTTACCTCTTTTTAACGATTTTTAGAAAAAAGATAAGAAAAAAAAAAAAAAAAAAAAACAATTCTTTTTTTTTCTTCCACGTATAGAGCTTAGAAAAAAATTTTCTTTTACGCTTTGGTGACGGTACTTAAACCGGAATTTTGTCTGTAAAACGACTTTGACCTTTTAACTATTGAAAGCGTCCCATCAAACGCGTCTGTTTCTACTGCGTATAAGTATACATTACGATACAGACGCTAAAATTGATGCATTTTATGCATAGATTAAAATAATTTATCGATCGTTCGAAATGATTGAAATTTTTTAATTTTGCAATATTATACATACTGGCAAATAATGTTCGGCCGGAAAATGAGTTTTCACTTTGTATTACATTTTAATTATCTTTATATTGTAATTTAATTTCGTTTACTACCAACCTAATAATGCATTATTATTTTTCATTTTCACATTTGAAATGTACAACAGAATTCATTTTGATTATTACGCGGCCATTAAACAACAGGAGCCACAGTAATTTTCCTCACCTCTTTTTGTATCGACTTCATAAAATTACTTTATAGCCTGAAATTATCGAGTATTATTATATTAAATTTCAATTTAACGATGTAATTATATTGTACGAAAGGATTTTCTTAGGAAGAAAATATTATAAGGCAAGGATTGAATGCCGGTGTATTCATCTTGCGGCATGTTTTTTTTTTTTTTTTTTTTTTTTTAAAGAAGTTTTATTCTTTCGCAATACGCCGCTCATTTTAAATTTCTTTTAACACAAAGTACCTTGTGCAATTTAACGCGCAAAATGTGCATACCGATTATTTTATTATCATCGTCGTCGTTACGTGCGACTTTATTTCTTTTTTTTTTTTTTTTTTTTTTTTTGTTGGTTTTAGTAAACTGTCCTCCGTATGTACTAACTATATTTAATATTATTTTCGAAAATGTGTTTCATCATTTTTAGAAACGTTATTATCTCTTCAAATTAATATTGAATTACGTTTGTTAGACACAACGTTAATTTCATCATTTGATTTATATCGTGATAAAGATCAATAGACTTTAAAAGAGATTTGGACGCGAAATGTTTAAACTTAAAATACTATAGCGAAATTCTTCATCGAATGTAAGAATATCGCATTCGCATATTAGCTTGCATAAAGACGAATGAAAGTATACAATATTTGATGAAAAAAACGTTGACGATAATAAAATAATAATTCACGCTGGTTGGAATAAAAATGATAAAAAATTAATTATCGCTTTTGAAAAAAAAAGTTATCCACAGGATGTTTTAATTTAATTGACGTTATTTACTTTCCCTTTCATTCATCGAGCATAAACAGTTTTTGTAATTTTCAATACGTTTATAATTTCTTAGAAACATTATAAGCAGTACTTGAACTGGATCGAATTTAATTACGACGTCCCGAGCGCACGCGAGACTTTGAAAAATTTAACGAAAGGGAAAACGGAGATCCGTTTTACATAGTAATTGTATAGAAGCGATCGGTCTTTAAGCCTAGTAAATTTCGCCGCCCACTTTTACTTAGCCCCTAACGGCATCGTCGTCGCGCAATGCCTCGATAGCATTAACAAACGTTAAAAATTAAGCTCTCGTTTTGATAGGGATACGATAATGATAAACTTTTCTATTTCCATCGTTATGCGCATGAAATGGGAAAAAGACAAAGAAAAAAAAAAAAAAAAAAAAAAGAAAAAGAACAAAAAACCAAAATAAAAGTAATTAGGCGGAGTCGCGCGAGCCGCGAGATTTATTAGACGGCGAAGAGCAGCGTATTTCCAAAATCATCGAGGACCGCTCATTATCGCAGCTGTCGCGCGTCGTTTTCTTTATTCCCGACTTTAACGATGAAAAAAAACAAAAAAAAAAAAAAAAAAAAAAAAAAAAGAAAAAAGAAATAAAGAAAAAAACCGACGAACAAAAAAATAAAACAAGTACGGTAACGATCGAGTTATGTACGTCGTTCTTCGTGTTATGCAGCCGGGTAACGTCAATTTTTTAATTTTCTTTTTTCTTTTTCTTTTTTTTTATTTATTTATTTTTTTTTTTCTTCTTTTTCATTCTCGTCCGCCGTCGTTGCACGCAACGCACACACGTACGCGTAATCGCGCGGCATACGTCGCGCTGTCAAACTCACCGAATTCCGCGAAGCGAGCGAAAAGCGACTTTTGCGAAATCCCTCGTCGTCGTCGGCGAGGCGTAATCGAAGAGAGCCCCGGCTCGTAACGATGCGTTACGAAACTACAACTCGCGCCAGACCGCATACATCGTACTTGTATAAACAAGCCGAGAAAAAGGATTGGACGAGCGTCAACCCCCGAATGGTACCCGTGCGAACGAAGCTCGTCGCGAGGCCATTCGTTGCTCGTTCTCTCGCGTTGTTTTTTTTTTTTTTTTATCACGCTCTCGAGGGTTGGGAAATAAAAAGTCTCGGCGATTCGTCGGATTGGTTTTGATTTCTCTGAATGATCGCGCGAAGACTCGATTTTTTTTTTCTCTAGTGGCGGACTCTTGAATTTTTTTAAGTCGACATCTGTGTCTTCGAATCCTTCGCTGTGCATCGCGCGAATTTATCTATCTATTTAGTAATTAACATTTATACATGTTATACGTTTAAGTAAAACTTAACGTTTTATAAATGGAAAGTATCAACTTTTCTAGGCATAAAATTAACGATGCATATATTGCATCGACGCTCGAATTAAAATCGCTCTAGGGTATTATTTATCCGCCGATGAAACGTCTCGTCCGAGTGAAATTCAGTCGCGCGACGACGAACAATCTATCCCCATCGACGAATCCACTACGAGGCAGCTGCATCGGCCTCACCTCTTCGCGCTAACTTTATTCATTCACAATGCGCAGCGAGGGGACGCGTGTCACGCGAACAAAACGCTCCCGCGATCTTGCAGAAATATCAAGCGCTTGGAAAAATAAACACGTAACTCGGCTTTCGATATATTTGCGCCGACTGCGCAAATTGTAAACAAAGCCTCGTTTCCTTCGCACATAGTCCGACGAAGGTGTAACCTTATGGATCGGCTTTCGCCTCTGGCATGGAAAGAAGGAAGCGAGCACTCGAGGCCGGTGCCAAACTTAAGATGTATAAAAGACGAGCTCTCGTTGCTTTTTATCTCTTTCTCTTTTTTCTCTCTCTTTCTCTCTCTCTCTCTCTCTCTCTCTCTCTTTTTTTCTCTGTCTCATTCTCACCTCCGACGGTGTAACGAGGACGTCGCGTTGCTCGCGGGCTTCGTCGTTCGGCCAACGATCGGCCAACTCTCGCGCGACTTGAAATTCAAGTTGAAGCGACCGCTCGCGCGCCTTTGGAACTTTCTCGCTTCGGCCTACCGGAGAACCTTGAGTAAAAGGCGGCTTTACCGCCGGTGTTGCTGCTGTTGCTATTGCCGTTGCCGATCCAGTCTCTTTCTCTCCGATTCCGTGCGCCGTCAACTTTTCCTACGTCAATTGTGTTAATACTGAGCAAAATTTCCACCTCTCGATATAGCCGCTTTAAATTTCATGTTTTTCAATTTACTATTTTTTATTTTCACCAATTTTTGATTATTCGAACTTATTGATTATTTGAATAATTTTATCTTTTTATTGAATCTATTTTTTCATGCTAACTTACGAACTAATTTTCCACTTGTAATTTTTGCGACGGAATATCGCAATTTTAATAATTTATCGTATAATTATATTTGCATAAATAAATAACAAAATAACAACTGCTCTAGACGAATACGAAGAACTCAAAATTACAACCAATTATTGTTCTTTTCAAGAGAACAAAACATTGTTATTAAATGTAATTCGTTAAAGTTGATTACAAAAACGAATACCATTTACGTTTTTATGTTTTAATTAAATTTATCGTAAATTTATATGAGTGAAAGTATCCACTATTTCTTAATATCCAATATAACTTCTCGCCGTTGATTACTTTCAAAATTCCTTTTCGTGTGTAGAAAATTTTAACATTGCTAAATTTTAAGTTTAAACGCAATAAAATTTTACGCGCCGCTACTTTTTAAAGTTTAAAATTCCAATTTGACAATCATTAACAATTGTACGTTTTTTTTTTTTTTTTTTACCTCAAATTTTCATCGTCGCATACGATAGTAAAACGGAATAATTTATCCGATACTACCGATAAACGCTTCGTCAATGAAAAGGAAAGTAATGCATGTCGAAAACAGTTAAAAATTTTCGTTCGAAAGTATCGGAAAAAATAAACGTAATAAAAAGTAGAGAGAGAGAGAGAGAGAGAGAATAGTTACTTCCGTGAGGATATATTATTCTTGTGTACGATACGGTACGTTCTCGCATCTTTCGATTCGATAAATAGGAGAAAGGAAAAAACGTCGATGGTCTGAGATGAAATTGAATGGAGTAGGTAATAGAAAAGTGGGGGATGGATACGATTTACGAAAGATTCTTTCCTCCTCTCAACGCAGGTTTGTCGTTACATCGATCAACGATGTTTTTAATAACTCTTTCTCACTCGTGTGTTTCTCTTTGGTGTGTATATCCAGAGCTCGTGATCATAAACTTTCACCGCGTTTATAAACGAGAAAGAGAGAGAGAGAGAGAGAGAGCGCAAAATATTTCCGTTCTCGGACTTGATACAACTCGAAACCTCGTCGTGAAACGAGCGGACCTCGTATATACGTGTATCCATACTTTCCGCTCTCTCGAGCTAACGCGCAATGAAATTTCGTCGCTAGCTCGCTTCGTTGTGAATAATATCTTTGCCGATATTTTAAATAAAGAATTTTAATATTCATCGGTAAACACTAAATGACAGATTGTATAAAAAATCCGCAAGGTTCTTCCTCGCGTTATTTATTTTTTTTTTTTTTTTTTTTTTTTTTTTTACAAGAATTTATAATCATTATCATTCTCTTTCTCGAAAAACCTTTTTGAATTTGCGATCCTCCGCGACAACGAAGAAGATGGTTTAATAAAATGCGGTTGGCAATAATTCTTCTCTTCTCGTATGGTACGTCTTACATATAGAGTGAATCATTAACCTGTCGCGTATGTGCATACAAATATTCGAAACATTATTTTCTTATACTTATTCACGTGTATAATAGAATCGTTATTTCTTGTCTCCTTGGATTATACCTGTTTTTGACAAATAACATCGTTGATTTTCTTGCACTTGTCGTAATAATTTATCTCTCGTAACGAAAAAAGGAGACTGAAAATATTTTTAGAAGAGCTTATTAAAATTTAAGTCGAATAATTTTATATTGATTGTGTGTGTTTTTAGTCTATGTTTAGTAAGGAAATAAATGTAATATTAATTATGTGCATACTTAACAGTTCGGCTGAAAAGCTCGTAGGCTAACATAGTAAAACACATTTTTTTGGTAAAATTCGATTTTATTATTCAATATAGTTACCTTAGAGGGCGATACAACGATTATAGAGATCGTATAATTTTCCGATACTCATTTTTAACGGAACGATTTCTCTTTAGCCTCAAAATAGGCCTCAGTTTCGGCGATTACCTCTTCATCGGTGCTGAATTTTTTTCCAGCGAGCATTCTTTTGAGGTCTGAAAACAGGAAAAAGACACCTGGGGCAAGATCTGGAGAATACGATGGATAGAAAAACAATTCTTAACCTAATCCATGCAATTTTGCCATCGTTTTCATTGATTTGTGACACGGTGCATTGTCTTGATGAAACAGCACTTTTTTCTTCTTCAAACGGGGCCGTTTTTTTCGTGATTTCATTCTTCTTCAAACGCTTTATCAATGCTACGTAATAATCTCTGTTTGTAGTGTTATAATCGGTCTGGCCCTTTTCGAGGTAATCGATGAATATTATACCATGCGCATCCCAGAATACCGATGTCATAACTTTACCAGCCGACTGTTGCGTCTCTCCACGCTTTAGATTTGGTTCGTCGCGTGCAGTCCACTCGGCTGGCTGTCGATTGGACTATGGAGTGTAGCGATGGAGCCATGTTTCATCCATTGTCACATATCGTCTGAAAAATTCGTCTTTATTACGGTTAAATATCGCTAAACATTGCTCCGAATCATCAACGCGTTGTTCCTTTTGATCGATTGTGAGCTCGCGCAACACCCACTTTGCACACAGCTTTCGCATGATCAAATATTTATGCACGATATGTCCAACACGTTCCTTTGATATCTTTAGAGTCTCAGCTATCTCGATCAACTTCTCTTTACGATCATTCAAAATTATTTTTTGAACTTTTTTGATGTTTTCGTCTGTAACAGCCTCTTTTGGAAGTCCATTGCGTGCATCGTCTTCGACGCTCATTTCGTCTCGTTTAAATTTAGCAAATCAATTACTCAACGGTTCATTTCCCGGATACAGAGTCCGAATAATTTTTATCAAGCCAAGCCTTGGCTTCAACGATATTTTTTTTTCATCATAAAGCAATGCTTCATTAACACACGAAATTCTTTTTTATCCATTTTTTTCACAATAACAAAAGTTGCTTCACTCACAATGCTATATCTCACGAATTAATTGTTCGAAAGCTGTCAAATTTATACACGTATTGTTTAAAGGTTGATACTAACTAAATATCATATGGATTTAATTCTAGTAACGCCATCTATATGCCAGCCTACGAATTTTTCAGCCTATCTTTTATCAGCCATTAATTACAAGAAATTTGTAACAACGCGAATTTATTATAGTTATAAATGTTGAAATTCTATAGTTTCATTTAAAAGTCAGGAAAATGTACAAAAAAAAAAAAAAAAAAAAAAATAGCCAAGTTGTCAAGTGTAAATCGTGTTTACTTTTACGCGTGACATTTCTTATCGACGATTAAGAAGTCGACGCTCATATAGACGGTTAGCATCGCTAGAATCTAAGATAAGAAGGATGTATATACCGGTGTGAAAGCTCGACGAATCCCTCTGAGGCACGAGTCAAATGTAATCTTAACGGAATGCGGAAGTTGATTTTAAAAATTATCAAGCGCGACATCGATGTCTCGATGCTGGATTAATGTACCGATAATTCATTGGGCTTCTGATTATCAGCTCGTGTAGAAAGTTAAGTTCGATCGTAATATCGATTAAAATTTGCACCGATTTGCATTGTTTTCACCGTGAAGTTTGACGACTCGCGCGAAAATTTATTTACGACAATTGAGTATGGCGTTGAACGCTGTTCCATAACCTATTGCTGTAATTTTTGCCGAACGGCTTTTCATGTCCAGCGAATGGCAGAATTTTTCCTGGATCGTTTAACAGACTCGTTTAACTTTCATACTTTGTAATAGTTTAATCAGTATAAAGAATGGAAAAAATATAATTAAAAAAAGGCGATATCAAACTATTTCGATGCGACAATTATTGTTGATTGAGCGGCTGGTATGAAAATTTATAAAATTTTTAAAATTTTCTGAATTATTTAATCTATATGTATAATATCAAAGGAAAGTACAACAGACGAAAGACTTTCGTCGCTTTTAATTTCAAATGAAACAATCGAAACGAGAATGTTAACGCGTTAATCGAAGGATTCGTTAAAAAATAAAAACTTTCTCTTCGATTCGACGCCTAGTGCCACAAATAGGCGTTTCTCTAAACATCGTTTGGAATCTGGAAGAACAGGATGCCAAAAATTTCAACGGCTATGTGTACAGGAGCGACGAGACCGGAATCGAGCTCGGTATGGAGGACAATGACATTCTACTCGAAAGAGCGTTTTAAAATAAGCATATTGACGCACCGTGGCTACGTTATGTGAGCAAACACCTTCGTATGTATATACATATATATATATATATATATACATACATACATATACATTTCATGCTACTCTTGCGGCATTCCTTTTTCTTCTTACTCTTTTCTTTAAAATGAGAACAAGAGGCGCAGGGAAGTAGAAAGGAGGAGAAGTCTCTCCAACGACCGTTATTAAATATACACGCGTTTACTAGTCTCATGCGCGTGGAACGTCGTATAACTCGACGGCAATTTATTCCATTAAAACGAGGTGTCGCCGCTACCTTTGCCTTTTACGCGCTCTACCTCAAATTTCTCTCGAGATTTTTTATCCCAAACCGCAGTTGTTTTTTTTTTTTTCTTTTTTTTTTCTTTTTTTTTTCTTTTTTTATTTATCAACGCGGTAAATGATTTATATCGTAATGTAAGTATTATCGCGAGAATAAAAAAAAAGTTTAAGATAAAGCGTATTAAATTATTGTAAAATTGTCGATCGTTAATGATTTTCTATAATTTTTTTTTTATTTTTTTTTATTTTTTTTTATTTTTTTTAATTTTTTTTTTATTTATTCTTGAAATACGTTGATTATAAAAGTAGGTCGAGAAAGGACGGCAGCGGAAGAGCGCTAGCAGAATTGTTTGGCGCTAATAACGGACTCGAAGAAAGCCGCGAGTCATAGTTTGTCTGCGAACTAAGGAAGAAACCGTTCGTTCAACTGGCAAAACCATAACGACTTGAAAAAATTCAAAAACATAATTGCTACTTAATTAGCTATTGTACGTTATCTCTTTTTCTTAGACAAATTTTTATTTTTTCGACTTTTGTCATCGTGTATTGTTGAATTTACAGTCCTAATTACTCTCTGTTTGGAATACTCTTAATTTAGAGTTGATAATCAATGTTTTTGATTTATTTATTAATCTCTTCTCTCTCTCTCTCTCTCTCTCTCTCTCTCTCTCTCTCTTTCTGTATACTTAATAGAAAACTCGATAAATATAAATATTCAAAAAATAATATTATATTAAAAGCTTTATTTATGAAAATACGGGGTTCGATTTTTAAAAGGCTCGAGTCGCCATCGCCGCTCGCAATACGACGACTGTTAGCGAAGCGAATCCGAGCGCTGCCGACTGTTTTTTCTAACGCGGTATGAAAAGCTTCGGCGTAATATACAATGGTCACATAGACACAGTCGCGCAGAAAAGGAACGAAGGCAAGGGAGCGCGCAAGAGGCTCCTCTCGAGCGCGAGCTCGAGTTGGAAGTGACGCAACATTAGAAAGTCCTTCTCTGCGACTCCATCGAGATCATCGTCTCCGGTGTGTTCTTGCGAGATACGAGCCTCCCCCTTCCATTACCCTCCACCGTATTCTTATTACTCGAGCGAATCCTCCGCGTCAACACGCACCACTCGGGGGCCCGCTCATTATTCTTTTTTATTCATCCTTCTCATTATTTTCGCGTATCAAATAAGCTAACTGCACTCGTCGCACGCTCGAAATTGTTCCTCGATTAGGCAATTGCCGCGGGTCTAAGTGGCCCCCCGCTAGTCTGTGTATGTGTGTATGTGCGTGTGTGTGTGTGTGTCTGCTTTGTTTAAACTTTCACTCTATTTTCAGTTATAATTACAATGGAAGAATGTGTAATAAATGTGCGCGTGTGCCGCATGCGAAGATATAAAAAATAAATATATATACTATATATATGGAAGTTTAAAACTATGTAATGTCGCATTGTCTAATCTCTCTCTCTCTCTCTCTCTCTCCTATTCCTTATACGTATATTAAAAGTGACTACTTTGACGAATGAATTATGTTTATTATATTTTTACCAAAACCTTTGCGTTTCACGGTTCTTCTCAGTGTAAATTCAGATTTAAAAAAAAGATATTATACTCTTACAAGGGAACGGCTCCGCTCTCTTCGTAACAATGCTCGAGCTCCTCGCGGGAAATCATTTACACCGAAAATTCTGGGATTTCGTTTGTCTTCGAGCGCTCGAGTAATCAAACGATAAGAATCAAATGCCGGGCTTTTCTCAGGTAATCGCCGTTCCAGCGTTAAGAAAAAGGAGAAGGATAAGAAGAAGAAGAAGAAGAAGCAAAAGTCGTGCAAGTTTCGCGAGCCGAAGCGATCGCGGCCAATGGGCCGGCCGGCGATCTAGAGCGCGGACGAGCGAAGCCGACGTCGAGAGCGGGGAACGAAAAAAAGAAAAAAAAAAAAAAAAAAAGAAAGAAAGAAAAATAAAAGAAAATCGGGCTGCGAGCTTAATCCGATCGAAGAAAAGCGCTCGATTCGCGGTCTAGTCGAGCCCGGCGAGGCCCGATGCCGGACTAAGCGCGCGACCTGCTCGAGTTTAATCTAACTGTACCTCGTAAAGCCTGACGCTGCCGTCTGTACAATCCCGGCGTGCTGATCCACTTGTCTCTCTTTTCCTCGTCGTTCTTGACGCGCACGTTTGTACAACGTGTGTTTCTTATTCGGAAAACTAGGAGATGACCCGGTGCGACGCGTCGAGTCGCTTCTTCTGTCTTTTATATATGTACGTATGTATATATATATATTATATTGCTTATACCTGAAACACTCGCGATACATCGGTCTTTCTCTCTCTCTCTCTCTCTCTCTCTCTCTCTCTCTCTCTTGTAACTTTTTGCTCTCGATAAAAATGTTGGAACAATTTTTTCTCGCGACATTGTTTACGGTTACGTTATATATACGCTTTTATTGTAATTATTTTAAGTAAAAAAAAAAACGAATCTATTCCTGATTATGTGTTGACATTTCGTTAATTCAAATAAATTAAAGAGATTCGCATAGAGATTTTGAGTCCGACAGCGATTAAGGATCAAAACTGATTAGCAACTGGCTTTGTATGCTCGCCAATGATATTTTTAAAAGGAAAAAGCTATTAATTTATTTACATTAAGCTATCAGTTTTATGCATTAACGTATAAAGTTGACAAGGTTATTCATAAAGTCGTGTGATATTCTTTTCTATTGTTCTCGCTATTTACATGCCTATTTAATCTGTGAATAATGAAGTTTTAAAGAAACTGTATCGATCTACATAGTTAACTTACCTATTTGCGTCATCAAATAATAGAGCGACAGTAACGATTTTACTACCAAGATCGAAGCAAATACTGAATATGGAAAAAAAATAAAAATGCAAAAACGCGATATTCAATATATCGCGCACGAACATCCAGTATTTTAGTTACGGCTCCGACACACAATTATCAATCAACGAGTTATCGATATTAATTAATTCGAAAATTTTCAGCGATCTTAGGAGATTCCCGTCATCGTTAACGATCGTCGCATCGAAAACTACTCTAATAAACTATTCCGCGTTAAAGCGTAAAACTCAACGACTCGTCGGCGCTCGTCTAACGACTGCTTCTATTTACCGTCGCATAACAACGACGACGCTGAGAATCAGGCCAAAGTGTTAACCATTTCCCATCCGAGTGCACGGGGTCAGCAACGCCGCTGACGAACCGTTCCACCGCGTCGAAGCGTCGTCGTCAACGGTTGCTCCAGCCTCTATTATCCGTAGTTTATTATTTGCTTTTCGCAACAATAATTCCGCTAAATTCGTTAAATTTCGGATTTTTATTATTATGTTGATTAGCTGCTCGTTGTTACGCGGTCGAGGTTCCGACGACAATTGCAAATCGACATCTTTCATTCTTTTACCTCTTATAGGTTGTCGTTGTGTTGTTTTCTTTTTTTTATTTTTTTTGTCTTTCCTTTCTGTAATGAGTTTTAAGCAATCGTTATTCATTATTTTTCTCGATTGGCCAATTCTTCTATTTAAAAGTCTTGTAATGTATTTTTAAAAGCCATTTAAATTATATTGAATCCGATTATTTTCAGTATTTTCATTTAATATTCGTTACCATTCCTTGCGTAATAAAATAACAAACGAATAAAAAAATTAATAATTCTTTATTTTTTTCTTGCGGTATATAATATTTGTCCTTGGTTGACTTTAAAATAATGACTTCGTTTTAAATGACAACACGGAAAATATTTCGAAGCAATTCGATATGAATACGGATTTTTTTTTTTTTCTAATCAACTTTATATAATGGCTTATCATTTCCAAGAAATCTTATTTTAATCAATAAATTAAATTGAATTAATCTTTGTGCAAAAATAATTATTTTTGACAGATAGACAAATATTTTATATAGTTCGATTACGCGATAAATTTAGCTCTTAAAAAAAAAAAAAAAAAAAAATTATAATTTTTTATTTAATTAATTTTTTTTTTTAGACGACTAAAATTGTAATTGATAAATTATCAAAATACCCGTTTAAAATTTATTTTTACCAAAAAGTATGTCAAAGATTTTTTTTTTTTTTTTTTTTTCGAAATTTAATTTATACAACAACGGTCGGCAGATTTTAAAATTTTCTTAAACAATCGAACTTAATCCAACATTATTTGTACGAATGACTAAATATAAAGAGATATTTAAATCTTTACCGTTTGATAAAACTTAATAAATCAGTATCGCTTTTAGATTGACTCGTAATCCCTTGTATACCTTAAATAACAACAAGCAAAGTATCAAGGTTCACCGTCGCACGTCGGTATTTGCGCGTCTAGAAACGCATCTCTCGTTTTATTATAATCAGCAAGGTAAAGCGCCAAGCGAACGCGCCGTGCGTTCGAGCGGACAGCGACACTTTTTCGAACGTGTGGGCAGTTTGAAGGGTAGAACACGGAGAAAGGAGTGTCGCGAGCTTACCGATGCGTGGGCTCTATTTGCCTTTTGTCGAGTCTCTTGGATACCGATGGAAAAAGCTGGGTTACACCCATCCAATGGACACGGTAAATGTCTTACGTCGCCGCGATGAAACGAACCATTGTCCGTCGGCGTTTAACGGGCTATTCTTTTAGCGTCAACGATGATGGATACTAGAATTAATAAGCGTGAAAGGCGTTTGTATTTTTATCGATAAAAAGTAATATTTTTGGTTATGACGTGTCTTCGTTACGAATGAATATCGATGGATTTTCATCACGAATTTTACCTTTTTTTTTTTTTTTTTCTTATACAAGCTGTGTATTTTGAACGAGTGTAAATTCTATTCTATCGAATACTCTTAATAATTTGTTAGACATAAGAGTAGCAGCAAAAGCGCAGTAAGACAGACATCGCGCCGAAGGTGCGCGACATTATAGACCGAAAGGTATTCGAGACGGAGTATATAGAAACGCGTGCGCGAGCGAGCGATCGAGCGACAAGTCAGCGGGAGATGAGCGATCGCTGACTCGTAGTTCTCGCGAATTTCTTAAAGAGTACACACATACGTACACGCGCACACAACGCCATAAAAAATGAGCAAAGAGAGACGAAGAAGAATGAAAGGAAGAAGGAGAGGGGATAGATGGCCGATTGAGGGACCCGTTGCATATAAGGATAAAAGTAGCTTCCAACGACCGACTGAGCAAATAATAACGGTTGTACGACTCGACGATGAGGAAAAGACGGCAAATACGAGAATAGCAGAGCGCGCGAGTGTCTTTATGTATGTTGAAAAAGATTGCATGAACGCGCTCGCGAAAGAGAGAGAGAGAGAGAGAGAAAGAAAAAGAACTCGCGTAATGAGAAACCGCGAGAATCTAAATTTTCATTGCGCTTCTTTACAACGATTCTTTTGCCGCGACTCTCTTACTTGTTACCTCACATCGCTCGTCTAACAAAACCTCGTTCTCTTACTTTGCTCTGGTTTATGTATCATTTTCTCACTTCTCACACGGTTCTTCTTTTGTCGTTGCTCCGCTTATTCGCTTTATTATGCGATAATTTCAAGATACCTCGTCGACAATTTATTGTATCCTCGCTATGTTGCTAATTTAACGCCCAAGTAATTATTTTATTACGTCCTCGTGCTTTTAACAAAAGAAAATTCGTCGTTTCATTTGTCTCGTTGGATCTGCTCGATAAAATATCGATGCTCGAGTGGACCCGCGCGTAAGCGATTGCTGAATTACAACGAGAAAAAAAAAAAAAAAAAGAAGTTACGTTCGATAAGGCAAAATCAATCGAATAGGTTTTGAAGAAGAGAAGATAATAGCGTAAGAACTGTCTTGAACGCAACGATGGTCGAATAGTCTTTAAATTTCGATTATCTTTACCAGAAACGTTCTCTTGAAAAATTCGAGATGCCAAGGACGCTACGTAGGATAAGGTAGAAGGGCGATCGGGTGTCCTTGTACCTCGTATCGCGGTTCGTTTATAATGCCTTCGCCAGCTGGATTTATTGAAAATCCAACAGTTATTTCACTGGCAAGAGTCGATCGAAGACTCTGGCGGATGATGATATGTAAGCTGCTTTTTTATATTTCAAAGTAACGAAATTTAAATAAAATTTTTCGCGCAAATTGTCGATAATTCGTCGTCGCGGAGATTCGATGACAAGACAGATTTATCGGCACGGCCGATTACGGTGACATCTTTTCGACGATAACGAAAGAGAGAGAGAGAGAGAGAGAGAGAGAGAAAGAGGGAGAGAGGAAAAAACAAAGACACGCTTCCACGCGCAACTCGCCAGCCGTGTAAACGTGAATTCGCACGCCAGCTGAGTCACGCGTCGACGCCTCGATGCATTCGTATTGCGGAAAAATTGCATCGTTGTGTATAAATACTCTAGTCCATGACTAAACGTTCGTTCATTATTAAGATGTAACAATAACGATCGTTATTTTTAATTCCGATGATTTTACTTTAAATTTTTTAAACGCGCTGCTCTCTACGCGATTTCCTATTACATCACTCTATACTTATCAATATTTTACTTTCGTCATTAAATATTTTAAAACGGTTTGCCCGTTTATTTTTTTTTATTTTGGCACTAGTATGTGGATTATTATATTAGTCATAATATAGCAAGCATTTAAAAGTCAATTAATGGCTAGAATTCGATTCTAATAAATACTACATACTAATTTAAATAGCTATACATATAATACGTTGATGATATAAATTATACGTTTAAGAGTCTATTTAAATAACGCATCGGTTATTATTCGGATTAACCTAAACTTAATTATAAACATTATTTATTAAATTAACTTAAAGAAAAAAAAAAAAAAAAAAAAAAAGGTATGGATAAATGTGTTCGTAAGTATCGTTTGAAAATGAAACAAAAACTTTTAAAAGAATTAAAAACCGAGTCAACAAACGAACAATTATTTAATGAAAATATTGAAAGTTATAGTGAAAGTGATGACGATGGTGTGATTGAAAATATTTTTAACGCACAAAGCAATAATTTTAACTTGGCATTAAATAAACCAGATTGTAACAATTTTTATAGTAATGTAGAGGTTTAAATATTTCCTAACGATCATTCCTGATAATAGCAACGGTGAACAAACAATTATTATACATTGCGGAGATAAAAATGAAGAATCAGAAATCGATGAAATGCAAAAATGAAAAAATGAAAAAAAAATATTACATGGAAAAAAAATCTTGTAAGATTTTTTATGTATTTTGTTTTTAAATAAAAAAAGGTGATTTCACAAATAATGTAATTTTATTATTATTATATTATAAATAGAATACACAGATAAGAGCACACACACAGACATATGAACACAATCGAAAAAATTATCGTTATAATATGGTACACAATAAAGTACATTATAGTTATAAACAAGCCATATTTTATTTATAAAAAAAATTAAGATTTAAAATTCAATAATCTTGGTTATTTTATAACCCTTCTTTTTATAAATTTATACATTTATTTTCTTTTGATAAGCGGCATATAATTAATTTAAAATTCTTTAAAACTATTTAATATTTTGAAGTTCATTAATGTCAAAAAACCATCGAATAAAATGCCAAAATTTAATAAAGAGTTTATGGCAAAGTATCTAGTAAAATGGCTAGTTTATACTATTAAAATAGATTCGATTTCTATCAGGGTCGTTATTAAGATAAAAAGACTTACTGCATTTATTAATTTTAAGTGAAATAAATTGCAGTCATTGATGAACTGATCAGATTACAAATTTTTTTTTTTTTATTTACGATTTAATGCTGATTTAAGGTGACTCGATCGAATCGTTGAGTTGGAGTATATATACCGTGAACAATTAATTTTTTAACGGAATGTAAAAATTAAAATTTCATTTTAACGATTAAACTTGTACAGTTACATCGATTGTATAAATTTTGAATTAAATTATTAAAAAGTTAGCTCCACAGTAATTGTTGCAAAGTAATTCTGTAATATAGTATTTTTTACATTGCAATTTTACTTTCGGTTAGCCGATTAGTTATTAAAAATAACTTTAAATAATCTGTATTTCCGCAATAGCAAGTATAAAAAAACAGTAGGAAATTTTTATAAAAAATTTGTTTTTGACGGTAATGTCGCATTTGAAAAAAAAAAAAATCTCAGCGTTGAAACGATGAAGTAGATAGTACAGGAATGCAAGGACGGTATGTATTTTTTAACAACAAATTACGCGATAAAAGTGCCCGCGCGCGAGTAAATAAAAAAGCGACTCATTAGAAAGTGGCATGAGAAAATACATACGGCGAGTGCGTAAGAGCTAACGTAATGCTTGGGCTTTCCCTCCTTGCGACGATATATATATATATATATATATATCCATGGAGTTTTGTCTTGCGCTGTGCTTCGAGTCACATAAGATGGCGAACGAGTAGTCGAGATCGTTCTTTTTCTCACAAACGTAAGGGAATTCAAAACCCGTGATTTTAACCACTCCCGTTTATCGTGATACTACTTTACTTTAATTTGTTCCAATGTGGTTATCTCTTATTGCAGTATTCCTCCTCCTTCTCTTCCTCCTCCCCCTCCCCCCTCCACTCCTCACTCTATTCTCGCCTTCTCATTCTTTTTTTTCTCTTGAAAAAATCTACAATACTTGACGAACTCGTTCGGCAACGTTAGACACTTAATGTTTAATTCGATAGTTAATGTTTGTGATAGTTAATGTTTGCGATAGATTATAGAAAAAATTAAACACCGATTTATAATTGTACGATTCAAATTGAATACCACAAATATTTCTCTTGGCCTTTTTCTCTCGTTAATATGTATATAATTATATGCATACATAAACTTATACATATACATATATATATGTAGAGGCATGCACGTAGAATCGCATAACCGCGAGCTCTCGAGCTCTCGAGAATGCCTCTTCAAAACTTATAGCCTTATACGAGAAGGTTTACCCAGCAGGTGAAAGTAAATTTCCCATTGAAATGTAACTGGCAAACTCGTCGGCGCGTTCTCCTGTCTTGGATCATCCGCGGCTCGGTTCAACGATACGGAGCCTCTCGCGAGTACACGGAAATCCATTGGAAAACGTTAAATCCAATAAAGCATTCGATACCAAAGAGAAAGAGAGAGAGAGAGAGAGAGAGAGCGAGAAAATAGCCAAAGGTGGTAAAAGTAAAAGTATGTCGCCTGGTGCGCTATCCGAGAGAGGGAGAGAATCGTTAATTTATTTATGCCGGCGGTGTATAACATTTCTTTTAAAAGAAATTTTACGGATAATCGTCGAGGTGTTTCGCTCGAAAAATAATTCAACGCTCAGCGCGGTATTAAAAAGGCAAATAAACGAAGCAAGAGTACAACACAGGATAGGCTCGATGGTATACGAGAGAGCCGGAGTGCGTGGGCTTGGACGTCTATTGGACGTCCTACTGGCACGAATACCTTTGGCGCTCGCGCGCCTTTCCACCGCTCTCTCTCTCTCTCTCTCTCTCTCTTTCTCTCTCGGGCTAGCTCGCGCTGCTCCCGAAGAACGAAGGAGAAATTCGCCAAGAATCGAGGATGTCTTTTGCAGCGTGTTTTTTACATTTTAACAAGCGCCCACCGGGCGTTATCACCCCTCGAACGACGCTGCTACTTTCTTTTCTCCGCTCGAGGCTGTCGGCCGATACGCGTTGGCTTTTTTATCGTTGCGCGATTTATTTCGCGCTTTTTCGATTGCCGAGAAGCTCCGAAATGTAAAGGCTGCGAGGGGGACCCGACGAGATGTCTCTTGATTACCCATCGGTTACCTAAGCTGCAAATCTGCGGCCGTTATATTCTGCATAAAGAAAACTTTGATCGACAAACTCTTTGTTAATTTCGTACACGTAGAGTACGAGTATGCCGTTGAAGATTATTTTAATAACTTCAAAGGCGTCGTAAGAAAGTCATCGGTGATCGACGTAGGAAAAAAAAAAAAAAAAAAAAAAAAAAACAAAACAAAACAAAACAAAAGGTTAGATACAAGCCAACTCATCGACGTTCCCTTAATAGGTTATTAGTACGTAGGCATTGTAATGACGAAATTATTAGCAAATTCGCGGACCTATATACAACGACGCAGAGACGCACGCGCGTATGAGCTGGATATCGTTGAGAATCTCGGTGTTTGGCGCTCGGCGCTGTGAGCCGCGAGTCTCCGAAAGTAGGTGAGAGTTGAGTCAGTGTGTCGATCCGTTATAAGCCGAAGGCTATTCGAAATTCGTCGGACCACTCGGCCCACATCTCTTCGCTCTCCTTCGTCTTATTGACCTTCTCAGCAGGTGAATATTGCGCGCACGTTTCGATCAATTGTCTGTACATATAGTATACACGCACGTTTTTCCACTTTTTTTTTCCATTTTCTTCTTTGTATTTTTTTTTTTTTTTTTTTTGTTTTTTTTTTTGTTTTCTTCGTGTTCTTAATATCGTACTTTCCGACGTTTTGTTAAACGGCGATGAAACGTTAGCGCAAATTCATTTGCAAAGAAAAAATTACATTTTTTTTTTTTTTTATTTTTTGAATCATAAACTTGATAGAGATAACCAGGTAGAACATTTTTTCTCTCTAGTATTATTATTTACAAAAAGCACATTGAAGCTATTAAATATTTCACCTGCAACATGTGCTATATAGCTTTAACGTATAAAAATTCAAAGGAGCGAGGGTAGATTGTCTAAAAAATAATTTGTTAAAAGATGTAAAAAACATTAGAGAGTCGTCTTACATTGTGGCATTGTTTGAGATTAATGTTTTCAAGGAATTAATGCGAGTTGACTTTTAAAGGACTTTCACTTAATAGAGTCTGCAACGATGCTGCATTGAAATCTTTTGAATACAATGTGCGCGTCTCTTTTGGCATTTTTTACCGTTTTCCGTAAAATGTTTGTTTCATCTTTTCATTGTTTTAAAATAATTACGAGGAGACATTCGTTCGTGAAACGCGCGTGCTTGTATTATACCTGTTGTTTTTAATTGTTTGAATACCTTTGGATATTTAGAATTGTATTAAATATTAGGTTGGAAACTATGAAACGAGCGTTTTTTGTTTAGTGTGTTCAGCTGCACGCCCGTTTCATGGTTTTCAACCTAATATTTTACGCTAATACTTATATTTTTTATTTTAAATATTTTTTCTAATAATAACTTAATAATATTAATAATAACGACAATATTTCACATTATGCTTTTATACTGATACTTTATTATTTTTATTTATGCTTTAACAAAATGATAGTAGTGATTCGTTATTATTTTCATAAGGTTTAATAAGACGTAAAACTATTTTGCGTTTAAAACATTATTACTTTAAAAAAAAAAAAAAAAAAAAAAAAAAAAAAATGATTCTGTTTTCAAATTATTACCAATTGGTAAAAATATTTATGATGGAATGTATTATTTTACGAAAGTATTTACAATTTTCATTAATGATAATAATGCCCTATATTGATTTGAAATTACTTAAACTAATTTTAAATTATAAAAACTAATTGTAAGCCGCATTTAGTTAACAAAATTGTGCATAATTGCAACTCTACGTTAACGTTTATACTCTTTTTATATTTTAAAATAGTAGCGATTACAGTAGATGAAAAATATTTATTTACTATTAATTAATTGTGAATTTTATCCTAATTTTTATTTATCAAAATTAATGAAAATCATTTTTTATTTGTATTTTAATATCGCGTGCATTAAATATGAAAATAATTAAGATTTCGAAGTCAATTTCCGTTCGTTAAAATTAGTTAAAACTAAATATATCGAGTGGTGATATGAAAGTTAAAAGAAAATTTGAAAAAAAAAAATTTTTTTTTTTTTTTTTCTTAATCGCATAAGATAATTTTTTATATATACGCATATAGATTTTAACCAGTTTAATACGGCTCTATATTAGCATAAACATGCGTCACGTGTTACGTGAGTTCCGAAAACCGCACAAACCGCTTAAATAATATTTTATTTTAATCCATCGAGTTCGGATAACTTTCTATGTTTTCTCGTAAAAATTTTGTATAGATTAAGAGATACATAAAGTGGAAAGGGAGAAAAAAAAAAAAAAAAAAAAAAAAAACATTTAAGTACAAAAAGAGGCCGTTGTACGAGTTGAATTTCGTGCGAGTTTATGCTCGAGATACCTCGTTACAGTAAGAGGTGTCAACGTCACGGAAACAAAACTCTCGTAAGATTCGAGCGTTGATACAATGGAAACGCAGATATTGTCGAGTCGTTGGTGGCCGTGAGCGAGTTGACTGGGAGAAAATAAAATGCTCGGTATGTCTCGGCGAAAGGGAATATTATTACGCGTTAGTCATTTAGTGCTTAGCTCCCATCGCACACCTTAAACGATATGCGTCTATGCGTTTCGTTGATTATTGATTAAGCTATTAACGATTTACGAATTTAGGGAGAACGGAAGTTATCAAGTGACAAAACCGGTTTTCCCTTCGCTTAACGCACTCCAATGCTATACTCGTTCTCGATCCGTGTCATTATACTTCGGTTTTTCTTTTTTCTTTACAAAACTCTTTCGCGCTTCCTTATTTCTATTTCAATTTTCTGTTCGACTCTTTTCCTGATTATCCGCGCTTTCTACTTATTTTTTCACTTTTGGCTTGGACTTATTACAAATTGAAAATTTATAGTCTCTACAAATATTAATAGTATTATTAGCGGAAAAACTTTGAGTATTGACAATACGAATTGATGCATTGGATAATACAACTTTATAATTTTGGAGTTTAAATTTGCTTAAAATACGACTTTCGATAAATAAAAAAAAAAAAAAAAAACAATCGTTGGTCACGTATGACAATTCAAATAAAAAAAATTCTAATGATTTGTATAATTATTATTATGTTTGTATAATTATGTCTTTTATAACTAGAATAGAAATTTATTCTATTATACTCCAACGTAAGATTTAAGATAGGCGAGAATTTTTTATTCACCGACTAACAATCATTTGATTATAAAATAATAAGATTCAGCATATGAATCTTCAATGAATAATAAAATTATTGTCTTAATCATCATAAATTAAATGAGAAAAGAAAAAATGATAATTTTCTTTGTCAAATCTTATAATCGATTATCTAATGATCTATGTTATGTAAAATTTGTAACTAGTTGAATGAAAAAAATAAATTTTTAAATTTATTAGCATTCACTTTTAAAAATTTACATATTGCTACAATATATTTTAGTGAGATATTAACAAAAAGTTTATTTTTAATCTAAGCCTGTTGATTGCACAACTCTTACGAAATTCATAAAATAAAAATAACGCGTCAAGAAAGTTAAAAATTTAACGAATTATTATATTATGTCAATACGAAATCATAATTTTTTTGTCACCCGTTTATAGAGCAGATATAAAACTATTAAGAATTCATTGTTAAAGATTAATTTTTCAACTTATATTATTTGATGGTAAAAATAAATATTATATGATTTTAATCACATTATGTTTATAATTGTATTCGTATAATCTACATATGTACATACGTAAAATGATTGAACAATCGCTTTCAATTTATAACGATAAACTTATTAAGTTATAGACAATGCAAGAATTTTTTATGAAAGATACTATAGACAGTATATTTTAGTATTAAGAAAATAAAAAAAAAAAAAAAAAAAAAAAGAAAAAATACGATGGCGATTCAATCGAAAAAAAGAAAAAAAAAAAATGTCGAGTTATAAATTTCGTTTTAACTCGACGAACGAAACGAATGTTTAGTTTGTCTAGTTGTTTTCTTCTCGTTAGAAAGTGAGCGCCGTCAATAATTTAGGTCGCGGCGAACGATACACGATTGACATCGTTCTTTGATTATTGCTCGATATGTATAGGATATTGAAATTTATCAACTAGCTTGTTTCGATCGATTTTTTAGCGAGATTGTTGAGCACCTTGAGAGAGTAACCTTTTTGTGAGGAGGCTGTAATAATAATCGTGAGAACAAAAGGCCTTCTCAAGGCGAATTAATTCTGTCTACATTATATCTTTTAAATTTGTTGGAAATATAGCATGTTTTTTTTTTTTTTTTTTTTTTTTTTTTTCTTGTAATTGCTCTTTTTTTTTTGCTAATTTTGTAAGGCTTTGGAAATTTAAAAAAAAAAAAAAAAAAAAAAAAAATGTGCGCAATTCGCGCCTTGAAAAATTTATCATTTTTATAACATCGAGCGTCGATATCGATACTTATTTTAGTCGCAACGGAGCGTTCGCGTCGAATAATCCATAAACCGTAAGGAATGATTGAAAAATCTCAATTACAGCCGAGTAATTTTTCACTTTTCCCAAGGCAAGAACACCTCTACGTCGGGAGAAAAATTCAGCGAAAAAGCTGCGGTTAAACGACGGACGATTCGTAATTTAATAACCGCTCATCGTGGCGTTTGGGGGGGAGGGGGGAGGAGGGAGAGAGGGAGAGAGAGAGATCCGAAGCTCTCGCGCTTTCACCCTCGGCACTTTTACTCGAATTCGCGCGCATCGATGGCGCGCTTCGCATACCGAGCGCCGTACCTCCCGTCTCGGACGCGAGCCGCCGATGCGATATTTGCCTCGGGCGCTCGCTCGCCGACGAACAAGGACGGACGCAGGGAGCAGAGCCGAAAGAGAGGAAACGACAGACCGCTGGATCGCTCTTTCTTCCCGATCTCTCTCTTTCTCTCTTTACTTTCTCCGTTTTCGATGCCATCGCCCGACGACCAGGTGCGAAATCGCGAAATCGCATTCCCGGTGTCGGTTCCAGCTACAATGAGCTAACGACGAGCTTCTCTCTCCATCGTGGATGAAAACGACGTTAGATACGCACTTATAGATTTGCGTGCACGAACTTATGCCCGTTCTTACTCGACTAATTGAATAAACGCCGCCGATCGGATGATCGCATTCGTTACGATAATGATCGTCGCATCGAGTCGAAACTATTCGATTCGTTATCGAAGGAATCCTACAGCATGCGATTTATTACGGAATTGCATAAAATTTTCATTCAATCGTAAAATTTTTATCTAATTTTAAAGATAAAAAAAATTTTAAATCAATAGTACATCGGCAATAATCGATAATATTTAATAATCGTAATTTTTTTCATACAATCACAAATAAATATTTGCAATTGTATCGACGCTTTGTACTGTCTTACCAAGAAGTTTTGGTAAACGTGTCCATTTAATTTTTTTGGAATAGAATATGTATTAAAATTATGCTAAAAATTAAAAATATTAATATATTTAATTATCTTCGAGTTTTAAACTTTGCGCCACGATATTTTATCAGAGAATCGCTCTTCGAGTGTTAACGAGCACATAGAGTCGGTCAAGTAACTGTATATCCCGGCCCCTGATCGACATCATCAACTCACATCAATGTCACCGGATTTTTTTTGCTTAATCGTTAGATTCTCATTGGCTTTCAACATTTGTTTTTCCATTATTTATTCTATGTACAACAACGATATTCTTAGTTTCAAACGATCAAATAATATATTATTTTAACTATTTTAAAATCACAAAAGTTTTTCGTATTTAAATTTTACAAATAACGAATGAAAATTTTTCACATTCAAAGAAAATAAATTATATTTTCATATTGTTACTTCTTTTTTATTACAGGAAACTATTTACCCAATGAAATCAAAGCATCGAGAATAAAACGGGACGCGGACGGTAAGTCACAAATAAAAATAAAAAAACTTAATTTTTATTCTACGGTGATATCACCTATGCTAATTAATAAATTAAAACATAGATTTAGAACATTGTAAAAAAATAACATTTTTCATACACACGTCTTTTCATATTCCTTAAATATAAACATTTTTTAATGTAATATATCTTATATCTTTTAATTATATTGCATTTTATTCGTAAGGTGTGATATATTGTATATTTTATACGAGATGCATGTTCATAAATTTACTACATTTTTATTGAATAATTGCAGTACTACTTTTGTTTCTTCTTTTTTCTTCTACGTCAAATATTTCTGGAGCCTTATGTTTTAACGAGTTGACGCGATGTGCGGCCGTGTATATAATAATTACACAGTAGTAGACTCATGCTTCTTTTTATTACCTCATTTATTTTCTATCTAATTGTATATATTTTAAGATTATTAAAAAAATATTATAATTTTAGAAAAATCATATAAATAATTTTAGAAATAAAAAAAAAAAAAAAATTATGTTGATTGAAAATATTTTGATCGATGAAAAAAATTTAAAAAGAAATTTTTTTTTTTTTTTTTTTTTTTTTTTTTTTTTTTATGAACTGGATGTTAAAAAAACAGTCAAAGATAATAATTCATTTAAATGTTTGTTGATAAATTGTGTACTACTCAAATGCGCCTATTATACTATTACTTAAAATAACTAAACTGAATACTCTGCACGCGTATCTATACCCCCCTCGTGTGTATATATTACATGTATTGTTATTTCAGAATTTCACAAAAATCTCTCTTTTAATCTTGTGTACTAAATTTTTGGGACTAATTTTGCCACTCATTATTGAAGAGCGATAAAATAATTACTTTAATTTATTAATCATGAAAATCTACAAAATATGTAAAATTTCCATCGATGAGGAGGGTTTAGTAATACGAGGCAGGGTTTCACGATTTCGACTTTAATTGCAAGGAAGCTACTAATTATTGAGTCTACTAAGATTGTCTATCTCTTTTTTTCTGTTTCTGTTACTGTTCCCGTCTGCTCCCCGCCTTCAACTCTTCTCAACAACTGGGTGCCGTCTGCCTCCAACGTCCGTTCGCCACTTCGTCTCTCTGACAATTGACATTCGAAATTTTGTTTACGACGGACTTCAACGACACTGACCTTAAAAAAAAAAAAAAAAAAAAAAAAAAACGCACTACTGTTCTTTAATTACATGATTATGCTTTAACATAATAAAACTTACGTAAAAATTCCCATAATTTTTCTACTATCGATAATGAAAAACAAAAAACCAAAAAAATAATAATAACAATGTAAATTGATTAATTAATTATATAATTAATTTATACCACTGTTTATTTATTTATCATTATTTCAATACTTTTTATTAATTAAAAGGTATTACAACGGTTCTTTTAGTACCCGCTCGTCCTGGTAAATCCGCTCCTCCCGTTGGTGTTCTCACGAAAACCGCACGAACATTTGTTCAAGATGGTGCGAGTACGGAGTATGCTACCGAAGTACTCGGTACTACTTTAGATAATGGTCGTCTTTATGCTAAAATTTTATCAACGTCAAGTAGAGTTTTTTACGACAGAGAATTTTCAGCCGACCCATTGAGTCCTTATGTTGTTTACCCTTCAAAAATAAACGACGATGGCTGGCATGCTAAGCTCTCTCTGCACGATGTGCCGATGAAAATAGTTCAAACGATCAATGATAGTAAAAATAAAGATTTTCAAGAAACTATAGAAAAAGAAGATGATTTGAAGGACAATGATATATTTAATAAGCGAGAACAAAATGAAATAAAGTTTAAGCCTGCTAAAGTACGAACTGATAATCTTCCTACGTACACGGTAAAGCAAGATTATGTTGCAAAAGGGTTGGATTTTGCTAACGAAGATGAACAACCAAAATCGTTTCGGCCAAGAGCGCCTAAAATTTTTAGACCACAACAAAAAGTCTCGCAAAAAAAGCAAGACGCGAAACCTTTAGCTACAGTTACTTATCACGGTTTTGCGGACTTTGTAACGACAGTGGGTGACACTGTAATTGTTTTTTCTCCGAGTACATCTCCAGCACCAGTAGGACGTCCAGCAACAACGATAAAAGGAGACGCGACACTTCGTCCAAACGACGGCATAGCAGTTTTGAAAATTAAACCAACGAATGTGCTTTCTGAAAATACTAAAACGGAAGCTATTCATAATCAAAATAATCATCCTAACGAATTTATTAAAAATGACGTAAAGTCAAACGATAATAATGGTATTCTAGATCTCCAACCAAGTACAACTGGTCAACCTGAAGCTGGATATTCAAGAGAAGTAACGAGTCCATTATTTTTAACACCTGATGAAGCGACTGCATTGAAAAATCCTACTGGCTTGATCAAAGTTGTGGATTCGACAGCAATAAATGAAGGTACAACTACTCACTATATGAGTTCTATTTATGGTACTTACATAGGTAAAAATTATGCCCAAATCGTTCATACATCTTCCAATGTTTATTTCCATCCGGAAGATAGTACACGGGGTTTTGATTTGTCTGAAAACAATGAAGATCACGATATCGTAACGAAAGATGGTTTTTCTGACTCGAGCACGTTACCACCAGATACAACTGATAATATTCTAACTACTCTCAAAGAAATCCTCACCACGGAAGCAACGACTGAGAGCGAGCTAGGTAATGATATTATACCACAAAATCAAGGACGCAGTATAAAAGGTTCATCTTCAAAAAATGATTTATTACTTTTTAAAGAACAAAAACATCAAGATTCAGAGAACGAATCGTCTATAGCTACAAGGCTGATACCATCAACAATATATAAAACTTTTACGTATTTTACAACATTTTTTATCCCAAATCAAGATGGAACAACTACTTCAGTTAAATCAAGAGAAGAAGTTTCTTCAGACATTACATTTTTAACAGAATTAATTTCACCAAGTAGTACACAAACTTCACCTATAGATAGCACAATATCACCTAGCACAATGAACAAAGTGGAAATTTCTTCAAATACAGATTTGGTTGAACATACTAACAATGTAGAAAAACAAGAAGTAGAAGAAATACAATTGATATTTAAAACAATATTTACAACTTTCACATATTTGACTACATTTTATGATGATTCAACCACCAGTGTTTCCAGTCGTAAAGTAACTGCTACTAATGTCATTACTCAAACCGTAGATCCAATTAGTACCTTAATAGATGTTGATGGATTAATTAATAGAGAAGAATCAGTTCTTATAGCTCCAACTAAATTAGCTGATGTTAATTTTATAAATTCAGAATCTAAGTTTTTGGAACCACAAATAAATATCAATGATGATAACATTAAAAATAATAATGAGAATATTTATAATAACAATATTGTGACTGAAGAAAGTACTGAAAATATTTTAACGACAGCTTTTGATCAATTATCAACAATTGAAGAACAATCAACAACAGAATCGACAACTGAATCTAATAAAAACGAAGAAGAGCCAGAAATTTTACTAGAACCAAATCCAGGTTTTAGTGAAAATACACAATTCATAAATGAACAGCTAAAAACTTATTATACAACTTATACATATTTTACAACAATAATTGTCGATGATGAAACTGAAATAGAAACAAGAACCGAGGTATACAGTAATATTATAACTGAAACCATAGAACCCACGCCTGTATCAACATTAAAAAATTCTATTACTGCAACAAATACACAGCAGGAAGCACCTCCCGAAATATTGGCATATTTAGAAGCTTTGTCTTTAGCGAAAAAAGCTCAAGCGCAAACTCAAGCCACAACAGCAGAAGAAATTAATGAAATGATAACAGAAGATCCATCTTTATCCTTTGTCTCTGACGAAACAACTGTTACAGATGATACTCTAACTACTGAGGACATGTCTGCGGATGGTGAAGTTTTAGGATCTATGAAAACAGATGTAATATTTACGTCAAGTTCAGGCGGTAGTACTTTACTTGATTTAATGGATAAAAAAATTAATTTACCAGAAGATCAAGAATTATCAGAAACCAATCATCATGAAGTGGAACCTGCTCCTACTCTTTTATTACAAACATCTTATACAACTTATACTTATTTTACAACTATGTATAATGGAGATGCAACCGATGTTGTTAGCCGTCTTAAAACAGTTACAAATATAGTTACTGAAACTATAAGACCAACACCTGTTGTGCAGCCAGAGTCAAAAACAATTCAACCATTAACCTATTTTACTACGTTTACTTATTGGACAACATTCATAAAAGGAGATGAAACAGCTACAACAAGTCGAGAAGAAACTGTTAGCAATATTGTAACACCTGGTGTTACAGAATCATCGTCAGTACAATTAGATGTTGTTAAAACTTACAGACCTTTTGTGTTAGCTACTCCAGTTCATAGTGTTACTATGGAAACCAGAGAATCCAAGGCCACATCTGATAATGAAGTAAACACATCACCAAATATTGTACTAAAAGAAATTCCAACAGTCAAAGCAAATGAACTAAGTTCAACGATTTCAGCGGAGCCCGTAACTCTTTATACAACGTATACATATTTTACTACATCCTACATTGGAAATTCAACTATACTAAATAGTAGATTAGAAACTGTCACTAGTGTTTCTTATCCAGATGATTTAATAGTGAAAGCCACTCCCCGTGCTATCGGTGGCGCTGCTCCAACACAATTGTTAAATAATGAAGAGAAACCTATTCAACCAAACAAAGTTAATAATTTATCTAAAACTGGATTATTGTCTACTATAAGATCAAGTGAAATTAACGAAGGTACAACTACTCATTACACAACTGATATTTACGGTACATATATAGATGGTCTCTATGCTCAAGTAGTTGAAACTTCATCAAAACTTGAGTTACCAACATCAGTACCTGTACCAACAGCTACACCAACTTTACCTACTGGTATTTTGTCTTTAAACAAAGGTACCATTATAGATGCTGATGAAATCACAACGGTTTATTATACGACAAAGCAAATTGGTACGTCAATAAACGGTCTTTATGCTAAAATTATAGAAAGTACATCCACAACAAAAGTTAACGAAGAAAAGTTAGTAACACATACTCCAGTGCACGGACACAGGACAGGTCTTGTAAGGTTAATCAAAGGTCATATAGAAAGTAATGATAGTACTATTTATTACCAATCGAAAGTTATTGGAACTAGCATAGATGGAAGATATGCTCAAATTATTGAAAGTACCTCCAGTTATTTAATTTCTAAACCAACATCAACTATTGACATAGCTGCAACATCAACCTTACCACAGAATCATGCAACTGAAATTCCGGCAATCGCACCATCTCCAGCAGTCATACAATCTTCGATTTCAGAAGATCATACAAGTGAATTTGCAAGTAATGATTCTAATCAAGAAGAAAATGAAAATGATGATGAAGACGATGATCAAAAATCAAAGAAGAAGTCACGTTTGACATTTTCTTCAAGAAAAAGAACTTCCAGTGCTCCTCCAATAAGGCCATTTGCATCAAGAAGTAGACCAACATTTAATCCTAAAAGAAAGCCACAAGGTGCTACAACTATAACCAGAAGTGATATAACTCCCACAATAACGGCTACATTAGCAGGAAAAGGAAATCGATTTGCAACATCTAGAGGTAGAGCTACACCTTCATTAAGTTCAACAATTAATAATGCATCGAACTCTAGACGATTTTCTGGTAGAAGAAGTTCTCTTCCATCGACTTCTTCATTCTCTACAAATTATCCCGCAGGCAGTTCAAGAAATAGAGGAGGAGTAAGAGTAACTCCATCCTCAATTTACTCAGGAAGTCGTCGAGGACCTACTTCTATCAGAGGATCTTCAGCTCGACCAGCTTCTAGAAGTGGGTCATCAATTTTATCTCTCGCATCTACCAGATATAGACCAGGTATACGTCCTTCTTCCACTCTTTCAAAAATTTCATCAACTATTCGACAAGATGACCAAGAAGATAATGCTAATGAATTTACTACCGCTACTTTGGCAACGGAAGAAACACCAATACAAGAAGATAATGAAGAAGAAGTTGTGCGCACAACTATACAAACAACGACTGAGTCATCTAAAAGAACTAATAATCCATTGTTAAGGTTTAGAAGACCTCCAGCTTTTGGCAGTGGAATCAGATCAACAACTCCTCGAGTAAATGCAGCTGCAACATCTAGAAGAACAAATAATTTGTCAAGGCAAAATACTAACAATCGTAATATTAATAGTAGGACGAAGACGACTGCGTCTAATTTAAATACGAAATCTCGACAGACTCAATCAAGTCTCTTTCCACCAAGAAGTTTATTTGGAAGAAAACCAGATACTACCGAACTACCTTTGGAAAATAAAAATGAAAATTTCGAAGACGAGCAAGAAGATAATTTTGAAGATGAAGCGGTTGAAGAAATAGCAGATAACGATTATGAAGGATCAGAACAAAAAGAAATTTCTCCGTTGACTCCGAAACCGAATAGTCCGCAAATTAAACCATTCTCTCGAATTGGAAGAGGCAGAAGAGTTCGACGACAAACTCAAGTAAGATCATTAAATTCTCGATTTAGAAGACCTAGCATTCAGTCGTCTAAAATTGAAGACAGAATAGATAGTGATGTTAGTTCAAGCAAAGAAGATGTCTTTAAACAAGGAATAAATAATTCACGATATAATCCACGTAGCAGAGCTTTAACCGGCAATTCACGACCCAATGGAAATAAAGAAGAAAAATCGTCTGAAGAATATCTCGATAATTCTAATGCACAATCGACGAGATCAAGATCCAAATCTTCAACGAGCAGAAGTTCTCTTCGCGTTAAACCTTCACATGTCACTAATTCTAACAGACAATTCACTTTGCGTGATAAAGAAAGTACATCTTCCAAACCGAATTATAAAAGACCCACGTCATCTTCCCGAAGTACCAATCTTCGATCGAGAACCAATTCTAGATCAAGAGGAGGAACTAATAAATATCAAGATGTTACAAGTACCCGACGTACAACAACTAGAACTCCATCAAGAAGTGGGGCTAGAACAAACAATCGTAGAGTTGTACCATCTCGAGGTCGGGTAAGCTCTCATGAAGATTATCGGGATACAAATGATTTTGATAGCACTATTACTGTTACGCATTATGTTCCAACTGAAGTTACAATACCTGTTGTTAACAATGGAATTACTGAGAAACGTAATATTATTACAGCTCAGCCAAGTACAGAAATAATTGGTCCTGATCGTTACAGTACCATTGCCAATAGTGATGGCCAAGATCTTGTTGTATTAGCTAGTGAAATGACTGGAACCAATTTCCAGGGTCAAATAGAAATTACACGGTTTGTTATCCATGAAACTCCTACAACGAAAGTTTCTCATATGTTAACTTCTTCAGGTGGTCGTAGATTTTCACAACCTGTAGTCGTTCCATCAACTATATATTCTATAGAGAATGTTGTTTCTACTGTTCGACCTTCTGTATCAGATAATGCTCCTTTAGCTAATATTTTACTCTCCCAATTATTACTCGGACAACTTGGTCAACAAAATCCGTTGTTACCAGCACCAGCTGCTACTCCTTCAACGCGATACGATACACGTGCGACAACTTACGTTACAACTATCACTAAACATAGAAGTACTGTTATTCCATTAACTTTTCGTGGCAAGGAGATTTTAACCACGCTAGTTGATTCTTCAACGGATGTTATTACAGCCACTGAACTTATCACTGATACAGTTGTCGTTACACCTAGCGTTGTTTTGCCTGCAGCAAACCTAAATTCCCTTCTTCTTTTGCTCCAGCAGCCACAAAGTCCACAACAATCGAATCCTTTATTCGATCCATTATTTGCTGCCGCACCATTATTTACACAAAGTAATACATTACCTGGAGAAGTTGAAAGACGAAATCAACCTGTTGATTCTGATTATAAACAAGAAAGTTATGAAGATTTATCAGAAGAAGATATTGAAAAACCATCCAAAGTAAGGATAAAGACAAATGCAGGAAAAACAAGAGATAGAGAAGCTCCTGATTCTAGTGTAATAACTCTATACGTATCCGGCCGTAGACCAGGCGAATTTAGTACAGTACTTAGTACAGTTAAAGTTGGTGAAGAATCTACAAGTACAAAAATTAAAAGAGATATAAATGAATCAATTATCACTGCATCTCTTTCACCGTCATTAAATTTAGCTTCCGAGCCTATTCCATATATTTTGGCAGGAAGCGAAGAGCCGATCGACGCTCACGCACCTACTCAAAGTCTCGAGAGCGTAGTGGGCGATGTCGGACGGCATATTTCCACGTCCATTTATACCTAACCATGCCAAAACTCTAAAATTTTTCCTCAATGCAATCTCTAATACGCAACCTTGTAGATATACGCCTTTATTAGTTATTGATTAATTAAATATAATAATTTTAATCGAAGTAAATATAAGCATAAGTTCAATATAATTATTTGTTTACAATAGAATAAGTATTTTAAAAATTGCATTTTTCTACTACGTATATAATAATTATCATTTCATTAAAGATAGTAATTATTAATTTTTATTTATAATAGTGGATTTTGCAATTACATTAATAATTTTTATAATAGTTTTTATATTTTTCGATCGAGTCTCAGAATTTTGGGTGCTAGTCTTAACCAACAGCTTAATCACGAAGGTTCTCTAGAGTCAATCAAATGAATTAAGCAATTTTTTAAATACCGTTCATTTTTTTATTTCTACTTTCTTCTATTATTCCTAAACCTACTTTCCTTTTACAAATTTTCCCGCGTTTATTCCAACTAACAAATCTTTTGGAAAGAGCCGCACGCGCGCCCACACGCTGAACATGACTCCTAAGAATAACATTTCGAGTTCACTTGAATTGACGATCAAGATTAATACAAATATCAAACAACCAATATGAAAGAAAAATGGCCTTTCAGATGATTACTACATAAATCCAAGTAGCATACCTTCTGCTGTAGAAGACTATCTAAATTATGGTAAAAAAACGCAAGATCCAGATGACTACGTCACTGAAGATGATAATGTTGCTAAAAAACGAGTTCGCATTCGAATACCAATTATTCGAAGTCGAAACGTTAAGGAGCATGCTTTGACAGTTATTAGAAAACGGCCATTGACCCCTTATACAAGGTCATCATCTTTTCAACCCGTTGATAGCGTTTCATTATTCGTTCCTCGAAGAATTGTTACACGAACAAGAGTAAAAAATTTCAATTCTTTTGACCCTGAGAATAACTTAAATGATGATTCATTTGACGATCTATTGACAAAACATACTAGGCATAAAATTACTGTTACTCGTAGGAGAAAAATTATGCCAACTCAAACTTATTCGATAAATAATAAAGAAAGAATAACGCGAAAAAAATTAGTGACTGTAAGACCTGTTCCTGAACCAACAACAACCTTATCTATAATTACTACTGGATTCTATACAATTCCATCGTTTGAAGAAAATGAAGAATATATTGATTATGATGATTACCCTGAGACAACTACACCTGATTTATATACATCACTTTTAGACGATTTTATAATTTCGACTTCACCATTAACATTGGAAACGCTAAGTGAAACGTTCGAAGAACCAAGCATAACAAGTGATCCAATCATTATTACCGATAACTTTTTTTTACCCGAATTGTATGAAGAAACTACTATAAATGATAATGAATATAATTATGACGAAGAATCAACTACTGAACCAAATGAGTTTATGGAATTGACCACAATAAATAAAACAGAATTAGAAAATTTGAATGATAATTTTACAAATAAACAAATTACTACAGAACAAGAAGTAGAAATTACTACAGAACAGGGAGTAGATATTACTACAGAACAGGAAATTGAAATGACGACAGAACAGGAAATAGAAATGACCACAGAACAGGAAATAGAAATGACAACAGAAATTCCAACAATTGCTTCGACCGATGAAAATGAGCCAATAAACATTCTTGAAAATTCCACAACTATAAATAATCTTACAATTTTAGATAATAATAGTTCGAATGAAACAGTTGAAGAAATTCATGAAGAAATTTTGAATGCAACTACGACCACAGATATAAACTTGTCTCAAAAAGAAATAGAAACAGTCAAAAGCGATGTTGAATATAATTTAACAGTAATTCCTATTAAAACAGATTCTGACATATCAAGTATCGTGCCATTGAACTCAACAAAAGTATCACTTCCTAGTTCCAGCAGTCAATTTAATCTAACACAAAATGAAGATAGTAGTGAAATACCATCGGTCATTCCATTGGAGTCGATAACATCGTCAACAGAAGAATTGACTGAAATGACTTCTAAGATAACATCGCTTTTTGATTCCCAAGTAACTACATCATTACCTTCATTAACGCCAGAAGATATTGAGGCTGGATTAACAGATGATTTATATTTATCATTATCGCGTCCAGATTTTCCACATATTGTTCCTTCAAAAGTAGATATAGATGAAAATCATTTTTCATCGTCAGATTCAAGTCAGGCCACTCCAGAACTTCAAACTAGTGTTTATTACTCTGAAACTGTAGTAACTTCTACTCGATTAAGAACTTATACTTATGTAGTAACAAAACTTAATGGACAAGAAACTGAAGTAACATCATCTACAACAGTCAGACCACGGGTTACAACTTTGACATTGACAGTTCCTACGACGGTGACTGTGACGCCGACAATGATTTCGTCGTCAGTTGCATTTAATTCTTCTTCAGGTAAGTGCCTTTCTGTCCTTTGTAATAAAACTTTCCGAGCTTATCGATAAGAAATTTTTATTTTCATAAAAATTGGCTGTTGGTTTCTTTTTTGTAAAATATTTATGAAATATTTACAATGCTAATGTAAATATTTAAAACTTAACTATTATATAAAGATGTAAAAATTATTCTTATTAAATAACATGTAAATATATTCATAAAACTTTATAATTATATCAAATGTATATATTTTTATTTTCAAAATTTCTTAACTTGAAACTATCTTAATCCATGAAAAATATATTAAAGTTCAGGTGTTACCATAACTCTATTTTTGTATATACATACATAGACATATATATATATATATATATATATATATATATATATATATATATATATATATATATATATATATATATTACTTTTGTAATATGTTTTTCATTATTTGTTCTATTTATTCATTAAGAAAACTATTACTTAGGTAAAAAAATACAATTACAATATTGTTCAGCCGAATATTTATTCGTTAAATAATTTTAAAATATTTATTAATTATTGATGACTTGAATTGATATATAGCATTAAAGTTATTTAATTTTTTTAAATTTTCGTGTGTAAAAGGATATTTATTATTTTCAATTACATTTCGTATTGTTATTAATATTGTTCGAATAAAAATAAAAATTTATTTACCCTATAGTTAGCAATAAGTTATACTGTTGCTTTTATTAACGATACAAAAATTAAATTATATTTTTTGTTAACAATAGAAAATGCAAATAATAATGAGGAAACGGAAGATGAAGGAAGACGGTTTAATCTTGCGAAAAGGGTAATGTCCAATGGGGTTGAGGTAATTGTAGCTGAAAGCACTCCTGCCTATCGGTGGGAAAATTCAAATCCACAACCTACGTTAACTCTTTCGGAAGCTGTCGTTATGCTTCTACCTCAAGATAAATTAAACGAATTTGTTACAAAAACTTGTACGACAACGTTTACTTATCTGAATACTATAACACGCGATGGAACAACAATTGTATCTACTGATCAACAGGTACTTTTACAAATTAATAATAAAATATCATAAAAATGAGAAAAAAATAATTAAAAAATAATATAACTTTTAAGGTAATAGCTAATACAGCTACGGAAGAAAGACATAGAAAGCCAGCTTCTGAAGCAGCTTCAGTTACACTTGAAGCTTCGCCAACGTTGCAAACTGAAGTTTTTAAAACTACGTATACTTATTTAACGTTAAATACGGATCATCCCGATGAAAAAAATGCTTTAGGAAGTAGTACGAAAGTTATCGCTAACACAGTTACAGCACCTCAATATTATTTAGATACGTTCCTCGATCCATCAGAAACACAAACACCTGAGACTAATACTTATCTTAGCACGAGAATTCTTGAAAAAACTTTCGTGGAAGACGGTAAAACTAAAATTGAAACGACTAATGACGTTGTTACACAGGTAATATTCAAAAAATAAAATATGGTACATATAGATAATAGAATTTAGAATTTTATTTGGTTATATTTTATATAATAACGTTAAAAAAAAAAGAAAGCTAATATAGTGAACACATAATTTTATGAAATAGGCACTAAATTTAGCTACAAAATTAACTCGACAATGTAAATTTAAAAATAACGTTGAAAAAACTAAAATGTTACATTGGAATAGATAGATAAAGTATTATAATATTAAAGTATTGCAGTACTGCTAGTTACTAAATTTTAGAAATTTTAAGTTAATAAAAGTTTATTAGTCATACATCAAGCTTTGTACAGGAAATACTGTTTGCCTCTCTAAAATTAATTTTGTAAATTATTCGATTTCAATAAATTATATTGATGAAAATGTATTTTCCTTTACAGCTCATAATAACAGAATCAGCACTTCCACCCCGACCAACAAGTACATCGGTATCGAAGTCAAATGATGAATCTTATTCTACAACAGATATTGCACAAACATACTACGTTACTTATACGTATTTAACTACTTACTTAGAAAAAGATAGTACAGTTGTTAAAACGAATATTGCAACTTCCTCGGACATTGTATACGAAAAAGCTCCGGTAAAGAAAACAAACACAAAGTCACTTCCTGTCAAAGCTACTCCAGAACCGATCCAAATATTTGCAACCAAAACTTATTTAACAACGCATACATATTTCACAACGCTACTACAGGTAATAAAATAATAATGCCCTCTTTGAGAAATAATAAGTAAAAAAGATGGACTATGTGTATATTTTATCTTATGTTTTTTTAACAAAATTGTTTATCACTAGTAAAAATCTATATTTATTTTTAATATTTATTATGCAGTATAATTTTTAGTGACAGCTTTGAAAATAATATTTTTAATATTTTATTGACTAAAGGCAGGAGCAGATGGAGAAACCTCGACTATTGTTTCATCACGTATAGAAATAGTGAAAAATGCTGTTACAGAATCTATAGCACCTAGTTTATTAGATGCTGGATATATGAACGCATTATTAACCACTTCGCATTATTCAGATTCTTTAAAAAATGTCGTTACTGGATCAACGATAATTTTTTTTGACGATGAAGAACCCATTTCTCCAACGACAAGTCAACTTGTTGCATCTACATCTACAAGTATTGATAAAATTGATAATGGTAACATTAATGCATCTTCTTCATCATTAGATTCTGTTGCATCCGAAACGAATGATTCTACAATGCAACCATTTGAACAAGAGAATTCTTCTAATGAGGTATAATCTATATTTTTATTAAAATATCTTTTTTTTTTATTGATTTTTCAATATTTTAAAAATTATATTAATTATTAAAATTAGGAAGAAACGGTAGAAGAATCTACAAATCCTCCTGTGAATAAAAAGCCCTTGCAGGTTAGCAATCTATTAAGTTTAGGATCCTTGGGTATAAACAGTTTATCTGCTTTGGGTCCTGTTATTACAGCAATGGCTGGCTTACTGCAAGGTAAGACTGCAGCTTCACGTAGAAATGATACTGAAACAGGAACTGAGCTATCATCAACAACAACGACTCAAAGATCACCTATTTATATTCCTGTTGCTGAATTTGTCGATGGTGATATTGAAACTGCTGAAAGTCAAAATATTGGTAAATAATTTTAATTTATTTCATAATCTATATTGTATTATCTTGAATATTCCCTTTTGTAAAAAATAATATTTAATAATATTTTAAAATAATTACGGAATAATTAAATTAATTACGGAATAATTAAATTAATTACGGATAAGAATTTATATACGAATAAAGTTTGCAATGTTTATTTTATTACTGTTTAAAATATTACAGCTCTTCATTTAGCTAACAACAATCATCTTCCTGAAACAAGGCATAAAGTAACTTCAAGTTTAGCTGATGGAATACCAATATCTCCTGGAGAAGTTATTACAGCAAATAGTGACGTAATCATTGGTAAACCAGGAAAATTAGGCCCAAGACCACCACATACGTTTTTAAACGATGAAAATATTGGTATGAAGCCACCACCTATACCGGTAAATATACCGTTACATCCAGCTTCGGAAACTATAGAAAACGCATCATCTAGAAAAATTTTCAAAATTCAAAAAGGTTCACAACAATTGGAAATTTATCCTGCTCATCAAATTTATGAAGAGCATGTAAAAGTTCCTATAAACTTCAATCCACCTATGATTTCAAAAATACCACAAAATTTACCACAAGCTTCTGTTAATATGCCTTCAAAGAAAATAAGCTCAAAGCAAGATGTTTTAGAAAATGATCCACTTTTAGTACCTCCTTCTGTATTATTAAATATTAATAAAGATTCAAATTATCGTCGACCATGGAGTCCAAGAAATCCTCTTTCTGCATCAAGTGTTATAAATGAAGAAAAAATTCATATACATTTTCCAGATACGGAAACTGCGCATACGAATAACATCAGTTCCTTCGACAGTTTAAAAATAAAGTCACTTATACCAGAACCAATTGTTCATCAGGTTCCACACGTAATTGACAGATCTACAGGCCAACCTCTGCTTGTTAATATTCAACCAAGTCAAGTTGCAAATGTTATTATACCTCAAGGTGGAACTCAAGCTCTAATTTTTGGTGATACTAACGAGCCACATATAACGGGTCAATATTTTGATGACCCTTCACCTTATCCCGAACCTGAAGTTGGACCTGGTTTTATTGGAATAAATAAAGTATGTCATTAAATCATTTAAATACACAAATAATTTAAAAAAATTTTTAATATTTAAATTTTTTTTAGATTGAAAATCATTCTCAGTATTTAAAAACATCCGCAAACAATCCTGCATATTTTATGACACCACCATCACCTCCAATAAATTTTAAATCTTTTCAAAATTCTAACGTCAGTCATCGGCACCCAATAATACCATTTTCACAAAGTTCTAATTTCATCCAACATAAAAATACTGCATTAAGACCTGAAAAGGTACCAATACGACAACATGATGATTCCAATTTATCAACTGGACAAAGTCATGTTCATACTGAAATTCTTGTTCATCATGGAGCAGAAAGTGGGCATTTACGACCGCAAACTCATCCTATAATTCCTCTACGCAAAAATTTACAACATTCTCTAAGACAAGAACATACAAAAATTCATTTTTCGCCAGAATCGATTCCGCCTAGAAGAACTGAATTACCTTTAACTGTTGGTAATTCCTTTTATGACTCGGTTAATGCACCTTTGCAGAATGCACATTGGAAGAATGATAAAAAACCTTTGCGGAATAGTGAAACTCGCTGGCCGAGGCCTACAATTAAATCTCGTCCTCCGACAAGAGTAACAGCTCGACCTTTTAATAAAATTACACGGATTGAAAGGCTGCCGGTAATTAATAAGCAACCTGATCATACGAATGTACCAAGATATCCAACAAATATTTTTTATCAAAATGATTTTGATAAAAATAGTCAACAAATATCAACTGTTGCACCAACCGTAGATTTGCCAATTAAATCTAATCAACAAATATTTATTTCCGGAGCACATAGTGAGGTAAGGATTTTTTTAATATACAAATAAAGCTTGTAATATTAACTTATAATAATTTTTTGCTTTTCTTAGATTGATTCTTCAGGTAAAGTAAATAATTATTATCAAGACACATATGGAAATATTAATTCTCAAGATATTAAAAATCAATCATTACAAGAAAGTAAAGATTACATAACCGATGAACATTTTATTATTAAAGAATCAAATCACAAAAAACCATTATTTAATAATGAGAACCATCAGAGTAATGTGCAAGCTCAAAAAACAATTGATTCTGAAGTCGATGCATCAGAGAATATTAAAATGATATCATTAGGCAATGAAGATTCTGTTATTGATTCTGAAAATAATAAGTACAGCACGACTACGAAATTTGATTATAAACTATACTATCTTAGTAATGCTAGCGCTAACAACGATAGTTCTGAACCGTATGAAAAACACTCACAAGCTACTAACAGTCAAAAAAAAAATAATGGCAACAATGGTGATATAATTATTGGTAGCGAGAAAAAATCTGTTTATACATCTCGACCATTCTCTACGGAAATAAATAATTTGAATAATAGACAAAATTTCTACGTAACTAATACAAATACTAAGTTGGAGCAAAATCCTGTCTATGGACATGAGATAATAGATCTCAAACCTCCAGCAATTATTCCAATTTTCGAGCCTAATGGCCATAGTCGACCTTATTCTAAACCTAATTTAGTAATAAACAGTCAGTTAAACAAGTCAGATAAAACAATAGAAACTTCAACAAAAAGCAGTATTTTTAAAATACCCACACGCCCAGAAGCAGTACAAATTTCCTATGTCCAAACAGAAAAAAATAATTTACAAAGCCAATTAGAAGGTTTTAGAAATGGTACTTACTTGCATTTACATCCAGACAGACAGCGACTTGATTATTTATCAACAAGAGTGCATCCAGCTTACCCACAAATTATTACTAAACCAAAACCTCAAATACCGGGATCAGTAGTTATTTCTAGCGACAAAATTCATAAGCAAATTAATAACGTAAAATCTCCAATACAATTTTCTTTGCCGATCAACTCAAATGGGGAAGAAAATGAAAGCAAAACTCAGACAGAAAGACCACCAAGTGCAGAATCTAAGAAAATAACAACAAATAATCAAAAATCTAAAGAAGAATCACTTGATACCGCGTTTCAAACTAATTTTGCTAGTACACTTTCCGAAGATGAAAAACCCATTGAGAATAAAAACGATATAAATATACCGTATAATGAGCCTGAAAAAATAACAACACCAAAATCAAAATTACTTTCACATGATCTAACATCTCCGTTAACTCATTCAAATAAAGGTATAAAGAGTCATTTAATTGCTGAAGAACTGAAACCGCCACCTTCTCCTACAGAAGTTCTTGGACTGTCACCACCACCAATAGATATAACAACTACAAGACCTTTCGAAAACAAACAAAATCGCTCCAAGATAACTTCCGATGTCTCAGGTCTTAAACCACCACCATTATATATACCATTAAAAGAGTCTAGTAAGACGCCTTCTTTACCTAGTATTAGTATGGTACCACCAAGTCCAAGGCCTTCTGTGGTCAGACCCTATCTAGCTGAAATTCTTTCTCGAGTTAGTAATTATTTATCAAAAAAAAAAAAAAATCAAAGTATGAATGAATACTGTTATTATAAAAATATTTTTTCAGGATATGGTGCCACCTCCTCCAAATGAAAAAACAGCAAGACCATTGGAAATAGCAACTGTAAGACCAGGTGTAGCAGTGTCGGGTTCTATTCAAATCGCTACCGCGGTCGCCACATCTCACATTCCAGTGATGCAAGATATCGAATCGAAAATACCAATAGTTCATGGAACTGTCGATTTACCTGTTGTGGTAGATGTACCAGAATTTTTGAAACCTATTGACATAAAGAAACCTGATCATGTCAGTATATACACAATTCGACCATTTGAAACTAAACATAGGTAAATTATTAAATCAAAATAAATTGCGTAATTTTAATTGAATAATAACTATTGTTTGTTTACAGAAATACAATAAAACCAAGTATCTTCCCTACAAATACTTATAGCTCAGCAATAATTAAACAATCTGCTGTTGAAGGTGAACACATTTCAAACAATGAGCAAACGTATCCTTTCATAAGAGTTTCATCAGCAAATGTCAAAAAGCCGAATAAATCATCCGATTTTTCTATAGTTTTGGAACCAAGTAGCGACATTCATTTGCCATCTACAAGAATTGAACCCACTGATCATTTAATTATCAGTACTATTAGCGATAAAGAAATTAAACAAAAATCATCGACTTCGAGAATTATTACTCAAGCTACTGGAAATGAAAATTCTGAAAATTTCAGTCAAAATAGAACGCAAAGTACAAAAATACAAAAAACTGATTTAAAAATTAAAGAATCGGCATCAAAAATGATGGAAATAATTGGCACGGTAGTGCATGAATTTATTCAAAATTCAAGTAACGAAAGAGCAGAAGTAAAACCACAGGAGGTAAAGTATTATTGCATCAAAAATTGACTTTAAATATATTTTTTTGCTAAATAATATATATATATATATATATATATATATATATATATATGTATAAATTCATAACGTAAATTATTAATATATTTATGTTTAGGTTACCCGCTTTGAAACTTTGACAGTTACAAGAACAGAGACTTCAGTGGTAGGTTCTCCACCTACAACACGAACTTTGCTTATTACCCATACATTAACGTCGACGAGAGTCGAGACGGTGACGGAGACATTATTACGACCTACAAATGTAATTTCAACCATTACTTCAACGATACTTCAATCAGTTACTCATATACCAACGTATCACAATGAAAACGATAACGAGTCAATATTTGTCGTATTGAGTGATCAAAAACCACCCGCTCCTGGAGCAGAAGAGGTATTTAAATAAAGTTATTTTATTCTCATTAAAAAAAAATTTGATGTCCTTTATGATGTTGAATTATTTAAATTTAATTATAAACAATATCGTTTTTAAATATTAAGGTCGAAGCTGAATACGGAGAAGAAGATATTTCAAGAGATGAGCAAAATATAAGCGGTAACGAAATACATCGTGTTTTATCCGGTGGTATATTAGGAGCACCTTCCGTTCCAATTAGATCACCAAAAATCCAATGTATACCCGAATGCAAAGCGTCAAAATCAGAAATGTGCTCTGAATCCAGAGGTGAAATGCGATGTATTTGTAGACCTGGATTTGCGCGAATGTTCCCCGATCGTCCTTGCAAGCGTAAGCATACATATAAAATTTCATGCTATTGTACGATATGAATAATACTGATTTTGTTATTGATGTGAATGTGAATTTCAGCAACCTATACGTTTACAATTGTGATTGGTTTGGACAGGCTTGGAAGAAATCATTTTATTTACGATCCAAAAATGAACGATACGAATTCTGTCGCTTTTAAACATTACGCTCATCCAGTTAAGGAGGCTTTAGATCGTACATTGATGCAGAGCGATCTTAGGGATGTATATCAAGGCTTAAATATTGTTAAATTTTTACCTGATCCAGCAAAAATTTTATTCAATGTTCAATTAAGCTCAAACACAAATGAGGAAAAATTAAAAGAAGTTATCCGCAAATATTTAGTTATAAGCAATTACAGTTTAGGCGGAACTGACGTCTACGCTTCAAAAGATCTTGGACTCGTAAGTTTACAATTGTATGAATTTATAATCTCTTTTTACGGATCAAAATTTACTTTTTATTATAAAATGTTTAAAGTTTATGTGAATTTTTCGATCTTTGAATGAACATTGGATATCAAAATAAACTTTGACATTCAAATTAATTACAGATCGAAGCCATGGACTTTGACGAGTGTACAACTGAAGATGGTGGACCTTATCACGACTGCTCTCCAAATGCAGCGTGTTTTAATCTTAAAGGATCGTATCAGTGTTCATGCAAAGAAGGTTACGCAGATCTTTCCGAAAATTCAGCCTATCCAGGAAGATTTTGTTCTCAAGCTCCATTGGGATGCGCTGCATGTAACAATAAAGGACACTGTTTAATCAATTCTCACGGCCATGAAGTTTGCGAGTGCTTCCCGTGGCACAGTGGACAAAAATGTCAAGTTAATTTAAAAGGTACATTTTAACGTTACATGTATGCTATTTTAGAATAAAATGTAGCAATATAGAATGTTAGACGAATTTAAGCAACGCGATATTTGCAGTTTTGTTGATAGCTCTTGTGACGACGGGAACGATCTTGCTGGGTTTGCTGGCCGTTTGTCTCGGAATGGCGTGTTTTCGAAATCCAAATAGAAGACGCACGTCGGCTGATCAGCGGGCCATGATATCGGGAACCGGAGGTGACACCAGTAGCGAAGGCAGCGTTACCGAACTCGCAATACCCCATCACGTGCCTCACATATTACCTCCGCCTCCGCAAATGGTGGCTCCTACGCCGCCGGTGAAAAAAGCTGTCAGAAATGTCAGCGGTAAACCAAGACGTTCTTCTAAAAAACCTGCACCAGTTATAGCTCCAGGTAATTTATTTAAGGATTCTTAATGCTTCAAGGCATACTCTCGATAATGCAATCGGTGCAACTTTTCAGAAAAATGTATTCCACGATTATTTATGAAAGAAGTTTTAAAGTAATTTTAACGCCACTTAAATGATAAATCATTTGATTCTACGATTTTCAGCTTTTTTTCTTTTAATACCGACTAAGTTAAAAAAAATTTACAGAGCTATTCTTATGACCAATAAATTCTATTAATTTCATATTTTAGCCGTAAACAACTCTTGCCCATTGAACGATCAACGGGATCGATCATTAACGGTGATGATTCCCCGAGCGAAGTACCGCTCAGCTCCACAATCCGTCACTCCGCAAAATTACAAGCAGATGAGCACTTTTTCGGTGGATGAGCACAAGTTGATCGATTACCTTGAGGGAGGCATCCACCCGGGCAACCGTAAGCCCAGCCTCGTCAGTAATTCCGATTACAAAGAAACGGAGCACAGAGTTTCGAAACAGCAGGCAAATTTCGCGCCAAACGGCGCGCTAGTCAGCGCTGGCTTTCAAGTAAGTCGTTTATGCAAACACTAATTTATCGACTATTTAAATAACGCCGATGAAATATATAAATTTTTCGCAAGGTTTCGGCAACGGTGACAAGGACACTGGACGCAGAATCCACGCTCGCTCGTTCATGCGGCGAAACAACGGTCGAGCCGTCGGTGAAAGCCGTCCGGAGCGCGGACCTGTCTCAGGAGCTCGAGTCGACCCTGGTGCGCTCGTGTGCCGAGACGACGATCCAGGCTTCGACGAAGCAACTGATGCGTCTCGATCTCGCCGAGGCTGGCTCGACTTTGGCGAGATCGTGCGGAGAGACGACCATTCAGCCGTCCACGAAAATGGCCGAGCGCAAAGACTGCAGCAGGGATGCGAGAGACAGCGCGAGCGAGGGTCACACGATGGCCGAGAGAGACCTTGGCAGCACATTGAGACTTCCCGCACAGCATCCGCCGCTTTACAACCAAGATAGGGTAATTGAACTTTGATTAGCGTGATTATTTAATTGTTATTAACCTTTTCGAATGATTGAAATCGCCTTTTAAACATCTGAACCGTGACTGTTTAGATAAGCAGCGACAGGGAGTCCAACTTTGATTCGCTGTGATGTAAAGATCGGAAGTGAGCGCTGTTTATCGGAAACTCATCGATTTTGAAGGATCCACATCCACGCCCCATTCGTTTGTCAGCAAAAGCCGTCGGACTTGCTTGACGTCCATCTCCTACAACAGCGAATTTTCTCGGATTTTAGCTGCATCGTGTCGACTTGTCTTCATTTTATTACGAAGACAACGGGCGAAATGTTTGCTTAAGCGCGATCGTAAAAGCTTCAGATGAAGGAACAGCGGAGTTCCACCAGTGTATCGTTCAACGTGCCAAAATATAGCCAATGAGAAAAGCTTTTAAGATTTTCTTTTCTTCTCTCCTACGGAATCTTAATTAGGCATCGTTAGAAATTTTTCAAAGCTTTTTCGTTTTATGCATAAAATGCGAAATTTTTTGAAATAATAAAATATAAAATGAAAAAAAAAAAACACAGAAAGGCGATAATATCCTAGTAGGCAAGAGAATTTTATAATTTTATTGATATGAACGCGATATTTGTAAAGGTATATTTTATATATTATTATTATTATTTTCCTTATTATACGATATTATTATTTGTTGTTGTTGTTTGTTTGTTTATTTAGTCTATATTTTTGAGGGTCGCGCGCCATGTCGCCCGGCTTCGTCGCGGCTTCATTAAAATAATGAATCGATGATAAAAAATTGTTAGCAATTTATTGAATTTATGAAATTTATCGTTATTTATCTACTAGAGCTTAAGATACGACGGATATTATAAGAAAATTAAACGTAAAAAAAAAAAAAAAAAAATAATAATGTATCGAAGTACGATTTATCGTGACGAAGCTGCGCAACGTTGCAAAATTAATGACTCAAGGGAGAACCAAGAAATAACGAGCGAAAAAGCCCTTAAAATATTAGCGTTAAGTTTTTTATCGATAAGTTAAAGTAATACGAATCATTAAGATTGTAATAAGCGAGCATGTACGAGGTAATAACCGAGGACTGGATTCTTTAACAACAAATAAATACTCCCTAGAATTTACATAACATTTGTAATTAATAAGATAACGAGAAGATAATAATTCATTAATTAATTTTTCGCATAAAGCGGTTTTTTTTTTTTTTTTTAATAATTGTATACTTTTCATTTAAAACGTATAGTGTGTCAATGATTTATATGTATTATTTTAATCTCTGTACATATTGCCACTTTATAAAAAAAACTTCTTTGATAGTATGATGTGTAATAATAGAATAACGTTGTATACGCGGCCGCGCGTAAATTTCCGGTAAAGTGCCTTGTACTTATATATATATATATATATATATATATATATATATATATATATATATATATATATATATATATATATATATATATATATATATATATATATATATACTTTTAATAATATAATTATTGTCAATAAAAAAAAAAAAAAAAAAAAAAAAGAATCGTATCGCATTCCATTCATTTAAATTTAATCTTTATTATAAGTAAAACACATATTTCAATTTATCAAAATCATTATTTGTACGTTTTGTACATTTGAATGAATCGGCTAAAATCTTAAAAATTTAAAATTATATATATGGATTAAGATAAGAATAGTCGTTATTAATATTATTTATTCAAAATATTTCTGAAATACATATTTAAGATAACACAAATAATTTTTCTTTATTTATTCCTTGCAAGATTAGACTTATTTCAACTAATAGGAATTATTATTATATGTTTATCAGTTTTAAATTTTTGAATAATGAAAAGCTGAACAATATCCAAAATCTACTCATTTATCATTAAAAGTCTAATTAAAAAAAGTTGAATAAAAACGCGCGTTTTAATACCGTCATATGAAAATTAGAATATTAAAGATTTCTTTCTTATTGATCGTTGTTATTATAAGCAGAATGTAATCTGTTTGACCATCGGCTGTAAAAAAAAAAAAAAAAAAATCATCAGAATTTTCTGAAGACCCGCACTTTTTGTAATCGTAAAACAGAAAAATTTTAATATTCAATTAGAAATTTTTTTTTTAATTTTTGATTTTTTTTTTTTTTTTAATTAGTATCGCAGCTATTGTCCTGTTCCCATTTTTTTAATTCATCGGTAAAGAAATATTTGAACGTTATTAATTTCTATATTAAATATTTATTCATTTGAATTTGAACAAAAATAAATAAATCATTTTAAAAATAAGAAAAAGGCAAATTTTATCGTCTTCTTATCGTACGTAATACAACAATACACACGGCATCGTTGTTTTTTTTTTTTTTTTTTTTTTTTAATATTTCGAAGGGAATTAAGATCTCTCAATTAGTACCATACATCGGGTAAGAAATCTCGGCAGTATCACGCACGCGACTGCAGCTGTGTACTGCTTCGTGCAGCAGGTGGATATTAAAACGCAACTCGGAAAAGACGATGAAGTTTCATCGCGAGCATAGGCGTGCTCGAAACGCAAGGCTATAAGATTGACCGTGTGAGCGAGCGAGACGGACGACTCGCTCGGAATAAAGAGAAAGAAAGCGAGAGAGAGAGAGAGAGAGAGAGAGAGAGGCAGAGAGGGACGGAAAGAGAGAGGGAACGAACGAGACGAGGGAGCAATAGACGGGGAGAAAAGAAGCGCGAGGCTCCGCCTCTTTCGAGCTGCCACGTCTCGGGGATCCGAGTCAGGAGAAGGAGTCCAAAGATACAGAAAAGAGGCTGCGCGAGCCTCGAGAATCGAGGCACCGAGAGCCTCGGCCGTGAAATTAAAACATAAGGAGATATGAGAAGCTCCGAGATTGAGATGCTTCGAAAACACGACGATCGACGCGTCCGCGATATAACCATCAATTGCTCTGCTAAACCCAAACCTTGCTTTTTTCTCTCGACTTTCTCTCTCTCTCTCTCTCTCTCTCTCTCACTTACTGACTCTTTCTCTCTCGCCGCAGACTCTATCACAGCGTAACTTTTTTCAAATGCGATGTTTTTTTTTCCATTTTCAACAATGATTTTCTACCGTACCTTGATACTCTCGGCTTTTTTTCTTTTTTGTCTATTTTGCGAAAGGCCTTAAAGCCTCCTCGTATTTTTGTTTATTATTTAATTCATTTGTCCACTTCACGGTAAAAAGATTAAAATGTAGACATTGATTAATAATGAATGCAGGATTAAATTTTAAGTACGATACCGTTAAAAAATTCATGGAACAAGTCAAGCAGAATTCGTATGATTTAAACTTGAAACTTAAAAATGAAGATGTAAAAACATGATGTAAGGCCAAAAGTATAAATATATGCTGGTTAATTATGCATAGAAATAGGGAAACTACGGAAGATCGGCACGATCGGGCGCAAAGCAAGTGTGTATTTTGTAACGTCAAGAGAATTCCGAATAGTAAAGCCGAATAAAGTTTAAAGCCTTTCGAAGATAAAGATAAAAGAAGAAGAAAAAAAAAAAAAAAAAAGAAATTTCACGGAATAATCTTGCGAGATGTGGAAGAAAAAAAAGGATCGTATAACACGGACTAATCGCTCTCTCTTTATCTAATGACAAATGTGCCGCTTTCGTCGAGTCGTCGCGTGCGAATATCGCCGAGGCCGAGAGTGTAATAATCACCGGGCGCTTCTGCCGCTACGAATATCACGAGCGAGAAAGACGAAGAGAGAAAGAGAGAGAGAGAGAGAGAGGGGAAACGGACTCGCCGATGCCTCGTTCGGCGACGAAAGACCAATCGGCGAAAAGCGGTTGATTTATTGCGTCGTCGCTGCCGACGTCGACGTCGTCGTCGTCGTCGTCGTCGTCGTTGCCCGCCGATGCGAGAAGCCTTGGCCTCCCGAGAAAAAGTTGTGCCCCCCCCTCCCCTACCCTACCCCCTCGCTAGAAAAAGGTCGGGGCAGTTAGTTTCTTTCGTTGGAATTTTGAGCCCGGAGAGTTGCATTTTTCAAAGTGACCCCTGCGGTTTTCGGCCACAAACTCCCAACAATCCTGCATATTCTCAGAAAGCGAATCTTTAACTATTTATCGATTAAAATTTTGTTGAACCACGAGGCATCGATTTGACGCCTTATCAACAACTCCGATATTTTATAAAGTTTACTCGCTTCTGCAATATCAACGCGATAAGACTCGATCTTCGCGCGGTCAACGACGTCTTAATTATCATTTTTCCTTCATCGACGCGGGTCGGGAGCGTAGGTTTATTTTTCCTAAACTGTATATAGCTACGGGCGATTTTAACGGTATAATAAAGCAGCAGGGCGGCTGACGCATTTAATCCTCGAAATTATTGCGTCGATGCGCCGCGCGTCTCTTTCTCCGCATCCGCGGAACAAAGATGCGAGGAGCCCTATTATTCCTATTTTGGAATTCGTGTTTTTACCACGACGTGGTATAATAGTTATTCAGAAAAGATTTCAAACCCATTCATATTTTGTCGAAAAAGCTTGCTTGTTACGCAAACATTCCATGGATTATCTAACGCCTATGTGATATATTTAACTTGTTAAGTGACATTTTCGAAATAAATAATTTTGAAGATTTAAAAATGTTGTTATTATTAATGTTGTTACATAAGGGAACGAATTCTTTCTAACATTGTACTTAATTTTTTTATTTCTTAATTTATTCATTTTACTCGAGTGATACATTTATCAATCTTTGAAGAAACAAATCGTCGTTTAAATTAAAAAATTGTAATCCTACAAATGTTACAAGCTATATATATATATATATATATATATATATATATATATATATATATATATATATATATATATAAGATTACTTTAAAAATTTACGCGCAGCTATAGTTTAATAAAATGAATTAAAAAAGATGAATATATTAAATTTTAATACAGACGAAGTTAAAAATAAAAATGCAAAGTATAAAAAATAAATGACAGCATTCACAAACCAAAATAGTTGAATAAGTGTTGTCCGGTGTACTAACATATACTTACATAGACTAGGGATCAAAAATTGTGGCCTACGCGTTAAGTGATAAGTTATTTATTATGCAGTCACAAAGGGTTAAAATTTAATTTACACGCACGCACGCACACAATGGCAGTTATGCGCAACAAAAATTATAATATTTAAAATTTCAAAAGTTGAAAAAAATAGAAAGCATTAAATTAGATAAGCAGGTGAAGCAGAGCAAAAAATGAATGTTTCGTGGCGTTAATAATCGAACGTCAACCGAGAGTCGCGTAATTCGCTCATTCAAAAAAAAAAAAAAAAAAGAAACAAAATTTAAAGGGACGTTTGTAGAGAGAAAAAGACAAACGGTAATCGCATCGGTATAAAAGCCAATAAAAGCATAACCGTCGTGCCTTTGCACAGGTGTATAAGTAAGGGATATTTTGCAAGGAGGAAAATTTGTTTCTCACTCTTATATACAGTCGTAGGGTAAAGTTCAAGAGTATAACTGCCTGGCAAAACCTAAGAAATCTGTTACCTGTTGACTGGTGCACAGTCGTCAACGATAATTATACAGTGTGTAGTGTATCGGTGTTAAAAACAAATCAACAAATTTTTATAACGGTACTTTATTTATTAATATTTATTTTAAATTTTTATAGGACACTATTATTAATATTTTATATGAGTCCTTGTAATCTCTGATAAACAATTTATAAATCTTATTATTTTTTATATATCTTTCAAAGATTACGTTCTCGATGAAATTATATTTTTATTTTTAATTTACTTTTATTCGAAATTTCATCTTGTATAAATTTAATAAAAATTTTAAAACACATTTAAAAAATATGATCATATAATAAGCAGTTAATATTCGTATACTGAAATTTATTATTTATTTATGAAATTAAGTGACAACGTACGAGAGGCAATATGGTTCTCTGTTTAAAAAAGAAAAAGAAAAAAGGAACTAAAGAGGAATCGATGCGAAAAGAAAGAATTCGGCTTTGTAAAAAATGTTCGTGTCAGCTAGGTTTAAAGAGATCGGTAAGCGGTAAAAGCGGTAAAAGATTTCGCTCGGCAGCCGCCGCGAGCTAACGCTGCCGGGGTGGGAAGTCTTACTTTGCTCATACGGACGATTTAATCCGCGCGATCGCGTGTGTTTCACAACGCGCGGCAGTTGTAGCGCGCTACCGGATCATTGGACTGTATTATATACATGATATACGTGTATATGCATATACACACGAGCGATTGGGTGCACGGGAGCAGAGAGAGCAGGTAAGGACTCTCACTCTCTCTCTCTCCCTCTCTCTCTCTCTCTCTCTCTCTCTCTCTCTCTCATCGGCATCGGTGGCGGCCGAACGCGCTATGATTTCTCTCTCTTTCTCTCTCTTTCAGCGAGTTCGGCGGATTCCTTTTCGAGCGAGCGCGCACGTGGAGGTAAAAGCTGCCCATAAATGCCGGGGTACGGACGACCGATTGAGACGACTCCCTCTCGCTTTGGCTCGACATTTTCTTTGAAATCCTTTTCACGCGACCTGCTTCCGCGCGCGCTTCTCTTTCTCTTTCTCGTTTTCTCGTTCGTGAGCTCCGAGGGAGCCTGCGCCCCGCTAGAAATGGGGAAAAAAGGAAAAAAAAAGAATAAAGGAAAAAGGGAGTAGTAGGCGTCGGTCGAGGCCTTTCGCTCGCCTCGTCCGCTGGAGCGAGAGAAAAGGAAAGAGAGAGAGAGAGAGAGAGAGAGAGAGAGAGAGAGAGAGAGAGAGAGAGAGAGAGAGAGAGAGAGAGAGAGAGGCTACGCGCAAGGACTTCCCCCCCTGCGGACCTTGCGAGATCTACGAGGCTGTGGTCCTTTGAGAGGGCACAAAAGGCTCCGCGCGACCGACTATTATTACGCTGTGCGCGCGAAGCCGACAATGGGTCGACTTTGGGGGGCGCGCATTATGCGAATGACTCGTCGAGGCGGTTTCTCTCTCCTCTGTGCTTCGTACCTTTGCTCTTCCGTCTCTCCTCTTCTTCGTCATCATCATCGTCTTCTTCTTCTTCGTCTTCTTCTTCGTCTCCTTCTTCGTCTCCTTCTTCTCTTTCTTTTCATTCTCTGAATCCGGCGGATAGATGTCTTCATTACCGTTGCCTGCAAACGAATCGCGCCAAATATTTAGCGCATTTCCAACGCTTTTTCATACAGCGAGTCTTGAGTTCGTTCCACTTTATGCCGATTGTAACGCTTATCCTATTAATTTAACGCTGCGTTTAAATTTAGCAGCTCTATCGTTAGATTTTCCACATCGACTTTGCGTGCTTCCTGAAATAAATATCATAAAAATAGAACGATAACGTCCTACGTTTACGAATCCATTGTATCAACGACGACGGAGTAGTTCGTATACGAGCTATAACTTGCGAGGTGAAATGTAATGCTCAGGTAGGCGTTAATCTTGGAATGAACAAGTTCTGAAAAGGTCATCACAATAATTTCACGAAAGTCGGCTTTTCCTTTTCTCGCGAGGAGCTCACTTCTGCGAAGGATCCCTCCTGCTTCTTTCGCTTCCAACTTGACTTGTTCGACTTTTTCAAGAATAAAGAAAAACTAAGAAAGAGAATGCCATGGCTTTTTCGTGCTGCCGTGACGAATCGGAGATAGTTTTTCAGCGGTTTAACGGCTAACGCGGAAAAGCCAAAGGCAATTTTCGAGTCAATGCCGTTGAAAAGTTTCACGCTTATTACCACTGATTCTTTTTACTGATTTCACAAGGTTATTCAAAGCGCCTTGTAAATTCTTTGTATATCTATTTAGGCAACACGTAGTTTCGAGCTATCGTCTTTTTAAAATCGCCCCTTACTTTTTTTTTTAATTACGTTATACTTTTCTCGTAACTTATTTTTCATCCATTTAACGTATGTAAATAAAAATCATTTTTACGAATAAAAATAAAAAATATTAAACGATATTATTTATTATATACACGCGCGTATGTAGATATGCGAGCGAGCATATGTTTCCTTATTCAATAAAAATTTGACATAACAATTGCGACAAAGTTATTTCAATTTATTTATCAAAAAAATTTTCATCGTAATGGAAAAACAAAACTTTCCATTAAACGTTTTCTCGTGCAGGTGTCGCAGCGATAATAATAGGCAACAATTAAAACAGCCGTTGAGTCGCATAAAGTTTCTCGTCACGCAGAACATGCGCCACAACAACGGCAATGCCGTGCAGAGCATCGAGATGAAGCGCGCAGATGCTCGAAGGAGACGAAGCTCCTAATTAAGAAGCTCCAGAAGCAAGCGATGCAAGGCCATTTTTAGAGAGAGAGAGAGAGAGAGAGAGAGAGAGAGAGAGAAGAAATAGATGAGAGTGTAAGCCACTCGAAGCCGGAAATTCGAAAGTCCTATGAGCGTTTATATCTCGCCGATATCTGCTGCTTTTCTCGTTGTCCTCTTGGGTCGGCTTTGTAACGGGAAAAAGGGACGACAGCGTCGACGCGTCTTCCCACACTTCAAAAAAAAAAAAAAAAAAAAATAAAAAAGTAATGCTTCGCTGACCGACAAAAGCTGCGACACATAGTAGCGTTTCTCTCGCTCAACTTGATGCAGTCTATCGATATTGTCGTCGTTGAACGACGAACGAATCGACAACTTAACCGTAACGTTGAAATTCATCCGCCTTCTTCTTTTTCTTTTTCGCATTTTCACGTTATTATTCGACTCGATCACGTTTTTCATCTATCGTTGTCTCGAAAGATCTCTCGTTTATATATATATATATATATATTTTTTTTTTTTTTCAAACCTACGTTTAAATTTTATGATATCTGCGTACGTCTCTTGCATTTTAAATTGTGCAGTGCATTTTATTTTATTTTTTTTTTCGCTTTATATTTATGTATATATGCACATTTCTATTTTAACGCGCGTGAAATAAATACTTTACGATGGGTATAAAATTAAAACCAACAACATACAAACAATATTAATAATAAGGATATAATTAACGCGATGATATAGATTTTATAATTTTTTTAAATTAAGTAAACGATTACATATTTTATTTCATTCAAATTTAAACAATTTTACAATGTAAGAAAAAAAAAAAGAAATAAGTAAAAAATCGTAACTATATCGAGAAATTAAACGAGCAATTTGAAGATATCGCAAGAACGAGCGCGCAAGGTGTGGAAACGGTTTCGAAGGCGTCGGTGTAGATTCGACGTCGTCTGCGTCGTCTGCGTGGACGCGTGAGAACGCGCGGCTAGTCGAACAGCTCGTAAAATAAATCTCGAGATCCGTTGATCGACTAATAAACCGTTGGCTGCCTCTCGTCGTCGTCGTTGTCGTCGTTGTCGTCATCGACGTGGGCGCGCGCTCTTTCGGTCCGAAAACAATGTGTGTCATCTAATCGGCCGCATGCAAGAAAGAGAGAGAGAGAGAGAGAGAGAGAGAGAAAGAGAGAAAGTAGTAGGGGCAACTCGGAATGGGAGAGAAAGAACTCGAACGGCCACAACTTCGAAAATAATAAAGATGTATCGCGGCTTAATTGCTTCGCAGATGCCGAAACATTTCGGACGTTATTATGGGTCCGCTGTTCTTTTGCGCCACGAAGAGAGAGAGAGAGAGACAGAGTGAGAGAGAGAGAGAGAGAGAGTCGGAAAGGGACGATGCCGTGAGCGCGCGCGCGTCTTGTAAGTAGGTAATCGGATACCGTGGCTATCGCGCCGCCGTTGCCGCCGCCGTCGCACGCTCTCGCACCTTCCTCTGCGTGTGCGTGCCTGTATAATAAGCCGCTGACGGTGCCGGTACGTACACAACCGGAGGAGTCGTAAAGCGCGAGCGAGTCTCGCCTCGTCGTGGCTTCGAAATGGACTCGTCGTTCGGGCCCTGTTAAGACCCCGTCGACGGAACAAATTCGTTTATGAGGAGCGAGCTCAAACGACAGCTTTATACAAGAGCGCTTGGTTATAATTTCCCGTGTCTTCTCTACGTTCCTCCTTCCTGCGGGCCAATTGCGCTCTCGTTTTATATAACTCGTTGCTCGAGCATTGAAATTGTCTAATTTTACTGAATTATTTTTATTGTCGTTTATTATATTATCCGCGTACAGGACTCTTTCTTTCTCCCTCCGGCGAGAAAGCTCGCGAGCCGCCGCTCGAAATAAAAAAGAGTCAAGTCTCGAGGCCGAGAAAAGAAAGTTTGCAAACGAAAATTTCGCGGCGACGATGATGCGATTTTAAAGCGTAAAGTCTTACAAGCGTGGAAAAGAAAAAGACGTTTCTTTTCTTGCCTTTAACGGCTATTTTTTTCTCTTGTGCCAACACTCTTTCTCTCTCTCTCTCTCTCTCTCTTTCTTTTTCTCTCGCTGTATTTCTTTACTTCGATGCTCGAGCTCTTGGCCGGTGAAAAATTGAGAGGCTTTGTCGAGGGCAGCTATGGCCCGGAGCACGATGCGCAACAAACATAATGTAACTCTTCGAGGCGTGGTCGAAGCGACGCCGGACCCCCTGGGACCTGCCAAACATCCCTGAGAATATCTCTACCTTTACAGATATTTCTCTTTTGCTCGCCCTTTTCTTTTCTCTGTAACGAGTACAAGTTTTCATTTCATTCCTTCTCTTTTATACCAATACGAATTTTTCACTTTTATGTATACATCTGTAAAGCTACCTTCGGCATTGTATCTCCTATATTTTTTATTAAATTAGTTGCAAAAATTTATAATCGAATAATTTCAAAATTATCGCTTATACACAGATACTTGTAGGTTCGAACGAATATTTCACGAATGATTTTCCAAAATTTTTACCCAAAGCGAATGGTAAAATATGAAAAATAATCTTGTCCCGTGACGTGCGAGAATTAACTTTTCGAAAATAGCACAATAATAGCAAGCGGTAAATCGGTAAGCAAGTTATTGAAAGACTACTTTTGTGCTTAAGATTTACACGCGATTAAAAAACGACGGTAAGCAGCGTTTGTACCTGCAGCGATTTAATAATTTAACCGTATGCCCATCGATAATTAACTTGTTCTTCGTATAATGCAGTGACTTAACAAAATAATGAAAATTCACGTTTCAACCGTAATCATCGATCGGACTCAAGGATGTATAAGCATTTTGTCGAAACAAAAGCCACCCGAAACAACTAAAATTTTTATTACGTCTTCTATAATGTAAATTTTTATGTAAATACTACATTTTTTTTTCTCCTCCATCAAATATTTTGTTAATAACATGTTTTATTTTATTATTTACTACAATTAAATCTCAATAAATCGAACGTTAATTGCCTGGAGAATATTTTATTGGGGTTATAACAATAAATTTAATGCACTTAGTAGCGGTCTAAGAATTTCTACTCTTTTCATATATATATATTGAAAGAGAGAGAGAGAGAGAGAAATCGAATGACCAATGCGTCAGAGGTGGGAAAGAAGAGTCCGCCGGTAACAGGGCCCTTTACATAAACATGGTACCGAAGAATCTTTAACTAAACTCGAAATAGTGAATGAAAGAGCGAGAAAGAGAGAGAGAGAGAGAGAGAGAGAAGAAGAGAAAGAGACAGGTAGGGTGTTGCAAAGTAGGTTGGACGCGTTAGGCTCGCTCCAGAAGGAAGCGGCTATACCGAGAGGCGCCGCCGTCGAGGTTAAGCGCGATAACCATAGACACTCCGACCGTTTCGAAAATGCCGTTCTCCCTTTGATGTTAATTATCCCCGAAAACGAGCGAGAAACGAGAAACAAATTATCGCATCGGAAACGCTTTTCGAGTCAGCCCGGCAAAGTTTGTGTCTACAAACGAACCGAACTCAAGATAATCGTATTAACGATAAATTCTCAAATTTGTTGGTAAAACTTTCTCTCTCGATACATAAATACGTTAGTTTGTTTACTTTTGTTATTCGAGAAGCCACGGCCGCTGCAAATTTTACCGTTCGTTTGCCCTCGAGTATATCAATCGCGCACCTGACAATATCTCAAGTGCTGGAAATAAAGTTTCGAACCAGTTAACTATATATAAAACGTGGTAAATATACAAATGCACCACTGTTGAGTATCTTATAATTTCTTTTTTTTTCATAAATCTAAGCCAGAGAAAGCAACTGTACCGAATTGCTTTCCGACATTTTTTAAGTTTTAACTGCACTCGGAGCTTATCTCGCATTTAAAAATATCGGTTATATATTATTTGTATAAAGTAGGGTTATGGCGTGCGCTCGGCTTCCAGTGCACGTTTAGTGAAAGAGAAAGAGAATGGGAGAGATCACAAATGCGCGGCAACGGTTGATCGATAAGCAAAGGAAAAATAAGAAAAATAAGAGAGAGAGAGAGAGAGAGGGAGAGAAGAGAACGCGCGCGAGAACGTAAATTTTAAGGGAAAGCATAGAGCCGGGGAACGACGAGCGAAGATAAGAGGGAAGGTAGAGCTTCGCTCTCGTCCGACTTGACTTCTTCATCGCGCGGCGGTCTCTTCTCTCGTTTAATCTTCCTCCCTCTCTCCCTTGGCTCCGATCCCCCCGAGCGGCTAATGAAGCGAACGGCGCGGAGAGCTAGCGCCCCGCGTGTCGCTCGAGGCGGCTCTTTTCTTACCTGCCGGCGTGGGAGATAGTGAGAGAGAGACATACACACACACACACAAATATATATATATATATATATATATAAAGAGAGAAAGAGAGAGAGAGAGAGAGAGAGAGAGAGAGAGAGAGGCGGAAAGGGGAGAAAAAGAAAAACAGGTCCGATCTCGGACGCAGTGCTGACGAGAGGAGACTCGGGAGCTGCCAAAGCGCCGGTCGAGAAAGACGCGGAGACGAAGAGATCGGAGAGCGAGAGCGAGCGAGAGAGAGAGAGAATCGAGGCGGTTAATGAGGTGAGCCGGGAAGACACACCGGGGGGCCCGAAAACCGCCACGCGGCCTCTCTCGAGGCGACTTACCTTCCGCGACACATTTTACATTACTCCTTGCATTGCTCTCTCTCACTCTCTCTCTCTCTCTTTCTTTCTATCTCTCGCATGTGAGATATTTTTATTCTCTTTCAAATATTTTAACGATTCCGATCTTCGATGCCTGCAGCGATTCTGTCTTCTCTAAATATCGCATAAATTGTATATACTGATGCGCGAGATAATTGCGTCTATAGAATTTATATTTTTTTTTTATTTTTCACAACTTTTTAAAAAATTTAAAGATAGGTACATGTATATATACTCAAGAAGTAAACTAATTTACAAAGAGAAAAGACTCGCTTTTATTCCTTTATTTATCGAAAAGACAAAACATTACGTTAATTTTGAAATTTTTTTTTTTTTTATTCAACGGCTGCTCGATTGTTTTAAACTTCATTTTGATTAATTGAAAGAAAAAGAATAAACCACCCGAGACTCATTAAATGAGAATAAAGAAATATTTTGTTTGATAACAAAGGACCGCCAAGTGTAGCGGTTGTCGTAATGGTAAAATAGCGTGGAGCGTTAATAATTTCGAAAATGAAAAAGAAACTTATTGTTCATTCTGGTTTGCTATTAAACAGATTAAGTCATTCGGAAAATTCGAGGGTAAAGAGAGACTCGTGGCTCGAATATACGTTGCCGTCCTTCCGTGATTGAGCCGCTCTGGCTTATGTACGTTATTGTACCCCCTAGGGTTTAAGACAATTAACCATTGGCAATGGAATTCGAAAACAAATCTATTATTCAAAGTCGATTTCATTAAAAACGGGGAACCTTCTAGTCTCACTTCTATATAATGCAATACGTATATAAAACAATCGGCTTGTGGTATTTACTTTTTGCACTTCAATTGCTGTCTTTATTTATTTGCATAGAAATCGCGAGCGCATTTTTTCTTTCGTATAAGAATTTTACCGAGTCTAATATTTTTGTTTCGAGTAGTAAAAGGGGTTGCGATAAATTTACTGTTATATTTCAACTGAAAAATTTTACTTCAATCGGTACATGAACGACCAAAATCATAAACGTTTTCGTTAAGATAAAAATACAAAAAATACCATTGATGTATAAAATATATTTTTGATTTTAAAAATTTTATTAAATTTTTATGAATTGAAAAAATTAACAAAAACTTAATACTCTAAAATTATTGCAATATAAAATAATTACAAATAAAAGTCAATAAAATTAGTTAATCTAAGTTATACCTAATGGAATGCCATTATGTCGATTGAATTTTTTCAAAAAATATACAGTCACGTACCTACGCACATAAACGCAAACGCACAAATCCTTATAAAACTAGCGAGAAAAATCTTGTTTTTAAGATTAGGCTCCAAAAATGAAATCTAAATTTTAAATCTCTCTATTTCGAAAGAAAGAATTTGACGGTCGGCACGAACGCTTCGGAACGAGAAAAAACCAATAGAGAGCGATAGAGATGTACGATTGTCCACGAGAAAAGAGAGAGAGAGAGAGAGAGAGATACTCGAGGCAAGTAAAGGTAAAGCAAGTAAAAAGAAGGTTTACAAGAGAGAGAGAGAGAGAGAGAGAGAGAAAGAGAGATGGGGATAGGAAAAGAGTGGGGCGCACCTGACCAACAGTCGAGAAGAGAGAAGGCCCCTTAGTAAGGGCAATCTTATTGGCTGGACCCCCACTGCAGGTGGTACGAGAGAAAGGGTTCTCTTTTTATCTTTTTCCTCTTTTTTGCTTCCCTTTTGCGTTCTGCGCAGCATCCAACTGGCCTCCCGGTACGCGGGACCGAGTCCGCAACCAGCAGCCCTTTTCCTTACCTTGCCTTACCAGCTCCTCTCTTGCTTCCCCTCCCACTTTATTCTTCCTTTCCACTCTCTTACACCAGCTCGGCAGCTTTGCTTTTGCCTCCTTTTCTCTTTCTCTCTTTCTCTCTTTCTCTCGTTCCCTCTCGCGCATACTCTTCTCATCGATGATGAGTCTATTTTAAAGAAATTGCTGCTCTGCCATTGGCAGATCACCGATGCTTCCAAGTACTTTGACAGAAAATTGCTTTTTCTTACTTATTCTCTTTCGTTGTTTTTCTTATGCGACTATTTGTATAATATCGTCCTTCAAATAGACTTCTTTTTTTTTTGTTTTTTTTTTTGTTTTTAATACACTTATAAAAAATTTTACACACAGAGTACATTTTCAGCGGGTATTTGACCAAACGGTAAAGCATTCCTACGTTATCGTTGAAAAAATGAAGAGAAGCTCTATCTTTCATCTGCAAAATTGGTAAAATTAAGTTCTTAGGAATGGTTAACCTTTGATTGTAGAAATTAAGATAAATTCCGATTGGTGGCGAACGCTTAGAGCGTTGTTAAAAAATCCTCGGGAGAGAAAGAGAGAGAGAGAGAGAGAGGAACATTCATAACGAAGTATTCGACGAGTACGACATTCCAACGTCAAAGAATAACTAAATTAACGAGTCACTCGAGTTTCTTCTGCTCTCTCATGTATATGTGTGTATATGCACGCGTCTATCGAAAAGCTATAAAGTCATTCCGGCATCAATTATTTTTTCCACTCAAAAAGAGAACTCGCTTACTCACTCCTACCCGAGTGGCTTCGGACCGCAACGTCGTCTATTAATACAAAACGATGCCGGACATCTTTTCATCTTTTTCCACAAATCGACGCAAATAACGGCAACGGTGGTTCTTAATCAACACATACACACACACACACACACACACACACACACACACACACATACACATGTACGTAAAACACGCTTATACGCGTCTGTATATGCAGATCATAACGTATAAATATTCATAACAGAGAAGAGTTTATAAAGGAGTCGGGAGAAAGTGGGAACTGACCGTTCTTGGACTTAACCGCGCTTGCAGCCAGAGAGAGATAGCTAGATAGAGAGAGAGAGAGAGAGACGCGTTCTTCGACCGTCGTCACCGTCGCCTCCGATATAATGTCTTAATTTGCAAGCGGCTAAGATTCCCAGGCCCGAGACTGCCTTGCTAAGCTTGACTCGTATCGTGCGTGTACGTGTATACATGTACACGTTGTTAAATTTGTAAATGCCGTGAGTTTTTGACTTCTTTGACGATAAATTTTACGTTCCAGGAAAAAGAAAGATAGCGAAAGAAACGATAAAACCATTTTATCCGCGATAAATAATGGGTATTTTGTATCAAAGTGGCCTATTTATCCAGATTTTGCTACGATCTTCGAGCTAAAACGGCTCGAGGCAAACAATTGAACCTTCCGGAAGCGCGTAAAGCAAGTACTACCGGTGAAATCGGCAGCCGCGGTAGCTCAAACTTCGTTCTCGCCGAAAAGAGTCGAGGGATATATCTCCGGAGAAAAGAGTCGCCGAGATCTTTCGTGCGAGAGCCTCGGACGGCTGTCCGAGAAGCTCGGAGTGCCGCGATGTTGCCAACTCGCGCTCCTCGCAAACTGTATGTGTGTTTGTGTGTGTGTGTGTGTGTGTGTGTGTGTGTGTGTGTGCGCGCATGCAACGATGGACCCTGTACCTATAACATACGCTCGGGCTTTTTTGCCCCCCTCGGATGGATGCCGGATTACATAGCTACCACGAAGCGCGGCAACCGCTTTTTGCCCCAACACCGAGCGGCACAAGAGCTTACTTGCTCCTTTCTGATTCTCTCTCTCTCTGTCTCTCTCTCTCTTTCTTTCTTTCTTTTTCTTTGCCTCTTTTCATGATGCTTTCGCTAATGATTCGAGTTTCTCCGATTATTAAATGACTTGATATCTTACCGACACTTCGCGCTGATGTAATAATAACCCATTAATCCTTACACGAATACACGCGACTTTATTAACTCATAGTATTTAAATCTTTAGAAAAATTTTACGGGAAAGGAGTTTTCCTTATCAAGAGCCTGCTTTGACTCCGAGCAAATGCATAGTTGTTTTACTTAATGTATCCGGCCGCTAAAGCGTTTAAAAAAAGTGATGAATAAATTAATTAAAGTAAGTATACCATTTGATGCGTAGTTAATGGATCGTGTAAATGAGGTAAGTCGTTATTTTCAAAATAACTTATAGAAGTTCAAGAACTTGGAAATGGCGACAAATTTGACTTCGCATTTTTTACACTGACGAATTACATTTTGCTTGAATTTTAAATGTTTGTTTGCTTATTCTTTAAACATTTATATAAATAAACAAAAGTTAATATCATATTCCGTTTGTTGACTATTATAATAAAAATGAAAATTAAAATTTAACTACAAATATTCGTACACACAAGTGCGCGCACACACACATGCACACACACACACACACCAAAATTAAGATCGTCCAATGCCTCGCAAGGTAAAGAAGCTGTAGCATGACAAAGACAAAAAAAAAAAAAAAAAAAAAAAAGAATTGGGGAGAAGCGTTCGGGTGTAGATTGAGAGAGGAATGGTTTTATTCAGAGTGCTTACATTGAAAGACGTGGCTATGCTTTTACAAATTGTATGGATTAAGTTAAATAACGACGGAAACTCCCGCTGATCCTTCACCATAATCAACCGTACTCGCGAGTGACGCGCGAAATGAGTCAATCGAGGATAAGAAACAAAATACAGTTGAAGAATTAAACATTATTCCCAGGATAAAAAGTTAACTTTAATAAATAATAAATAGGCAGAGTTGCTCAGGTAAAAATGTCGTTTTTTTTTTTTAATAATCTTTCGGTGGGATCTGAGAGACGCGACTGCCAGCGATTTTTAGCGGAATTTTAGTTTCAACGAACCGAGGCGGCGAAAGAAATGGTAAATAAAAGCGAGAGAACCGGCGTCGGTGGCGGCAACGGCGGCGGCTTACACGCCGTAGGGTTTTATATATATATATATATATATATATATACACGTGTCGCTACACAATCGGCTTCGCACTCGCAGCGTCAAAAGCGCTTAAATTTATGGGCGAATTTTTCGTGGTACGAATATACCTCGCTACGAATTAATAAGCAGCGGTGAACGCGCTTCTTACCTCTAGCGCGAGCACGTTATGTATTTGTACATATATACCGCGGGAATAAAATAAGCAGACGGACCGAGCTGGTAAATCGATGATCAATTATTTATCCTTTTTTTTTTTTTTTCTTTTTTTTTTGTTTTTAAATTCCATTCAAACGCGACTCTCGATATTCGATATACTTGCGCGATCTTTTGTGATTCTTATTGCGCTCAAGTTATATGTGTATTTTATAATCCTTGAGTGCATGATGGCTATGCGATAAAACAAGGTATAGGTTCAACCCTTAAATAAAGCGATATTTACATTCTATCAGATACAAAAAAAACATTTTTTATACTAATAATGATTATTTTGGCAAAAACAATCAGATTTTTTTTTAATAGCTATTGAAGGTGCACCTATATTATATTCCATTGACCAATAATCAATCACGCAATGGAAATTGATAAGTGATTTTTTAATGTTTTTTTTTTTTTTTTTTGCTTTCATTTGTTCTCCAAAGTCTATCATATAAATTAATTAACGTGCAGAAACGGAAGCAAAAAAAAAAAAAATTAACAATTAAAATAAGTTGGAAATTAGAAAATAACGAAAAAAATGTTCAAGCTACAATATTCATAAAGAAAAAAAATGGAATTTAAAGTTAATTAAATGTAAATATATCATGGAGTAAAATATAATTTAAAAAATCGTAATTTGCCAAAAAAAGATATTTACAAATTACGGCTTTAAAAGTTGATAATAAACTTATTTTACTGAAAATTGTATAATTAACAAGATTGAAATTGCGCAAAAAGTATGTGTGTGCACGTGTATGTGTCTGTGTGTACGTATGTTTACACGTATATAAAGAGAGACAGATAGATAGAGAAGGAGAGGAAAAAAAAAAACAAGAGAAGTTTGTCGCCTCGAAGCGTCAGTATTCTGTGTTTCTCTTTCTTACAACATCAGGAGAAAGAGTAATTAGGTCTTGGGCGTAGAGAGCGAGGTAGGCGATGGGAAAGAGGAAGACTAGCGGATTCGGTTCACAAGTGAGATCGAGAGAGACGGAGAATCGGTGAGTCGGGGCCCGCAAAATCGACTAAATAATAGCGTGCCGGAGATCGGTGTGTGTTTGCCGAGCGAAAAAGAGGCGAAAACTTAGTCCATTGGATAGAGGGAGAAAGAAAGAGAAAAGAGAAAGAGAGAGAGAGAGAGAGAGAGAGAGAGAGTGGGAGAAAGGGAGAGAAAGAGAAAGAGTGTGAGAGGGACGAAGGAAGACGGCAGAGTTTTGAAAGGGGAAAGGGAGAAGCCGAAGAGTGAGAGAAGAGGAGACTGCGAGGTGCGGACGGTGCGCGATGAACCGAGAGAAACATAGCACGGGAGAAAGAGAGGGAGAGATGCTCAGTCGAGGACAACCGCAACGAGCCACCGACCAGTTAATGACTCTATAATGCGCCTTGTCCGCGAACCTCGCCGCTCTCAGATTATCGAACGCATTTTGTGCTGACTCTACATGTGTGCCCATGTCTCTCTTATACGTTTAAAACAAACATTTACGCGCAAAAAAATTTTTTCGCCAACAATTATTTAATTTTTTTCTTTTTTTTTTTTTTTTTTTTTTTTTATTCTCTTCATTTTCATTTTCTTTCTTTTTTTTTTTGCTTTTAATCTTCGTTTATTATTTTCGTTATTTATCCAGTGCATGCATTGATTCAATATTTAACGATGTTGACAAAATAGTTGTGTTCATTGTTTATAATTAAAGAACGAATTAAAATGAAATGTACATTACTAAGTAAATAAAAAAAATTTTAATGATTGCTTGGTATAATTTTTGCAATACATTGTAAAATACATACATAGATTTCAAAAAACGGGCTATCTAAATCGGTGAGTTTCGTGCGTTAAAACTGATAAAAGAAGATTAATAATATATAAAATACCATTGACTGGTTGAAAATTTGTAGTCCATCGATAAATTGACACTCGTAACGATGGAAATGATTGCCATCAGGGATTTTGAAAGAAAACGAGAGAACAAGAAGGAGACGGAGACGCCAAAGAGAAAGCAGATGAAAGTTTCGGGATGCACTTGTGCCCAAGCGCGATGGTTAGAGCAGCGGCGAGGAAAAAGAAAGACGAAAGGTCGCGCGCGGGCGCGCGACAGGCAAAACTCGGGAGGACGAAGAGAGTTTGTTCGAAGAAAGCTCGAGGACAAGCGGAAATCGGTACTTAGGCGCTTCGAAAATCTCGGGTTGCAGAGCTCCCGGTGCGCGCGCGCGCACGCGGGAGAGTGAGTGAGAGAGAGATAGAGATAGTGAGTGAGAGAGAGATAGAGAGAGACAAACGTTTTTCAGAGTTGCGTCGGCGACGAGGGTCGAGGTCGTCATCGGAGGCGTCGCGTGCGCGCGTATGTCTTGTCCCCACCCGCTGCTCGGCGTCGCGGACCGCGTGGACCACGATTTATCGCTCGCCGACGCGTCTTCTACGACCTTCGAACCTTCGGTCAATTACTCCCCAACGACTTTTTGCGGTGTTTCCATTATTGAAGCTATTCTTCTCGCTGCTCGTTATCAGCGGTGAGCTCAATGCGTCGGCTCAATTTTCGTTCGGCAGTTTCAATACGCAAAATAACATTTTAACCTCGCACAAATCTCGTGGTTGAAAAATATTGCAAAAGTATTACAATGAACGCATAACATTGTTTTCATCGATGCCTCGTTTGCTGTATATAATAAGAAAAGTTGTACAACACCGATAAAAATATTTTAAAAAATTCATTTTAAAATATTCGTTTTATACGTGATCGCGCCCAGCAAACGTTTTATAAATATAACTAAAACAACTGAAATGAACACGATTATGATAATCGATAAAAGTAAATAATTTTAAAGAATAATTTAATAACAGTGCAAGCGCGCATACAAATCGCTTGCAATTACGTTACACGTCAAAAGCAAAGTAAAGCTGCCCTTGATAACTCGATTATTACATCTGTACAAAGTTAATTCTGCGACACCGTCATCGGACAGACAAAATTAAGAGCTTGAAATAATTGGCGAGTGTATCGAAAGGGGATAATTTCTTTCGAGCCGTCTTCTCGTCTATATCAACTGTAAAGGCGTACAGCGAAAGAGGGAGAAGGAAACGTACGCGTGGAAAAAGAAGGAGAATGTGTGTCCAAAGCGTACTCTGATTGTTCCCCAACGAGAGCAAAACTTATCTTTGTCTCAAGATCTCGTTTTCTGTCATTTCGAGTCTCAAGTCCAGCCACGCGACATTCATTCGATACGGTTAAAAAAAGAAGAAAAAAAATTGGAGCGACGATTTAAAAGGTAGTCGTATCTACACCAACGTGAATTTCGATCGAATTAAGGGGACTTACAAAATATATGCTGTCGACTTTTTAGTTTTATATTTTGTATTTATTTTTTATTTATAGTTCATTAAACATCTGTAAATTTAAAAATATTGCAAATCAATTTTAATTTATAACGTTTAAAATTTTTTAGTGAAGAAATATTATATATTAAAAAATGCCTATCTCGAGCTTGAACTTGTAAATACGAGTTATCGCATTCGTCAGGAAAACCTAGAAATATTTATTTTTTGAATTGATACAGGTTAATTAGTAACAAGCCCAAGAAACAAAAAAAACGTAATATAAGTTATTATATTTTATATGTATATGCATGTGCGCACGCGCGTCCATGTGCGCGTAAATGTACTAAATTTAAGATACTTTTTCTGATAACTTTCATAATATACACACGATTGCAAAGTAAAAATTGTACATTTTTTAAAATTTTATTTTCCCATTTGAATATTAATATCAGTCTCTTAATTACGCAATATCAAATTTATAAAATGAACGTTTGAAAACATTCGAAAATCAGTTATACTTACCAGTAAGGTTATTGTGATTGGAACATGATAATGAATTAAAGAATAATTGTCTTCTACTTATCTAAAAATTATTATTTTAGAGCATAAAATTTGAAGTTAAAATAATCTAGAATTTATTATAATAAATAGTATTACTTTATTATCGATCAGTTGAGGTTAGGGAAGGCTTCTTTAGTACGTGATTTAGTATTTATTGACCACAAGGCAATAAGTTTAACTATAGCTTCGAAGCTGCTAAGAGTATAATCCCTCGAGTACTTTACTAAATAAACTCGTCAATTTCTTTATTTAAGCAATGCTCACGCGTGCACAGGAGCAAACAAGTACGCGAGTATATACGTTCAAGTTGCGAGTCCAAGATTTCAAGATATTCGCGGAGGGGATGTGAAGGAGAGGGAGAGTATGAGAGGAAGGTGGGGTAAGGAGGGAAGGGGAAAAGAGGAAGAGAAAGAGAGAGAGAGAGAGAGAGAGAGAGAGAGAGAGAGCAAAACGAAGACTATATAGGGATAGCGGCGAGAGGGAGATGGCGAGAAGGAGCGTGCGGAGAAGGAAGAGCCAGAGTAGGGAGTCCTCACGACTCGAGAGAACGAGTATTTCTCTCTTTCTCTCTCGCGTCCTCTTGGCTGGTGCTAGTTGAGTTGTCGAACTGACACGCGTGTTCCTTCTCCTTCTCGCTCACCTCCGCGCTCGCTCTCTCCTTCCACGCCGCGAGATCACCGCCCCCACCAATGAACTCTCTTCCCTTCTCTCTCGCTCTCCTCTAGCCGCTCTTATTTTAAATTTTCTCTCCCTTGCCGTAGCTAGCGTCTCCGTCGCACGCCCACTGAGAGAGAAAGAGACAGAGGGAGAGTACAGAACGGTCGGCTCGCCAACCCCTCTCAAGTAGAGCGCGTTGCTCGAGAGAAAGAAAGAGAAAGAGAGAGAGAGAGAGCGAGAGAGAGCCGAGAGTACGCGACGGAGGACGATGCTCAGTACCGTCATATCCGCCACGGCACGAGCACCGAGTACTCAAACCAGTGCGTCGAGGGTTCCCAAAGTTTACATTGAATCGCGAGTCGCGTCCTGCGTTTCTGACGCTCTACGAACATCGCTGCCAAGCAGTGGACGAGCGCGAGCGAATTATGTGACAGTGTCGGGCGGAACGAGCAGTGATCGGTATCCGTAAATAATCGTGCTAAGAAAATCGAGCGAGTGGTAAGCCGCTCGGGAAATATGTCCGAGCGGAGAACGTAACCGCGGAGCGGTTTAAACCCGACACAGCGGGTCCGCGAGCGGCACTTCACCCTGGACTGAGAGCTCGAGCGACGGACAAAAACTGGGCGGAATCGGTTTGTGTTGTTTGTGCGCCGGAAAAGAAGGAAGCGGAAGAAACAGCAGCGGTAAACGCAGAACTCGAGAAGAAAGAAGGAGCGGAACGCGCGCCGCGGACCGGGCGGCATCGCCATCGGCAGCGGCGGCGGCCGCGACTCTCGAATCGCCCGCCGGCTGAGCCAGCGAGGGCTGCGATGCCGGAGAAGGAAGTGGCCTACCACCAGGAGGCCTTCTCCCTGCTGCCGCCCCCGCCGGCGCCTCACCTGGGCCACCCACACTCGGCGTTCCACGCGGCCTTCCACCCGCACCACTCGCATCATCCGGCGGCGCCTTCGCCGTTTCACCCTCATCACCCGGGAGCTCACGGGGCCGCGGCCGCGGCTGCGGCTGCCGCGGCCGCAGCCTGGGAGCACCGCGCGGTCGCGGCCGCTGCTTTCGCCTTCCACGCACCGGCCTCCTCGCATCCGTAAGTTTTTATTATTGTTATTTATTTCTTTTATTTTGTTTATTTTCCCAAGCCCTTTTAAGGTCGTATCGTCCGCGCTCTATCGTCTCTCTCTCTCTCTCTCTCTCTCTTTGTGCCCTTTTTAGCTACATTTGTTTTCCTTACAATCGCGCACTTCGCGAGAAGCTCGTTTTGCTTCGTTTAAGATTCGAAGAAGTTGTCGACGACGTATAACACAATATTTTTGCGAGGCATATTTATCAAACGAGATGAACGAGCTTTTTTCACGGTACGTTGGTGAAATGTAGATCCAGTGGATGGTGTTTAATTAATAATTTATTTCCGGTATCGCATGTTGTGTTTACCACTCAATTTATCTACAATTATAACTCAACCAAACATAACTTTATAAATGTGAGTCACAAAACTTTAACCGATTTGTTTTATCTTGATTTCATAAAAATGTAAGAGATTAGTCGTTAAAATTAATTTCTTTATAAACAACGGATGAATTAAATAAATATATATTTTAATTTATCAAGGCAATAAATAAACGCTTTTCTATAATGAAGAGTTAAGCGATGTTGTCGTTCGATCGAATTTTTTTAATTATTTTGAAAAAAGAACTCCGAAATTCGAAATTTTTCGAATAGCGATGAACAAGGAGCAAATGCATCCCCGTATTTTAATGTAAGAGTATCGCAGTTGAATACAAGAGGTAAGAAAAAATACTCGTGAGAGAGAGAGAGAGAGAGAGAGCAAAGTCGGACTGTCCCAAGTTAATTAAGTCCCTTCGCACGTTGTCGAGGACGCGCCGTCGCCGCAGCAGGAGTCGCGCGCCAATGATAATGAGCTCTCGGAAGATCCTGATTAAGAATCGTCAATGCCCGATCTCGATATATCTAAATGTTTGAGAGAGACTCTGCAATTCTACTGTGCTCTTTCTTCCCTCCCCCTCTTTCCATCCACTCATCGACTCCTGGCCTACGGAACAAATAAACGACTCGACGAGCTTGCAAGGCGCACGTGTAGCTAGTCCTCGCGTCCCTTTTCTACTTAATTTTACATCGCACGTCCTTCGCGTCGCCCATACGGCCCCTTTCTCCTACTCTGTCGTTTTCTCATCATCGCTTTTTTATTTTTTTTGTAACATTCGACAAAACTTTCTCGCAGTTGAGAACTTGGCCAACTTCTTTGCAAGTCTATCACGTGTCACTATTCGCTATTGTTATTATTTAATTTTTTTTTTCTCGAATTTTATTATTATTTTGCTTCTTTTTTTGCCCTTCCATACATATTTTCTCATTTTTCAAGGATAATTTTTTTATTCGACGCCGCTCTGTTTAAATACTTTTGAGATATTAACGAAGCGAGAAGACGAGTCTTATTTATAGTTGTAGCGAACGCATCATTAAGTGAGAAAACATTTGACTTGAATTCAGAGGCGCTGCTTATAAAAACAAGCGTAAATTCGCTCTCGAATTTCGAGCGATAGATCACGAGTCTATCGAGCAATTAGGTTATGACTCTAAACAAACAATTTTAAACGCCAATTTAACGCGATTCATCGACAGCGCAGTAAATTTATAAAATTACAAGCGTTAAAAGAGAATGTAAACAGCTCGTACTTACTCGTAGCTTAGTCGTGTTGCGTAGCGCGCAAACGAAGGCGATACGATCCGCGAGCGCGCGATTTATCATCGGTGCGCCATTGATAAATTCCGGAGAGTCGCGACGCACGAGTTTACGTTATGCGCGCGCGGCGAGGGGACGAGGAAGGATAACCGAGCCGTCGCGATAAGCTCGACTCCGCTCCTCGAGTTCCAGACCGCTCGAAATTTAGCTTCCTCCTTCTTTCGTTTCCTTCCCCCGCGGAGTGGCTTTCCGTTACGCGTACGTTTGCGAGGCTAGAACGCGTGGCGCGAGTTTCCCGATAACGATCGGCTCGCTTCCTATACACCTACTCGTAAGAGTACGCGCGTGTATTTGCGCATGTATATGATCGGAATTTATTCGAGGATCGGTGCACGTCTAACCCCGGCTGCTGTATCTTCGATGAATTGGTGCGAGATATTTCTGAAATATACGTTGGTTAATTTTATCGATTGTGCGAACTTACGGTGACGCGACAATCGTCGGGATAACTTTGCATAAGACTTGGGAAAAACAATTGTGAAAGTTGAACGTTTTTACTCGGCTGCCGACGTCGGTCCTCGAAACACGATCTCGTATCGTATCGAAATATGCCCCAACTGTTAACTATAGTATAGAGATGCTTGCAAACCGTCAACTTACACGTCGACATGTATCGAGGAAGTATGTATGGAAAATTTGATAGGGCATTGGCGAAAGGTCAGCCGGCTTGAAAGAAAAAAGCCACGTGAGCATCCGTACACGCACATCTGTAAAATCAAAAAGCGCGTCCTGCGTAAACAGAAAGAAAGAGAGAGATAGAGAGACTAAGAAGATACGATACATTTTTGGGCTCGCGCGTGTTCACCATGTGGTGACTGCGCAACGAGACGACCTCTCTTCCTCTTCTCTTCGATTTTCCTGCGGAACGCCTACTTCTCCCTTTCGACTTGATGAAGATTGTTGGTTGCCAGAGGGAGAGCTAGAAATTTTGTTGCGATCGAGCGCGCGACTCTCGGAAGTGTCCCCGAAATAACGACTCACGAGAATTTAATATACTCGTTTCTCGCGTCTTTTCTTTATTTCATTTATTTTTTCTATTCTTTCGAATTATTCAAAAATTTGCCAAGTCTATTAAATTTGGCGCCCAATGACCCTTTTACCTCTTTACAAATTTTATCTCATTCGAACGCGTGTTCTACGAAGCATCGACTTAAAATTGAACAAATTTAACCCTTTTACCGACAGTTGTACAATTATTTTAACACATTTTTAGTATAATTACTTTACACAGAAATGATCTCTTGTCATTATTTTTTCTGTTGCCTTGAGTTTTAAAAATTAAATTAATAATTCAATTATATAAAGACTAGTTTGCTCATGATTGTTCAGCAGTGTACAAGCATGAAAACACGAGTTAACTCGTAACCGGTAACAATCGGATAGTAAAGTTCATTAATTGACGATGGAAGAAAAAAATAAAACAAATTTTTTCAAACTAATAAAATAGCAATGAAAGGTACCGAAAAACACTACTCGAAAGAAGCGTAAATCGCGCATCGATAAAAAGTCAAGAATTTAACTTTGGATGAAGCGAGAAATATATAATCGCCTATAAATAACCGTAGAATGAGTAAAATCAAAAAGACGTTGTATCACGGCGGCAGATATGGCCCGGACTCGTCATCGTAAAAAAGTGACTTTGCTTTTAAGCCGATGAGTTTATAACCGACGAAATTTATGTTTTACCGCCGCGAATGATATTAACGCGTTGGCTATTTCGTATTTAACATTTTATTGCATTCACGCCGTAACTCGAATGTGAATAACTCGAAAGAACGAGAGAGAGAGAGAGAGAGAGAGAATGAGAGAGTAAACGAGGGGAAAAGAAAATCAGAGGCAAGGAGTTAGAAAAAGCCGCGTATTTAATCCAAAAGGCAGAAAGTACAACAAAGAAAGCGTGAGCGTAAGGGCGCCAAATGAGCGAGAAGCTTACCGATTAAAATAGTCGGTAGGGAGTAAGTAGTCTGTAAATAGCCGCGCGTTCGCGCTATTCATTAATGCACTGGCAAAAATGGACATTAACAGAAAGTTACCGTGCTGGTGTTGCGGCTGGGCGCCACGGAAAGAGGCAGGAAGGAAGGAACGTCGTTAAACAAGCGCTATGTTGATCGAAGGCACACACTGCCACGTGGCTCGTTTAAACCTGGCTTTGCACCTGCTACTTTTCTTCTCTTTTTACTCTTCTCTCTCTCTCTCTCTCTCGCACGCGCACGCTTTCTACCTTTCCGCCCTCTTATTTTGCTTTGTTTCGGCTCCTGCTCTCTCCGTGGCAAATATTTTTCCCGCGCAAACAAACCTTCTCTCGTGTCATTTCGTCACTCGCGCTCAACGTTTGTTTTTCATTTTTCTCTCGTTCTCTTGTAATTTTTTTCAGAGTGACGCGTTAAAGCTTATCACATTTCGATAGTTAACTTTAAATTGTTGTAGTTTAAATTGTGATACATCGGTCGTTAATGAGAAGTCGAGTTTTTAATTAGCTGTCTATCTTAACGCTTTAATAACTTTGTTATTACTTTAACGTCTAGTTAAATACTTATCGTGTAAAAACAAATTCTTTTTCTCATCGCATTTATATTTTATTTTGTTTTTTGATCTGATTCATTTATTTGTTTGTTTAAACATTTTTAAATAATTCTGAGAGATTGACAAATTTTCTTGATTGGAATTCTATTATTTATAAAAATTTCATTGCTTAAAACTGACAGATGTTAAAACTAAAAGCGTTCACGTGAATTTTACTGCTTGACCTAGAGCATTTTGTATTATTTAAATCGTAGTTTAAATATTATTGACTTGTGCAAACGAAATTGTAATATTCTCTCTTTCTCTCTCTTTTGGTTGAAAATCACCCAAGGACTTATCGTCAAACAGTACTTGTTGTTTGTACAACAAGATGAGACTCGATGTATTTGCGTTTCGATTACGCGGATGCGACGAGCTTTTCGCTAAGTGGCCCGGGACGCGGCTCGTGCTGAATTTTTAAATAACGATGCAACACGTCGCTCGTTTGTCGAAGCAAATAACATTGTTGACTTACCGCGACGTCTCAACTTTTAAGTGTTTGACATGATATTTCTCTATGTACATGTAAATTTTATCGTTAACAAGTAATATCCATATTTATGTTTATTATTTTTATTTATTTCTGTCACCTCAAATATCTCGATTATTTATTTTAATAATTATTTTATTTTTATACATTTTCATTAATTATTAGCGTATAGTTATGCTGTGAAAATTGCTAAAATAACGAAAATATCCTTCGTTTTATAAAAATTGTTATTGCAAATAACTAATTTTATCTCTCCTAACAAATATTATGCCGTATCCATTTTCATACTTGCTAAGAAAAATTTTTTTATTTTCAATAAGAAACAGCGACGGTTTATGCATGATCATTTAGTAAAAATTGATTTTTTTTTTCAACATTTGATTGAAATCGCCCGCATGATTTCGTTCATACAGGCTCCAATTTTTTTGAAAATCTATATAGTCACGACATTGTGCTCGACCAGCATCTTATGTATAACAATATCGTACGATTGCGAGACACCCAACGAGTTAATGCACTTACTTGAACAAATCATTCGTTTAGAAAATTTCATTTTTTAGTATTTTCATGGTATTCATTTAATTGAACCCATGTATACATGGCAAATTATACTTCGAACGCGATAAGAGACAAACTTGATAGCTGATTTTTACATTATTAATAATTTAAAGCGAATAAAGATAAATAATTTCAGCAATATTTGTCAAGGGCAAAAAAGAGGATAAAAAAGATGTTTTCTTTTTTTTTTAGAGTTGACAAATAAAGAATAAAAGATTTTGTAGCGGAGAAGAGCGGATAAGCGGCAATTATTTGTCGCCAAAAATAATGGAGATGACGAGAGAGACAGAGAGAGAGAATGAAAGGGCAGGAAAGGTCGAACAAACGAATAGGCATATATATATATATATATAAAATAACCAAAGGGCCCTCCAATTTCCTTCACCGATTCTCCTCCTTCCGTCCCCACTCGCTCGTGGACTATCCACGATTCTCGCTTCCCCTCTGCAAATCCTCTTTCTCCTTCCTCACCTTCTATATACCTAGCTCCCCCTTCCTTTTTCATCTCGGACTGCAGTTGGCCGAGTTAAAAGGATAATTTAGTAATTACACCGGGCTGTTCACCTCTCTCTCTCTCTCGCGCGCGCGCGCTATCGCCGACGCGTAATTGCGCCCTTATGGTGCGCTCTCTCTCTCTCTCTCTCTCTCTTACCGCGCTACATCGCCGAGAATTGCCTCCTCTATTTATCTCTCTGTCCCTCGCCAACGTCTTATTTATCCTCGCTTGCCTCACCGCTGTACGTCGATATAGCTCGTATCTTAAAAAATCGCACAGATTTTCTCAGCGACGTTTTTATCCATAGGAACGTCGTTTTTACGTTTTATAGGGAAACAAAAATATCTCATTGTTTTCACTCGCACGTATATAGAAGCTCGTCTTGTTTATTTTCTTTCTCTCCCATCTAGCGATGCTGCAATAATCAGCATACAACTTAAAAGTCTTTAAAAGTCTTTTTAGTCTTTCAGTCCTTCGTTCGATTGACTAAAAATTTCATTCTTCGCGCGACTCGAGGGCAGCGATTAGCTTCCGACGACGTCGCTCGGCGACTTGGAAGCGCTAATAACCGAAATTTTTCGAGAGAATTAGTGCCGCGCTCGCCAATGTCGCGGACAGTAACTCGGATTAGCCGTTAAAAATTTTGTTATTTTTTATTTATTTTTTCGTTCGCCAGCTTTTTTCTCGCATCCTTCTCGTCGTCATTTTATTTAAATTATTCGGGAGAGAAATAAACCAAGCTCGGCTTTTATTTTTATCCATCTCGAGTAGGTGGAGAGGTAGGGTGGGGGGAGGGGAGGGCGGGGGCTTGTCGTCGTAAGCATCTTATCGTCCCTCGTGATCGAGCTCACGAATGCGGCGCACGGGTGGAAAAGTAATCGGGCAGCTGGTCGAAAAGCTCGCGACGACGCGATACAACGAGCTCGCGAGATATTGCGAATGGAATTCGACTCCGCGCGTCCCTCGTCGTAACGCGCGCGTTTCTCCCGAGTTATAAGGGAACTAAGTGCCGCTTTGGTTGTGTGGCGTCGAGAGCATTAGCTCGGCCGGCCACTCGAGGACATTAATCAGGATTAAAGGCGCGCGCAGCCGAAACGCGCGGCTCGAATCCTCTATACGACTACTCATTTCTTATTCGTTTTCTTCGCGGCTCCGACTGTGACTTCTTCTTCTTCTTCTTCTTCTTCTTCGTCTTCGTTTTTTTTTCCCCCTTTCAGCCGTCCGAATGTTTTGCGCTTCTTTTTACGCGACGCGTATCTTTCTCGCCCTTTCCTTACGCCCTTATATATTTTCCACGCGAGTTTCTTTAACGTTTTTTCATCCGAGGCGCGCGCACGTGCTTGATATATAATTGATCAACGGCTATTATCGCAACGGATTTATAATCAAGGGTAAAATAGAGGGGATAATTTTGGCGTTCCGTGTTTCCCGTCTAGTAACTTCGCCCTTCCTCCGTAACTTTTCTTTATCCTCGTTTCCTTGCTCAAGGAGAGAGACAGTAGTAGCGCGCGAGCGCGAGCGCGAGAGAAAGAGAGAGAGAGAGTATCGTGCGTGCGCGCTCGTACGCAATTATCTTTGCATGATCAACTATGTAATCGAGTCGCTAATCGCTTCATACGCTCGAGAACGTGCGCCGGTACTAAATATCGCTCGGCGCTCTTCGCGAGGAATCCGACACGCGCCCGACGCGATTATCGATTCCCAATGCCATTTTTCTACTCGCTTTTCCTCCTCCCATCCTAACGTTTACCGTCTTATAATTTTTTTTGTTTTTCGAATCGCGCGCGAATCGGCAAAATCATTATTTATTAAACGTAATCGTTTCTTTTCCTAATAGCCGAGATTGAAGGGACACTTTGGCGTTGAGTAACTAATCTCCGATTAGGCTTATATTTTAATATCGTCAGTGGCAAAACAACATTTCTTCAATCTTTCAAACTTTTTGCCGATTCATTGACTTACTGAGCTGTAGATTTCGATTTCTCGCAATAGTCCTTTGAATTATTATTGCAATTTAAAACGCGCGTTGCGTTCGACTTTTTATCCTTATTATTATTGTTTCTTTTTTTCTTCTTCCTTTCCTCGTTATTCGTCTTCCAATCAATACAGTAATTTTAACAGACGATAAAAAATGTTTTATTTGTTTTAAATTAAAATGTTGGTTATCTACACTTCGGTTCATTCGTCCGAACGATAAATATGCATGAACATTAAAATTCCATCGTACGAGATAAGTTTTCAAATGTACCGAAGCGATAGCTCAAGCAAAATCAATTAACGTATATATATATATATATATATATATATATATATATATATATATATATATATATATATATATATATATATATATATATATATATATATATATATATATATATCACACATATACATATACATATACATATAGATATACATATATGTTTATATACACGTACACAAACGTACACGGGAATTATATGGAGATCCGAGTAACCCACAGTAGACTCAATTATTTTGCGGTTTTGATTGGCGCAAGCGCGCATAAGTATTTAACGTCTATATGAAGCCGAATTACCCTCAAGTTCGGCGTACTTCTTTGAAATCAATGCAAGCTCTGTGCGAATATTGTTTAATATATGCATGTGTGTGTGTATGTGCATATATATATATATATATATATATATTTATCTGGATTAAAATAACCCGACGTCGCGGGCAGTTGCGTTTCTTCTCGAATTCATCTTTTCGCATTAAATCCGATAGCAATTAATAATTTTCATTATATCATTGCGTATTTCTTAAAATTTTAACATAATTACAGCCGCTAAAATAACATACAATTAAAGAGCGAGCATACGGGATAAATGAAAAATAAATAAAAGAAAAAGGCGTTAAATAAAAGAGACGAATGGAAAACGTTAATGGGTTAAATAGTAATACAACGAACATTCGAATTGGCAGGACACGCGCCGAATGAGCATGGCAACGCAGCGCGCATTTCGTTTAATCCAATCAAGGCGTCGGGAGCATCGCTCTTCTTGTACGCGAATAATAATTACGATGGTATACCGGCCGGCGACCCTCGATGAGCCCACATTGCCTTTTACTTGTTCTGTTTCTTCCCTCTCTCTCTCTCTCTCTCTCTCTCTCTCTCTCTCTCTCTCTTCTTTCTTTTTTTCCTTTCGATGCCTTGTCACTTGCTTCGATTTTTTCGATAGCTGTCGTTCTCGCTATTATATACATTTGTCACTGGTAACTTTTAATCGCAGATCACGTAAATTTCTTTATTTCATCTTTTTTGTGTCTTTTTTTTTTCTTCTTGTCCTACGTTTTTATATTCCAATTATTAATATATAATATTTAAGATACAAATTTTTGGATTTTGCGTATTAAAAAAATTTATTTTTTATTTATTTTTAAACATTGATTCGATATTTTTTCAGTTAATTATATTCATATTAATTAAATATAACTTTAAGAGTCTTGTTTAATAATTGACTGTCGTTTAACCATTATATATTTCATAATGTAATTAATATTGCTTTGAAATTATTTGAAAACGTTATCTGCTTTGAAAATTCAACGAAGAATTTTTTTAGTCTCGTCATTCGTTCTTTAATTTTTTTTTAACAAAATAAAAGAGGGAACTTGTAGCGTCAAATATTTAAGAAAGACAGAGATGAAAATGAAAAAATTACAATAACATAAAAGTTCAAAAAGAAAGAGATAAAAAGAGAGAGAGAGAGAGAGAGAGAGAGAGGAATGTTCATATCGAGGCAATGAAAATATTGATCTTCGAGCTTAAGAAATCATTTGACAGCCAAATACTCCAACGCTTACGTTATTTTTCTTTCTTTCGATTCTCCGCTCGGTCCATAATATCCGCGCTCGCGTTCCAATTATACACATTGGAACGTGCGAGAGAGTACCGTGCCTCCACACACTTGAAAACAGGTTCATCTGCAGGAATGCACACACGTAATTTTCCGCTTTGTCTCTCTCTCTCTCTCTCTCTCTCTCGCGCGCTCCCTGTCTCTTTATCTATCTGTTTATCTATCTATTCATCTCCATCTTTTATTCTCCGGATACCACGTTCTCAAAACTTAAATTCGATAAAGAGTTTACGCCATTTTATAAGCGACTCATTCTTCGGTTAATTTTTTTTTCTTATTTCCTGCTTTTTTAATAATTCATTTTCAATAGCCCAAATTTCATACGGACATTTCATTTTGCGTTGTGACTATAGTTTTTCTACGGCATACGAGTTTTTACTTTTGATTTTGAGCTTCATATTGACGAAACTAAAAGCTTGTTATGTTTCAATTTGTATATTAACAGCTAGTTAAATTCGAGTGTGTAGAAGTGAATATCTTTCTTGTGCGCGTCGAATTTTATCGTCTTGGAGGATTGCTGATTAATCTATTTTTTGCCAGCAGGATTTGCACATAAACCTATATATACATATATACGCGAGCGAGCGAATTCGACGTTCGGTTTTGAAAAGAATTCGATTGTTTATCTGGTTTTTATAAGAGACTAGTTTTGACGAGTCTACATTATATAAATATTTTTCGTTCTTTAAAATTTAATACGATCGTTCTTTATCGTTTTAATGATATACTCGTACGTGTATATACATATATACAATTTCACGATAGTAAAATATTTACGGCGCCTTTAACCGTGGCGCAATAAATGGAAAACGAAGCGAGCAATTCGTATTATAAAATTGTCTAATGCACATAAGGATAAGACGTTAAAGTTAACGGAGCGTGTCTCACGAGCGAGCGCGCGAAAAGTCAATTTAGTTTAGAGTTCAGGAGAAGGGAAAAAGATAAGGTAAAGAGTAAGAGATAGAGAGAAAGAGAGAGAGAGAGAGAGAGAGAGAGAGAGAGAGAGAGAGAGAGTGGGAGTAGGAGTAGGAGTATATAGCAGCCAGCGCAAGTTAGCCCGTGCGACATCGTTTATTACCGAGGGCGCGAAACGCCGCTTAATTAAGAAGTTGAACAGCGAAGAAAAACGCATTAGAAAACTCGGCTCGAAAACGGCGCTTGCCGTTTTACATCGGGGAAAAGTAAACCCGGGGTGGGGAGAAGGACGAGACGAGTCGGTCCGCCGCAAACGTCGCTTACTCTTCCTTCCTTTCTCGCTTCGTTTCCTCCGCTTTTCGTACGTACCGACGACTGTGTGTAATTAAAGCCAGGTCGGGTGAATTAACGCAACTTGCTGGTCTAAGTTCATGGAAGCTAAGACGACTCCCGAGGCCTGCGGGGACAAGTGTGAGCGCGCGATAAAGCGCGCGGAAGAAATTAAATGAGTGCGCGAGAGAACGGAAAGTAACAAAATTGAGAGAAACAGATAGAGAGAGAGAGAGATAGAGAGAGAGAAAGACGCTTCTTGCCTTTTCTCTTTTTAAATGTACAATAATGACGAAAGATTTTCAACACTTGTAGCTCTATTTGTTTGCCTATTTGTTATCATTTTATCTTAGAAAAATAAAACCATGTATCCTATCACTCGATTCATCTAATCCAAATTCAATAGTATTTCGAGTTTATCCTTTTTTTTTTTATATGTAACGTGCACCGATGACAAGAGTTATGTGTAAATATGCGGGCTCCATTCAAAAGAATTCAAACGATTGCTTAGGCAAGAATAATAAAAACGAGAAATTCATTAATTGCGCAATTCACGTCTTGTTTTCATCTTCGTTGGCAAAGAAAGCTCTTCGTCCACACACGCCGTGCGGCCGAGTTGAGTTCATACTCCCGCTGGTTCAGACGTTGCAACGGCACGCGGGCATGCGAGGTATTTTTGAACCGGTCCACGGGCGGCAGTCCACGCGAGCACTCATCTTTCTCTCTCTCTCTCTCTCTCTCTCTCTCTCTCTTCCACTCTTTCTCTCTTACTCTTTCCGAAAAATCTGCCGTCGACGTCGCCACCGCAGCCAAATTCGACGACTACGACGACGATGAGTTTGCTGCCGTATTGCCGTTTCGAGTACTGGACTAGAGGGGGAAGAGAGAAGAAGGGAGAGGAAGGGAGGGGAAGAGAGAGAGAGAGAGACGTGGAGCAAGAAAGCGAGCGAGAATGAGAAGAACCGAAAGATGAGAGCCGATAAAGATAGAAATTGAGAGAGAGAGAGACAGAGAGAGGGAGGGAGGCGAGGTGGAGAGAAAAGATGCGAGATAAGGAATGAAAGATGAAGGTATACAAGAGGCTCGATGTCCGATTGTATAAAGTTAGAAGATAAACGAACGGTATGTATACGTGTGCCTCTGTATCCGCTCTTTCCCGCTATACGCCTCTCTTTATTTTTCTCCCTCTTGATGCGCATGTATATATATACATAAATGTGTGTGTATATATAGGTGCGCGCGCGCGAACGAAAGAGGGATGAAGAGGAAATCGATTCTCGGATTCGCGTCTTACGATGCCGCGATTCTTATCGCTCGTTGGCCTACACAATGGATTATTGATTCCAGGCCTCCTTTCTCTTTCAAAACTTTCAATGGGTGCGCTTCCATCGTATTAATCACTTTATTAGACCCCTTGCAACAGCTAATATTTATATTTCTCAGGTTGTACGAATTATTAATCAAAAAAAAAAATAAAAAGAAGAAATAATAATCTTTTATTAAAAAATGGTTTGGAAACTTTTTTTTTTGTTGTTTTTTGTTTTTGTTTATAAATATTTTGTTAATTTATTCATTTGTTTAGGTTTTTATCGTTGCTGTAAAATTTATTTACAATATCATCTAAGTTTCTTATAATTTAATTAATTATAATTAAATTAAATAATAAAACATGAATAGATAAAATAAATCTAATGTACAATCTTTGCCAGAAACAAAACTCGTAAAATCGAGCAGTTTTCTTTTTCCGGCTTTCAATTTTCATTTGGTTAAAGAAAAAGGGCGACGAACGATATCGCAGCTTCGAAGCCGCGGGATGAAAGAGAGAGAGAGAGAAGCGCTTTGGAAGCGTTCACCTGAGCTGCTGGTGCGCGTATCGAGTGTCGCAACGCCGAGAAACTCGTAAACATGAGTGTCACCACCTATATAGCTGTCAGCCAGATTATACGCTTTATTTACTTCTACGTCCGTTCTCTCTTATCGTCCCTCTTTCGTCTTATTCTAATTCGGCGTTACTTTTTACTCCTTGCTAATTGATTAGAGGTAAAAAAATGTAAAATTTTTTATTTTTATACGGATTTGTTTATACTTAAATGCTTGCCAACTAGTAATTCGTATTTATGTATGTATTAATTTTTGAAAATAAGTTTACATTTTTAAACGAATATAAAAGAAAAAAAGAAACGAAAAAAAAAAAAAAATGAAAAGTGTTTTCAAAAAACTGTTGAATTTTACGCTCAAATGATGTTCGTTGATGCCTAAAATCGACGGTGAAAAAATATAATGAGTATAATGGAGATAGTTATCGATAATTTTTAGTCTTTTGAATCTCGAGATTTCTCTTTTGAAATGCAGATCCAAAAATTGATAACTTAAGAAACGCTACCGAATAGTTAATATACATAAAATGTTGGTTGGGCAATCATCATCTGCTTATTATTAATTTATAAATTTCTATATACATAGTAATAACTAATTATGAATAAATAAACGTTGATTCATTTGTTACAATATTGTCGGATTATTCGCAAAAGAAAAAAAAAAAAAGAAAAAAATAAATAAAGAAAAATTAAGGCCCGTAACGATGCGCGTAATACAAAAGGTAAAATTTTCGTCGAACTCGGATGCAACAGGTGGCTTTACGGAGGCCTTCCTACCTGTTGCCACTTGCTTAGATGATTCGCTTTCTTTCTCTCGATTTAACACTCCGGCCGTTCAAATTTCCCACGTTTCTCTCTCTTTTTATTTTTTTTCTATGCGATTGGTCATAGACTTTTGTTAATGTTTCGGCGCCTTTAGCTCGGTTATTATTTATGATTAACTATTGATGGTTGTGAATTGACCGCTTCTTTTACAACGTCCTTTTGAACACAATGATGTAATTATTGGAAGAATTTATTACTTTTAGATCGATGAATGAAGGCTTCGGAGAAATCAGTTTTAATGAATTGAAAAAAAAAAATTATAGATCAAACTTGTATTTGCAGTGGACATAAGTATTGTTTGCGTTAAAGATGAAAGGGATCTGAAGACGATGTGTTAATATAATATCAAGAGGAATTTTCGCTGGATAATGGAGGGAGGATCGAAAGTATCATGAGGAATAAACAAATAATTCCTTTGCAAAACTCTATGTATTGTTCTAGTATGAAGTTTGTTAACTGTCGGATTGGTAAAAATATGAACGATAAAACATACGGGATGAAACGAACGATATAACGTATGGGATAGTGTCTATAATGCCGTACTTATTTAACATGCCACAGCCATACCAAAATCATATTAGAGCCACCCGTAAATTTTTACACGGCATGGAACAAAGAAGATATATACCAAAAAAAAAAAAAAAAGTATAGGGAGGAAGATGAGTAAATAGAAGAAGGTAGGATGAGTTAAAGGGAAGAGAAAGGGAATACAGAAGCCTCGAAAGAATCGCCGTCGATTGCCGGCGAGGCGAGTTGGGCGCCACTGAGTATAATTATGACATCTAATTAGGTTTTTAGCGGTTGGCCGACTGGTTCGACCCACGGCAGTCGTCGTCTCGAGGATTGGCTAAGCGCGCCACGGTCAAGGTCTTTTTTCTCGCTTCCGAGCTTCCCTTCTTTCTTTCTCTCTCTCTCTCTCTCTCTCACTCTCTCCGCTTTCTTTGTATTTTTTCTCTGCTTTATGCTTTCTTTCATCTTTGTTCGCGCTACCCCCTCCGCTCTCCTCTTCCCCGTTTCTTTTTTCCACCATAAAATTTTTTTATTTTTCAAATTTCACTGCTCGAAAGATTAAATTCGAAAATTGCAAGGAGAAAAGTCACGTTAAAGATACACAAGCAACGAAAAGACGGGAAATTTATCGACCATCGTACTATTCTTGCAACGGGGATATGTATATACCTTATATTATGAAAACTTTAACGTATATTAATTGAGGTAAATTTCAAAAAAAATTAGTTTCAAGAAAGACGATGAAAAGTGACAGAGTCAAGAAATTAGGCGCGAACGAGATTCGCGAATTGTACCGAGGTGGAAGAAGAGAGATAGAGAGCCAAGGGAATGAGACAGGCAAAACATAGGTACAGGATGGGCAAGGCGAGTCCCGCAGGGTGCGCGGATTAGCATTGGAACGCAGGGGAAAGACCTTCCGCTAAAAATTCTCCGGCTATCGCAGAGAGGGTCGAGAGTTGCAACGTGTTCGGAAGAGTTTGGAGAGACGTCATTAGGGTGCGCCACGTGAAGCCAAGAGAGAGAGAGAGAGAGAGACAGACAGACAGAGAGCAAGATCACGCCGAGATAAAACTGGCCCGGAGTTCGCCCGCGCTCGCGCGGATAGCTTAGCGCTCGTGAAAAAGACGAGCGAGAAACGTTGGCAGAACAACGCTAAGCCAAAGAAGAAGAAGAAGAAGAAGAAAAAGGAAGAGAAGAAGAAGAAGAAGACGTAGATGGCGAAGGAAGAGAGTGCAAAGGGAAAGAAGGATAAAATAAAGAAATAAAGAAGAAGAGAAGCAGGAGACAAAGTAAAGAAGGGGGGAAAATCACGTGGAGAAAGAAGGGAGAGAGAGAAGGTTTAAAGAGAAAGGTAGCCACTAAGGGATAACAGACGAAGAGTGATTGAGCTGTAGCCGATGCTGCAGCCGAGCTACAGCGCTCTTTCTCTCCGCGGTGAGCTGTCCGCGAGCTTGAATGTCTTGATGCGCGCGACTCGGCGCGAACCGAGTTATCCAGCCTCGAGATACTCTACGCTGCTACTCGCTTATCCGCGTTAATTTTTTAAATATTTACGTTCGCGCATCGTCCTTTAGGATGTCTTATAAAAGGCCGAATGCAAGCTTCGTATTTTACTGCAGATTATCGATTGCTTCTTGAATTTCGTCGCTCTCACGGTGATCGATTCTATTTATTCGTTTCTCTTATTTTCTTCTTTTTGCGCGCTAATTATCTCTTTCTACATATTCGTTTTGGCGATCAGTTTACAGAGACCCGATGGGAGTTATTGTAGCCAGCTTTGGGTAAACTTTTTATTGTTTATGATAACTGTACACGATACTCGGCCACTGATCTTGGTTCAATATTTTTTTTTTTAAGTAATTGAAGAGAAAAAATTTTTTTAATAAAATTATTACGCAAACATTTTTAATTTTTCACATGCACAAACATTATCGTTATTATTTTCGTTGCAATATTCTAGATTGCGTCGTGTTTGTACATAACCGTAATAATAACGGCAGAAACGGTTTAGGTACAATATAACTAGCAGCTCGCGTTATCAATTCTATACGAAAAATTTAATAAATCAACGATCGAGAAGTGTGAAAATTTCGCATGCGAGGACCGATAAACCCACCGGATGTGCGGAGAGATACCGAGCCCGAGCGAAAGGTGCAGCAAAACCGAAAGCGATAGAATACTACTCGCGGCTTTCGCCTCGTGCACTTTCGACTCGCGGAGCATAGAAAACGACAATCGCGCGTTGGAGGTGTCGAATGCCAATGAGCCAAAGCGTTTCGCGTGCGCGCGCTGTCGAGTCTTTCTCGCTCGGCTAGTCCGTGCGGCAAAAAAAAAAAGTTCGAGGCGCTACAAAGCTGTTGGCGTTTGTCCTTCCTAGCTTTCTGGGCCACGCGTTTGCCTCTCTCTTTTTTTTTTTTTTTTTTTTTTTTTAAATATTCCTCTCTAACGTACGCGCACGCAAGTACGTAATAATTCGCGTGCTCGTCAAAGCGATCTTAGCGTCTCCTGCGTTTGTTTCCATTAAATTTGAGTATTTTCAAGTTGAATGAGCTGTAAGAGCCACCGATAATGGCGGAAATTTTCATCGATTTATCTTCGCTGTTAATTTTCGTGAGGATTGTATCTACCGGCGAAAAATCGGCGGGAGCAACGAACATGGTCAAGATACGATTGTTTTCGAATCGGCTCTCATAATGGGATAGCTCAGACGTCGCGGTGCCGCTTTTCTGACCGCCTTTCTCTACGATCGCCGGCGCCCCATCGGCGTTTCTCTCAATTCTCCCACCATTTATTTTCCGCATGTGTACGCGTAAGCAAAGACAATCGCGACTATGTGACCGATTCGATCCCAAAATCATTCTCCCCTCCTATTTCCTTATCTTTTTCACCAGGACTCGTGGCGTCGATATCACGTCCGACGCACAGGACGTACATGCGGCTTTGTTGATAAATGATAAAATGCAGAAGAAACGCACAGTTTACGGGTAGCCTTTTCACTTATTTGGAACAAGAGTGAAGCAATCGAAAGAGAGAGAGAGAGAGAGCGTACGGTGTTTCTTGCGCCTTCGATTCCCCGTCTCCTCCCGTTCGAGTATCTTCTTCTCCCCTTTGTCTTTCTCGGTCCGTGTTTTGTTGCCCTGTGTCCGTCGGAGAGAGGACGATCCGAGCGGGATGGAGCGAGACCATTGTTCTCGGAAAGCTTGCGTATACTAGCCACGACGATCCTTCTTCCGTCTTTGCCCTTCTCCGCGTCCGCGTGTACACGTGTAAAGGAGCCGTGTGTGCGACCGGTCCTCCGATGATGACGATGTCACTCGAGAGTCGAGAGCGCGAGCAGCGCGTCTTGGTCAGCCTCGGACTTTAAGCACCGATGGCCAATGACCCGAAAGAGAGAGAGAGAGAGCGCACGAGAGAGAGAGCGCGCACGAGAGAGAGAGAGAGAGAGAGAGAGAGGATGAAACTCTTGCGTGAACTAGAGAATAGGAGCCTTCGATGACTCTTCATTGACCATGAGTAGAGCATTCTCTTTTCTTTAATTCGACTCTCTATTCTCAACTTCTTAACTTTGTATAGATCGTTTATCTATATTATTTCAAACACTTCGATTGTTTTTCAATTCTCTTGCCGATTTCATCTTTTTTAGAATTTTTCTAGTTTTTATACTCGCCTTTCATTAATTATAGCATTATACAATAAATGAATGATACTCTTTTTGAGACCCCTTTTCTAAATCTCATCGTGTGCATTTTATCGTGACTTTGAATTAATTTCTTCATTGATTTATTCGTTTACCTGTGTATTTAGATTATTTTTATAAAATATTAATTAGTTTAGCTTTAAGTTTTAAATAAGTAAAGCACATTTAATAATTTCTTTACTCTCCTTACATAAACAAACTGTTAAAGAAAATTAAAATAAATATTTCTAGTACAATAGTCTAGTACAATAATTTCGTTTTCTTATCTTTCACATCAACGAACAAGAAATACAACGACAATAAAATACGGATCGTTTAATATAAAAAGGATAAAAAATCTTTAATTTTATCTCGAATTATTTATTTATTTTTTTTTTCGCGAAAATTCCAATCGAGTCTGCCTCTTGCGATATCATTAAACAGCAGTATAGATAGAGCTTGAAGTTTCGATCGCGCAATCACAACTTTTCTGTGTCATAACACACGCACGCACAGACACATACGAAACGTGCTCGCGCGCGTTCACATATCCAGGCATAAACGCTTATGCATAAGCGATAGCGAAAGCGAAAGCGAAATCATTGACGGTAATTATGAATGACAAAGAAGACTTATATTCAAGTTCCTCCAGTGCTCGACTTCACGATAAAGTCTCGACATCGACGTCTTGTCGACGAGACGAGACAAGAAAACTGCCGCACAGCTCGAACTCACAGCGCGACTCAATAAAGCCCACGCAACTTGGCCACTAGTTAGTTTCGATCAACTTGTACATAGAACGACTTTTTTTTTTTTTTTTTATTTTTTTTTCACCGGTACAAGTATAGATACCGAAAGCGCCGAACAATAAATTCGATCGGTTTAATATCGCGTACATTAGATCGAATTCCTTAATTTTATTATTCGATCGTTTATGCGGCAATAATTCACGATAAGTTCGCGACGAAACGTTGAAGGTTATCAAACCGTGCGTGTCTTTGTCGTTGAACTGCAGTCTTACTATTGCCGCATAACTATGTTAGCCGAAAGACAAGTTTGTCATATCATTCGATCTATGAAGAAGGAATTTTTAAATTAAAAATAATCTAAGCATCGCGATGTAACAATAATGAAGACAAATAACACTTAAAAAAAATAAGTGCGGCAATACGAATACGTGTACTTATTTCCATTTCCGCCTTAAAAAAAAAAAAAAGAATGCGCATGAAACTCTGCCCATTGACAAAGATAGCGAGAGAAACCGATAAAAGTCATTACGCGGCATTAGATCTGGCTAAATCGAGGAAGTTAAGTTTGTCGAAACTATCGTCACAATCGCGCCCGACTTTTCACGACTTCTTTTCTGTAATAACGAAGCTTAGCGATACGATTCGACGCGTTATATCGTTTCGAAAAAATCGAGCTCGGCAAAGCCCGTGCGAGCGTTCGAGCGTTAATTAAGAGAAGCGCGATGATTTTACATCACGGATATACGAGTATATATATACAATTTGAGCTTGAACCGGCAGATAGATTTCTCGCTTACTGGTTAATACTCGAGCAAGCAGTTGACGGAGATGTTCGGAAGGACGCGCGAGAAATGAGCAAAGTGAATTTCGTTCGTTTAATCGAATGGTGGTGTGCGCTCTCGATACAGCGTACGGGGGAAAAAAAGCGAGATAGAATATCACGGGTACGAGTAGTGTACTTTATGCCAGACTCGTGTACACGCCGTAGCTAGGGTGCGAGCGAAAATGCAAGAGAAAAGAAAGGGGAGAAAAAATTCAAGACAGCACACACACACACATACACATACAAACACGGTATACGGCCGATCTTGCGCTCGCTCGAGCCAATGTTTGCGTGTCCGTGAGAGTAGAGAGAGAGCGTGGGAGGTGGGTTATCTGAAAGTTTAGATGGCGATGCAGCCTCGTGCTCGAGTGCAAGAGAGAGAGAGAGAGAGAGAGAGAGAGAGAAGGAGACAGTAGGAGAGAAACCGGTAGTAAAGTTATTCGAAAGAGCTGGGCATTCGAGTACCGCGCGCCCCTGAGCCGATCTTTACGGATAAGAGCGCGCGAGGTGTAACTTACTAGCTCCCTCTACCTCTCTCTCTTTCTCTCTCTCTCTCTCTCTCTCTCTCTCTCTTTCTTTCTCTCTCACTTCCTCTCGCTCTTCTCTGCTCGACATAGTCCAGCTCTTTTTCTTTATACACACTTACCCACACGTGCGCAAATACACGAACACAAATACGAGGCTTTTATGCATATCGAATCTTAGTATATACAGCCAACACGCAGAGCATCTTCGCAGAACTCGTTTTCTCTCTCTCCTGGGCGAATTCGGGACCACTTCCCTCCATCTTCCCTCATCCCTCTCTCTCTCTCTCTCGCTCTCTCTCTCGCTCTCTCTCGCTCTCTCTCTCTCTCTCTCTCTTTCTCAGCCGACAGGTTTAGCGTGTGCGCGGCCACGCGGATACCTTTATGTGCGCGTATAAAGCTCTCGAATTAACGACGACGATTGTATCTCGGCCGCGTGAGAAACGGAGGACGCGGCGATATCGGTACACCGAGTATTCTGCCGCATTTCTTTTTCTTTAAATTTTTTTTTTTTTTTTTTTTTTTTTCATTATCTTCAGCTCACCCGATCGTCCTTTGAGCCGTCGGCCGTTAAACCATAGCTAGCGACTTTTCGTTCGATATCGCGGCTTGTTTTTCACACAAACTATTCGCGCGGTAGATGATTTTTCAGCGAGCGAGACGCGCTCGAATGGACGCGAGAACGGCGACGGTTCGCTCCGTAACGCGTAAGGTCGTTCGTGTAACGCCGAGGGAGAAGCGACGAGCGAAACGAGTGTGCCAGCCACCTGCCGAAATAACGACTTAATTCGCAAGAGGCCCAGAGCGAGAAGAGAGTCGGAAAGCGAGAGGGGGAGAAAGAAAGGAATTAAGAGAGCCGAATGCACCGGGGCTCTCTCGATTCCGAGAACGCGCACGCGCGCCCTAGAGAGAGAGAGAGGGAGAGAGGAGCGCATCGAAAAGAGCAACGGTGAGAGCAACAGCGAGGAAAAGAGCGAGAAACAGAGAAAGAGAGAGAGAGAGAGACAGACAGACAGAGAGAGGGAGAAAAAGCAGACGCAACAACGCGCTCGATCTGGGTGCTTTTTTCTTTTTTCCGTGCTCTTTCGCTCCGTGGACTGGGGACGGGGGAGGGAGAGAGATGCGTGCGAACGCTGTCCTTGGGGCGACTCGTTTTCTGCCGCTGCCGATATGCTGCCGGGCCCTTGCGTCCTTGGAACGAGAGCATCGTCGGGGGCCGCGGTTCTTGCCGAATGAAATAATTATCGAGCCGTGCACGCGCCCCTTATTACGGCTCTATTACTTCGGACTCTCTCTCTCTCTTTCTCTCTCTCTTTCTCTCTCTCACTCTCTCTCTTTTTTCGGAGCGGATCTTCTTCTGTGACCGCTGCAACTATTTCTCCTCTTTTGAAAAGTTCCTCTGCTTTTTCCAAGTTCTCATCATCGACGCGATCTTTACTTTACATTTTTTTACTCGAGAATGTTCTTGATTAGTCGATGTATAGAGATCCTTTGATAAATTATTCATAATGCGAACGAATTTAAACACACAGTTTTATGCGCGAGTCAATTTTTAAAATTTTTTGCTCAGCTGCAATGTTTCATTGTCGATTTTTTCTCTCTGTCTCTCTCTTTTTTTTAATCGGCGATTAAATTATTTTGAGCTTGCTTGCCAACATTTTATTAATGAAAGCAAATATACGATCATTAAATTTTTACACCCGAATAACACCTGAAGAAAGTGAGTACCTTAGCCAATTAATCCCAAAATCTTTTAATATAAAATCTGTACGATTAAAATTTCGTCAATCTGTACGATTTAAAATATCATCAAGTTTGATTCTTACAGCTATGGAATAAAAATTTAAATTCTTTAATAATAGTATTAACAATTGCACTTGCAAGTGCCAATGCTAGCATTAAAAAAATTTCATATAACCTTTTGTTTTACTACGCTATTACATCGTCCATCTAAAGCTTAATCGTTTATGGGCATTATCATGTACGGATACCAGTATACCAACGTTCGTTTATATTCAAAATAAATATTTTGAGGGAAAAACTTTAAACGTATATTTTTATTTATTTTTTTATTTTTTTTTTAATAAACATATTTGTTTTACCTTGCCACTATTTAAATTTGCAAAATTTTTAAAAATTCACGGGAACTTACGTCGCGATACTCGTATACATATAGGAAAAAAAAACCAACGGTATTAAGTAAGACGTCATCCGATGACCCGACCCGTTGTTTGTACAAATATTAGTATACTCGTTAGTATAGCGATAATGTTTTGTTTAAAATAGCCTCGGGCGTCATAACCGGAATACAGCACCAACGTCGGTAATAAGATTAGAATTGCACGGGTCGGACGTTTGAGGAAATAGTGGTTACAAAGGGGAAAGAAATAAATAAAGTTAAACGTAGCGGGCGTGGATAGTAGGTGGTTGATGGCACACGCGCATTCGCGATAATCCTTTATCGCTAAGGAGAGTCCAAGAGAGAGAGAGAGAAAGAAAGAAAGAGATAGATAGGGAGGGGGAGAGGGAGAGAAAGAGAGAGAGAGAGAGAGCGGCCGCCTCAGTCGAGAAACATCGGTCTGGAAGAGTATACGAGTATATAAGAGAGTAAAAGATATACGCATGCGATTTTCAAGAACCTGCTGTGGTCTCGGAGAGGCCGGGACCGGGGCCTCGCGGCCCTCCAAGGTGGTCTACAATTGCATTAATAACTCAATTATCCTCTCTCCGGCCGGGGGTACACCGGGATACCCGCCTATCTGCCTCTTTTACTCTCAAATCTCTCACTCGCCTTATTTATCCCCCCGTTCTTCTCTCTCTCTCTCTCTCTCTCTCTCTTTCTCTCTCCACTCTTCATTTTCCATCCAGCTCAATCTACTTCTCCCTTCCTCCCGCCCCCCTTCCCCACTTCTTTCTCCAGCAGTTGGGCCTTACCTTCCTTCCCGCACGTCTTCCTCGGCACATCCTTCCTCTCGGTTCCCTCTCTCCGCGCTCCCGCGTACCCCCGCCAGCCCGTCTGCCCGCTCTAATGGTAATTCCCGAGCCGCTCGTGCATCCCGATCTCTCTCTCTTTCTCTCTCTCTCTCTCTTTGCTCCGTGCGATCGACGCGCGTTATCGGACTCGAGATTTTCGCGAGCGTAGCGTCATCGTTCGGTTTTGTTTTTCTCATTTCTTCATGCGAATGTCGCATTCGGTAATTTAGCAAGCCTTTTCAACCATCGCGAGATAACGAAAAAGAATCGTCGAAATGAGAAAAACGATAACGCGATTGGTACCGCATTGTAATCCCGTATGCGCGAAATAATTACACCAACTTACTATCCCACGGACATTGCGCATTTCATCCGGTCGTTTACATTCGAACGCCTCGTGAGCAGAAAGTATCGAGCACGCGGACGCATTACTCGGGACCCAAACAAACGACATAATAACGACGGAGGTCGTAACACGCTCCTCGTTAGACATTTCGTCGAAGCGTCTTTCTGCTAGCGCTAGTTTTCTTCCTCTTAATCTCGCTTGCTATGCTCGCGAGACTACGCGCTCCTTCGTCTCAGTATCGATACTTTGCTCTAATTTGTGTATGCGCATTGTGTTTGTTGTTTGTGTACGTGCGTACCTTATTCAGCCGCAACGAAATTACTCGAGAGCGCGGTGCTCCTTTAAGTATTCCCATTACTTGCTACCGAGGGGAGTTTTTATTTTCGTTATTACAACTTTATAAAGCTGCAGCTCGTATATATGAAGAGAGTCACGTGTCACAATTTTGATAATCTATAATTTAAAAATTATCGATCGATCCACATTTAAAGAGCATCGTCCAACAATTATTTGAAGCATCCGGCAGTTGAACTTGGTAATTTGTAGGGTCAGTTATAGCGAAGGACATTTTCTAAATTTAGATGTCATGAAATTGTAATAAACTTTGGGTAAATAAAAATTTATATTTTAACAAAACCTTGTAAATAAAGAAAAAAAAAACAATAAGTACCATAATAGATTTTTTAATCGCAAAATTGAAGATAATATATATATCTGATAACGAAAAGGATCTAAAACTTGCTAGAAGTAAACGTGAAATTCGGCCGATGAATTTTTAAAAAAAAAAGAAAGCAAAATGCCGATTTACTCGAGTTAAAATTCCAAAGAGTACACGGATACAAGAAATTAATACAGTTTAACGACATTATTCATCGTCGAGCAAACATCTCTTTATACGCCGGCATCTCGGGTTCCGGCGAGGTGCATAAACGCCACAAAGAGATCTCAGCCCGAGGCAAGAAACAGACCTAAAGAATGCTCCAAAAAAATGCGAACATTGCGCGCCGATGCCTCTCCTTCGCTTATACATACACGTACGGTCCACGGCGCACGTGTATGGGCCCCATCTCTTCCTCTCTCGTTCGCTCCTATATATCCCCGTATAGAGCTCGCTCGACCGCCGTTGCCAAACCAATCTTCCTCCGTCCGTACCGTGTGTATGTGTGTACCCTTCGACTCGACGAGAGTAAGACATTGAGAGAGAAGGCACCTGCTAGAGTCCAGCCGGGACTCTCGAGTTGGCTCACACACCGTCCAACCGAACCTATACGTGTATACGTATATGAACAGTCGTACGCACACGCGCGCACGCGCATACGCGCTCGCTCTTTCTCTTCTCTCTCTCTCTCTCTCTCTCGGCGAATTCCCGCTCTTCCGTCTTTCTCGCAGGGCCGGGCAATCGCGCGGAGAGTAAGCAAGTTGGAAAGAGCGAGAAAGAGAGTGAGAGAGAAAGAGAGAGAGAGTAGTGGGAGTCCTTCTCTTTTCTCTCTCGCCTCTTCTATAGTCCCTCGACGACTCTGTTCCTTAGTGGCAGGCTCTCTCTCGACCGGCTGGGTGGTCCTACCGCTTCAGTTCTCTTCCGACGCGCCTCAAGTCAACACTCTGCACTCGGCTCGAGAACGCTCGGCCGTCGTTTATTTTGCCCGTGTTCCATATCAATCCGCGAAAGTCATCCTCGCGAGGAGGTTATAATCTCCGAAACGAATTATCGCGACGCGAATCGTCCCAGCCGATCGAGCGATTGAACGAGCGCTCGCTCGTGTTGTCGTTACGTTGGCCGACTCACCGTTTTACCCGCGCGAGTAAGCTGAAAAGGAGCTCGAGTCCAAGAAGGCCGGGGTAGGGATAAAAGGGGAGATAACGAGCGAGTGCAATCAAAGCCTGTGTTTTATTTTGAGGCAGCGGAGGCTCTAGCTCTCGAGCCGATAAAGTGGTTAGTGCGCGAGGAAAGCGAGGATCGGTCGAATCGATTGGTCAGACGTGAGAACCGGCCACCGACTGCGGCATCGAGTCTCTTTACCTCCCATCCCTTCCCCTCCCCCTCCCCCTCCATCTCATTCTCGCTCTTTTCCCCCCTTTTAGAGTGCGCTCCCCAAGAAGCAAAAGATAGAGATAGAAAGAGAGAGAAAGAGAAAGAGAGAGAGAGTGAGAGAGAGAGAAATCGCCCGAGAGACGAGGCGAGAAAAGGCGCGCGAGACGTCTTCGATACGCGCGTGTGCTTCGACGAATCAATCGGCGTGGATACACCTACATCAACCTAAACGCGATGAATCCGAAGAAAGCGTGCGTGGTTACAGTACGTTGGCGGTAATTTGCCGAGGTGAGTCCCGACTACTGTGAGTGCCCATACCTTTCTTTTATTTCTCTATTCTTTTATGGGTCTCGTTTTATTTTAATCCGACAATCTACCGTATAACCAATTTATCATCTTTAATTATCTTATTCATAAGCTTGTAGAATTACCTTAACGCGCTATAAATTTTCTTGCATACCTTTACATTATCGATGTGAAATTTGATGAAGAACAAACATTCATGACAATTCATTAAATAAACAAGAATCATATATATTACTATCTATTTTCGGTATACACGTGAGTGACTAAAGCCGAGAATTAAAACGTTGCCGAAGCTTTCTATACCAATAACATCTTTCTTTAATGGCCGTTTGTCATAATGGTTGTTTCAAACAATTAAACCTTTGAAATAAAAATCGCTACAATTGTGAATGTAAATAAGCCATTAAATGATCAACGACAAATTTATAAAATATGTCGTATACTCATGTCTTATAAATAAATTAAGACTGGGATACATTCATACGAGATAGTTGTAGAGAAGGTGACGCACGGTTGAGCTAAAGGTTGCACGTCCGTGTTCCGCTTCTGTTTTTCAGGTACGCGTTTAGGTTTCCTGGAAAAGAGCGAGAAAGATAGAAAAAGAGAGAGAGAGAGAGAGAAGCGTAAGCAAGCGTTTTTTCTCATTCCTACAGTATTCTCTCGCTCAAGACTTGGGTCGACAACGTACTGTAAAGAAAAGAAGGGACCGAGAGAGGTCCGGGTCTCGGCGCGGACACATGGGGGCTCGAAATTCCTAATTCTCATTCTTGATACGTTCCCGGCACCTCCGGCTTTCTCGCAGCCTCCTAGTCCCGCTCGTCGAGAAGGAGCGGCTGTGAAAGCGAGTTGCATCGGTAGAATTTCTGCTCCGAAGAATTTCTTTCAAGGAAAAGAAGAGAGAGATAGATAGATAGATAGATAGACAGATAGAGAGAGAGAGAGAGAAAAGAAAAAAAAATAATGAAAAAGACTCCGCTCGCTTAAAAATCTCTCTCTTCGTCGTCTTTCGCTCGTCGGACAGTTTATATTCTTCGATCTTTAAATTTGCGCGCGACAATTTTATAAAATATCTCTATTATTGCGTCGACGAGGTGACCCGCTAGCGCTGATTTTCCTTTACCTCTTTATCTCTACCGAAAAAATTGATGAATCGGCTCTCTCGTGAGTTTGATTTAGCGTTAACCGTGAAAAGAAGCTTGGAAAATCTAAACCAATGTTGCAAGAGCATCGTTAATTTCGATCCTGGAAACCTGAATGTGCGATGAAAACTCAAAGATGAAAAATATTATTTCCTCGTCAACGTCGTTATTAAACGTCGCGATCAACGAGATCGACCGCAAATCAATATGAAAAACGATCTCTCGACCCGATAGGTATGAATAAAAGGTTTCGGGAACGAATAAAAATTGCAAACGGCTCGTTAGGTGCATCGGGTATGATAGACGAGGCGGGAACGTCGACGACACTCACGCGAATGAGTGCACACGCGAGATCGAACAAGCTCGAGCGCGGAGAGAAGAGAAGAGAGGAGTATATATATATATATATATATATATATATATATATATATATATATATATATAAGTAGACGAGCACGAGCGAGGATGCGAACGAGCGATCAAAGGAGCGAGGACGCGAAGGCGCGGACGGGCGCCGAGAGAGAGAGAGAACCAGTTCCCTCGTTTCATTGCGTTCGTTGTCCGATAATGACGCTTACCGAGCCGTACTCGAGGGCGAAGCGGCCCGCGACGCGGCCGGCCTGCCGGAAAAGATCCGCGCTCTCGCGATCTTTTACTTAGCTTGGAAACGTACGATACGATTTGCAACCTCTGAACATTTCTGCCGGTTGCGAAATAAAGGTAAACAAATCGACGAGTAGCGTCGTTTAATTCCGACGATGACCGTTTGCGTCTATATTTCGTTCCGGTTACTTAGAATACTGGTTCTCGGCTTTCTTTAATATCAAAATAAGACAAAAAAAAAAAAAAAAAAAAAAAAAAAAAAACAATCACGAAAAGATTTCGCGGCGTGCGCCTAAAGGACGAAGGCTTAAGCGAAGGGAGGCACCGCACGAGCAACTGGCCTTCTGCGCCCGACAACCCATAATTATTCTCAATAAACTAGAATCTTGGCGATTGCACGCTTTCCCTCAGCGCTCTTGGCCATAGGAAGCTAACCGCGAGGTGGAAGAAATCGTAGAGCGAGCGGAAGCGGAAGAGCCGCTCGGAGCTTTCTTCGAGTTAAAAATGCAATCCTGATGGGGTAGACAATTTTTATGGATATTCTTGCGATGATGCCGGTAAAAGGTGACCGATAGACTTTTGGGAAATTTCTTTTCAATCGTCGAAACGACAACGTCTTCAAATAATTACACACTACAACATTACATGGGCAAGTTCATTTCTTACGTGGCGAAATTACGAAAAACGTCTAGCGCACGCCACCTTTAAATCCTTTATTATTCTACATTAATTTTACGCAATAATAATAATAATAATAATAATAATAATAATAATAATAATAATAATAATAATAATAATAATAATAATAATAATAATAATAATAGTAATAATAATAATAAATATAACGACAAAGGCCTTGGGGTGAACCGCGCGCGATTGTTGGTCTCAATCGCGAGTACACAATAGCCCATACCGCGAGTACTTTGCCATCGTTCATTGACGTACGGCGCGCGAGCTTTAACGCGTTCCCTGTCGCGTGAGGCGTGCGCGCCCCACGCTGAACTTTTCGTTCAAGCCATTTGGTATTATCAATGTAAAATGAAGAATTTTTTAAAAATTCATTATACTACTAACATGATCATAATTGACTGCATAATGAATTTTTAAAAAATTCTTAAATTTACAACGATAATATCAAATGGTTTAAACGAAAAGTTAAGCGTGGGGCGCGTACGTGCCCCACGCGGCAAGGAACGCGTTAACCGAATCTTCGCGCTCGCCCCAAACGTCCGAGCTCCGAGCGCGTATCGATGAATAGGTGCAACGTCCCGTGCGTTGATATAACTCGATGGCTCTAGTTTACGATTCAAAGTCGCGTACGTCAAAAAGTCAGCCCTTTCTCAAGAGCGCAAAGCGCAAAAGCAAATAAACAACGGTAATGGAAGAATAGGAAAGAAGACTCGGGAAGTCCTTGGCTGTTTTGTTTAATTCGTGCGCCTTTTCACGCACGACTGAGCGCGCGTGGAGTCGCTCGACGATATAATTATTCGTTTGTTTCTCTAGAGTCAATAAAGGCCGAGAGAGAGAGAGAGAGAGAGAGAGAGAGAGAGAGAGAGAGAGATGAATAGAGCGCTCGTAGATGTAAGAAAACGAGCGTATACCCGGTGACTCCAATTCTCGAACAATTGGTTAACGCGCGCGTGTTCGCCGAGATAAAGCGAACCCTTTTATGCGCATGTTTATGCACAATAACGCGTGTGAACCTTTTTTTCGTTTTATTTGTTTTTTATTTTTTTTTTTTTTTTTATTTACTTTCCGTGCTCTTCTCGTTTTCGAATAGTGCCAAGAGTCGAGACTTTTGCGGTTGGTATTATTGCATATTCAAAGCGGTACCTCACGCTGTTTCGTTTTCGTTGCGATATACGAGTATAAACGTTCGGCTAAAAAGACGACGCAACTTTTTACGCGCACTCGTGTGGAAACGAAACAATGCACGCGCGCGCGATCTGTTTTAACGATGTACATAACGACTCATCTCGGTAAACATTTTATTTGTTTTACAATCTTAATGTCACTTCGACGATTCGTCGTCGCTCGTTTTTCGTTTTGCGTTCGTATGCGGCGCGATCTCGTGATTGATGCTCCGATAATTTTCACGTTATTTATAGAGAATAATAGATATAGACTTGCGCTAAACGGTAAAAAAACGAGATAAAAGTTAATAGAAAATTGGACGGTTAACATTGTTAATGAAATACACGCACAAATTGGAAAGCAGAGACGGAGAGCATAACGTTGGCGGCGGCCTCGTCGAGCTCAACCGGCTCGGTAAAATTGGCTTGAAAATTCCAACGCGCCGAAAACTTATCACCGCGATAAATACTCCCGTGACTTTAATGATTTATCCGTTAATCAAAAGCCTCAACGATCAAGTTTCATCCTTTTTGTTACGCATGACGAGTGAAAAAGACGAGTCGATCAATGGAGCTGGAGGGGGAGGAGATAAGTCGTAAACATAAACAAAACGTGATCCGGTATAAAATAATTAAAGGCAACGGCGATATCGGCGTGATCGAGTTCGCCGTCGATTTGCGCCGTGTATATATAGTAGTCGCGCTTTCGCGTGCGACGTCTCAATCTTTTACGCTTATATGTATATAAATACATATATCATATATATATATATATATATATATATATATATATATATATATATATATACATGTATGTGTGTACTACAGGAGAAGAACCCCCCGAGAGATATATTCCTTTCGATCGGCCGGTCTGCCGATAACTCTCAAGTACACTTTAACATTTTTTTTTTTTTTTTTTTTTTTAATTTCCATTCTCGCGTTCTTTATTCCTTCTTATTTACCGTGCCATTAAATATAGCCAATTAACAGCTGACGAACCAATTTGTGTACTAGGCGATGGTGAAAACTGGTACAAGTTTTACGATTAATTACGCATATTTGAATGTTTACTTGTTGCTGTTTACGGTGATAACGTTTAAAGAAAATCCAAGTGGAAGGGGAACGCAGTCACGGGACCGATGGCGTCTCGGTCTGCTTTCTCTCTCTCTCTCTCTCTCTTTCTCTGTCTCCTACCATCTCTGTTTCTCGGAGCAGTACTGCAGACATCTCTTTGTTAGCTCTGACCAGTTTTCTACTCTCCTTCGTACGTCTTTCTCTTTCTCCCTTTTTACCTTTCTCTCTCTCTCTCTCTCTCTCTCTCGCTCTCTCTTCCTCTTAGTTTTATTGTTGGGCCTTGTGGAGTTCTCAAAGTCAAGCGATAGCAAGAGAGAGAGAGAGAGAGAGAGAGAGAGAGAGAGAGCGGCAAGAAAAGAGGCAGAAAGAGAGCCAAAAAAAGGGCAGCGCCGTGTGCGATTCGACTCGGTGCATGAGAATATGACTTTCGTTTTTCCTCTACGAGCTCGAAACAAGGAAAAAAAGCTGATGTACCGAGCACATGTGCAAAAGCCGAGTCGCTTGCAGCTCGTGAGACTTGCAAAGCATACGTACATATTTATGCACACGTACACACGGACGTGCGCGTATTTACGTACACGCGTAAATTTATATACCTTAGAAAATGTAGAATCGCGCTACATTCACTGTAATGTTTATTCTGCTTTGTTTTGAAGATTCTGTTAATGGCCGGCAATTTATTTGATAATCGTATCGTACCTATTTAATGTTTTTAATATTTAATCAATTTATTAATTTGAAATTTTCGCGAATACTAAAAAGTTTTGCGAAAATTTTCATTCATTAAAACGCCAGATTTGACATTAAATTGCTTAATTACTCTTTATAAAATATTTAAACGCTAGAAAATTTTTAAACGCTAATATCTTTATTATATTTTATTATGATTTGATTAAGGTAGAAGAAATAGAACCTATCAATGTTCAGTTTTACAATTAAACAATAATACCGATTCTTTGATACTGTAAAGTTAAAAAAAGTTTCCGCGATGCGCTTTAAACTCCTCAAAGTTCTTTGATCGTTAGCCAGTTGTCATCCTAATTTAGTTGTTTATTCTCTTTCGTTTTTCCGGTATCCTCAGTCTCTGTCGATTTTTAGCGAGAATTTCATAAGCACACAGCCGGCAAAATTGTATCTTCTTCTTACTCACACAAACCTTCGTACGTATATACTTATGAAGTAAAGAAAAACAAAGGTTTTGCGTAGGACGAGGCGTTTTATATACTTGCATCACGAGGAGAGAGCAAGAGAGACGATAACTTCGCGAGCTCTTTTTACTTCGAAGTGGCATAGATACTGCGCTCTCGCTTTTAGAAACGAGCAACGACGCGAGCGCGCGCGCGCGATTGTGCGTAAGTAAGAGGGAGAGAAAAGAAGAAAAAGTGAGAGAGAGAGAGAAGAGAGAGAGATAGAGAGGAAGGGAGCAAGAAAAAGAGATGGAAGGCCTTGCGAGACTGTCCGTAAGCGCGCGCTTGCAACGATCGAGGGAGTTACATATTTGTTACGAGACGGTGTCTCTTTCCCTGTCGCGAACGTGATTCGCCTTCGCAATCGAATAAAGACCTCTTGCCGAGAAAGAGAGAGAGAGAGAGAGAGAACTCTCGGACTCGAGGCTTGAGTCTCTAGCTTCAATCCTTCTCTTTCCATCTCTCTCTCTTTCTTTCTCTCACGACCAGTCTCCTTCTCCTCCTTCTTCTCGGTCTTTTTTATTCTTCCTGCTTCTCTTGGATACAGCCTTAAACCAAACTTCGAGTCGACTAAGCCTTGGCTTTGTCTTTTTCTTCTTATTCTTCTTCTTTTCTTCTCCATCTCCTTCTCTTACTCCTTCTCCTTTTCTCTTTTCTCTTCTTTCTTCTTCCACCTTCTTCCCTTTCGTCTTTCTCCTTTATTTTTTTACGCAGCTTTATGTTTACCAATACTCGCGCTTACATCAGCATTCCAAACAGTTAATTAGTAGCAGTAGACAGCTTTTCGATAACTCATTACCCACTGCGCGGACATCTAGATAAACCGTAAATAATAAACATAAATACACGTTAAAACTGTTGTTAAATAATTAAGAAACATTCATTCTAATTATAATGTGTATAAATTTATATACTAATATATAGCAATAAACGTTTATGTACGTATTATACAAACACACATTGTTTAAGCGATGAGTAAAGACGCGCAGAAAATCGCTCCATGTTGTACGTACAATCGGATGTAAACGCGTCTTTATGAATCGTTTCTTATGATACTTGTCGCTAATTTGTTTCGAATCGTACAGCAATCTCGATTAAATCGCAAATCGTGAAAAAACTCGATGCAAAAAAACATAATCGCGATTTGGATGAAGAGTAAATTAATTTCCATCGTCGAGGAAAAGACACGAATTCGTACGTGCCGTTCTGACGTCGGGCTAAACTAGCATGCAAATTTCAACTCGAAAAATTAAACGTGCGGTTGGTTGCTTTTAACGGCGCGCGCATACACACACACACACATACACACACAGACACGCATATTACCGCAAACTTTTGAAAAAGAAGAAAAAAAGAAAACGGGGAATGGGGATGAAAAGAAAAGAAAAAAACGAGGCTTTAAAAAAATTGCCACCGCTCGTACGTTCGTATACACGCCGAGAGTATATACAAGCGTCTTGAAAAAAATGAAGACATAAAGGAGGCACGGCACCTCGAGCGAGTAATTCGCGATAATGGGATATTCCGAGTGCGGTGGAAGAATTTAACCGGTGCGCCTCTGCGTCTTCAAACCCGTAAGCTCTCGTATACACGAGCGATCGTCTACTCTCTCGTTCCTTCGTGTATATACGCGATCAAAAAATTTAAGAGAAGAAACACGGAAGGGCAGATTGAATCTTTTTTCGCTTCTTCTTCTTCTTCTTCTTCTTCTTCTTCTTCTTTGCATATGCAAACGTAATATTTAATTTGGATGAGTTTTTAATTTTCATCGAACGTGCAAACAGTCAATTTAGAAATCAAAAATTCATCTTGATCGTTTTCGAGAAATAATTTTCTATTCTTGGATAATTTTATGTCTTAATTTGTAAATTAAACGAGTCGATTGAAGAAAAAAGACTATTTGTTTTTTTTCTCTAAATTGATAACCGATGCTTAATTTTGAATTATATTAAAATAATCTTTATTTACAAAATTGTTATACATCGCGGAATAATAAGCGATTTCAATATGAATTAATTTGGAAAAGAAAATAAGTTATCCGCGGTATTCGTTATCATTGATCAAGGCACGAGTTGAAAAACAGAGCTCCGGGCAAAATAAGCGCCCAGCACTTTATAACAGCATTGAGAATCGAAGTGAGAGAGCAAGAGAGAGAAAGAGAGAGAGAGACAGACAGACAGACGAGTGGAGCTATAGCTGTAGCATTCAACGCACGCGAGGGAAAAGGAAGACAAGAGAGTCGTCGATGATATCTCTCTTCGGTAATAACTTAATCGGGCTTCGGGCATAGCCATCGACGACTCAGGAAAGTTTCTCTTTCTCTCTCTCTCTCTCTCTCTCTTTTGTATATTATGCGTTACTCTTTGGCTGATGTAAGGAGAAACGCCCGAAACGAAGGCGTGTAGAGAAACAGATGAAAAGGAAGAGGAAGAAGAAGAAGAAGAAGAAGACGAAGAAGAAGAAGAAGAAGATTGCGCACGTGGGCGTCTCGGTGCTCATTTCGCTCCCTTGCCTCCACCCCCTTATAAGCGAGTGTGTGCATGTACCTCGTGTGATTCTCGCATCTTTATCCCGAGGGGTTCTGAATCTTGTAGGAGGAACGCGTGCACGGCCCTTCTTTATTTCTTTCTTGCTTATTTTTCTCTTTCTCCTCTTCTCTCTCCTCTCTTTACTCTCAGCGAGTCCAGTGTTTGCTCGATTTTATCAAGCTACGCTCCACGGCATTAATATATATATATATATATATATATATATATATATATATATATATGTGTGTGTGTGTGTGTGTGTGTGTGCGCGTGTATATACCAACGTAAGCTCAGGTACACGCACATACCTACGGAATACGCAACTTGCAATACGAAAATTTTGTTTTCGGCTTCTGCATCGAGCTGCTCCGAGGGATTAAGCTTTTAAACATTAACGATTACAGCTATTTCTCTTTACCTTTTTTTTTTTTTTTCGTAAAAACGTCGTTACATTCGAATTTACTTATTTTTTCATACGACGATTACTATAAAAACAACGATCAAGTAAAAAAAATAATGCCACGGTGAGCGTATTAGAAATATTCGGTCTTATGCATCACAGATAAATCAGCACAAAGTTACCAATCGATAATTATAGTCGAACGAAAAATATCAATATTGAACAATTGATAATTGAATGATAATTATTAAATAATAATTCGCTCGATCGTACATATGTATACGGCAAACGTTTATCGAGGCAAGGCCGTATAAGCCGTGAAAAAAGGTGCGGTTCCCCGAATGCAAGCGCGTGTCTTGCTTTCGCTAAGGCGCACAGGTAAGTGGCCGAGCCGAGCCGCCTAACCTTCCAAAACTTACCAGAGCGAGAAAGAGGAAGATGGAAAGAAGCAGCAAAGATTAAGACAGAGAAGAAGAGAAAGGAAAAAAGGAGGTACGCGGAGAACGCCGACGCGCCGTAAGAGGAGAGCGGTAAGAGGGGACAGAGAAAGAGTGAGAGAGAGAGAGAGAGAGAGAGTAGAGGAGAAGAAGAAGGTACTCGTGGAATATATATCCAAGGGGAAAAGAAGATGGGATCCGCTCGAGCGCGCGAGCACGAGAGACTGCTTCACCGTGGTCCTTTTTCGTCGTTCATAAATCCTGCCGCTCTCCACCTCTTCCCTCTCTCTCTCTCTCTCTCTCTCTCTCTCTCTCTCTCTCTCTTTCTCTCCTTTCTCTCTTTCGTCTCTATCGTCTCGGATTTTAAACGCGGCCTCCGCGAGCCCGCAATATTTCATTTTCTCCTTTTTATAGCTCCTGCACGAAAAATATCACTTTCAATAATTCTGACTCTTTAATCTTAATGTCCACGCGACGATGAGAAAAAAAAAAAAAAAAAAAAAGAAAAAGAAAAAAAGGAAAAAAAGGAAATATTTATACGGAGGCATCCAAAAGCCCTTTTTCTCCCGTAAATATAAAATTACATCCTTTGTCCGATAGTTCCGTTATATATACTTACAAGCTAGCTTATATCGCGAGTATGTTTTATCAAGCGACTCGAGTCCCAAAAAGTGAAGAGACATCGATTACGTAAACTTTTACTGGGTACCTTAAGCGTTTCGTAAATTATATTCCAGGTAGGATAACGCTATGTTTAACGCTAAAAATACGTTTCACGGAGAACGATGAAACGAAAAAAAAAAAAAAATGTTTCGTCGACGTGTAAAGTAAAAAAAAAAAAAAAAAACGTGGATAAAAATTGAGCAAAGCTTTTTTTTTTTTTCCCCGAATTAGTTGCGACAATTTGTTATAGCTTATCGTCAAGTATAAGAAATGGACGGATCTGCTACATGTACGTTAGTATATGTGGTTTGGAAAAATTATGTGAAAACGAGCGTATTTTTACCTATTTCGATGTTTGTTTATGAGAGCAATACTATTTACTTTTTTAACAGAAGCTGGTTATTCAAAAAACTTGTTTGATCTTATAACTAAGGGCTTGATTCTAATATTAAAGAGTTACTCTAACGTGACATAGATATATAAAATACGACAAACCGGTATGTAAAATGCTGTTTCTTTTTTTTTTTTTTTTTTTTTAAAGAATGCCGAAGATCTAACTCGCACATTTTTCAATCTTAAAATTATCAAATCGGTTAGAGCTTAGGTGTCGATCGTTAAAAAGTTGTTTTCGAAATATCTCCAGGACCGTTTCTTCTTACGAACGATGGAATCGAGAGAGTGAGAAAGAGAGAAAGAGAAATAATACAGTACAGACGTGGCGCGCACACACACACACACACACACACACACACACCTCATAAAGGCTAATATCTCGAAATAGCAGCGAGTAGTAGTCGCCGGTGGAGAGTAGCGTAGACTATTTTTTCGTAAAACAGCGTTTCTAGCTTAGCGCGAGGAGAGAGAGAGAGAGAGAGAGAGATAGAGAGAGAGAGAGAGAGCGACGTAAACTATAAACTGTCGGGGCGTGTAAATATCTTAATTAAGAAAAGCCGTACAAGCTTGCTCGGACTCTGCTTTCACGCCTCGAGTCTTTCAACTCCTCCTTCCTTCCTTCCTTCTATATGAGCGCGTCTACCTTTGCCTATGTAAGATTAACACGTTTCGGTGATTTAATATAGAGTCTCTTTTACATATTGTAAACTCGAATCAGCATAAATCTCGTCCTAGTCTAACGCCCGGTAGAGACTATTCCTCTTCTTTTCGATACGTCTTATAACGATTTTCTATTAACTTTTGCAATACTACATAAATTTAACGCTAAATATTACAATTATTCGTTATTAAAATTTTAATATTTGATTATTATGGTAATATAATATAAGGATAATTGTATTATATATAACGATATTATTAATATAACGATAGTTTTATATTGTTTGTAAATATACATGAAGAATTAATGATATTTTAATAATTTTTTAGACTAGTCTTATTACATTGGTATTTAATGATTATGTAAAATTATAATTATTGCTAGACAATGCTTTGCATCTGAGCAATAATCGTCGATTGTACCGTTGATTTTTTTCGGAATTTAATCGTAAAATAACGTGTACGCGACGTCTTTCGCGATTTAACGTTTACTCGGTGATTAATTGTCGCGAGTCTCCTTGCCTTAAAAAAATTTTTTCTCTTCCATTCTTATACAGCTGACTTAATCCTTTGATGAATGTTGATCGCTGATTAATGTTTCACGAACTTGCAACGCGTCAAAGAATATTTCTTGCTCGTTAAATTTAATTAATTTTCACGCTTAAAGAATAAAAAGAGAGAGAGAGAGAGAGAGAGAGAGAGAGAGAGAAAGTTTTTCAATAATTCGGAGCGATAAAGTTATAAATTTTTTAAAAATTTATCGAAAATGGACAGCGTTGGTCGAGAAAGTGTATCTTAATTCTTAATTTTCGTTAAATTTATAGATAACGTTGGTTATTCATCAGGCAAGAAGTAAATAGAAAAAAGTAGGCTAAAGACCAAGAATCAAAGAATGTATTTCACCAAGTAAAAGGCGTTAAAGACAGCGTCGACAAAAGGCAAAGAGCGAGAAAGGGAAGTGAAAGAGAGTGAAAGAGAGTGAAAGAGAGTGAAAGAGAGAGAGAGAGAGAGAGAGACAGAAGGCGCAGAGTTGCTCGGTAAATTAGTGTCTCTGGTGTATTTTAAAAATAGTCGGTCGTCCCTCTTAGTCAGTAGTTTTGGCGCTTTGCAGAATGAGATCGACGTAAAGAAACCGAACGAAACGAGCCGAAGAAGTAACGAAAAGGGAAAGCCCGGCGCTTTTATTGCTCGCTGTTTTCTCGCTCATGGCGATCAAAGCTCCGCCTGTATCTCTCTTTCTCTCTCTTTCTTACTCAAGAAAGATTCGTGCAAGCATCTAGCGCATGTGCGTCGTAGGTACATACTCTCGGTTGGGCTCCCGGCTTGCTATATATAAAGTTATACGAGCACCGGGAGAAAAGCCGCGCACACGTGACGTCGTTATACAACGGAGCTAAAGCACCGCGACCTGTCTTGTTGGACCGAACGCTTGCGCTTACAAAGGATTAATTCTTGTTCTTTACCTCTTAGCTCTACGATCCTTCTTTTCTTTCTTTCTTTCTTTCTTTCTTTCTTTCTTTCTTTCTCCTTTATACGGAATCATCTAAGATTTACCGTTTCGTGCCGCAGTATCTCATTCTCGTTAGCCAAAATGTTACTTTGCAAAGCATTAGTGCCTTATAAATTTCGTTTTTTTTATTTTTTTATTTTTTTTCACATTCTTCCATTTCACGCTCGCGTTGTCCTATCGATAAAAAATAAAATTTTTACTTTAGCTCTGCTCCATACCTTAGATTTTTAATATTCTCCACAAGTATCAAATTGCCTTCGAGCAATATATCGCGCATCGTGCCCTTTGATGCCGCGTTACTCCCTCAAGACCAATCGTGCAATTAACTTCAATTGAAAACGACTAATTGAGTCGCGTGCTACATCTGCGCTTTAATCACAATCGCCATTGTATATAATTAACGAGCGTCAATCTAAAAAAATAAAAAAAAAAAAAAAAAAAAAATTTACGGAGCTGTTATTAAAAAAATGTTGTCACTTCAACATTCGTCACATGCAAAGTCGAACCGCGAGTTAAGCAATTCTTTTAAGCTCGCAACGACGGAGTTAAACATTCGCAGTCCGAGAGACGAAGGAAACCAACGACGGATATTTCAAGCGTCTTACAATCCCTCCACCTCTATTCCTCTCATCTATATGGATCTTCTGCGACTCTTCTTACCAGCAATTTTTTAGCGACGACTCTGTGTACCAAGACCAAGAAAGAAAGAGAGAGAGAGAGAGAGAGAGAGAGAGAGAGAGAGAGAGAGAGAGAGATGCGGGGACGACGACAACGAGCATATTTTTGTGCTCTTGAGAAAAGACGCGAGTAGTTGAACGGATACGGTTGGGGCGAAGAGGGGAACGAAGGAGACGCGTGTAAGAGAAGCCATGTGGCGCTGCAAGACGCGCCAAGTCTGGAGCTCTTTGGCGCCGCGTACCGATGAGTATCTTTGCGATGCTTTGCCGATTTTCGACTATTTTATTCGACGCGCGAGCCACGCGTTTTCTCAATTTTTTTTTTTTTTTTTTTTTTTCAAAGCAGTTTAATCTCCCGTTAGATATTGACCGTTCAATTTTTTTACCCAATCATTGTATTTTAAGAATTTGAAATGCTTTTTTGATTCTATTAATAAACTTCTTCTCACATATAAATTTGAAATTTTGTTTATATAGATTTTACACGTTAAGTTTTACACTTTTCATAATAATAGAAATATTGTAAACAAAAAAAATGTATCATTAATTAGTAAATAAATTTAGCGTTTATTCAAATATCCATAACTGCGTACAAGTATATGAATATATTAATGAGAATGAAGATTGAAACGACTATGACGAGCAAGAACGGTAATTGATAAACAGTGGCAAATGATTCACCCAGAATCTGCCTCGCCGCGCGTCAATCTTCTCGCTCATAAGCGATTTCTGCAAGGCACTTAATTGTTTCTGGGAAGTCTGGCGAGAAGGAGCGAGCTGCTGCTGTTGCTGCTCTACAAAGCAAGCCAATAAAAATAATAAAGAAAAAAAAAAGAAAGTACAGAAGTGCGAGCGAGAGAGAAAGAGAGTGAGAGAGAGATAGAGAGAGAGAGAGAGAGAGATAAAATAGGAGGAGAAAGATGAAATCGACGGTTTCGCTGTCTTTTTTAAAGACAGAAGGACTTGACACCGTCGCCGGTACATCGGGCAAGCCGATAGATAAAGATAGATGCGCTGGTTTCCGGCCTGTCACGTTAACGAGTTCGGGGCCTTATATACTCTCTGTCTGTCTCTCTCTCTCTCTCTCTCTCCTTTTCATTCTCTCCGTCTTTCGGTTGGCTATATGTAGCGTCGCGAATACAACACATGCACGCGCACATGCGTGCGCTCTCACACGCCCAAAGACCGGAAGGATAGACACGCTCCGCGACTTAAAGAGGAGACGAGAACGAGCGAGACGACATGACGAATGGACGTACGAGAGACTACAAAAACATCAACTCGTAGTATATATATATATACATATAAGCAAGCAGACGTATTCGTTGCAATTATCTTTATGGCCATTCTTAATTACAACTTTAATCATACACGCGATCTCGGATAACTAAGCAATCTTTTATTTAATCCGTGTAAATTACGATAATCGATTTATTTTTCTATGCGCGAATAACCGGGGACAGAGCCAACGTTATCTCGTAAAAAAAAAAAAAAAAAGCAAAGCTCGCGTCTAAGAAGAACAAAGCAAGCCAATGGATGGCTCGCTCGAGTCATCCGCTGAGTCTCGACTGCCTCTGAACTGCACGGTCTGCTCTCTGATTTAAAATAGAAACGCGGTACGCGATCCGTCTGCCGAGCTAGCGTAGATTCGACAACGCCCTCGCGGCGATAAACTTTCGTGCGACGAAACACCTCCTGAAACTACGTAACTGTCTCATTCCAGACTTCTCCTCTCTCGCACTTTTGATCCAGCGACTTTAAATCCTCCATCGTCCTTATTTATACTTAAATCTCGCCTCGTTTTCGTCACATGAATTTATCTCGTTATTAATTTGTTTCTCATGTTCTTTACAGATTACCCGGAAGCACGAGTCTGGGCAGCCCGCCTACCGGTAGCGGCGGCACAACCGCCGAGGCCGAAGGTGGCGGTGCGACGGGAAACGACGGGGCCGCCGGTAACCCTGGCCCTGCCGGCGATTTCCTCAGGAGGAGCCATCCTCTCTCGGAGCACACCGCACTCCATCCCGCCTATCGGCTCAACTACATGGACCACCTTTATCACCAGCTCCAGGCCTCCACTCACAGCCCCAGCGCCTCTTTGCACGGTATACATACACATATATATACATACATATATATATATATATATACACGTCTTTACTTATACTATCTACTTCTTGTTATTTATCAATTAACACTTTTTGAAAAAGAAACAAGAAAAAAAAAGACTTGTCAAATCTGCGAATGCAAGTATGTACTCGTATTTTTTTTTTTTTTTTTTTTTTTTTTTTTTGTTAAAAATTGGAGCTTTGGTAAGAAAATAAGTTATTTGATGCAAATTTTCATTGCCGCGAAGAGCTTTGCTTAAAAGAAATTGATATACGCGCCGTAGATACGGGCGGATGCTCCTCTATCTATAAGTATTATTTTCCGTGAGAATGTCGCCAAGATTACCCGCATTTCCTGCGGATATATCCAACGTGCACGAGTTGCAGCATTGCCAGATATTTATCGGCAATGGATATGCATACATGTGTATATTTATAATATTTGAGTTTAGCAAAACTAATTAATTCAAATTTTTTAAATAGCATGAACATTATTAAATATTGTTCTCCTTTTTTTTTTTTTTTTTTTTCATGATTTTTCGATTTAAGGACTGGGTGGTTTGGGGCCAGAATATCTTCTTCACGCTGCTGGACCAGGAAGTACCATAGCTTCATCGGAATTTCCATTTTCTATCGACGGTAAGTTTTTAACCAGAGATGAAATAAATAAAAAATAAAAAAAAAAAAAAAAAAAAAAACAAACAAACAAACAAACAAACGAATGGAAATGTGTCAAGTACGCGATAAAAATCGATTTTAGATATCGAAACAAGACGAGAAAAGAGCGAGGAAAGTATAGGAAGAATAAAATAGAGCCGAGAGACCGAGGTTGGAACTCGACATCGCTTTAAACTCTTTGGTAGTGTCGCGCGAGGAATACAAGAAGAACGTCCGCGGCTGCGTCGTCGGCAGCAAAGAGAAAGCCGAGAGCCGAGGCGCATATGTGCGGGTGAGAAGCGAACGACAACAGGGCCGGGATTATCGCGCGGTATAGGAAGAGCCGGCACCCGAGAGCAGCTGCGCGCGCGATTGTCTTGGCGGGATCGAGAGAGAGAGAGAAAGAGAGAGAGCGCGAGAGAAGTGAGAGAGAGAGAGAGAGAGAGAGAGAAAACAGCTCGTTAGCCGAGAGTCCATGCACGGGTGCGCGCATAATTGAACGCAGACTCGACCGATAGATCGACACGACCTCATTAACACCTTAGCGCCGCGACCCTACAGGTTGTCTTTCTTTCTCACTCTCTCTCTCTCTCTCTCTCTCTCTCTCTCACTTCTCTCTCACCACTCATCAAACGCTTTGCTTTCGAGCATTCGTTTCTTTTTTTCTACTCCTAACTTCTAGGCAATACCTCGTTGTCTTCGTCGTTTTACTCATTCGCGAGATACCGTCGAAATTTTAGTTTTGTAAGCTAGCCCAAATAGTTTCACTCACAATTAAACAATAATCTGGTCTGTTTGATCTTAGTATTATTTTCTTCGAATTTAGTTTTACTTTTTTTGTATCAAAAATCTATAAAACTTTAATTGCTTATAATTAAAAATTACGTTATAAAAGGATTTAAAGATATATTTTGTTTGCAATAAAATTAAACTATTTCCATTCCGAGTAAAACCTTTTTTTACTTTTAACGGAGCAAAATGTTATTTCGCGGAAAAGTAATAAAAAAAAACCAACGAAAATGATTTGTTGAATTAATGAGGGTCATTAATCGTAAAAGAAGAATAATCCGGCAACCATATAAATGTTTCCGCGTGCGTATGTTCCTGCTTAAAGCTTAAAATTGCGAAAGCCTACAAGTTTTTAGTACTACGGCTTATAACCCTCGAAATTCGTACTCGTATCGTTCGACTTATGTAAATACATTCGTCACATTGTAATACATGATTTTAAAAACAAAAAAAAAAAAAAAAAAAAAAAAAAAAAAAAAAAAAAATGATGCTCAAATTTAATCGCGATCTTTTCAAAAACTTTTGTTTTCGCATGAATTTTCGTAGATTAAAATAATTGCATTGTAATTTTCGAATTTTAATAATTAGTCTCTATTATAAGGTTTATTGAAATATTTTCAGTTAAATATAAAGTAATATTAATAAAACTTTTTTGGAATTTTCTAATTGAAACACATCGAATTTCGGTACTTAAATCCAATCATCTTATAATGTTAAAAAAGTAATATTTGACTTGAAATTATTTTGGCTTTTATGCATACATTGAATTGTATTGAAAATAATCAATAATTATTTGGTTTGCCTTTTAATCGATGACACGCAATTTGTCGTTCGGTATAATAACGAAGTATAAAAATATATAGTAAACATGTAACAAACATCGTATTTCAAAAGAGAAAACGAAACAGGCGGAGAATTGTAGCGAGAGACAGAGAGATAGAGAGAGAGAGAGAAGAAGAAAAAAAAAAAATTTGTACGGGGTTGATCGGTTGGAAGTAATGAATTCTCTGCTAGTCTCTCTCAATGGATAAAAAAAAGGGTATACACATTGGACCACCGCAAATTCGTTGTAGCGTATAAAGACCATTCGAAAATCGGGGCACGTCGGGTAACTTTACACTCACTTTTGCGGACCGTCTGAAAACCGAGATTGCGTCTTCGCCTTCCCTTTCTCCCTCTCTCTCTCTCTCTCTCTCTCTCTCTCTCTCTCTCTCTCTCTCTCTCTCTTTCTCTCTCTCTCTCTCTTTCTCCCTTGGACGGCCTAATACAAAGAGTACAGTCTCGAATTTTTTCGAGGTACAACTTGGTTTGCTACAATGAATAACTCTTGCAGACGAAGGGAGGTTAAAGAAACAATGCAAGGTGATTATTAGTAGCTCAACGTTACTCCGCTTATTCTCCCGCTGATTATTCCTTTACTTTTGACGTATTATAAGAGGTGTTTATTGCTTTCAACCCTAATAATAAATCTAGATTTTGCACGATTTAACTCTTTTGTATTCTTTTCCTTTTGTTATTTAAAAAAACAGTTTATATTTTCCGCATTTTTTTTTCCAACGGAAGTGAGCATTTTCCAAAGGCCGCATTTCTTTATTAAAATAGTTAATAAAAAGAATAATAATAATGACATGAATTAATTTACAAATAAATAAATTAATAATAAATTTTTCACCCTTCTCGAATTATTTTCCATCTTTTTCCTTTTTCCCACTTTCTTTCTCGAACGAAGAAGACTGCTAAAGTCGAAAGAAAAAGTGCCGGTGGTGGTGGAGCAACTGCCTGCGGTTTTAAGTAAATCGTTGCTAAAACGCAAAAACCACATTCGAGCTTACGACCACACCTCCTTCTTTTATTTATTATATTTATTCCACTTAAGCAGTTACTCGTGTTTATAAATACGTTTTAAGTCGGAATAAAAAGACAAAAAAAAAAAAACAAAAACAAAAAAAAAAAAAAAAAAATGTCGGAAACTAAAATCACATCGGAAGGATTCGAATTTGATCGTAATCGCGAACCGGCACGATAAACAAATGCTTTAATTAATTGGTAAACGGTGGCATTGTCGACCGTTTGTTGTAATTATTTTGCAAATAACGATTAGCCGACGAGAATTTTTTAACCAACGACAACCAATCCGCGATTTTTGTAGATCTTTCGTGATCTGATCAATTTAACTGGCTTGATACTCGAGCTTGTTTGCTCGTTCTTTAAAATTACTGCAAACGAATTATGTATCGACGTTATATATTTAAACAATACGCGATTCACGTAATACAAGTAATAAAGTTGCATATTAAACGCAATCGCCATTTATTTTCAGGTTCAAGATTGGGCAGTCCACGAGCCTCGGCGATAAGAGCGAGTCGTAAAAGAGCGTTAAGCAGTTCACCGTATTCGGACCGCTTCGACATCGACAGCATGATTCGCTTCAGTCCCAACAGCCTCGCTTCCATCGTTAATGGCTCGAGAAGCAGCAGCGCGAGCGGCAGCTATGGCCATCTTTCCGCAGGTTGGTAGCGCGATCTTTTATCTTGCAAACGATGCGCATAAATGTATTTAACGGTGTATTTATATAAAATAAAAGCCCAGAGATTGGCTCGGTATTTTTTTAATAACACTCGAATCGGACATCGAGAATCTTTATAAACGAATGTTTTGGTTTTTTTTTTTTTTTTTTTTTTTTAACTATAAATTTCTGTAACGGAGCGAATGCGCGAGTTGTAAGAAAAATACTAGGCGAAGCGCGCGAGGTCGCCTCGGAGGGTGGCTAAATAGACAATTTACAGTCTAAATCATTCGACAGCCTCGGGTATCTTACGCTCGAAAGAGGCTCGCGCGTATCGATCAATCGGACTAATCGACGAATTACGATGCTCAGCGCGTAAGCCTCTAACCGAATCATTTTTTCGCCTCACTTTCAACGCGTGTACACCGGTCTCGTTAATATTCAGCCGTTGTGCGCGATTTTTATAGCGAAATTCTTTTTACTTAAACAAATAACCACTCTGCTTATGCACTAGCCTATTTGAATTCATTGGAATAATATTTCGATTAAAATAATACGTCATAACAAAAAGAAAAAAAAAAAAAAAAAAAAAAAAAGAAAAATGTATTACGTTCGGTAAATCGTGTTACTAAAATCATACGTTAAATTCTCGATTAAAAATTTTTCAATGTTGACAACAAGTATGATTCTATTAATAAAAAAAAAAAAAAATTGGGAAAAATTTTCGAACGTCAGATTAAGTTAAAAATAAAGTACATGCCTCGTTGCGATGAATAATAGGTGACGGAATTGATTTCGGAGATTCAGAGAAGACAAGTTTGACAAACTGCCGGTAAAGTACGTCGCAAAATGTCGGTATTATTCGCGCGACGTCGTGCATAAAGTTCGCGAGTCTTTGGTGAGACGAAACGGTAGTGGTAGAAAAAGAGAGAAAGAAAGAGAGACCGAGAGAGAGAGAGAGAGAAGCAGACGAGTCGCGTCGCGCGACTCCGCCTCAGTTTTTCAGTATGTAGATGCACGCGCTACTAAAACACACACGAGTCGTGATTCATTGAAATGATTTAGCACGCGCGTTTGGGATGAGGCGAGGGCGATAAATAGCGTAAGGCAGACTCGGAATGACGGAGATAAAAAGAGACTCGAACAAGAGAGAAATGAACATTCGTATGCAGCCGGCTAGCGGCTGCCGGAAGCGCGAGGACGCGCGCCTCGACTGCTTAACCAGTTCTCTCGGAGCGGCCCCTTGCCCCGACCGCCTTAACGCTCGAAAACCCTCGCTCTCGATTCATCTCCCGCGCGAAATCTTCTACGGACCACGTAGGAGCACGTAAGGGTGCGTCACGCGTTATTCGTCTATCTGTTTCAGCGATGAGCCCGGCCCTGGGCATGCATCCGGGAATGGCGCCGCACCTGCAGCAGATCCAGGCGCACCTGCTGCGCAGCGCGGCGGCTCTGCTGCCCCACGGGCACCCGCTGCAGCCGCCGCCGACGGGCCCGCCGCAGCCGAGTCAGTCCGCCGGTCAGCATCCTCACGGCCATCCTCACGGCATCCCCCACGGACATCCACATTCTCACTCGCACGTGCACGCGCACGGGCTCGGCGGACACGCGCAGCTCTACCCGGTGCCGTCCCATGCGAGTCACATGACCCAACACGGGCCCGTGCCGCCCAAGACAGAGGTAAGTGCTCTCCGATCGTCGTTGTCTTTGCTCGCCCATTGAATCGCTTGCTCAACGAGATAACAAAAGGATCTCCTCTCGATTTAAATCTCGATAAAGTTTAACTCTATTCCGTCCTATTTCACGCATGCTCGTTAAAATAATTGAGGTAGGCGGAGCAAAGATTAAGTGCGTGAGAGAGAGAGAGAGAGAGAGAGAAAAAAAGAGAGTACGCGGAAAGGCATAAGAGTAGTCGGTGCGCCTCCGGAGCGCGTGCGCTACCTGGTCGCCCCGCGGGTGTCGATTCGATCGGCAACCAGCGAATAATGCCCGAACAAATCGGCGCGAGCAGCAACCGAGACGCCGCGAACGGGCCTTCGCGGTTCGGAGGAGCAGCGGATTGGGTTACGTTGCCGTGTACCCATTGCTCTCTCCTCGGGTTACAAGCAATATCGCGCGCGTTATTCCGTCGCTCGCCGTCGCTCTACTTTTTTTTTTTCCCTCCTTCCTTCTTTCGTTCCTTCTACCTTTTTTTTTTTTTTCGTTTTCTTTTTTTTTTTTTTATTCGACCCATTTTTTTTTAGCTCGACTTATATTCGCCGACTTATATCTTCCCTTGTACCTTAATTTATTTCCATCCGCTTACCTCCCGAATAATTCTTCTTTTTTCTTCGCTTTTCCCATCTTTTTTGTTTTTTTTTTTTTTTTCTTTTTTTCATCGGAGCAAACCGTGCGGATTTTTCAGCTTCATGAAAATTTGAAAAAAAAAAAAAAAAAAAACTCGAAGAATTGTTGATATTTACGATTTTATTTCCAATTAATGTACCATTAATATCACCAAAATCTTATCGATACATTTACAAATGTGATATAAAAATAACACTTACTCGATGACGAGCGCGTCGAGACTCGCTGTTACGAGTAACGTAGATGGCGATACCGCAATGGGCCGAGACTATAGGCCGCGTGGGAACCGTGCAAAGTGGGAGCACGAGTACGATGGGAGGTAAGGAGAGGGCAAACGAGACACTAAGCCGAGAAGCTCGCTCGATCGCGTTCTCGAGCCGGCTCAAGACCGTATTCGTGCAGACTCTTGAATGTTTCTCATCTTATTTCGTGCTCGCTTTTTATTCAGCCCTCAATATCGTCTTGGTAATTTGCACGCTTTTAAATTTGCATATTAAATTCAACAGTATTACATTGAGCCCGGATTGGATTTAAATAATCGAGAAATGTCGTCAATCTTGTGTAAATTTTCAAACGCGAACAAACAATGCTAATCGACGAATAAACTATTTTCACAGCAGGTAACGGACTCGTGCAGGAAAGCGTCGGACGTCTCGAGTAGATCGATCACAGCCGAGGCAGACACGTCCTCGCGGCGCGGTTCGACCAAAGTAAAGAGAGAACCGGCGACGACGACAACCGCCACGAGCACGATACCGACGAGTCATCCCCAGGGTTTAAGCCCGAGCGAGGATCTTCGCGACGAACCCGGAGATTTCATCGAGACCAATTGTCACTGGAAGGACTGCGGTCTCGAATTTCCTACTCAGGTATAAATAATTAACGCGGTTTTATATTCGTTAATTTTAAAATTTTATCATATCGCAAGGTATATTAATCCATACGATCTTACTTATTTTGCAGGACGATCTCGTTAAGCATATAAACAACGATCACATTCACGCGAATAAGAAAAGCTTCGTGTGCGGATGGGAACAGTGTTCGCGGGAAGAAAAGCCCTTCAAGGCTCAATACATGCTCGTTGTACATATGCGAAGACATACCGGTGAAAAACCTCATAAATGCACTGTAAGTTTAAACATCGTTGCTATTACGTTATTTAATTCGTTATTTTATATTAAATAATAATTCATACAAATGTTAAAATTATCTTAACTGGATTATTTCCTTGCTTTCTTGCTGGAAAAGATTAAATATTTTGGCATCGTGACTTTCGGTAAGAGCAAAGTGACCAGAATTTATTATTTATTGTCGTTTTTTGTGACTTTGTTTTTTTACTTTTGATTGTTTTCGCATAAGATATTACTGTTAAGTTCGATGTTTATGCACATGTGTATAAAAATGTGAAATGTGTAAAAGAATACGCGTATGCATGGGTACAAATATTTTCATGAATAATTTCGTAAAATGAATAGCATTTCGTTTATTTATTTATTTATTTTTTTTTTAGTTTGAGGGTTGCTTCAAGGCTTACTCAAGATTGGAAAATTTAAAAACGCATTTAAGATCGCATACGGGTGAAAAACCGTATACCTGCGAATACCCTGGCTGCAGTAAGGCTTTTAGTAACGCGAGCGACAGAGCAAAGCATCAGAACAGAACTCATTCCAACGAGGTAAATATTTTTTTTTTTTTCTTTTTTTTTATTTTTTTTTTCATAATTTATTCAATATATAATAAATTAAATAAAATAATCGATATATAATAAATTGCAAGTATCATAAAAAAAAAAAAAAAAAAAAAAAAAAAAAAAATTGTTTATTCGTAGAAACCGTACGTTTGTAAAGCGCCCGGCTGCACCAAAAGGTACACGGATCCATCATCGTTACGTAAGCACGTGAAAACGGTACACGGTGCTGAATTTTACGCGAATAAAAAGCACAAGGGTGGCAGCGGCGGTGGCGGCAGCGGGGGTGGAAATGGCGCCGACGGCGGCGGTAGTGACGAAGCCGGCGCTGGCGGTCACAGCAGCCCGAGTCGCAGCGAAGACTTACATCCAAAGACTCCGAGCTTGTCCAGTCCCAGTGTCAAATCGGAAAGCGAGGCCAATAGCCCACCGAGTATGATGAATCAACAAGGCAGTCCGCTAAATGTTGCCAGTTGTAACGAAGATGTACCGATGGGCGTTGGTAATATCGCTGGAGAAGGAGTCGTTTTGCCAGACGAACCCTGGAATGAGGAGCCCGATGATCTTGACATTGCGGATTTACCCGTTGCTCTGCGCGCTATGGTGATTATTTTTTGAAAGATAATTTTACTCAATTTACCGTTAAATTTTACTTTATTTCATTTAATCAACATTAATTGGGAAATTTAATCGACAGGTCGGTGGCCTAGACTCTCATCAGCAGATTTCAGTTGCGTCTAGGAATCGTTTGAAAAACAGACTAGGTGCTAAACCCGGCTCAAATCTTTCCTCTTTGACTGGAACTAATATGCGCATAACGCGCGGTCTCGGTGCACCGCAAGGCAACATTGGCGATCTGAACAGTCGCATAACCGATCTTAAAATGGAGGGAGGCGCAACCCCGACGAATCGCCAGACCAGCTTATCGGATTTACAATTGAGGCTGCAACCATTGAGCGAGCCAAGACGCGACAGTAACAGTACCGTTAGCACTTATTACGGCAGTATGAAGTCCGCGGATTTTGGTAGCAGCAGACGTAGCAGCCAAGCGAGTGGCGTCAGCGCTATAAGAGCCGGGATTATGGGTCCGGGTAGCTTTTACGATCCTATTAGTCCTGGTACATCTAGGAGAAGTAGTCAAATGAGCACCGCATCAGCACGGATGAATATTTCAGGACCGTTGCAAGCACCTTATTCTACAAATAATTTAGTTGTACAAACTCAAAATATGTCAATACAAGTAAGTGTATTATTTTTTATTTATCTAATTGTGTCTAACGATTATTCAACAAATTATTAAATGCTGATAAATTATCAAACTTTTAGAGTAATCATGCAATGCCGAACGAATGGTCTCTGCCAAGTCAGTGCCCTCAAACAGCTTCTGGTGATCGGCGAATGTCAGAACCTGCACGAGGAATTCAAAATCAACGCGTCTCGCCTCCAATGCCACCGAGGCCACGTTCTGCTCAGTTGCCAAAATTACATCCCAATCAAGAAGTGATCCTCGATGAGGTTGGCGAAGGTGAGATGGTTGAAAATAAATTGGTCATTCCCGATGAAATGATGCAGTATCTGAACCAAGTACAAGGAAGCATCGGCACCCAAATGAATTATCGAAGCAGTCCACTTCCGAATTGCCGATCACCTATATGTACAAATCTTCAGCATTGCACTCAAAGATCTCAACCACAATGTAATTACAATGCACAACATTTGCCGCAATGCTATAATCCTTCGAATATGAATACCAATGCTCAAACACAGCCTTGTTCAGACTACGTCTCGATCGGATCTCCTTATTCTCAATGTTCTAATTCACACATGAATCAAACTTCTGGCTATTGTCCACCAACGGGCTACGCAACGCAACCTTGTTCAGGACAAGTAGCCCGACCTGGTCAAGTAATGTCACCAAATGGATCTCATTATGCACCGAGTCACGTCAGCGATCAGCCTATGACGTCGCCGGCAGCTGGAACGCTAGCTCCTCCTCAGGGAATGCAAAATCTTCATCAAAATACCGCGCAAATGAGTAGAAACTGCACACAAAGTAACGAACACAACGTATATTATTCTAATTATGGGTGCCACGGACAGATCGCTAATAATAATTGTACCTCCCAACAAATGACAGGACGTCCTTTGGGCCCGTCTTGTTCTCCAATGCACAACAACGTGAGTCAAACGTGTAGCGCCGGACATATTGCTCGATCGCCAAACGTTGCCTGTCAGTCTATGTCTCCACTTTGTCAGCAACAAGCCGCTCAAATTAATACTCACCGACCAATGTCCGGCAGCATTATTCATAACCAATGCGGTATGCAAATGAATTCCGAACAATGTTCTATGGCTGCGCATGGAAATGTACCGATCGATCATCGACGAGCACCAAATTCTTCAAAGCCCACCGTTATGACGCCTGTTATGAGCCCCGTGATGACCGATCAATGTCCACGATCCGTTGTATCGCACTGCTCTCAACCTAGCCCTATTGGTCAAAAAGTTGTCGTTCAGGCTAATCCAGCAGATGTTCAGGTACAAAGCCCGTGCTCTCAAATGTCAAGTGGTAGCTGCGTTCATCCTAATCCTACGATCAATAATAACAATGGTCGACCGATAAATTCACAAAACGTGCTACCTAAAGATATGGCTAGAGTGTGCTCGCAAAACAACTGTCATGCGCAGTATTGTTGCCACGTGCAGCAACAACAGCAACAACAACAGATACATCAAAATCTTCAAGATCAACAACAACAACAACAACAACAGCAACAGCAAATGCAACAACAACAACAACAACAACAACAACAACAACGATATAACGGTTGCGGCAGCGAATGCCAATGGGTTTACAACACCGAACAATGCTGCACAGGTGGACTTGCTCATCGAGGTCATGCGATTGCAGGCAATGCGCCAGAAATTCAATGTCAGGATATCAGCCAGTCCCAGCAAGGTTCACCCGTTAAACCACCCCAAGGTATGCGTCAAGATTCTTATCGCAGAACTTTGGAGTACGTGCAGCAATGTAGAAATTGGTCCGGTAGTGGTAATAATCAAGCTCTGGAAACGAGCGTTTCCAGCTCGACTCATCCAATGTCATTGCCGCAACCGTTGCCAGCAAGCGCCAACATGATCGTCAATGACATGACTTCCTCACTTAGCTCTTTGTTAGAAGAAAACAGGTATTTGCAAATGATTCAGTGATCTCACGCCTCGGTTTTTCATTTATGTAAACAATTTTTTTTTTAAATGCGATATCCCGCGCGATTTCAGAATTTTTTGTGCATCGCTCTGCATTGCTCACCTAAAATAGCTAACGATAAATACAAGTACACACAAACACACGCAAACACACGTCAACACACGCACGCGCACACACACACACACACACACACACACACACACACACACACACACACGCACATACTCATTCAATTAATTTAATTCTATATGTATTTTCTCGAGATATTATTTATAAATAATACTCCAGATAACAAGCAACGAGCATATGCTATTTTTATTGTATTTAAAGATTCTTTTAGGATCAAACCGATGTTATTTTTATAAAATGATTCTGTATCGAGTAAATAGGTTACTAGGAGTAACTTAAGTTATCGTTTAAATGCGTTATGTACAATAAACTATAAAATCAAATTAATGTGACTATTACTCTAATAAAAAAATTATGCTAATTTTGATTATGTAATTGCAATATTTTCATTTAATATTGTATGATCGATAATCTTATAAATTTAAGGCAAATTTGAAACGAAATCAACCATCTTTATTGTATACCGGTAAAAAGTTTGTGAAAAAATTGTTACATTTTTCATACTTGTAATATGTATATGTAAAACGTAAAAAAAAAAAACAAAAAAAAACAAAAAAAAAAAAAAAAACAAAAAAACAAAAAAATAAAGAATAATAAAGTTTTTATTTTGGACGACTTTCAACAATGCGACGACACGAACTGTGATATGACTGAAAAATCGAAGGCAATGCAACGCAGGATTAAATAGCGATTAAGCAATTCTTACTTTGTCAAGGCCAATATTAGTTTTATAAGAAATATGTAGATAGAAACACGTGTCACGTAGAACGAATAGAAAATGTTGCAAGATCTTAATTATAATAACATGATGATAAACCTTTGTAAAACGGAGGCACCATAATCGAAACTTGGTTAAATGATTGAAAAAGATGCCTAGAGACTTAGATTATAATCTACCTGTTTTTGTTATAAAATTGTATGTTTTGTAAGAATTTTTATTATATGGATAAATAATACTCGTCAGAGTCAACAACATTATGTTTGTGAATACTATAAATACGACTGACTATATTGTAATTGTAATTACAAAGCGCAATAAAAATGTGCCTACGAAATATTTGAAAATAAAAACAGTGTGCCTTATATAAGCGACTCGAAAATTTACTACCAAGAGATTGTTAATTATTTAATAAATAAATAAATATAAGCGAAATTTTTCAAATAATTAAATAATTTTTATTAATTACTTTATCATATATACCTGTAAAGAATTTCAACACAATCAACAATTATTTTTAATATTATTTATTTAAAAGTACAAATTTTACAAAGTTACTTCTGATATACTTATTCCATGTATGATCTTTGTTAAAATATAATATTTATACAAAAAAGAAAAAAACAATATTGTTTACATGAATGACGTTATACACCGTATGTACGTATACAATATATATATATATATATATATATATATATATATGTGTATATATATATATATATACGTTCATGTACAAAATGTACGTGAGAAGATATTTTAATTTTTCGCGTAAATTGAATAATAAAAAAGACAAACGAAATTTTTCAATTTAAAACTTAAATAATAATGTTTGAAAAGTATTAAATAATAATAATAATAATAATAATAATAATAATAATAATAATAATAATAATAATAATAGTGAACAATTTATTTTAAAAATATTATTACTTTTACGTCGTAATCGATAAAATTGTGCATTTGTTAAAATTCAACGTATGCACATTTTCTCTTAAAAATTAATAGAATTCAGTTCAATGTTGACGTTTTGGGATGAGTTTTAATAATTAAAGCATTTTTAATCGACAAATAAAAAATGAATAAAATTACGATCGATCGTCGTTAAAATTTTCTCCGACAACGTCCGTATTGTCGATAGTCTCGTTATTCTCATCCCTTGACGAAACTATTTCGTTAATTTCGGTGCGTATTTTAAACGCAGGTAATACGTCGGGCATAGGAGGAGCTACCGGCGTCGATGAGTAAGTTTCGTGAAGTTCCTCCAGTCTCGAGCTCAAAGCCGAACTCTTTCGATTGGTATCGTTGACTTTTTTCACCAGCCACTCGGCTTGCTCTTCCAAATTTTTTAGTCTTGCCGCTCGAGCGTCGAGAACTTCCGTATTAGGTAAGACTTCTCCTTTATCGCATCCTGCGCTTTCTTTTCTCTCCAACTTCAGATTTGACGAAGTTCCGACTTGTTCCGCTGCGGATGTAAAACTTTCGTTGCTGCGCCAATTTGGCAATTCTTCGACCGTTTCAAGCGTTGACTCATTTTTCGTTCCACAGGATGTATTTGGTATATCGGAAAAATTATCTGTAACGTTAGATCTTGACGTGTTTGTATCCGATGATTTTCTGCTCTCTTTTGTATTATAAGAGACGCTGGAACTTTCTTGTGCGGAATCAATAATATTCGTGAGGTTTGCATTCGATTTCGTTACATTTTCGTTAATTCTATTCGACGGACCTATTACTAGAGGATTACTAAATTGAACATTTTTCGGTGTTATGGCCTGCATAGGAACTGGACCTATCGTGAACACAGAAATTGGCGAAACAATTTCAGACACTTTTAATGTGCTATCTTCCTCAACGTTAAGTTTCAATTCGGACCTACTCTCAATATTGATTTCTTCAGTCTTTGTTTCATTTTTGGTGTCATCTTCTTTCTTTGTCAATTCATCTGTTTCTGTATTTTTAACGATTGTTTCGGAGTCTGGGTTTTCATTCTCAAAATTTTCTGCACCTTGAAAATCGTCTGCTTCTATAAGACTTTCTATAACGGTAGTAAGCGCTTTATCGAGTGGATCGAATACTTCAGTGGTAGAATCCAGAGAATTCTAAAACAATATTTAAGTATTCATTGTAAAATTTATTTAAAACATTATGTTTAATAATACTTTATCAATCGATTGATTAAATACCGTAGGAAAACATAAATTATTGTATTGAAATGGCAGCTTACATTAGGTGCTGAGATATTTATTAAAGAATCCTCTTCGATGGTATCAGAATGCTCCAACTCAGCTTCAGGTTCCGGCGTAGGTGTGCATTGACCCGATGTCGATGATGCTGTTTTAGATTCCGAAAATTCAGTATCCGTCGGTTGCTCAGATTCCGTATCAGGCGTTATTGCTCTCGAGTCATCCTGCAAAATTAATTTTTCATTTTAATTCAGCGTCGATATTAGGAAAATATAATGATTCTTATACTTTTCTCGAGCGTCTTCGTGAATTAACGGGCCGTAATCTTTTTCCTACATCTTCGTCGTCGTCGTCTTCATCGGATTCTTCTTCTCTTTCATCGCTAAATCCACTTTCTCCGCTAAACATTGAATGAATTATTTTATTTAATAAATCTTTGTGAAATTTTGAGTCTTAGATTTAAATTAGTAAATAAAACAAGGAATATCAACCTGTTATTAAATGAATCCGAATGCGTTGCCAATGCTTTTCTAGCCGCAAATTCTCTTCGAAGACTTCGCCACTCGATTTCGGTGTTGGTATTTTTTTGCCTTGCCGATTCCCACTTTTCTCTACAATATTCCAATTCTTGTTTTAATTCTTGAAGCATTTTTCTCTTTTGTTGAAGCTCGTATCGTAAAATTTTCTCATGAGTGTGCAATTGTTGATGTTGTGCTTGCATTCGGCCTACTATATTCCACGTTTTGCTTAACTCATCCGATACGGTCGAGAGTCTCTTTTCCTGATAATGAAAATTCTCATGATATCTCATACTTGATAAAATTAATTATAACGTATTTATAGATTAAAAAAAGAAAAGAAAACTAAGATAATATTAACCTGTTCGGATAGTTTATTCTCAAGATGATTATTGAGCTGCTTCATACGATTCATCTCCTTTTCTAAATGCTTCTTTTCTAAGATCAGTTCCTTGAGACGGATGTAAGTTTTACTAACGGATATAACCAAACGTGGCCCCGTCGGTGTGTCTACAGACTTGTAACAACTGTCCGGTGCCGATTCAGTCACGGTTGAGGAAGAACTCGCGTTAGTCGATTCTGCCGCATGACAGCTCAGCAGTTCGAGTAAAACCCGCCATACCTGATCATTTTTTTCCATTTAATTTACATCAAGATAATCACAAGGACTTGCAGTTGTGTAATTTTTTAATAATTATTATTAATAAACAATATCATAGGATTACATTATCTTAAATAATATTAGTACAAACCTTAGGTAAGTTGTGTGCTATATTTTCTTCCTGCAAATCCTCCTTTTTCTCTTCATTCTCACGAGTTCTTCCATCAACTTGTTCAATCAAGTCGAGTAATAATTTCGGTAATGCCGCTGCTTCCGTGCCGTTTTCTTTTGCTACTCCACTGATTAAATCATGATTTTCCTGAAGAAAATTAAAATTTATTCACTTATGACGTTTCGATGAACATAAAATGAAGAATAGAATTTTTTTAAAGTTAAAAAAAAAAAAAAAAAAAAAAAAAAAAAAAAAAAAAAAAAATTTAAATTTAAAAAACTATGAATAATTGTGCTGGATGAAGATACTACTCGTACATAAGAGAGCAAAAACTATGACGTATAACTGTAGGGTTTCGATATAGAACATAAGCAAATATGACAATATACGCATACGCATTTGGCAACAAATATAAGAAAGGAATACAAGGTGAACCTGCAATAGTCGAGTCAAACGATCGAGATCCATTTCGGCAGACGAGGCACTAAGAAGCATCTGGGTAAAGAGGCTATTGATGACCGACATCTGATTCTGCAAATCTCGACAGTCGGCCTTGGCAAGACCGAGCTGCGACTCCAGATTTAAAATTTCTGTGTCCTGTGTGTCTAACTGCAAAATATATTTATATATATTACATTTATTGTACTATAGTTTACATACATACATATCTATTCATAAGAATATCTGCATAATTAAAAGTGCAAGCACGCGTTTGCGTGAGTATGCAAGTACCTTATCTTCGGTCTTACGTAAGTCATCCTCCAAAATTTGATTGTTTTTATTTGAGCTTTCGAGTTTGAGCTTGAGCTCGTGAGTTTCTTTGATGCTGTGATCTTTGAGCTCGGCAAGGATTCTCAAGCGTTCGTCGCACAAGTTGCGCGAACGAGATATATCTTCGATTTGTCTTTCGACTTCCTTTCTTATATCGTCGGATTTTTCGAGAAAAGATCTGTCGCCCAAACGTACGAGTATTTGAGCGAGTCTGTCTTTTAATAAATTCACTTGCTGTTTACGCGAACGCAATGTAGCGCGTGTCTCCTCGGACAATCGTTTTAGTGAACAAATACGTAATCGGTGTTCTTCGGGATCGTTTTCTAATTGAAAACGTAAATCATCCATTCTTTCTAATTGAAGCCAAAGGTCGTTTATTATTTCATCCGATATCTAAAATAAAATATTGATACAGATGTTTTTTTTTTTTTTTTTTTTTTTTTTTTTTTTATATTTTTGACATTAATGTATAATATTTTCGTTCGGAAATAATCCGTAGTCTTTTTATGGTATACATTATATAACAAATTTAAAAGTAAAAAAAATCACCTTAAGTAAATCAGACAATCTTAAAGCCTCCATGCGTTCTAAATAATTTTTGCCAGTCTTGTCAAAGTTTTCGTTGTCATCAGTCTTCGATTCAGCGGCGATTGTTGTTTGAATTTTCTTTAGACTGTCATTTAATTTCTCAGTTGTCTCTGAGTGAGCAACTTTTTCAGCTTCGAGCTCGGCCTTTAAACGATCCATTTCTAATGAAATAGCAGCGATAGCACGCTGTCTAGCTTCCCGCTTTAACGTCAACTCTTTTTTGAATTCTTCCGTAATCGAAGACGACGATGCCATTGTGTTAGATTCTAAATATTCGGACTTGTCCGCGCCAGCATTCGTTTTCGACGTTTGATTTTGAGCTGAAATCGACGTTGTCCGTGAAAAAAAAATATAAATTTATGAATTATGTACGCTTGAGAAGATGAAATATCAATTAAATTATTAAATATTGAATATTATTACATTCAGCGAATAATCCGTCGTTGGACTGTACGACGAGCTCGAGATCGCGAATACGTTGTTTGGCCTCGTCGAGGGCTACGAGTTGCTTTTTTCTTTCCTCTTCCCGTTCAGCCAGAGTCGCCCTTAATTTGTTATTTTCCTCATTCGCTGTCCTTTCGGCGCTTTTTCTTTCACATTGGAATGTTTCAAGCTCGGCGAGTAACTTGGTGCACTCGGACTTTGATCTTTCCAATATCTCCGTCAAATGCTCTAGGCTTTTCTCCTTTTTTCTACATTCACGTTGAGAATTCTATAAATTAAACATGTTCGTTATTTTAAGAAAATTCACGAACAAGTTTAATTTTTTATAAATCGCTAGGGCGTCTTATAATCTCTCAAAATTGATTCAAATTTTACTAACTCAAAATATTACATCAAAATTTTACTCTAATCACTTTGTAACAATGGATTTATGAACAATTTTCTATGCAAAAAATATTTTTTATAAAAAAATTGCTCGTAGCTACGAATAATTAAAATAATCATCAATTTATCTTTAAAACAATAACCTCGTAATCTTGCGTCAAACGTTCGATCGACAATTTTTTCCTCTCCAAATCGAGCATCAGTCTTTCGTTTTCTGTCTGCGACTCCAGTTTTAAGTTGTTTAAATTCTGAATTTCCCTTTTTAAGTCATTTTCAATTCCTAGCGTCTTTACGTTTTCACAACGCTTGTCAACGTCACTAGATTTTTCAACAATTCCAATTTTTCTCGTGCGCGTTGATTTTTTATTCGGCCCAAAAATAGTATGTACTTTACCTGTCAAAATAAAAAAAAAAAAAAAAAAAGAAAAAATCAATTAAATAATGCATTTTTAAGGCACTCCACTTTTTTTTTTTTTTTTTTTTTGGCAAATAATTTCTCAGCCGTTGTTATATATAATATTATACTTGAATTACAATAAAAAAATCTTTACCGTTAAATTTTTCATTATTATCCCTGGCTCTGGACTTGGAAAACGAAGTTTTAACGTTTGGCTTCTTCTCCGAAATTTCAGGGACGCAAGGTCGTTGTTGGGGCCTTCGAAATTCGGTAAAGAGCCATTGTATGTGATTAAGGGTGAGATTGTGCGCAGCGGCGAGCTGTTGATTAGCTGCCGCGAGATGCGATATTGTTTGCGACCATTCCATGCTCTCAGTACGTAAGCTCATTGTTTTTGCATTGATTTCCACAGCTTATACTTTCGTAATTCGATTATTAACGAATTCCGCGAAATTGGAGGCTGTAACATCTAAGGCAACGGCACGGAATTATCGACCGATTTATCGACCGCTGTTGTTGTTTATGTAACGCACAAAATTGTCGAAATAGTATTCGGTTATTGGATGTACAATATTGACTCTGAGATTATAATGGATTGTCGAATGGTAAGCTATAATGTAAACGACTGCAATAAAATCAATGTTCGAATTCTCGTTGGTCAAAATTGTCAATCAATAACCAAATTAAAATCCATTTCAAATAAATCACTCTGAAGATAAATGAATTAACGGAAAACTATGAAACTATGTTAAATAAAAACTAAAAATGGTTAATAACAATCGAAAGATTAATCGTGATTCTGGATTCACAGAATGAACTCGATCGATATTCACCTGCCGTCTTTAATCCTCACAGTATCAACTTATTGTTCATGACGTCTCGGCGTACAACGACACACTGACACGTACTACTGAACGTTACCAGCAGCTCCGACTTTCGGTAGTTCTTGCCAACAAAATTTACTTTGTGCGCGTTGTACCTTCACGTGATTGACGATCTCGTGACCTTTGCGAAAAATTGACCGATTTTTTTGAGATTAGTATTTAAAGAAGAACAATAAATGGACGTTTTATTAACCAATCGCGGAATAATGTACGTAATATCGGACATTGGTAGAATTTAATTTTATGCCAGAAATAACGTTCGCTTTTGCATTTTTTATTCTAGATCGAAAGTTCAATGAGTTTAATGAATCCATTGAATTTTTTTCTCCCTGAATTATTGAAAAAACTTGAAATTATCATTATTTTCAATAAAAATTATAATAATAACAACTCCGACCCGTGTATCAAATTTTAATGAAAAAGACTTGTTGTAACGTCACAAAGTATATTCTTTTATTTAAATATTCAATAAAAACCAAACTATTACCTCCCGATATTGAATGTTCAATAGACATTGAGAAAATATTAAACATTTCATTAAAATAGTAATCAGTCAACGAAACTTGTTGTAATTGTTTTACTTTACTCGATTGAACAAAAATTGCAAAATTGAAACACAAAATTAATAATAGAATCGAATCGAATCGAACGTTTGCAAAAAGTAATAAGATTTTAATAAAGAAAGAGAAACTATAAAAAGAAATGAGTAAATGTGAATCAAAAGCATAAAAAAATACGTTGACTAAGAAGGTATGTACGATATATAACTGAAAAATGACTCAGTTCTTTGAACACAAAATTTGTAAAACAACAAATTTGGAGGAGAGCCAGTGACATTGTTGAAATAATAATTTTAAGAAATCGTTGACATCTCCATTGTTGTATATAAAAAAAAAAAAAATAATAAAATAAAATAAAGTGAAAGCTTTAAATAATTGTCTCGTGAAAAATATTGCGTTTCTTCTGCAATGGATTTTTGCAAAAATAATTTCGTATTCAAAGTAAATCTTACCGAATGTGTTTATTATTTTATTTTATAGCTTTGGGATAAAATAAACAAATATTTTGGCTCATACTTTAACAACAACGATTTTAAATAATTGATCGGAAGATTATTTATCCAAATTAATTATTAGATTTACATCATCAAAATTCGACATTATACATTTCTTCAACTAGAATTTAAAATTTTTTTAAGAAGCGCAATTGCATCGCCTTTGAAACAATAAGCGAGACAAATAACCGGCGAACAAAAAATGCTAGAAGAGAGCGCGTTAAAGTCGGCAAAAATCTAAGCTAGATAAAGCCAACAAACACAAAGCATCGGGTTTGCTCCTCGCCGAAAATAGCCTAAGCCACCGAATTCGTTACTCGTGGCGTTGTGAGAGAAGCTCGAAAGCTTGCTCGCGCCGCCGAGACAAAGAAGACCGGATAGGGAAAGTCGAGCGACGACCTCGAACCGCGACTCCCACCCGCCTACCCCTTCTTCTACTCCTCTCCGAGTTCCCCGAGGCGCTAACTCCTCGTAACGATGCGGCCTCACCCTTCCCGGCGTTGATGGCCAAGTCGCCTCGATCGCGGGATCGACGTCGAATTAGTGAGCCGCGAGCCGCCGCCGCCGCCGCCGCCGACGCCGGCGAGCTTCAACGGCGAATCTCTCTTTCGCGCGCGCGCGCGCGAGCACTTGGTACACGGATAAGAAAGAGCGAGTCTCGCTCGATCCCGAGCTCCGAATAAGACTGATCAGCCCTTGGCCGGGGGCCAAACACCGCCGTGAGCTTTTCGGCCGTTGCCGCGCCAGCAGCCGCTAAAAATAATATCTATACGCTCCCGCTTTCTTAAACTGCTTCTTTTTTTTTACTCTCTCTCTCTCTCTCTCTCTCTCTTGCGCGAGCGCGCCCACTTCGGCCAACCTTATCCGATTATTAGACGGACTTGAGCTTTTTTTCACTTTTTCATTTATTTTGAAAAACTTTCACTTGCCAAACAAAGGTGACGACGCACCTTGTAAGTGAATAAGTCTTAATATGAAGAATTGAAAACGTTTCTCATAGTACGAATGATTTTATTTATTTATACTAAAATTGAATATTGTTAAAAATCGGATTGGCCATCTAGATAAAAAAAAATTTAATTTTCTTGGGTAAAAAAATTAGGTCATATATTTACTCGAGTATTTAATAAATCAAGTAAAACAATATATACCCAATGCATAAGATCTTTTCGTTCAAATAACCATCAACGTATCTCCGCTACGACATAGAGATGACGGGACTTTTTAAGAAAAACTGCAGACAAATTTTAAGCGATGAAAGATAAAATTTTTGGATGGGTATGAAGGTCAATTTAAAGTAGAAACTTAAATGCGGCATAAAGTATAGCCGCGCTCAAAAAGTATTTTTAGTTGAATTTCTTCGAACGATTCGACTGTTTGAATTGGAGCTCAGCATCGACTTTCCCGATCAGAATTTACACGTGCTTACATACGCGCCTTTATGATTTGTTGCTTATGTATTGGATAGATTACTTGGTTTTGTAAATTTTTTTATCCATAACAGATTTATGCAGGCATCATTTTTTAATTCAAATTGTTGATTTCGATTCATCAACTTTGTTCGTTCGTTTAGATCTTTGTGGCTTTTAAAGACTGGAATAAAATTTTTAAAAAATAAACATATTTATAAATGTAAAAAATAATTTTCAATATTACGTCTAAGATGTGTATTCAATTTTGCGTTAATTTTCACGTTTCACGTTTCGATATCTAATACGTCTGAAAAATAAAGTAAAAAAAATAATAGTATTTTCAGAAAATTAAACATAGGCAGCTTAAAAAATACACACTTATACATAGACATTTTTTACAGTATACAAAAATACCGAATATTTGAATATTTATAGAATATACTTGAACATACTTTAATATTTAAAAATTTTTTTTTTTTTTTTTTTTAACGTTTAAGATAAACATTTTGAAAGTACACTATTTTAAAAATTAATTTTATGCAGACTAGTTTAATTCGTGGGTTATTCAAATAACTATTTAATTAATTATTTTACTGATTTTTATCTATAATAATATTTTTCTCATATTATTATGTTTTTCACTTTAATAAACTCAACAAAGGTGAATATTATTAATTTTATATAAACTTTTAACTTTTTCATGTTTTTTTTTTTTAATTTTAATTTTAAAAAGAATTAAAAATAAATAAATATTACATTTTTTTTTCTACGTATACTATCTATTTTGAATAATGCGCGCATTATAGTTGGTAAAATAGATTGTTGCGCTGTCAGTAACGGAGTTAGGAACTAATATTCTTTCTACAAAATCTTGATACTCTTCACCACTAAAAATTAAAAGACTTTGGGGATATGTGTATATATGAACTTAAAAAAGTTGAATATGTAAGTAAAAATATCGAATTTTTTTATTTCTTTAAGAAAAATATAGAAAGTGAAAAAATTTAAATAGATATTTGGTGTGAAAAATGCTTTTTTTGAAATCTCTAAAGCTTAGCGCTTTGAGATCGAATTGATATTGCATCAACATATGTTAACGCGCTCAATTCAAATCCCAATTGTTAATGTTCATTCCATCAATTTAGAAGTTTTTATGTTCACTCCATTAATTTCGGTGTTTATAAAGAACTATATTAAAGTAATTATAAATGACATCCCAAGAGCCAGTTGGTAGCAATTTGATGTCAAACATGCGATTGGTTATTTAGGGGAAATATACCTGAAATTTTGATCGATCCAAAGGGTTTTATTAAAATAACTTTTTAATATTAAGTTAATAGGTATAATCAATTAATCTCGATGTTATTTGCTATTTTAAATTAAAATACACGATTGAATCCAAATGTATGATGGATAAGACAGATATTTATGCAATCGACTGTAGATATTTTGACTAAATTAGTATCTGTTTTATCAACTGAGTAAGTTTTTTAAAAATTACTGACAATCGTTTAATTATTTTCAATATTAATTTTTATTTTTTCTATAAAAAATGATAATATTTTGAAAAGTGTAAAATTTTAAACAGTTATTCTATTAGAATGTCTAAAATATTTCATATAAAAATTGGAACAGACATTGGTTGTACAATAAAAAGACATCAGATGTTTAATTTTAAACAATAATTATATATTTGTTCAATTGTCAGTATGTTTTGTATATGAACAATCTTTTTAGACAATGAGAGGAGAAAGTATGTTTATAGACATAGATATATATTATATGTTTATTTATATTTATGTATACAAACATTAATACAATATTATAAGACATAAAAAATAGAAAATGGAATAATGTAAAAATATAAAAATATCACGCTAGTGATATCACACAGTCTTTGTTAATACTATTATAATATTAATAAACAATGCGTTTTAAATATAGTGTGAATCTATCAGTCAAAATAATTAAAATACAGTATAAAAAAAATATAATTAAATATAATAAAGTTGCAATGTCAAACACAAGATAGTGATAGAGATAAAGAGATAAATGCATGCAAATAAATAAATTTTGTTTGCATGAGAAAAATATTACAATTCAATGATTGCATATCGTATACATATGTATAAATAAATAAAATAACTAGAATATAAAGATACAATAGTCAATGCAATAAGTAAGTCATAAGTAAAATAATCAATGATATTTTTATAAGTGTATTTCGGTCGAACATCTATCAGTTATGTAATAAAAACATATTAATAACATTATTATAATCTTGAAAGTTGTCATTTCGAGAGTGATAGAAAGAAAATTTGGGTGAGGCATAAAAAGTCCGACGATCAAGTAGATAATGTATACAGCTTCTCGATCCGATAGAGATAAAACCACGGGTAACATAACATATGGAGCTAACTTCGTTGTTGGCATCCGTAAATTGCAACAATATAAGCGTTTGCCGTGTATATAGCGATCGAAAAAGACGCAGTAGGAAAGATGGACTGCGGGTTAGGAAGGACAGAGTCGTTCCATCCTCGTCTTTTATAACAATGTCGATGGTAGTCGCGAGAGGGCGAACTCGGTTGCGTTATCTCTTTCCCTCTCTCTGTTTTACGCACTTCAGTAAGTACAGTGGCTCTGATCGTTGAGCAACGCGAGACGTAGTCCCTGTCGTCGCGTTCGACCGAATCGACGAGGCAGCTCGTGTCGAGCAGTCAGCCTGGAGTTGGTCGGTCAGTCAGTCAGTCAGTCAGTCAATGAGCTAGACAAATAGACAGTGAGAAAATTTAAGGGAAAAAAGCATAAAGTGTGCCGTGCGCGTTCGGGTACTAGTCGTGCGACGAGCCATACCCGCGTCATCGTCACGAATGAGCCGCGCGCGGGTCGCGAACGAGCAGCCGAGTTCGTGCGCCAAGTGCGAGGGAGCCGAGGAGGCCAGGTGATGACTACTGGCACGTTAGGGCTAGCCACTTCGTCGTCAAGCGCACGCATCGAGCGAGTGGGAGAGTGAGCGAGCGACTTTTTCAAGGAAAAGAAAGCGGGACTCCTGTGACTCGACATCGAGCGATACTCGTCCTGACGGAGACGCTCGTCTGGGCCAGTGTACGACAACTGTAAACTCTCTCTCTCTCCCTCTCTCTCTCTCTCTCTCTCTCTGTTTCTTTCTCTCTTCCTCACCGTCACTCTTCTCTTGGAGAAATACTCTCGCAGGTGCAACGTTGCTGGTACAGCGTGAGGTGAGGACATAACTGTGTGCTTATATCATTAACAGTTTATCGGAGCACTTGATTAGTGAGTTAACAGCACTATTTTTTTCTCTGCACTCTTTCTGACTTCACTAGCTTTAGTCGTACATATGAACAATCCATGATTCTGGGAACGCGAACGTTCAATAACTCGCTAACGGAAGTTTCCTCCTTTTCTCCTAACTCTCGGAATCAATGTCAACTCGACATATACGTACACTTGTACATTTAATGGAAAATCTCGGTAATATTGTGTGATATGTCAAGCTTTTTGAATAGTTCATTCTGTTATTGTATAAGAATGAAACACGGATATGATTTTGTTACAATAAAATCAAGATTCCGGCGAGAACCGAATGGAATTTTTCTTGCACTAAAGTTTTTGTATGAAATTGGAAAAATCGATTGCTGGTATTTTTGCCAAGTTCAACTATTTAACTTCGAAAATGATAATGTGAACAAAACCTGATTTTTCTGTCGAAATTATCGATTAACGTGACTTTAATGCGAGTATTTAACTTTTAACTTTTATTTTAAAGTCATTTGGCAAGATAAGTAATTAAAAATAACAATTTTTACTTTAAAAATATTCTCCGTCTTTTAATATATTATTTAATTAAATTAACGAATCAAAAGATCGTTTATAATACAAGGATTTCACGATAATTATTTTATAATTTAAAATTAATTTTTTTTAATGTGCGATATGTGTGCACTTTTCCTTTATCAATAAAACCTACATAAGATTATTTTTATAATATTTAGTAATACTGTTAACAAGTTGTAAAATAGTATCGAGTTTAAATTAAGTTAATCAATGATTATTAAAATTTAACATGTTATTTTAAGCAGTAAAATGTATGCCTAAAAGAGATAATACCGTCAAAATGAAAATTCCTCTATATTCCTGTGCTAAATTTGACAAGGAAAACTTGACAATATATTCAGCTCAAATTTTCCGACATTATCTTTTCTCGCTAGTCTTATTCATCGAGCGTTCGTTGGATCCTATGTTTCACGGCGAGTCCAGCGCGCGCGTTGCTCCGAAACAGCCGATGAAAGTGTGCACGCGTGTGCGTGCATATGTGAGTGCGCGCGCGCGCGCGCGCCACTGCACGTAAGTTCACGTTCTTTGCACTAAGCTTTTTCCACAATAGTTCACTGGTCAGTTGCATTGCATACGTCATCTACAGTAAATGCAAGATGCAACGTTTGCAAAATTAGAGTTGAAATTGACTTATTTTAAGGAAACATAATAATTCATGGGATCGATAAAAACTAAAAAAATTAAAAAGTTCTAGCTTGAAATGTTTACAAATTAATATAAAATTTTTAATACGATAATAAACATAATCGGTATAAAAATAAACCAAGAGGCTAGAAAAATCTTTATCAAACAATCGCTTAAAATGCATTTGTAAAATTCAATGAATCCAGAGCAGATTTAGTCCGAAGGCATAAATGTTTGAGAGCAAGGGAGGAAAAGAGAGTGAGAAGAAGAAAGAGAGCAAGAAAAATGCTGCGCACGCAATGTGCTTCTCTCGAAAAGAGGGAGTACAAGAGAGAGAGAGAGAGAGAGAGAGAGAGAGAGAGAAAGAAAAAAAAGAGAAGGGAGAGAGAGCACGAGTTGGTTGCACAAGGTAGCAAATGTCTGCTCTCTCGCGCTCATTTCTCCACGATCGCCTTCTCGCTTGCGCTGCTATCTTGTAATGCTGCTGTGCACTATCTACTTATACTATAGATTCTATAGTTCTCTCTCTCTCTCTCTCTGTCTATCACTGTTACTCTCACTCTTACTCTCACTATCTTTTTCTCTTTCTTCTTTTTTTACTTATTCTTCCGATATATATATATATATATATATATATATTTTTTTTTTTTTTTTTTTTTTCTAGTAAACTATAGTAAAACTGATGTTTCTATCGTGAAAGAATAGATCGGCTAGTTCCGAGTTTTTGTTTTACAAGTTCTATGTGATCGTTCACTTTTTTTATTTAGAAAAGTTATCAATTTGGAGACTGATTCTCTGTCATTCTTTGTCTTTCTCTCTCTATTTCTCTCGAGTGCCTGTGTTTAAATGAATGAATGGATTTTATTTTTATTTTATGTTTTGACAATTACAGTTTTTATATTGTATTTTATTTTATTTATTGTATTTTAAATTGTTGACTGATAAATATACCATATTTTTAGACTCGTTTTATTCGTATTTTAACTTTACTGCGGTACCTCTTTTATGAAGATTGACTTATTGTGTTGTATATTAATATTTTTTTAGTGTCAATACTGATTATGATATCACTTGTGTGATATTTTTACACTTTTCATTTTGATTTATATTTTACATTTATATATATATATATATATATATATTGTATTTATTTGTATATATAGCAAATAAACATGTATCTATTTATTTACCTCTTTCACTTTTATTATTTATTTTTGTTTTGTTGTTTTGCCTCATTTTTTTATTTATTTATTTATATGTGTTTAACTAATTCTGAAAGATTGACAATTTCTTTATGATTGTAAATTTATTATTTATAAAAATTTTATTGTAATGACTGATAGATGTTAATACCAAAAGTATTTATGTGATCCTTATTTTTCTCGTTCGACCTATTTTTTTTATATTTGACTTATCTATTTTATATATTATTTTATGTTTTATTATTGACTTGTGTCAATGAGACTAATATTTTACAAAAGCAAATACTCGTAAAATCTATCCATCTCTTTTTCTTTCACATTTTTTTTCTTTTTACGTAATATTCGTCAAAAATTTTTATTATGCTCCATCATATATTCATGTTTTATGTTTTTTAAGCTTTTTCCGCATTTTATTTTTGATAAACTTATAATTGTTTGTAAACAAAAGACTCTGAGGCTGAAAACGTCAGCCTGGTTTTTAAATAAAATTAAAATCTGTGAAAAAGAGATAGAAGTTAATAAAATTGATTACACTCTTTATTCCAAAACATTTTGATGTTAAAAGAAAGAAATGAAAATCCGTAGGGTGAAGGTTGAATAATGCGCGAGCGCAAATGAGAAATAAACTTAAAGACAAATAGGAGGAAAAGCGCAGTTCGAGCAATCTTTTAGAAAACGAGAGAAAAAAAAAATGCGTCTTGGTCCAGCATCTTCTTTGTGGCAGACGAGAATTTTTTTTCCATATTTCATCTAAAATTTTTTTCTTGCACACTATTTGACAATTCTTTTATGCAGATGACCTCAATAATATCCACGGATATGATTTTGTCAATCATTGATTATCTATTAAATATACATAAATAAAGAGAGTGGCTAAATTGGAAGTTTACTTATGAATGCCTTTAAAAAATTTTTCTTCGAATATTATGTTTTTTTACAATATTTCCTTGTTATTTTAAACTTTTAATTCTGTTCTGGTGTAACAACTAAATTTTTAATATGCAATGTAACCATTTTAGATTTATTTTCTTTAAAATTTTACATCATATATCTACTCGTATGATAAACGTTCAATTAATATTCATACGATATACAGAGTTTGATATTTGCTATAACCAATCAAGCTTTGTTTTTCCATTCCGTTAAAAAAAAAAAGTATGATTAATTAAAACTTAATATTAATTGTCTATTTAATTTATTTTGTAATACATTTAACTTTTTATTTTACATAACCAAGGTAAATTTAATGGTAGAGTTTGATGATGTGCGCATTGTCATTCTGATGATTTCATATGCAAAGTGTATCCGGCAAACAAAGCAATGACGTCATATTCCAGCTGAGACTTCGTTCGTCTTTTATTTTTTGTTTTGGTCTTTATAAATATAGTTATATCAAGCATTAAAAAAAGTCCTTTTCATGCAAGTTAGCAACGCGATACGATAGTCTAATTTATTTTATTTTTTTTTTTAATTAAAAGATGAATATGTTCTATAAATTTTTATTTTTCATGCATACTACCTTTTACCATTCGCGCATATTACCGGTAAATTTTATTTCCTTACCTTTAAACTTTATAATAGCATAACCAATTTTATTTTAAGTGAAGTTATCTATAGCATATATATGAGTAATAAAGAAAGCATTTTTCATTTGAGTCATTTTTACAAAAAATAATAATAATCTGTATCTTTAAAGATACGCGTTTGCTATTCAGTTTTTTTTTCTTTGGATACATAGTAAATTATTATTTCGCGAAGATATAAATTACGTTTAAATTAAATTCGCATATATGTAGGTTCAAGGATGACTATGACGAGAAATTTGAAGATTTCTATGTTTGCTTCATGAAGATAGTCACCTTTGTTTCTATATATTTCATACATATATGTTTCAAGTTACTATGGAACCTTGTAAAATAAAATTAACTCTCGTGATGAAATTTAAAAATAAACAATTTTACTATGGTGCTTTAGTAAAAATTATTAGTGATATAAATAATTTTCAGCTGTTTCTTATAATAGTTTTTTTTTTTTTTTTCATTACTCATTGAATAATAAAATTTCTAAATTTATTCTATTTACAATCGTAAAAATTTATGAGTCTAATACGATTTTCATTGCTTTCAATTACAAATTTTTACTGATTTTTATCGTGACGTCATAATACTTCACCGATTACGTGTATCCATAGTTAACTTTATCGTAAATACTTGACAGCGTAGTTATATATTAAAAAATTTATCAATCAAGCATTGTAAGTGGGCTCACAATATAAGAGCAATTGTTGAATAACGTTAACATTTAACCCTTTCACTTTCAGAGTGAATACATTTTCAATAATCTCTATAAATTTTTAGTCAAAGGGTTGAGTACACGTATCTTAATTATGTGGGCTTTTAGAGAAATACATGCCTGATACGAAAATTCAATATATATTTTTAGGAAAAATTGCAAATTATTAGTATAATTTTCATTTTTAATGTTATTGTTAATAATTGAGTAATTGTAAAAAAAAAAATACCATCAGTTTTTGCTTTATTATTTGCAAAGTAGAAACATCGTGCAAATGTTTATTTTTGTGAATTTGTAACATTTTTTCGTCCGAGGTCTCTTTTTCAAATAATAATAAATATTTTGAGTTTGGAATTAAATAAAAAAAAAAAATATTTACATTAAAAAAAAAAGGTTTTAACTTGCTATTCGGACTTGACTGTGACACTTGTCTGCTTGTTTATTTAAATCTATATAAGTTTTATTGCTCATTTGCATCATGCCTAAAGTAATTGGGGTACTTACGAATGACTTATTGCTTTATTTCAAAAGTTGTAAAGAAATACTTTCTATCAAATTGATTTAAACTATAAGTACTTAAATATTTTTTCCTCGTATCTTTTTTATGATGTGTATGTATGTATAATATTATAGTATATATAACAATTATTCACATTATTTAATGAAAATTATTTAATTTACTTTTAGATATTTTCATTTTAAAACGAATATCATTAATATTATACATGCATTATTTATTTTTAAATTATTGACTATGTTTTCTATGAATTCTATAGTTAATTAAGTAAATATTATATCTAGATTGTTCTTTATTTATATTTTTATTGGAATTTAAAAAGATTATTAAATAAACAATATGTATTATCGATTTTAATAAAACTTATAGTTTTTAAATTCTATTTTTGATTTATGTTGTGCATTTTCTTTATTATTATGTGCATTTATATTTTAATATTAATAGTAAATTGAAAGTGAGTTGATACTTTACCGTAGAATTTTATAATGCAAGATATCCGTTTTCTTAAGGTAACAAGTATTAAAATTAGCAAAAAGTATTTTTAGAGGTCGAAAAGACTTTTAAAAAGATTGAACGTAGGCAAGATTTTTTAGTTTTGGTAGTATATTTAACTGAGAATACGTCATTTGATCAATACTCAAAAATTTATTCATATTTATATAAAAAAAAAAAAAAAAAGGTTTTTTTGTAAAAATAAGGAATCATCAAATAAACGATTAGAGGAATTAAGAGATAAAAAAAGGTGATGTTACACAGCCAAAATCGGTTTATCTTATCCAACGTCGCACTAACGTCGAAGGTATTTGAAACTTGTGTCGGGGAAAAAGAAAAGAATAGCATCATACAATGCCTGTCACGCTTTTATCAATGTAGAAATTCAACCTGCATATACGTTTTAATAGTCTGGCTTCGTATGTCGCGGTCTCTTATCACTGTGCGACCATTGTTCTACGCTCGGTTTTGTCATTTTTTTTACGAAATTATATGTGCTACAGACACGTATGTATCCGCGCGAAAGAGCATACACATTATATCTCTTTATTCTTATTTATTTCATCTTTATGGATATCTATTTTTACGTATTTTTAGACAAAATTCTAAACCGGAATTTTTTAAAATTTTAAAAATAATAAGATACTTGTAGCGATACAAAAAATATGGAGTTAGATCGAATGTTCAAACTCTTCTGAGGGTCTATATTAAATTTTCTTCAGATTTCCTTTTTATCATTCTATATATTTCTTTAGTAACCTTCAAGTCGCACAATACATTTTTATTATTTAAAGCTGTAATAGTAAATGTTTTTTATAAACGTCAATATGCGATAAAAAATTTAAACTTGGATGAATACTCAAGTATTATTTTTGTTATAATATTTGTTTGAATATAAAAATTGAAATTAAAAATATAAAAAGATTTATCGTAAAATTAGTAAATGTCTAATTTTCATTTAGACTTTATATAGAAGATAATATATTTTGATAATAAAAAGAAAGATTATGATATTTAGATTGTGATTTATTAAAGAATAAACGTCCCACAAACACAAGACACAAGTAATAAAGTGACCTTATCGGCTATAACAGTATTAATGAGTAATAGCAATAAATATGTAATATGTAACAAAGAAAATAAGTTGAGAAAAAAATATTGATCGTTATTTGGCCGAAGACGCCATTGTTCCATTATTTTGCATATACATTTTTTTTTTTCCCTTTTATTTTCAGTAAGATCTTTTATTTCCGTTCTCATTTTTTCATATTTTGAAAATGAAGAGAAAAAAGTAAGGTAGGCGAATCGTTTCTGTGCAAAGTTTACACTCAATGCAGAGAGCGAGGTCCAAGGGTTTGCTAAGCTCGGTATATAATTCTAGTCGAAAGAGGACGGAGTGCAGAAAGTGAAAAAAAAAAAAAAAAAAAAAAAGTAATAATAATAAAAACGGCAGAAAGGGCTGTGGCTTTATACTGGTCAGAGTCATTTGGCCGTGTTTTTAGGGATGTGTGTCGCAGCTTCGCCGACGAGATTAACAAAGGCCCTGCATGTTCTCTCGTCGGTTCGATACTAGGTCGTGTAAACTGAGCGAGATAGATAGATTGGTAGATACAGAGACAGAAAGGTAACAAAGGAGATACTACAAGTATAGTCGATTGATTCTGACACTGTCCTAACTGCATAGAGAGCTTTGGCTCAATCGCTCAAGCAAGGCCGTGTAACCTACCTGATAAATGAGAAACATTATTAATAATTGTCGGCTATTGATTTTTCAAACTTTCTTCGCATTCTCTTTCTTTCTTTCTTTTTTTTTTTTTTTTTTTCTATTTATTCCTCTCTCAACTATTCTATGCCGTCAGAACTAGAGATGAAATAACTAAATCTATTTGATTCTCCTACAATGTAAGAAGTTTCATTAAAAAAAAAAAAAAATTGTACTACTAAAATTTATTTAATAGCACGTTTTAATCATTCTATTTGCTTTGCATTTATTATTTTTTAATTTTATAATCTATAAAAAGTTCATGAATAAATTTACTTTGACTATAAATATGCGCATTCTATCAGAAAAATAATGATTTTTTTTTTATTTAAAAGAAGAAATTATAAAACAAGACAAATTACTCTTAAAAATAGAAAATAATCTGTATCGGATCAATAGTAAAGCGATGCGCCGTAAGGTAGTTAACTTTACAAGCTCTTCTTAAGCATATTAGTAAACTACAATAGTTTACCGAGATTTACTCCAAAGTTATCGAAAGTAGTTATTGAATGCACGTGCACGAGTAAAAATGTCAGCTGTTGGATAAAGAATGAAAAAATTGTTTTAACTTAAATTCAGCCGTTGTGAACGCTTTGCAGTTACTAAAACAGAGAAACGAAAGTAGTCAAGTAGGTAGAGAAATAGATAAATAGATAGATAGAAAAGTTTATTTGAATTTTCAAAGTAATACGAGATCATTTACGAATCGTTAAAACACAATTGTGCGTATAAAAACGCTGTAAGTCTAATAAATAAAATGGGGCATGTCGAATAATATTTGCGCGAATTGGTTTCAGTTAATATCTATTGGCGATTAAAAATAAAAATCGACATTTTTAATAATATTGTAATCTAAAGAATCATCAAACGTGTCAGAATTCGATAAGAAATTATAAATAAACGAATGCGAATAAGTAGGACAAAAACAATTCAAATAACAATAATAATAAAAATAAACAAAAGATAAAAAAAAAAAAAAAAAAAAAAAAAAAAAAAAATTAAAAATAATGCTGACGTTCGACAATAAATTACACAATTGTAAAATCAAGATCAATCGTCGATACGTTGATATACTATATAACATCGTCTTCGGTAATCTCAACGTGGCCAGATTACGAGAACATCTTAAGCACGTTTTATCGAGAGCATCTTCGCATCGTCTTTCGAGCTAAATCCAAACTTCCTTAGAAAAAAAAAAAAAAAAAAAATTCCGCGCGACGTGAATTTTGCTCAATACGGTGAATTTTTTACATTAGAATGACGGAGAAATACAACCTCAGCGAGTCTACGGGTTCATCGGCAAATTTGTATTCAATTGGAGGTAATGTGCTCATCGCCGGCCACGTCAAAGGTATATATCTCGCGCGTAAACCGTTCATTGTTTATAGTCTCGTGCGTCGTTCGTTCGACGCATTAGGACAAGCTACTGAGCGGTAATCGAGGTGGGGATTGACCAATGGTTAGCCAACGACTAGCCTTCGTCGCAAGGCCTTACCGACATACGGTCTTATTAATCTTAAGCTTTATTGGGCTTTGTTCGCTTTCTTAATGTTAACGCGTTAACGCGTGGTTCCCAGGTTAGTTCTATTATCCAGTGTAACAGCGAGATCGATAACCTTATCCTCAAAAGGAATAAGCATACCGTGTCCCATGTCAAAAAAAATACGGTCTCTTCAAAAAAAAAAAACGTTCGTATACCTATAAAAGATAAAGAGAGACAAAGAAAGAGCAGGAAACGCTTAAAGATCCCGTGTGACGTTGCTGAAGCAATCGCATTCTTATGTTGGTGAATCATATTAAAGGCGCGTTGGGCCCAGTCGATATCTCTGCGAGATACAGAGATATTAGTTGATATTTTCCTTGTTTTCGATTATATTATCTTACTTACTCATACTTACGCATACCCACGTACGAGCATACAAGAATATTCGCATACACATGTAAACATGAAAATTTTATTACGCGTTGTATAGTATTTCCATTTGTTTTTCATTATGAATTTGCTAAAGACAGATTTTTGAAAATAAGTATTGCTCATGATCAATATGTATCGATGCGATGTTTCTATAAATATTTGCATTTGTCGATGTATTTGAGAAACGATTTTACAGTTAATAATATTATTGTCATTTTTTTTCCCTTGACGGAATATTATTATATAAACCTATTTTATTCTTTATTTTCAACGCGAGAGTTTATACATAATGCTGTCATTATTTTAAGAATAAATTTTTTTAAGGAAAATCAGCAATTTATTAGCTATTTAAAAAACGTTTTTCACAAAAACTGATTATTAAAGATTTTTTCGTAGAGAATGAACTTCCTTTAAAAATAAGATTCTTGTGTATAAATGACAAAATTCGATATGAATTCTGTATTTTATTAATATTTAAATATCGTTCTCGACTGCGGCGACTTAAAAAATTTGTTTTAAATAGTAAAATTATAATTTTTTCATGACAAATAAATGACGTTAATCGTAGCTAACTGATAAAATAGTCATGCAAGTATAGCGCATGGATGTGCATAATCTTACATTCAGAGTCCACTTAATCAATTTTCCAAGCTTTATTTATTAACGAACACTCGCGATTTATTCCAGAGTATCCCTAAAACGTCATCAGTTTGAGTGTGATGTCAAGTAATGCCAGTCCCCTTAAAACGTATCTCGTTATTATAGATGGTCGCGTAGGCCGGTCTTCTTAAGAATCCTGAAAAAATAGATAGAATCTTGCGACAATTTTCCGATTGTGCATATGATCGACCGGTCTTCGATTCCGTATTTTTTTTTTTTTTTTATTTCATTTCATATTATTTAGTTTAAAATTTTAATGACATTCAAAGCTTAAAATTGAAATATGTATAAAAATATTTTCTCTTTTAAAGATATAATAATATTATTAATAAGCTTACATTTTATATTTGAATGAGTGTGAATATTTCAAAAAATAAAATAAGACAGAAAAAGTAACGACGAGTGCATCTAAAAATATTATTAACAACCCAACTGATTATGATATATGTATTTTTGACCAATCTAAAGCTATCGGCATATTGAAAGAAATGCGTTGTTAACCTATATAAAGCTTTGAGCATATTGGGAGAATTGTAAGAAAATAGACGCTTAAGTGTCTATTTTCTTTGATAATGTCCTTCTTTGATCAACGATACACCTAACCTATTGCTCGAAGAGAGCAGTCTTGAGCGTGCGTGAAAACTTTAATTCTCGGCTACTTTGCCTATTTATTTGTAATAAAAATCCAAAAATTTCATGGAAAATTTTCGGCGTTAATATTAGTATTGGATAATTTTTATTTTATTAATATCATAAAATTTTAAAGCCATTTTATAGCTATTTAAATTAGAATATATATTTACTAGATTCAAATTTTAGCCATTAATTGACTTTTAAATGCTTACTATATTATGGCTAATATAACAAGCAACAAATTGGTTTGAAGACCATTTTCAATATTTGGATTTCTATCAGGGAACCGATCATGATAAATAACCACTTAAAATCATGTCATAAAGAGCGTAGTATGTCATAGCCTACCGAATCACTAAGTTAAAGTTTTTTGTCAAAGGACGAGGCTCGATGTTTGTGCGATTAGAAGTCTTCGTGCGAATAATGACTTTGAATTATAATTATCAATGATGTCGATTTTTTGTTCGATTATTATTATTATTATTATTATTATTATTATTTTTAAAGTTTCGCTTTGAAAATTTAAAAATTTAAAAATAACCTTCAACGATCAAATACATTCTTTAAATTGTTTGTAATATTTATAGCACCGTTGTAAAAATTATTTTTTTAATACCCATGCGATCAAACGATATAAAAATTTAATCAAACTTAATATATTTTTTATAACATTATATCGTAGATTTATCTATTTATACTTAGTGTGTAAAGAAATTAAATGAAGCTATATAAAAGAAATTTAATTAATTAAATATCCAGAACTTAGCTTATGGTCAAAATTATATAAGCGCAGGCACTGTGTTATTATTTATTAGGGTGATCTTAATCTATACTTTGACGGAATATTAAATTTTGTTTTTGATATTAGAGCGATATTAACAGTTACTGGCGACGCAATTAAAGTAATGCGTACAATAAAAAAAAAAAAAAAAGAGAGAAAGATATTTTACGATTATTTAAATAAATAAAAATTAAATGAACGTTACACGGTTTCTGTATTCGTTTGAAATTAAAATTATTTCGCTACTGTACAAGTAAATGGAAAGGCAAACCTCAATCATTAAAATAAATATTTTTTTCCGTAATATTTTGTAATAAAATAATTGGATGTACTGTAAAACGACGCTTGAAAATCCGGAAACCAATGTAGACTCTAACTTTATCGGTTTATGGTTCGAATCGATCTCAATCGATCGATTTTAAATTAATTCAATAACAAAAAACGAAGAGGAGGAAAACGTTATTCAAATGTCGTTTACTCAAATCCAAGCTCAAAAAGCTTTCGTTTCGATAGTTGCGCGTTGATCGGTTAGAGGTTCGGAAGCGATGGTTTAATCGAAAATCGGTTAATCGGCATATCGGCATACGACGCGATATCGTTTCGAATCACTCTCGACTCGATCCAGCGCGTAAGGTAGCGGATAGATCGATGTCGGCTGTCCAGAATCGCAGAGGTCGTCGGGTCGTCGGGCGAGCATTTATCACGCGACGCGCCGCATAAGCGGCTGCACAGTTGCGTCATTCGTTCTTTAGCGCCCGCGAATCACTCCTGTCTTGGGCTTCGCTCGGGAAGCCCCGACGTATCGAGTATCGGCGAGGCTTCCCTCTGACGCTTTTCTCCGGGATCGGAGCTCATCTGTTATGCGACTCGCGCTCCCGTCAACCTAACGACTTACACCAGCCGACCATCCAAGAAGCACGATATCGAAAGAATGCAAAAGCGGCGAGTTTGAGTCTCGCGTCATCAAAAAAACGCAGGCTCGTTATCCAGAGTGTCAAATCGATCGTCGTACTTTTTTTTTTCCCGTTGAGTAAACGGTGCAACTTTTGCTTATTTTTTCTGCGCTATACATCGCCGCGCGTTCGACCGAGAGCTTAAGATTCAAAAGAGGAAAAAAAAAAGAAGGCTCGAAAATGTTTTACGCATTTATATATAGCGCGACATCAGGTTACGCCGCGAACGAGCTCCGTCCTCCCGAGATTATTGCATTTATCAAAGTCCTTTTATTTAATTAACTTTTACCGCTGCCAATATTAATTGTCGTTATCATATCGTCTTCGATCAATGAGCTATTGTTAGAATAAATCGAATCACATAATAATAATATGCAGTGTTGTTTATTATATTATGCAATCAAATAATTCTTTCGTTACAGAGATTACAATTTTTATTACATTAAAATTTATTTTATTGAAATACATAGCATAAGCATATGTTTAATATAAAATTATTTAAATATTCTTTATGACGAAATAGTATTAATTAACAATTATATAACAATCGTTGCATAATGTAATTTAATTTACATCATGAATAGTTTGTCACGTTCAATTTTACAGTAATTTTATTAAAAAAAAAAAAAAAAAAAAAAAAAAAAAAAAAATACCGAATTTAGAATTTTTAAAACAACTATAAAGTTGAATTAAAGATATAACGATTTTTTAACCTCTTTAACTTAATGACTAATTATTAATTAATTTATTATTTTAAATAAACAAATAAAATAATCAATAACGTATAACGTCTATTTATTATTTCAGCTAAATGAGGCTAATGGAACCGTTGGGCGTAGATCTGGAAGTGATACAGCTTTCAGCGCTGAAAAGATGGGCCGATTTTCCGCCGTTGCATCGATTTACCGATTATTCGACCGCGCTCGGCGATTCTGCGCAATATACCGTTAGTCCATTTCCTTGCCAGTCGTCATTGAACAATAAAATAACAATATGGTATAAATGCCTTATCTTATCAAATAACTTTGTATTTCATCGTTATATTGCGATCATTGTCATTATCGTCGTTACTTTTATCATTATCTTTAAATTTCACAACATTTCGATTGCGTTTGCTTATCGCATCATTTGTTAAAATTGCATTTTTCATATAATATGTATTTTTCATATGGTATGGAAATTGTTTTACTGACTAAAAAAATGTCCGAACAAATTATTTTTCGATTGGTTCATAAAAATATTTATTTCACGTTAAACGTGTAGTTATGAAAACGATTTATTTTAGGATTGGAGACATCACCGTTTTGCAAGTGGACGCAATTGTAAATTCTACTAACGAGACTATGGACGACAATAGTCCAATGTGCGAAAAAATTTTCCTTCGCGCCGGACCTGGCCTTAAAAAAGAAATTTACAACGAAGTAAAAGGTATCCAATTTAAATCGAATTTAATTTTCAACTAATTAAAAAATTTCAATCCCGAAATTTTATTTGAAATTATTTTGATCTACTCTAAATTTACGATTATTAAATAACGTATTTTTATGTGATACGTTAAATTACGTATACGAGATGTTTTAGGTGCATAAAAACAATTGATATTGATTACATTTATTGTTATCGTTTGTATTAAAACAACATTGGAAAATTAATCAAGATTGCGCATTATATTATAAAAAAAACGGAGCTTTTAAATAATTCAATTATCATCGCATATTGCATCACGTATACAGATTGTTTAAATTCCTTTGAGATATCGAATAACAATAGGTCAACTAACTCAACAATAACGCGATATTAATGAAATTTTAATAATCGAAAAATTAATTTTCCAGAATGCAGAACTGGAGAGGTGAAGACGACGCAAGGTCACGGTTTGCCAGCTCGTTTCATCATACACACCGTAGGGCCTGTTTACAACACTAAATATCAAACGGCGGCGGAAAATACACTTCATTGTTGTTACAGGTTTTGTGTAATTTTTATCGGTAACTGTGTATTTTAAACGAAGAAGTTTGGACTTTGATTTTAATACGCAAGGCTTATTTATAGTACGTTTATATACGCGTTTGGCAACTAAATGTGGATTTCTTAATAAAACGAATAACATTACACACCTCTGAATTCAGTGGTCGAATCTTTTATTCGCGGCAAGCGTTTAAAGTGCATAACTCTTTTGATCAACGAAAAAATCTGACAACGAAATCTTTTTTAGCTTTGGTATTGTTTCTGACGATATTTTTTGTTTTGGTTTACAAGCGTATATACTATCGGTCAACGATATTGCTATTGAGTTGGATATTTAAAAAAAACCAAAAATTCAATCGCAACCGTCTATTATTTGCAGCTATCTATTATGTTCGAAATCACTTAGTTGTCAACCTATCGCATATATGGATGTAATATGTATATAAGCAGTCGTTTTCCACTGTACCTAAAATTCATTTGGATCGATTGAGGTCAGCGAGGGCTCAAATTTTAAATAATCATATCTAGCTTTTTTCATCCCGATGAACTGTTTAAGAATTTAAAATTACTATTTAACTACAACGTCGAATTTTCAATTAGCGACATCGGCAAACTCCCGCGTAATCATTGTTAAATTTAACAAGAGGAATATGTGGAGTAACCATTCAGTTCACATTCTTCAAATTGGATTTTTACTATTTTAAACTATTGTATTTTTACATGAGATTAAAAATCGATAACTTAAAAAAAAACATTTCATTTTGATTTTTAAATAAAGCCACGCGATATACAAAATTAGATATCATTGTCTATAATGTGAGCCCTTACTTACTTCGATTAATTGACCCAAATTTTGGGCAGGAAGGAAATTTACGATTGAGAAAGAATACCTCATATATATTTTATTTATGAAACGTTGATGTTAATATTTGTATATTTATATTTAACAGGAATGTTTTGCAAAAAGCTCGTGAGCTTGGATTGCGAAGTATTGCTCTTCCCGTTATCAATTCGGTTCGTCGCAACTATCCACCTGACGCAGAAGCGCATATAGCACTACGTATGTACAATTACGAAAATTATGGGAAATTCAAAAAATTATGAAGAAAATTTTTTGCGCTTTTATTTCAATGACGTTTTCTGTAAGTTGTATATATTGTTTAGTATGCGAGCTTAAATGCCGGACAAGTTTTAATCGGTTTTAAAAAGAAGTTTACCATAAAATGCAACGTATTCATTTTTAAAATTATACAATATGAATTAGCTAATTAAATATTATAAAAAAAAAAAGAAATACCGAAAATTAAATAACTATTTTAACGTGATAATTGCAAAATCAAAATTGGAACCTTACTTTTTGATGCCAATTAAAAATGAATTCGTACTTTTATTTGGCCCTTATTTTCTCTTACTTTCATTCGTACATTTTTAGGCTGATTAATATTAGGAATAAACAATATTATTATATCGTATATACCGATAAAATTTCGTTCTACTGCCCAGTGTGCCGTCACTGTATTATCATATAATGTCATCGTTTTTTTATCTTAATATCCGTGACGAAAGTACGAAAGTTGGCATTCTTTCGTAAGTGTATATTAATTCGCGAGTGCATATTAAATCCAATTACCGTAGTAGAACGTATTTTTAAAAAATTATTTAGTGAACAAACGTTTTAATAATCCGAATGCTCATTTATAATTTAAAAACCGACATTTTTTTTTTTTTTAATAAACATAATAGTAATGGAAAAATAATATTAAAATTAACTATTAACGTATTAAAATTATTAAAATTAACTATTAACGTATTAAAATTATTAAAATTAACTATTAACGTATTAAAATTATTAAAATTAACGAACGGATTATGTTACAGGAACTGTGCGTCGATTTTTGGAGCAGTACAGTGATTCTATCAACTGCGTAATACTGGTCCTAGAGCCGTGGAATCTAGGAATGTACGAAGTTCTACTATCGCTGTACTTTCCAAGAACTTTAGCGGAGGAGGAAAACGCTTGTTGGCAATTGCCAAACGATATTGGCGGCATGGACGGCGAACCGCAACTTCCTGATAGGCAAATTCGAATAATTGACAATCCTCAACACGCCCTGCATGGTACTTCACATGTTAAACTTTGTTATTTTAACCAACTTTCGAGTATTATTTCAATCGATAAATATTTCATTAATTAGTTTTAGTAATTAAATTCTCATTCTTCTCGTCAGATTTAATTGAAAATTATTTTTAATTTTCAAGTTATAAGTTGATAAGAATTTTTTAATAATTCATTCAAGCATCAGTATTTTAATTACGTATATTAAATATCAAGCATTTTTATAGGAGACGAAACCGTTGACTTAACGACTCATTTAGAAACGTCGGTAAGTCTCGGGGAACATGCCTTTACGCAAATGCAAGGTGATCTAGATCGGCAGCGTCTCTTGGGTGAACGACCCACTGCTGATCCTCTTGCTGACATTATGCTTAAACAGATGCAACACAAAGAAAGGTAAGATTAATTCTTAGTCTTTTGTATCTACATGTATATACAAACGCACGTAAGCAAATGAGCGCATACAAATTTGTTTTATAATTTTAAACTATAAACTAAAGAAAGGCTTTTTTAATTTCTGTATTGTAAAATATGTATCCGTTTACTGCGAATATGTCTGTTCGTATAAAAAATAACTAATTCATAACATCTTTCTGGTGTTTTTTTTACGGTATCACGTTTAATATATATATGTGTGTGTGTGTATCATAGTTTATTTATAGTAAAACGAATTATCGATTTATAGATTGTGTTTATATATAAAGTGAAATTTTTTAATGATCAGATATCGACGTACAGCAAAAATTGTCAATGGTATCTTTAAAATAGAATAAAACGACTCGACGCTCGTTACTTTCATTGAATCCTTTTACAAAACTAGAGTAGGGTAGGATAAATAGGTCAGTTATCGTTTAACTTTACATCCGTGGATTTATAATTATCTATAAATATAATACTAAATTGATTTTCTTACGAGTAACTCTTATTCGTAACGAGTACGTGTAGTTGAGCGAGTCTTCTGGAATATATTTCCAATACGTTAATAATATATGTTACATTATAAAGATAATGTAATTTATTTCACCCACGTGACATTTCTATTGCGATATCTATTTCTATTTCATATTTTGATGTAATTAAAGCATAATTAAGTTAAAAATTTTACTTTATTTGTTATTGGGGGTAGAAAACTAAATTATTTTAGTTATCTACCCTCAAAATGTTGTCAAATTTAACTTTAATACTATAATCAAAAAAGTGACAAAGAAAGAAAATTCTACCTCAAACCCAAAATTTTGTTCATATGCTATTTCGTCTGACAATATTGTGACTAGATCTAGTTTGTTCACATTTTATTGGATTTTTTCTTTAGGTAGTATCAAGATCACATACACAGGTCCGAAAATTCACCTAATTTTTAACGGGGCGAGAGGAGATATCCAACAAACAATCACAATGGACGTTATGTATTACGCATGTGCAAGTTATATCTAACTTTACCTTATCTTAAACACGTGATCGCATTTCAAAAATGAGATTTTTGTTAATTTAAAGGGAATTGAATTGTGAATCAATTGTTCATTTTTGGCAACGTTATGATGGATTGTTCGCCATTTTCTTTAGAATTTGAGTTATTAAATTAAAGAAATAATACAACGTAAAATAATATATACAGTTCAAGCCCTGAAGAAAATGGCAAGCAAGTCATCGATTCATTGCCAAAAAATAGTCAGATTCATAATTGATTCATAATTCAATTGCAATATTCCTTTTTAATTAACAATTCACTTAAGTTGAATGAGATAGCCTAATAGAAATATACACGATTCTTGTTTAATCTACACTTCTGATATCTTATTTTACGTTCTTCATTATTATACAAGAATGAGAACGATACATTTTAGTGAACAAGAATTTGAGACGAATGAAAAAGAAAACAGTATTAAAAATAAATTGAAATATTCATCATAAGTTTTACTAAACAGATTAAAATAACTTTCATGTATATAAATCTGTACTCAGATGCGTATATATTCGAATATATATACCTGTACAATATACGAGTACTGTACGCTTTTCATTATCAAAAATAGATTTTTCAAAATAGATAGACATTTTATTTTATATTTAAGAAGATAATAATAGAAAACTATTTATTATGCAAACTAATATTTTATTTACTTAAAAATACGCGCGTGAAAATTGTTCCAATACGCATGCGCAATTCGCACTGGTAAACTAGATTTATAAGTAGCTCTTTCAAGTGGTGGATTTAGGAATTACATTTCAACTACAGCATCAGTATACCTCCCACCATCCAGAGTTTTCGGATCTGTGTATACAACAGTGGGTAGTACGGATCTGCCGTGATTCTCAAATGTTACAAACGAATTACCTCCGATCCATACAAACCCAATTTATCGGCGATTGCCTGTACGAGACTTGCACGCATGAGCAGCCTGCGTCCTAAGTTTTTCGATAGTTAATTTTGATAGTTAATAATATCGACTTGAAAAAATTAAACGAAAAGATTTTCAAAATTCTTTTATTATCTGAAACTTTTTTTATAATACAATGAAATTTCGATTTTCTTTTTTCGGCCTATTTACTTCATAATAAAATCCATAATTTTAAGGCGAATTTGGCGCGATTCCAGAGTCAATATAGAAATCTTAATGATAAACAACGCTGGTATTTTTCTTACACTTGCTATTTTTAAATCAATTAATTTATAAATAATACATAAAATATTTTTTTAACATCTCTTTATAAATCAGTAATATCATCTAGTTATGTAAATTATTGGAGAAAAACGGGAAAAACCAAGAATTTTTCATACATTTTGTTAAAAAAATTTAATGATAGAAAAGTAATAAAATATAAATATAATGTAAATTTTAAAAAATGTAAAAGAAATATTTGATAATTTATTCAAAAGCGATATCTATAATGATTCTAGAATAAAAATAAGTAAATTTAAGAAAAAAAAAGAAGTAAATGATTAAAGCAATCATTTGCGATGACTTAAATTTGATTTTTCATTTACGATGAGGCAGAATTTCAGGGTAATGTACATCAGCAAATAAACTTTAACTCATTGAAATAAATCACACGGTGACGTGCAAGCATTATACGACGTAACTAAAAACCTTGAACGAGAATTTTGATCTAGAAAGTACGAAACCAATAATTTTCTGCACGAAAATATTTTTTTTTTTTTTTAGTACATTTATCAAAAAATAACGTACTAAATTCTATAACCAATTATTAATTATTATTTAAATTATTTTATTGTTAATGAACCTACTAGAATTTTTTACATCTGCGTGTATAAAATATACTGAAAAATTTTAACGAAATATTATATTTTATTTACAAAAGCAATACGTATCTTCGATCATTTTTTTTAGAAGAAAAAATTTATTTATAGATTTAAAATCAATTTATTGCTGTCTAGTTAATAGTTAATCTTAATCTAAAAATTTTTTAAAAATAATTATAAATGCAATAAGAAATCTTATATATTGTTTCGTGTCGATCTATAAATCTTAAAGGATATTTATAGTAAATTGACGTCAATTTGCATTTCTACGTAGGCAGTTCATACTCAAGCATTCGGCACATTTTAAATTATAAATTGAATTTATAAATTTTTTTTATGTTTAAATTTAAAAATTATCAACATTGTTATATAGTTTAAACTACTGATATTTGAAAATTGTTGTTGTAATTTTATATATACGTGTATACTAACAATATTTTTTATTCATATCGTTTCCTTACGAATAAATTAATTTAATCTTTTTAGATCATAAATCAAAGATTTATATCTGACTGTTATACATATATATAGTCATTAAACAAAGAATTGATTTAGCCCATTTCTACGTAATGTTCCTCAACCGGTTACAAACCCTTTTGTTAAATAATCATCAAATTTACAGAAAAGTAAACGTCATTGCTTTCGCCCTTATGACGCATGAACTTAACAATTCACGCTAGTCGACGTAACACGCTATCTTTGAAAAATCGATGTTTGGAATACGAAAGATGATGGAAAATACAATAACTAAGGTTCTTTAAACTAATTCGAAACAACTTATTCACCTCGACTTTGTTTATACTTTGCATTCGATAGCCCATTTTTTTTTTTTTTTTTTTTTTTTTTTTGTATTTTTATACAGGAAAACTTAGATGGTAAAAAATTTAATAGTTTTTAAAAAATTATTTGCTTATGAATAGTTGATTAATTTATGATTGTATGTAAAGAAGATTAGTTTTAGGAAAACAAGATTCAAATAATTATTCAAAAAATCGGTCAAAAATTAGCCAAGCTCGCGCAATAACATATTTTCGTGACGCAGTTTTCGTGTAATTTATGACTTACTATCTATTATCCCTACTAACGTCAAAATTTTATCTTTAGAAATCAAGGAGTTAAGGGGGGAAGCAGTGATTATTTTTTCATATTTTGGGCAATACATCTTTACAATTAATCGAATAAATATTTGAAAAAAATATATTTTGAATCCTTAAAAGTAATCATTTTAAACAATATTCTGTACGTTAAGAAAAGAATGACATTTTTTCATACATTCTTGTAATTTTCGTGAGAATAAGTCGTAACAGACAAACGCCTAAATGATCTTAAAAGTATTTTGTTTTATAGTAAAAAAAAAAAAAAAAAAAAAAAAAAAATTCACTAATAAAAATGAAAATGAAATGAAGAAATATATGTACGATAATTACATTAAGTTAATAAATTATAATGTCATTAGGTTTTCCAAAAGATTTATCGATAATTTAATAGGTAGTGAATTTTCGAGTTGCTATAATTTACTCAATTTGATTTTATTATTAGTAGAAATAGTAATTGTTGAATGGTGATATAAATTAAAGGAATATTTAAAGATAACAAAATGTGTGTCAAGTATTAAACGATGACTGGTAACGAATATTGAATACATTTTTCTTTAAATATTGCAATTTCCACGAAAAACACATATTTCGCATATTTCACAAGTTTTTAAGTGGAAGCTACGTTATTTAGGATATATATATATATATATATATGTTTTATAAAGTTCGCGCGCGGATCCAATTATAGGCAGAGCAAAAATTGTTCGTCGGAAATGCCGATCGAGAAACGAAAGCTGCCAATATTAATCGTATACCGGCGTCAGTGGTAACGTACGAGTTTATACGATCGCGTTTATGCTTGCGTTGTTTTGAGCAAGCGCACTGCAAGCTCTTTTCCCTGTACGCCCACGACACCCACGCATGACATTTTTCCCGAAAGAGAAAGAGAAGAGAAGGGAAAAAAAAAAGAAGCGAGAGAAAGAGAGGGCTGGTGTGGTGTGGTGTGCGGGCGGGTGCGCGCGCGCATGCGCACGAAGATCCGCAACATATTATTTCGTTTCTTCTTAAAGCAGATTGCGAGCTCTTTTTCTTCTTCTTCTTCTTCTTGTCGCAAGTCTTGAGCTTGAGATACATACTTGCTTTGCTCATTCGTACATTCTACTGCTCGTTCGTCTATGTGCAATATACGACCTCCTCGGAGCTACGTGTAGATATCGCCGAAGCAGCTTGCAAAGGGGAGCGAGTTGGAATAGATGAAAGAGAGAGAGAGAGAGAGAAAGAGAGGGAGTGATCGAAGGAGGGAGAAACGGCGCTCGCGCGCTTCTATACTCCAAGTGGTGTGTGTGCGTGCCGTGATTTCAGTCGCACGCGAGAGGCCTCCGTCACACAACCGCGTTTTGTGTGGGTCCAGTGTTGCAGTTACTAACTCCAACTCCTAACTCTTTATTATCTCGTTTTTCGACGCGTATCGTCGTGTTAGACGATCGATAGTTGTACTTTTCGTTTTTTTTTTTACCGAATTCAAAGAAAAAAACGTAAGGCGAGACGTGTGTCGCGCGCATCTGCACCGAGGTGCCTTAATGTCAGTGTAACCATAGGCTCAGTGCTCTCGCTTAATTATTTGCAATAAGTCTTCCATCCGATTTCGCGAGTTAATACTACAAGAGAGCTCTCGGGGGGTTAATCTCGTTGTCGGTTGATCCCAGGATCGCTAGACAACAATACGGAATGGTGATGATTGACATGACAGATGTCATCGAGGACGAGGACCGGTGCGTATGTAAATAATAATGTTTGCGAGTGTGCGTAAGCGTGCGATACGTGTGGTATGTACGCGTGTGCCGCCGCATCGATGGAAACGAACGAATAATGATCCGAGCGTACGCGCCAGTGCTGCAGCGATGACAAAAGGTCGTACGTACGAGCTTTTCGCGAAAAGCTCATAACGACCGAGGGCGATAACTGAGGGTAGAGGTGGCTAACGGGGAAGGAGGGAGGAGGGGCGAGGGGTTGCGCTTGCTCGTATACGCGCTTGCCGAAGCTTTTCGAGTTATTGGACTCAAGAGACGAGGGGGGGGGGGGGAGGGGGAGGAAAAGGCACGCTACACGCGTGACACGCAGTGAATAAGTAAACGCCGAGGGGCGTCGTCCTCCATTTCTGTGCGTGTGTGTGACTGATTCTGCGCATACACTAAAGCTTACACTTGACTTTTATGTGTGCATAATATAAATGTAAATGTCTCCGTATTTCACGTAGTTATTTTCAGACAATATCTGTTTTCATAGCTTTCAAAAATTTGGTCAATTTTTCTCGGCGTTTCTAATGTCCTCTTAATCAAGCAAATTAATAAAAAGTAATGTTTGATAAGTCATTTAATACATTATTAATATTTGCGTACAAACGAATTTTCAATTTAACTTATGATTTACAAGAGAAATTAACGGGTCATTAATTTACGGGCAATCTCATTATAACTTTATTAAAAAATGATAAAATTATTTTGCTTTTTCAACGATTTTTTTAAGCAAGCAACGTTTTATTTGTAGCCTCATTTAAAAAAAAAAAAAAAAAAAAAAGTAATATATAAAAGAGATTATAAAGGGTTAATGTAATTCCTAATTATAATAAAACACTGGAGAGTTTAAAAATATCACGGTATAGTTTATCAAAGTGCCAACTGCTTATTTCTTAACGTCCTACCGATTATTCAAACGGCACATGAATCGAATTCAATTCTTTCACATCGACTACACCATTTTTTTCATGTCTTTGTTATGCAATCTTGAAAAGAATGCCGAGTATTTTTGCGGATTATTAAACAGCGTTCTGATTAATCCTATAATTAATTTTTATTTGGTTCGCGCTTGGTTTTGTCATGATTTTCTTTCTTTCTTTCTTTCTTTCTTTTTTTTTTTTTTTTTAATGAAACTGTCGATCATTTGACATGTTCGACCTATTACGATGAATAGTGAAAAAGAATTGTCATCTATATGTATTTGTGTATATTATATACTATAGGTGGTACGTGTACCTTCGAATAAAGGATTAATTGACCTAGATTCCTCGAGTATCAAATTGTAGATCGTTCCAGTGCTTTTACATTATATCACCCTCTTATACGTCGTACCTTTCAAAGGACGTCGAAGAAAACTTGATGATGCAAATGAATGGCGAGCAAAAAAAAAAAAAAAAGAAAAAAAAAAAAAAACAACTCTCAACACACAAAGGAAAATTTGCACGAATTCAAGCGTTTGTAAATTATTCGCGCATATTAACTAATAACGGTAATTAAAAAAAAAAAATAATAATAATAATAATTGAATCCACCGCTGCTGTTTGCTGCGTAATTTAAAAAAAAAAAAAAAAAAAACACATACGATAACAAACATTTGTCAAGTTTCATTAAACTTATCTACAAATTCTTTCAATTGTTATTATTACGTTCGATATCTGGTGCTCTTGAATAACAAAAAAAAAACAAAAAAATAAAAAATTGAAAATTATTTACGTATAATCTGCTTACGTACTATACTCGATACGAATATTTAAATTTTCATCAAATTCTGATGAGAATTATATAAAATATTATATAGAATTATATAGAATAATAGATGCGCCGAAGCATTGACAATTTAAAGTCTTCTCTCGTTTTCTCTCTTTCTCTCACTAAGTCAAAGTAACAAAAACACAAGAAGGAAAGGAAGCGTTGAAAATTGCGGATTACATCGTTGCACAAGAGAATAATACAGATGTATACGCGGTCGTATAAACAATTACTATTATTCACGGAAATGAGCAAAAATTTCAATAAAAACGTTAAAAATCAAAGAAAAAAAAAAAAAAAAAACAAGTTAAAAAATGTTTTCGATCGACGAGTTCAATGCGGCGACTTGGCGCGAATTTACAAGTTAAATTTTAAATTTTCACACTTGCGCGTTAAACTCGCAAAGCGTAACGATATCCAAAAGCGATAAATTAATCGTGCGATAATTGCAAACGACGGTGAAACATGTATACATATACATATTCGCTTATTGAGCAATTTGTCGTCGGCGTGCATAATTGCTCGGCACTTGTCAAAAAATATCCAGGTCGTAACGCGTCCACCCGAAGGGGGGGGGGGGAGGAAAACGAGGGTTAACTACGGAATGGCCGAGTCGAATTTCGATCAGCTGCTCTGTCGTTCTTTCGCCGGCGCTCCTCGATCTTCGTTTACTCTCGCTTTTGAAAGACGCGTTACGCTTGAAAATGGGTCAAGTCCGTTTCGGCTTGGATTTTCCCTCATTTACGAAACGATCGATCCTTTCGCCGCTCTTTCGATATTATTCCGTGGCTTACTAGTCCTTTCTTTATTTTATCCTTCGTTTTTATTAATCATTCGCAAAATTCTCATTTTCAAAGCAATCGATCGATTTTTGTAAATTATTTCACACGGAAAATCGTATAAATTAATGAAAATAATTTTTATCGATGTCGTATTTGTCCTTAATAAAACGTCCTTGTACACGCGTCGAAGCTTTAAGGTGTCGTGTCGCTTTGATTCGCTTGCTCCGAAATCGGAAGGAATCCAATTGATTCGAATGATAATGGTGCGGAAAAAAAAAAGGAAAGGAATTATTTTTCAAGATTAAAATCAATTTTTAAAAAAACGATCGAGGGATCATTTGTCGATGAAATAAAAAATTATTCATGTAATTATATTATTACAATGAAGGATTATTTTTATTAATTTTAATCCATTCCAACGAGTAACCTTCGCGATGCAATAAATTTATTTCAATTTTACGAGCACAAAGTAATGATTTATTGCATTGTTAAAGCGTTACAGAATAGCGCAATAATTTTGCCGATTTCAAAACATCAGTAACACAACAATATAAAACGTTATTTTCATACGTTTTTAGATCCTCTCGACTTTTTAAAAGAAGAACAGAAAGTAATTGATACGCAATGTTAATGGCGTAAAAATATTTTTAACGAACAAAACGCCCAATCATTTCGAATGTTATTCGTTATTGTTCGTGTTGTCGTAAATTATAATTCTTTTTTTATTTTTTTTATTTTATTTTTTTTCAAAAAAAAAAAAAAAAAAAAAAAAAAAAGAAACAGCAGTCACGTACTTGACCGTGCTCGACGTGCCTTCAAATGAATCGCGTCATAAACAAGCCAGTCTATGTATGCGAATAATTTAAGTGTCAAGGTGTAGCCATTGAATTAAGACGATAGAAGAAATTTTATAATTGTTTGCAAAATTTTAACTTATTTCTTAGGTTAAATTTCGAAAATTTAGTATAAGTTTTTACGTTTTTTTTTTTATCGCTCGCTTTTGTTCACTTTGACTTGTTAATTAAACGAAATTTGAAATATTTTTTTTTTTAATTTTTTTTGGTTTTTTTAATACATATCTATATTACAATAGACTATCGTATTACTTTTATTGTACCTAAATTTTATTACATTATTGTAAATAATCCTTCATCAAAGTCTATCGAGATTTATAAAACTTTAATATTGACTGATAATTTAAAATCATCATTGACAATAAAAAGCAATGAATTAATGTGATAATTTTTTAAATTGACACTTTAACCGTAAATATTAAAGTATTCGAATAGAGGAATACTTTTGACAAATTATCATACTTTATTCTGATTAACGCTATTAAAATTGCCGTACATCACTTAGTTAAAAATTGACATTTCTTACTACTTCTTCTTGTAAGTTTTTCCCGTTACCTTTTTTCTTTACTAAAGAGATGCTGTCTTTATAGTATTAAACGGTATCGAACAGATTTTTCTTTAAACGTTATTTTTACCTTAAACTTTGCAAAAAAAACTTTATCCCGAAGTGTTAAAAGATAAATCGTGAATGTAACTTTTCAAATGTTTTAGCGTTTTGATATACACGCTCATGTATATATTGAATATTTTTTCTTTTTCTTTTTTGTTTTGTTAATTTATGCGCTGACATACACATATATATTGGAAGGTTAATCATTTTTGAAAGCGTAACAATTACGTCACGCGTTTCGAATGACAAATAATTTAAAAAAGAAAATTATTTGTTTTATGCTCTATTACTTGTATACGCTTACGAATAAAAAATAAATAAATAAATAAATAAAAAATAAAAAAAATGTGCCTGCACTTTTAAATGGAAAAAAAAAAAAAAAAAATTAAACAAATATTTAATTTTTTAAACGTTACCGTTTTAAAATTATAGTCGAATCATTCTCGATACACGTGTTCGAAAAATAGTCGCTATATATTATAATACAATCGAGCTGAAATCACGAGGATGTTAAAATCGTATTTACGAGTGCTTTTTTTTTTTTTTTTTTTTTTTTTTTTTTTTGACAGCAGCGTAGCAATAGCGCACGTGAAGTCACTTCCGTTCTCTCATCTAATAACTTCGCTTACGGTCAAGTGTTTTGCGTAACGAAATATTTATACTTTTTTTTATACTTCATCATTTTTGCGATTACGATTTATTCATTTGTTAAAAGCTTCGGTAACGTAAAATTCGACGGCACAAGTTTTCGTTAATTTTTCTTCGTTTACTTTAAGATTATAGCGATCGTTCGAACGAAAAAATTTGAATCGTTATTTATTTAAAGATCAAACCCAATAAGCGATAGATTTTTCTCTTTAAGTTGCAATGTTACATTTTTATCCAGCGCGCTATGCAAAAATAAACAAGCTAATGTGTAAATTTATAAGCGTCGATTTTATTGAAAATATTTTAAAATTAATTTAAAGCTCATTCGTACTTTTTATAGATACGAACGGTTACTCAGACGTGCCAAAATGGAAGATCTAACGGAGGTATCAGGAATTGGCTGCCTTTATCAAAGCGGAGTCGATCGTCAAGGACGACCAGTCGTTGTCTTCTTGGGCAAATGGTTCCCAGCTAATGACCTGAATCTCGATAAGGTTGGTGGTGACTATTATTGCTGACGTTTGTTGCAAATATTAATTAAACTTATCAATCATTACGATTTGTTAATAATTTTTCTTTTTTCTTTTTTCTTTTTTCTTTTTTCTTTTTTTTTCTACATTTAATATAAAATAAGGAAGGAAGCACTTCCTTCTCGAAATTTATAAATAAATTTTGATGCTAAATATAAAAATAAGATTGCGAATGACGAAGCTTCGAAAAATATCCAGCAGCTATATCGGTTGGCTTTTCGTTGAGAAATTTATCTTGGTTGGTTCATATATTGTTGAAATTTGAAATTTCAAAAGCCGAGCTATCGTTGTTTGATTTTTAATATCAGTAAACTGATTAAATTGTTTGATCAACATTGCGATACTTTTTAACGACATTTAAATTTTTAATAATAAGTCAAAAATAAGTAAGTAAGTATATAATGCAAATACAAGAGCGGAAGAGATAGAGCAAACGTACAGATTATTATCTCGTAGATGTGAAAATACTCAATCGAGGTCGTATAAATTAACGTTCGCGTTAAATTGAAAGAGCTTAAAATAATGCTACAAAGCTCGAAACGCAAAAGGAAAAATTTCACCGAAGCGCCATTTTTATATAATCCCTTTGTTTAAAAACACGATCGACAAAATGTAAAACGACGAAGAAGAATCACGAAGAGAATTAAACATTTTTAGAGCTAGATCACGTTTAAAGAAATAACGAGCAAACGGACCTTGAGTCGAGACAATTTGTTAAGTAATATAAACTCGAGTGAAAAGAAAAAAAAAAAAAAAAACATCGCAGGTCCGGTTAGGGAATGATAATTTCAACGTAAACTCAAAGAACGTTTGCACTTGACGTGCAACGAGTCGACGGCTTACCACGTTTACCATTTTTATTAGGAAGTACGGCGCGTCACGCGGTAAACTAATGGTTATTATTACGTATAAAAATCGATTAAAACAAGCAACAAAAAATAAGAAGAAAAAGAAAGAGAGCTCGGGGTGAAGAAAAGAGGATAAAAAAAAGGCAGAGACGAGGAGATGGAAATCTACCATTGGTTTATTTAACGTCGGCATCGTCACGATTTAGCACTTATTTATGTAGGAAAAGAGGAAAAGCGACGAGTGCAGTGTATGTGTGTGTGTGTGTGTGTAGGTCGAGAAGGGGTAAAAAGCAAGAGAGTAAGAAAAAGAGGCGCAAGAGTGTGTCGCCTCGCACTGTGGTGAATCGATTTACACAAGTCTGGAAATAGACCGTCGCGCAAGGCCGGTAGCATGTCCATCTGCAAATTATATATATATTTTTTTTTTTTTTTTTTTTTTTTTTTTTTTTTTTTTTTTTTTATTATCTTTTAGAATAAACATCGGAAAGTTTCCAGCTGCTGCTGCGACTATGATTGCTGTAGCAACTGCTCTCATTGTTGCCAATGTTACTACTTTTTTCGACGCCGTTGCTCATTCCTCTTTAATATATTTTTTATACTTTTAGACGACGTATTTTAAAAAACTTTTTCGACTCTTTTGCTTCCATCGAAAATTTCAACTGGTTTATTTGAATTTAAACAGTTTTCTTTTTTTTTTTTTTTTCTCTTTGTGTGTACATTTACTTAAAAGTTTCATTTATCGCACATAAGTTATTCTTTATGTAATTTACGCTTGCTTTCAGGCCTTATTGTACCTGATACAGTTGTTAGATCCAATCGTCAAAGGAGACTATGTAATTGCCTACTTTCACACTTTGACCGTTAGTAGTAATTACCCAAGTTTACACTGGCTAAAAGAAGTTTATAACGTTCTACCTTACAAGTGAGCTTCACGTTCAATTAGAACTTCATTGTAATTAAAATTTTTATATGCAAAGTTTAAGTTAATTTTAAATATTTTTCAGATATAAAAAAAATTTAAAGCAGTTTTATATTATCCATCCTACATTTTGGACCAAGGTTGGTAAAATAAACAAACGTAATAAAATGATAAACGAGATAAATTTAAGTATACATTGTTTTTTTCCCTTTTTTTTTTTTTTTTTTTTTTTAAACGCACGTATCTTTCACACGGACATTACGATTTATTTCTCACGATCTCTGGATCAAAATATATATTTGCAAAAAACATCGTTTGTACCAATTGCTGAGATCACGCCTTTGCAATTTTCTTTAACGTTCTTTTTTTTTTTTTTCCTGATTTTGACCTTCGGATCGGCCTTCATTGGACGTAAAACTCTACATACACATTTGTTTTGATGCAAAATTTATTAATTTAATTTTTTTAATAAGAATATAAACATGATAATAATGAAATTAATTAACGTATTATTACGAATGCGATATCTAATGTAGGATATAATTATCTAGGAAATAAATTTAAGTACATTGATTAAACGATAATAAACTATTTATTATTGCATGTTAAAACACGCGCTTATGTAAGCACTAGTAGATCAAAATTAAAATTTGTTTTACAATTAAGTTATATTAACTGTCCAATGTTAATTTTTAGATGATGACTTGGTGGTTCACGACTTTTATGGCTCCAGCAATTAAACAAAAGGTTCACAACTTACCGGGAGTCGAATATTTATACGAAGTTATGTCACCCGATCAACTCGAAATCCCTGCTTATATCACTGAATATGATATGACGGTAAATGTTATTTTTTAAATTTCGGTAATTTTTTTTTTTTCTTTTTTTAAGTATTTGTTTACCTTCAGATTGTTATATGAATTCTTTAAGTTTCATAATTAATTTTAACAATTTGAAGTTTCGAATGTTGAAAATTATTTTATTATTTTTAATAAAAAAAAAAAAAAAAAAAACGCTTGTAAATAAGGCAAAGAGAAGACAATATAAAGAAGCTAGGATTTGTAATTAAAGATTTCCGATATTTTTAGATAAATGGCTTGAGATATTACCAACCAGACCAATATTCGCAGGCTTCCACGTAACTGCCGGCCGCAATCCTGGTTTAGGACGAAGCTGAAGTTCCTCAAAATGGGTCGATATCCCTTGGCTGTCGCTTGCCTCGGGTAAACTTCCCTTCTTCGATGACGCCGCCAGACGATTATTGATAACATCAAAAGTTATGGATAGCATAAGGATATATAACTTTCGCCTGGACAATGTAAAGAAAAAAAAACAAAAAAAACAAAAAAAAAAAAAGAAAAAAACAATAATCATTCGAGAATCCGTAGAGGTCTGCCTTATTTAGACGAGAGCAGACAAGCTTAAAGTTATAGGAAAGTCGAAAGATATAGATAGCGACTCCACTGTGTAGACGAGAGGATATGGGTGTAAAATAAATTCGTGTCAGTCCCTTTGCAGTCACAAAAGTAACTTAACAAGTAGACATAAAGGGGCTAAGTGCCAAAAACAAATTTCCTATATACCTAACAATTCGTAACCACTGATGGTGCTCAATCATATATACAAGTAAAAAAGGAAAAAAAAACAAACAAACAACAAAAACAAAAATTATATGTGATAAATTTTTGGTGTTGTTGAAAAATTGTTTTATTTACAATGTTGCGCGTGTTGTTAAGCACAGAAAAACTATCCAAAATTTATCATATGATAATGTCGGTTAATTATGAAAAAAGAAAAGGAATATATTGTTTGTGAAATTTTAATATTTTACATAAAAGTAATATCTTTTAATTTCGAACATTGGCGAATTTTAAAAATTGTTGAAATCAATCCTATGATACAAATGTTACATATATTTTTTAATGATTATTAGCTTACAACAAAGAAACTCGATAAAATCGAAATATTTAAAATATAATATAAAAGACGAAACTGCCATCGGCGAGAAAATAATTCTCAAGAGAGCAGACTGCCTTTCGTAGGATGTCAAAGTGGCCAATTTGTCAAAAAAAAAAAAAAAAAAAAAAAAAAAGAAAAAAAAAGAAAAAAAAAGAAAAAAGAAAAAAAAAGAAAAAAGAAAAAAAAAAGAAAAAAAAGAGTTAAATCATTAATTTCTTCAACTTCCGAGTTTTTCATACAATGAATAGATAAACTCCTTTTTTTTTTATTTTAATTATTTTTCTCTTCAAATGTTTTATTAAGGTAACGCTAATTTATCCGTAACACTTTTAGCTTTTGAAATTTGTACAATTTGGCACTTGGCTGCCTGCCACATTCCATAATATATTTAAAAGAAATGAAAGAAATATTAATAGTGAGAGTTCATCTGAATGTTAGAGCTTTATTATTGAAGAAATACGATACGTATATATATAGATATACACGTGTACAAACGCATATATATTTTTATATATACGTGTACAAGTGAATGAGTGGACGAAAGAGAGAGAACCTGTAATTGTACTGAGTTTCATTTGTTACGAATGGCCTATTAACATATAATTCTTTAAAGTATTTTGAAGATTTTCTTAACTATTGACTATTCATATTACTATGATTCATGTTACGGCTTTAATATATTGTATTCAAAAACACGTTACAAGAATTCACATGTGTCTATGTGTATATATTGTATATATACACACCAGTGCATATTTATACCTTTATAGATTTCATTATTAACGGAGAATCATGTCTGACTAATCAATTATCGCATCGGTCCGATTCTCTGTACAGACGATTTTTTTTAATTTAAACTTCAACCAAGACTCGCCGCCGAATATTACTCGTTGTCCAAAGCGTGAGAGTCCGAAACAATTTCAAGTGTATTTATTTCGCACACAAAATAACGTTTAAACACGGCTTACATCCACGACGCTGAAAATAATACAGAAAAACTATCGGGACGTAAATAATGACCTGAAAGCGAATTTTCACTTAGAAATAATTTTGTTTGCCAAAAAAAAAAAAAAAATTAAATTAATAAAAGAAAAAAAAAAGAAAACATCGCTTTCATACGGTATTCTACCAAGTCCATAAGAATACGTGACTTCTCACTTCTCGCGTCTGAACTGTCTCGATGTCAGATCCATCTTCGATCATCTTTTTCATGCTCTGCATAGATAGTCTAAGGTCGTTTCAACCGAATAAGAGATTTTTTTACCTTATTCTCGTGACTTGTTCATTTTACTACGAAAACGGGCTTCGAACTCATCGAGAAAGTCTTGAGCGACGCGATCGAAAAAGCCAATATTACTTATTGTACGCAATTTTTAAAAACAGATGAAGACATACTTCTCTGTAGCGTCTTCTATACTCAATCTCGATATGTCACCAATAAATTCTTTAATTTTATCCACCCTTTATGCAAACCTAGTTTTTTTTTACGTGCATCGTTGATGACTCTAACATCTTAACAAAGTTTGTAAACTGTGACTCTTGTTTCCGACGCGTCTTAAAGTCGCTTTACACCATAACGTGTACTATCACGTTCGTCAATTTGCAATAATACGTAAATCATAAATTTCGATGTTCATGCGATGTATGTCGTCGTTGCCTATTTTATAAATTGAACATTAAGACAATTATAAATGTGTAAAGGAAGTAAAATGTAAATTTACATGTCTCTGAAGGGTATTGTTAAATATTTTTATTTGAAAAAAATAATAATAATAATAATAATAATAATTTTCATTGAAATTTTTAATAAATTAAGTTGAATTATTTCATTGCTCAATCTTAAGGATAAAAATTGTTTTTAACTATAACACTGATACTTATCAATATGCGAAAAACACAAAAAAAAAATAAAGTTTTTACAAACTATTAATTTTTAAAAATCGTTTTATAATGAATAATAAACATTTGAAAATTAAATATAATTGAATCAAAGTAATAGGAATTAACTTTATCTGAATTTAAATTTTTAATCAAATGTAGAAAAATCTATTCAAATTATCTTATTACACATTACATCATCTGCTACGAAATACAGAAAAAACTTTGACCCCATGACGCTGTCACACTCTCTCTTTCACTCTATCTCTCTGTATAGCAAATTACTAATGCACTTTGATGTTAAATTTGTTTTGAATTTTTGAGAGTTTATGAGAAGCGAATTGTTTATAAAAAAAAAGAAAAGTAAATAAAAAAAAAAGAAGAAGAATTAACAAATAAATAATAAATCACTGAATATGCCACCCCAAAGAAGGTGTTCGCATTTGCATGAATCGAGTATACGCAAAATATTGAACTTATATAATTAATATGTTTAAGTTTCTTTTTCTATCTATGCGCAACGTCGCCTTAAAATTTTCGCCCGCTGAAATTGAATAATTAGAAAAAAAAAGTTATATTTTTCCAGCGGTCGAATTATGTTATCTTTGTGACATTAGAACAAAAAAAAAAATAAATAAATAAATAAGTAAATAAATAAAAGAAAAATAATTTAAAAAGCGTTGACCTTAGTTTAGTGTAAAAAAAAAAAAAACAATCAGTATATTATAGATATTAAGGAAATATAAAAAAAAAAAAAAATTATATGAAGATGAATATATTATCGTCGGAAAAAAAAAGAAAATATAAAAAAAGATTAGATGGCAGCCTGCCCTATTTTTTAAATTAAATGAAGCAAAACTTTATAGAAAGAAAATGAAAAAAAAAAAAACACTATATATTCGTTCGGTTCATTCTTTGAAACCGTGTAACAAAACGTATGTGAATTTGAAAAGAAAGATCCGAGCGCTGCTGATTGCTTCAGTATTTTTGAATAAAAATGTTGGTAGGGGTTTGTAATAGTTAAAGATATAAAGTTGTTGCGAGGTATGATGAGGATGCATATGAACAAATAAAAAAATAAATAAATAAATAAATAAATTAAAAAATGATATAAAATAAATTGAAAAAATATTGCATACTTAAGCAGTGACGAGTATCAATTAAATTTTTACTTAGCAATAGCTTTTGAAATTATTACTAATTGCCGAAGTTCTATCAACGTCTATAAATCCGATAATGTTGAAAAAAAGTTGAATACTATTATTGTTAGCGCGCAAAAATCATAAAAAAAATCCTACTCAGTCATATCAGTTGTTCAATATAATAATAATAATTATAATAATAAAACAAAATATAATCCAAATATCGTAAAAAAAAAAAAAAAATAATAATTAAATAAATAAAATAAAATAATGAAAGAGAAATCCCTTGGGTTTTCAATTGAAATCTCAATTTTTCACTTTTTGACTCGTTAAATAATGCACTGAAAAATGATAAAATGATTGCGCAAATACATCATTAATGTTATCAAATAAAAGTCTTGTATCTTTATTATTAACAAGGAAATCGTTTTAATATTTTCAACGATTCCTATGGATTAAAATAAAAATGGAAAAAATTATATACGTCAAAACGAACACATGTATCTAAACACTTCTGTGATTAGTTACGATTTAAAAATTATTGCTGATTGAAAATTAAACTTTTATTATATAAGATATTAAGATTTGTTTAATGTGTACATAATTAAAGTAAAAAAGAAAAAAAAAAAAAAAAAAAAAAAAAACCATACGTACATTTGTTTGGCAAAATAAATTTGCCTTAGCATAGTAAAAGGCTTAAATAATGCATAACACACACACACACACACATTACACACACGTACACACAAGCGGGCTCACGCACGCGCCTATTAACACACGTATAGAAGGCGTATAAAAATAACAATATGAGAATTATTATTAAGTACTGTTGCGAGGTTAATTATATATATTTAAAAGTATTCGGATAAAGAACTGAGAATGAAAGCCTACAAATTTATGGTCAAAATAAGAAAAAAAAAAAAAAAAAAAAAAAAGAGTAAATAAATGAAAATCAATATTTCCTAGTTCCGATTTGCTTGTAGCTTTATTTTCTTATTGTAAACAATATCGATTGTTATTATATCGAGAGTATATCTATATTCGAAATAGCATAAACAGGAACGATATTTTAATATATGAAACTTTGCCGATCTTAGATAGCATTATATCAAGACACATATTTTCAGCGTATCGAAGTGTAAGCAAACTTCTCATTGAAGTTTTTAAATAATCGATTATTAATATCGTTTTTTTTTTTTTCATTTTATTACAATATTCAGTTTTTGCCGCTTTTAATATGCAGTGATGTATTATTTATGCATTCATTAATGCGTCATTTTTCTTTATTCACATTTTTTAATCGTTCAAACTTATTAAAAATATAATAGTAATTGGGATATTATCAAAATAATTTACGTTATTACGTTATATTTATAAATTATTAATGTAAAAGTGAAATTTATAATTTTTACTTTATTATGATTATGATTTGATTTATGTATTTCGATTATTTTACATATTTATTTAATTTTATGGCGAATATTTTTTATTACCGAGTTATTGTTTCAAACAATTTAAATAATTTAAAAATATCTCAGATGTAGTATATTTTTGTAGTTTTTTTTTATTTATTTTAATTTTATAAAAGGACATGTTTATATATATACATATAGCAATACAAATTTTGACAAAAAGTCAGTGAATTTTTTAGTCAAATATTTTCAAGTTTAGCGTTAGAGAGTTAAAGTTAGCTTTGAATACAGCCTCCACGTAAATAGGGCAAGCGATGATAAATTGGTTGTATGCGTACTTCCTGCGATGATTTTACAATGTTGCACCTCTTTGTCTTGTGGATTTTCCGTTATATTTTCCATTGTATCCGAAATTCATATGTAATTGTTTATATTTTTTTTTGTTTTTTTTTTTTTTTTTATCGTCTAATTTACATGTAAAAACAAACAAATCGTATTTTACGCATTACTTTAGTACGATAGAGCGAAATATGAAAAATTCCACAAATTCAAAGACTTGTAAAAGCATAATGTTATAGCAGGGACACGCTTAAGTTGCCGATGATATAAGATTATTATTGATTTAATAAAAAAAAAAAAAAAAAAAAAAAAAAAAGATAAGAAAAAAAGAAAAAAATATGTATTTGCGTCACAGCCTCTTGCGTAGTTTCGGCTTCGGCAATCGGTTTTTATTTTTTTATATATTCTTAATAAAAAAAAAAAAAAAAAAAAAAAATAATAAAATTCTCGTATTGTTCGCAAATTCTAATAATGTTGTGAAAATTATCTCGGAAAAATAATTATAATTATGTAAGGTGTTATTAAACGTTATCCGGCCGAAATTTCTAAGCCGATTGGTGGAGCCGTCTGGAGGTACATACTCTCTCCCCCTCCCCCCCATTTTATGATAAGAAGAGCAATAAATTTAAGAGCTTCGCCATATTATTATTATCCATCGAGGTCACTCGACATTGTTAAAGATTTTTAGCGATCAATCACATTATGAATAAATTGACCAATTCATTCGTTTTAAATCATTGCTTTGCTGTCCTTTATCCAACGATCCTTATTAAATTACGTGCGCATTTTGATAAACGAATTTTATTTTTAACGTTGCACTCGTTATATTTTTTAGCAATCATCGATATTATTGAACGACGAAGATTTGAAATGAAGTTATTAAAATTTAGAGCGTGTGACACTTTACAATATTTTTAAAATTATTCAATTTTTTGTTTTTTTTTTTTTTCTTTGTTTTTTAAATATTTACGGGTTTGGTAAAAATTTGAAACTTAATTTATATAAATGATCGACATTATTACCGAAATGTATAATAATTTAGATATTAGTTTTTAAATTGTTCAGGTATCAAATTAATAATTCTTGTATCACATCTTATTTTCGCTTATTAAAGATTATCTTTGATGAAATGTTTGCTTTAATTTTATTTAAAATAGTAGTAATTGTCAATAAATTCAATTAAATCGCTTATGCGTTAATGAATAATTCGTTAGGTTAAATGAGTTTTTGTTCATTCTACATCTTAAGCAAAACGCGAGGCTTATGATGCAAGTAAAACCAAAACAAAAATGACGACGATATAATTAAATGAAATAAAAATATGTATTTTTATATTTTATATCCACGAAAATAAAGTAGCTTTGTTATACCATAGAAAAATACAGAAGAAAAATTGCGTCAATTAAACTATTATTTATCGTTAAATTGTTTTTGAATATATATTTATTTTATATGAATTTTATTCATTTTAATATGCAGTGTAAAATTCTTATTAGGTTAAAATTATCGAATAATCTAATAATACTAATCTTTGAAGAATATAAACACACAATGCAATAAAATATTGTAAAAGTATTAAATCGTTTCAAAATTCACAATTGAAGTAGTTGCGTTACAGTAAATCAATTCGCGCACAATTATTATTCTCGAAATGTAACAATTTTATTTTAACGTTGGTTAATAAGATGTCGTTTGATAACAACAGCGCGGTATAAACGATTACTTAAAAAATTAAGCTAAATATCGCACAGATAAGATAAGAGATAATATTCCATTAGTGATTCAAAGTTCATTGTTACTCCAACCGATAGATAATACGCTGGCGATTATGGACACGCTTGTAAGAGACAAAAGTTTAGTAAAGCGTTGCGCTCGTGCTCGCGGTGACACATTTTCGTGAAACATTTAGTTTCTCTTTAGCTATAACTTTGTTGATTGCTCTTTATTTTCGTTATATATATATATATATTTTTTTTTTTTTTTTTTTTTTTTTTTGTTACAATTTTGTACAAGTAGCGTTGTTTGTTTGAAGAATTATTATTAAATTGCACGTTTTAATACAGCATGACATCGGCCCGATAGACAATCTCACGTAGAGCTTCTGGTAAGTTTAGTCACATTATTAATCATAGTAAGAAGGAATTTCGATAAATTATTAAATGTAAAAACGGATCGATTGAATTAAACTTGACTATGCAGTAACTATTTCATTTTGAGAATAAAAATAATACAGTGTACGTACATGAGTATTATTAATTCATGTAATAAAATAAACTCACTCGCGTGTCGCATTGAATGTATTTCTTTGAATTAACGGTGAAAAAATTAATTTATTATCGTGTATTTTAATGTATGAATGTCAATTTAATAACAATTTAATCGTAGTTTACATTCGGTTTAACAATTGGTTGTAGATTAATTTTAAAAATTTTACCATTGTCGTCGAAGCTATCAATACGAATATTAACTGTGTTAATGAATCGTTAAAATTCAGCGATAAGTCCGCTCTAAACTATAAGTGAAGAGCCATTTATTTTTAGAACTTTCGAATCGTTATATTTTTCGTGGCACATTAAAAATAAAAATAGTTGCGAATCTTTTCAAAGTTTAATTTTAGCTGTTTTACTCTCGGTAAGAAAGCCTAATTATTAAGCAAACAAAAAATTTTAAAACGAAGCCACGCAAGCATCGTTTATGAGAACGAACGATTGCCTCGAAATTAAAAGTATAAACGAGTAACACATTTTTTAAAAGAAAGTAAAAGAAAAAGAAAATAAAAAAAAAAAAAGTAACGACTGCACAGCGTCGAATCAGTAAACGAGTCAAGCTATAAATGTCACTATTTTATCGTAACGGATAAGACGAGGTTTGTGTATATTTTTACTGTACGGAAATAGGAGGAAGAGTTGCGCACGACGCCAAGTCAATTATCGTTTACCGATGATTCGACGCGAGTAACGTGGAAGTTAATAAAAATGAATATTTACGGCGTTGAATTCGCGCCGTTGAACGTACCATTGGAACGGAGACTGCAGACATTGGCTGCGGCTGCTTGGTTCTTCGTAAGCGCTTTCGGCGGACCGATATCCTGGTGCATCACGTTTTTCGTTTTGTTATTCGGTAACCAATGGATTAGGCTACTCGTTATCGCTTACCTCCTATTCGCCTACTGCGATCGCAATACTCGTTTAAACGGTGGACGAAGGTAAGATCGTTTTTATTCGTTCTTTTTATCCCTCTCTTTCTCTCTCTCATTTTTACATTTTTATTTCTTCAAAATTTTCGTATTTTGAGTTTTATAATTTTTTAAATTATGTAACACGTGTTTTGATTATTTGTTTCTATATAATCGTAATGAATAAATTACTCTGATTGACGTAAAACTTTAATAAAAAAAAAAAGAACAACATTATAATAACAATGCGTTTTTTAATAAAATAAATCGTTTGAAATGATTTAACATCTATACATATCTACTCTATAATGTCAACTCTGTATTATTATATTCGTATATTAAGGCAACAATTAATTACAAATTTAATAAACAGTCGTATATTTTTATAAAAAAAAAAAAAAAAAAAAAAAAAAAAAAAAAAAAAAAAAAAAAATAAATTTTTTATTTTTTAATAATTCACGATTTAAGCAGCTCAAATATATACAATGTTTTTTAAATAATCATTCATAGCAAAACGTTAAATATGTTAAAATTAATTTTCTGAAATATCCTTGAATTTTTTCGATAAAATCGTTTAAATAAATGGTAAACACTTCATTTTATAACAATAATATATTACATATTAAAATAATATATGCATATTATTTTTCAACGATGGGAGCTTCGATATTAGATTCACATCTTTTTGAATATGTGATAAAAATAAAATTTATTTATCGTTTTGTCGATAAGTTTGTTAAAACATATTAAATTCGTCATACAACATTAAATAACTATTTATTCCTCGTTTGATTATTAAAAATTATAAATTATAAATAATTATAAAAATATATGAAAATCATAAGAAATTATTCTTAACGTTTAAAAACTTTTTAAAATAATTTTTATAAATTCATTGCAGCAAACGGTTGTACTTAATATTTAGAAATTTACGATGGTGGCGATATTTTTGTAATTACTTTCCCATTAAGATAGTAAAGACCGTCGATCTCGAACCTACGAGAAATTATTTATTTTGTTCGTTTCCTCATGGGCTGCTTGCGAGCGGTGTCACCGGGGCTTTCGCAACCAACGGCGTAGATTGCGCGAAAGTATTTCCCGGTCTCGATTTTAGGGTTTTAACCCTCGATCAACACTTTCATACGCCGTTATTCAGAGAATACGTACTTAGTTTTGGTAAATATAATTGTTTTGCGATTTCGATAAAAATTGCTAAGTTTTTTTTTTTTTTTTTTTTTGTTTTTAATAAACGCATTGTATGAATTTTTTTTCTTCTATTAACTTTTTTTTTTTTTTTCTTCAATTAAGGTGTATGTAGCTGCGACGCGAGAAGCATAAACTATTTGTTATCGACGAAGCCGACGGAAAACGATGGGCCTACGGAAGATCCAGTATCCGGGAGGGCAGTTATCATCATTGTCGGCGGAGCAGCAGAAGCTTTTAAATGCAAACCGCAAACTTACAATATACTTTTAAAGCGTAGAAAAGGATTCGTTAGAATTGCGTTGAATAATGGGTTTGTTGATTAATTTTTAAATAATTTTTTCTCGATCAATTTTTCAGCGTAAATATCGCGATAAAAATGTTTTATCGAGATTTTTCTCGAAATGCATATTATGTAAACAGCAATGTTGATTTTAAAAAAATAATTATTATTTGTTTTTGTTTACAATTAATTTCAATCAACAGTTTATTGTTAAAATTTCGCGATAACTTTAAAATAAGTAAAATGTTTCGTTAAATCATCGCGATTGAATTTTTAGGACACCACTGGTACCCGTTTTTTCATTCGGAGAAACGGACCTTTACGACCAATTGAACAATCCAGAAGGATCTTGGTTGCGAAAAATTCAAGAATTCATTAAAAATTTAACGGGGATCGCACCTATTGTACCTATCGGTCGAGGTCTCTTTCAGTACTCATTTGGATTTGTTCCCAATAGAGAACCAATTCATGTTGTGGGTATGTAATAAAAAATTTTTTTTATTTTTACCTATCATTTCTACGAATAATTTTAATTGCAACTAATTTACAACTATATTAAGATATAAATTAGCAATAACAATAACAATAATAATATTTTTTTCATAAATATCCAACGATAAAATTAAAAAAATACATTTGAATTACAGTTGGAGCTCCTCTGGAAATTCCAAAGATTGAAGAACCAACTAAAGAACAAGTTGATCATTATCACGCGTTATTCACTGAAAAGCTTATCGATTTATTCGAAACGCATAAGAGTAAATATTTAAAGAATCATGAAAATATATCTTTAATTTTAGACGATTAAAATTTAACCATCAATGTATTTTAATTAATACATATCTTCAAATACATATATAAGGTATTAAAACGAATTTTACGTTCAAATAAATGTAATTATTTCATTCATATCAAATAGGCGTCGCATTAAATAATCTATAAAGAATTGTTTTCTTACACAAAAATATATTTTTTTAAAGCATATAAAAAAAAAAAAAACTGTACAAAATGTAGATTCGAAAAAAAATATAATGTTTACTACACGTAGAGTAAAACTTCAAAAAAAAAAAAAAAAAAAAAATACGACTGCTCAATACTAAAACGAAATTAGAAATTTGTCTGTAGGAGTAAACTAAACAAATAAAATAATGAAAGTCAGAAGATTTTCGTGATATCCATAAAATTGAACGTTTATTAATTGAAATTATAACAATAAAAATTATTGATATTAAATTTTTATTTTATTATTCTATTTTAACAAACTACTTTGAATGAAATGTTTGGAAGAAACATTTGCGCTTTAAAAACTTATTGTGGCCAGCGTTATTCTTGTAAAAAGATTTTTTTTTTTTTTTCGCTATAGCAGTATCTCTGATTTGCTGTAAAAATACACTGTTTTAAAGAAATATAGTTCGATGCAAGCGCACGAAAGATTATCAATTAAATCAATTAATATTAATCGTCAAAGCTGTTATAGCTGCAAAAATAACCGTTCCTATGATAGTTGCAATGCTTAAAAGTACCTGAAATAATTATACTTTGATTATTTTTTAGCAATAAAATTGGTAAAGTTTTAAATTTCGAAATAAAAAATAAAATTAAGTAACCTTGTCCTGCCAAGCTTTGTTGGAAATGCAATCACGATATCGCATCCTGGTAAATGTAACGGTTTTGTACAATGGAATCCAATTGTTTGGAAATATCCAATTGAGCGCGGTGTCAATATATTTACGTACGATGAAGGATTTTTTCATCACCAATTCGCGCATCTGTTACGTAAATTTAATTATAAATGATAATGTTATAAATTACGTGATAAATCATTATTATTTTAGTATATTAGATAATTCCGAGTTTATATGTTTATTTAATCGCTAACTTTTTTATTATTTTTTCTCCCTTTCCAATTGTCTTAAGCGATAATTATAACAAAATTTTAACGAAACAATACCTCGACATAATTGTACATTGCTAAATCGCAAATGGCGTGGCAATCGTCGCAGCGCATTTCCGAAAAAAGTGGAAGAATTTTTTTCAAATCACAATTGTAATTTTCCATCAGGCTGTCTAATAACAAAACGTCTTCGAAACCCTGTAAATATTATATTACTCGTAATTAAAATTTTTTTAATGCTTAGTCGAATAATAACAATCGGTGGATATAACAAGGCACTTTTTTTTTATAGATTTTAAATGAATCTAATGCACGATGAAAGGTCGTTAAAGTAAAAAATGTCATTATTTTAAGGTCGTAAATAATATACTTACGGCGTTCATTCCTTGTGCATAGAATGGAACCATAGCGTGAGCCGCATCCCCTATAATCAATGCCTTGCTTCCCACGTGATAAGGCTTGCACTGAATAACGACGGCGGCAAAAAAAAAAAAAAAGTTCGAATCAAAACATAGAATATAGTAAACTTAACGAATTTGAATTTTCAAAATATTTACCTTGATTGAAATGAGGGTTTTCGGCGAACTCTCGAGGAATTCTTTAACCAATTTTTCCTCGCCAATTAATTTCAATGCGTCGGGAAATTGTTCCCGATAAAACTGTAATAAACGCTCGCGTGTACCAAGAGATTCTAAAATCTTAAAGGGTGCAAAGATGTTGCCGGTAAACGTGTTATCGTCGTTTGGCAACGCTATCATCATAAACTCACCCCGTGGCCAAATATGCAGATGATCGCCGCTCATTATATACTTAAAAACGCATGATATATATTTTATATTATTAATATTTCTCGCTTTAGTATATTAAAACTTCGTTGTATTTTGTCTATTATATATTGTATAAACGAATTTTTTTAATTTAACGCGTTTTCTCTTAAATTTTAATATTATTTCGTGTACCTTATTGTCTTTTCCGGGTGGATAAGAAAGTTCAACGTAGCCATGATCAATATACGTTTGTTCGACGTTAAATCTTGGCCTCTTGGACATTAATCTTCTTAATAGCGAATAAGCGCCATCGGCTCCAATTATTAATTCTGTTTCCGTTTCGATTGTTTGCTTGGTTTTTGTACTGGAAAATAATTAAATCTTCTCATGATATTAACGTTGCTAAAAAAAAAAAAAAAAAAAAAAAAAAAAAACCAAAGCTCAAACTTACTGGAGAAATTTCAAGTGTCCTCTTTCAAAGTCAGCGTCGATCAATTTATGATTAAATAATATAGTTACATTGGGATATTTTTCAGCGGCTAAAATTTGAAATATTTTTAATATGGTTTAGAATTAAAAATGAAAATAAACAACACATACTGTATCTTTTAATTATAATCAAAATAATATGATAATATCTATTGTAATACAACAAATACATATCGGCATTTGTATGTATCCGTTAAAAAGTAAACAAAGAGCAATAGCCACTGATAAAAACAACAAATAACATTTTTTCGCGCGCACACGCGATGTAAAGATCTGAAAATAAAAAACGTTTTATCCCTCGGTCTTTGCAACGGGAAAGACGATACTCGAGTATTTCTGCGGCTTCCCGCTATAATTTTTCTATATAGTCTTGCGACTGGACGGTAACGGGACACCGCTTAACGTTTACCAAGTCTTGCGCTAGATCGAATTTTATATATTATAATAATACGCATTAATATTAAATTGCACTTGAGTGTTATGCACAATTAAATTAAATACGTTACGATAATTTGTCGTCAAATTATTCGCAATATTTTACTTTTATAACATTTTTATTATACGTAATCGATTTTGAATAAGATTGTTATTTTTAAAACTTATAACGCGCACATATAGATGCAGAACGACGAAGTAAATGACTATAAAAATTGTGAGCAAAGTGATAAAATTGTATTAAGTAAAAAAATTGTGATACACATATGTGCATATATTAATTGTATAATATAAAAATGTATTATTTACTCACCACAGAGGATAATTCTGTTTAGATATGTGCGATTTACCGAATAAATGCACTGGTGTAAATAAAAATTTTACAAAAATTATCGTTTAAAATAAATGATAAGTCAATCATGATATTATATCGTTTACGTTTTTGTTGACGCTGTCGTAAATAATTTCCTTGGTAGTGCCATCCTTCAAATGAATCATTCGTCCTTTCATTGCCATTCCATGACGATTTATTACAGAATCTTCGAGTCCAATTGCTCTCAAAGCCTCTTGTCCACGAATGGATAAAGCGAGATCGATGCTTACGCCTCGGGGAATGTCGACTCTAATGTCTAAGATTCGTCGATAAATATCACGAATTGATGGAATAAAAAAATTATTATTCTCATTGGATGTATAAATGTACGTGTGCGCGTATGCGAGCTTAAATATGATGCATTAAAAATTGAAAATCAGATTTAGATTAGAATTAGATTTAAAATTATAAATGACGTAAAATTTTAATTTTCCTGCATGTGGTTTTTAATATTAAAATCGATATTTAAAAATTATCTTATTAAATTTCACATTAAAAGTACATATTTTCAAATTGAATCGTCTTTTATTGAAAATGTTTTTTTAATCGAATATAATTATTGATCATTGATATTTAATGTAAAACGTCAGCTGTTTATTATTTATAAAATAAATGTAAAATTTTTCATCACGTAATAAAAACGTTTAATCGTTTTTTTAAATCATTACTAAAAATAAACACTTACGCGACAATAAATTAATAAATATTTTAAAATAACGTATGTATTACCGATTAGTTGTGACGAATCAAACGACGAATATAAATCGTTTTATTCAATTTTTTAATAAGCGAAAATACGTAAAATTACGTAGTTAAAATACGTAAAATTAAAATTTACGTTACCTGAACGATATTCATATATACGTATACGGTGTCCACGTTTAGCAAAAAAACATGCGACGAGAGCACCTACCTGAAAATTTTAGTAACTTAAACATAAATTTTTCACACGATTATAAAATCTTTAATGTATAATTTAATTTCAGTCAAATAATGTTAACACAATGCATTGGTATAACACATAATTAATTTCAATTAATTATTCGATCGAATAAATTTTATAATTTAATATTAATTTTAATTAAAAGACTTTATTAAACCATCGTTCGTAATGTCTAAGTTAAAAAAAAATAAGCGAAAATTTACCAAGCCACCACCAACGATAACGACATCCAAGCTGTGCGCTTCGTTCTTCATGATATCGCGATATGCGTACGTGGAACACTGAAAAGATTACGATAGCCCGTGTAACTAGCCACTCTTCGACGTTTCCCCTTCTTTCGCTCTTGGCTCGGCGGGATTTAACCATCGATCTTTTTCTTTTTTTTTTTCTTTTCTTTTCTTTTCTTTTCTTTTTTTACGTGTTCGTATAGTTTGAACCGTCCGAGTTGCGCGTCTTGTACTACTGACTACGGTGAACGAAGCACCGTCGCATTGAATATTAGCGACGTTAATTGGCTCCGTTATTACATTTTATTCGGCAATTATAACTATTATAAATTGGCATAAAAATTTCTTGATACATTTACAACTCACTTTCACGGCTTAAAAATCGTCCGAGTTTACCTCGAAGGTAAACGCGACAAATGAACTCGGCCCTCGAAGGATCGAGTAAACATCAAAACAATCGATCGGCTTTATTTTCGCGCCATTAAGGGGACATTCGCCTTTGAAATTTTCAAAAAATCGATTTTGAGATTTTTACATATTTCGATTTTATATACGTTCAAAAGTTGCCTTTTCAAATTTCATCAAGAAATTCGTAATAGAAAAAAAGTTACAGCTTTATTTGTAACAGCGTATGCCCATGTGTAATTATGGTAAAAAAACTTTAAACGCGTTTTTCTCGAAACTACCTTTTTCAAACTGGTAGGACATTTTTCTCCGAATCTACTCGACCGATTTTAAAAAACCAAAGAGCATTCGATTACTTATTGAAAATAGTAAACAATAAGCCTCTAAAAGTTTAAAAAAATACCCCCCCCTTTTTTTTTACGGGGGTGACTTACCCCCAAAAAATGCCGTTTTTTCGCATTTTTCAGAAATATACATACAAAAACTTCAAAATATGAAAAAGTATGAGTTTTAGAGGCTTATTGTATAGTTTTGAGTCTCAAGAATAGAATCAATTTTGAATTTTTCAAAAATCTGTTACAGGAGGTCCACAATATGTCCTACAGTCTGTCAAGTAAGAGCGTGGTCGACTTCACCGACAGGTAATGAAAGATTTCGCTTTAATTCTTTCGCGAGCCAATAGAAGGAAGTTTTGTCCTTGATGCATTGTCAACAAAGATTCAGTTGTCGTTGATTTTTTGAAAGAGAATCACGTTAAAGGCCATGAGTGCTAAGTACGCGTCGCGCTACGAGGCTGTATTCCTTTGCATCCACCCGAAAGGTCCCAAAATGTCGCAATAAGCGGCTGCTAAATATATGAGAAAGTCGAAGGCATTTGTACAGAAGTGGATACAGCGATATAAAGTGGCTAAAAATGTCGATGATTTACCAGAACGTGGCTCGATAGAAAAAGTGAACAAAAAAGATGAAAAAAGAATAGTGAATCTGTTTTCGCGGAATCCTGCTTTAACACTGCGGCAAGGACAAGCAAAATTAATGGCAAAAGGTTTGGATATATCCTACGAAACTATCCGAACCCATCTTCGTACTCATCATCTGAAATAGCGCAACACAATGAAGAAGCCTCTGTTGACTGAAAAACATGTGACAAAGCGACTCGCTTGGGCGCATGAGAATATTGATAGAGATTTTGAAAATGTCATTTTTACTGATGAATGTTCTATTATGGGCACGTTCTGTCCTCACGCGAGCCTGGTCAACTTCCACTAATAGGCTTGTTCAGCGGACCGTAAAACATGGAATAAAGGTGCATCTTTGGGGCTGCTTCTCAAAGCAGGGATTCGGCACTTTGCACCTCTTTACTGACAACTTAAATGCCGAGAAAATGATAAAAATCTACAAAAAGGCTTTACTGCCATCTGCCAAACGATGGTTCATCACAAAAAATGAAGATTGGATTCTGCAGGAGGACAACGATCCTAAAGACCGCAGCAAGCTCTGTACTCAGTGGAAGACTCAATCTGGCATCGTTACATTGGATTGGCCGTCGCAGTCGCCCGATGCAAACCCTATTGAAAATGTGTGGGCATATATTAAACGGAAGCTTCGTGGAAGACGCACATACACTTTGAAGCAGTTGTCTTACGAAATTCGTCGGATCTGGAGATCCTTGCCACTAGAATACGCCGTCAAATTAGTAGAAAGCATGCCTCGGAGATGCCAGGAAATTATCGATGCCGGTGGTGACTGGACACATTATTGACCAAATTGCATCATTGTTTGTAATGTGTACAATGTATATATAAATATGAAAGTTTCATCAAATAAATTTTTTTATAAATTAACACGACCACGCTCTTACTTGACAGACTGTACCGTTTAAAAAGTAACTTTTGGATGACGCGCTCTACAGCAGCCAAGGGAAACTAAAAATGAAAAAAAAATTTTTTTTATATTCTTTAGAGACTGTTTAACAATGTCAAAAAGAAATTTTGTCAATAAATATAATAGTTTTTTCATAATAAAATTTTAAAAAAGTGTTTTTTTTTTTCAATTTCAAAGGCGAATGTCCCCTTAACTTAAAAAAAAAAAAAAAAAAAAGCTCGAGCCAATCAATGCCCTCGTAGTACTTCGTTTCGAGGTTGGCAGCGTGCTTTAGAAGTAACCGAAGAGCGTTAGCGAATCCGACGTAGACGAAGCACGTAATTTCTAACGCACGACCGTGAACGTTGACAACGAGTTCCCGTTATTCAAGTTAATCGTCATTCGGCTTTATAATATCTTCCAGATTGCGTTTACGAAAGTTTTGTGGATTTTTTTGACGAATGGAAAATTGCGATCAATTGATTTATCCCACTTCTCGTCACCGATTTTTGTCTCCATATACCGATTTTATAAAATAAAAAAAAATTTAATTATCCTTCTGAGAAATTAAACACAAATTTTCGAAACTCCATAAGTAGTTCTTTTGAATAATATCATGGATCGTTAAAAAATAAGAATGTTTTTTGAAAAAACTTAATTTATATCTCAATGAGGATAATTTTATCATCCTTGTTTGTTCGAGGTATATATGCGCGCGTTATTGAGACTTAAAATTGCGCTGAATTTAATAATGAATAATTCCTTCGCGTCGCTTAGTTTTTAAGGAAGAAATCTGCGAAATATGAATGGACGGATGGAGAAGCGATTTTATATGAGTTCCACGTTTTTTTTTTTTTTTTTTTTTTTTTTTTTGAGATATAGAAAACCCTAAAAAGAGAAAAACTTTTTCTTAATCTATAATTAAAAATTCAAATATAATAAGTGATTAAATTGAAATCTTATAAAAATTTTCATTTTTTTTTATACATATTTATAATTCTTATGGTCAATCAACGGTTAATTAAAAAAACTATAGTAAACAACAACATTACATCTTTTGTTAATCACAAACTGAATCCAAGTCACTTTGTTTGTAAACTTATTAATAATAGAATTCAAAATAAATTAAAAAAAATGAATTTAATCTACTCGTCGAGCGCTCAGTGGCAAATGATCAACTCGTCGCGGGCTCTTCGCTTCCACCGTACTCTTCTCCCGCGATTTTTCTACGCGCGCTCAAACACGCCGCGTATCATTTCCGCAACTTCGAAAATTTTTCAATTCGCAAGCCCTATATAGCCTGATCCGTAGTATTGCAAGACATGAGTCAAAGGCTCTTCTCGTGCTCGTGTCTACGCCACTGTGAAATCTCGAGCTTTCCGTGAAATGGGCTCACGTCTCGGATAACGTCTTTTCGCGATAACGTATTTACGCGATGGCGTCTAGGCCGTGGTCGAATCAATGCACTGAAGAAAAAAGGTTTAAGCTTGCAAGCTAATACGAAAAATAATCTAAATTTGTTTTTAATCGTTTGCCTGTCGTGGACCTCTTTTCCAAGGCTTACAATTTTTCAATAAAATTTAACTAAATAATAATTTATATCGCACGGATTTTTTAACAAGTTTAGTTTTATAATTATACGGTTATAGTAGTTTTATAATTGTATGTATTATACGTGATTCGCTCGCATTTTCATTTATTTATTTTATTTATTTCTTTGAGTTGAAGAAAGAAATTTTCATTGTTTTGAAAATTCTTTAGTGGCGCGTCTTTCCTTCCATACCTATTTGAGCCGAGACGCGTGTTACGATATAATATAACTATTATTCTTATAAAATTTATTTTAAAACCGTTTATTATAATAATTTATCATTAATTTGTTAATAAATTGCAAAAATATAATCATAATTAAAATTTTCTCATAAAAATATATCCAAACAATCCAAAGCTTTATTGCGGCTAGATTTTTATTTCGCATATTTTTTTTTTTTTTTTTTTTCAATAAAATTTGTGATGGTGTTAAGATTAGAGGTGGTTTAAATAAATAAACTATATTATTTATTAATTATTTTTAATTATTGCAAAATTGTAGCTGTGCGGAGTTCTACTCTATACGGCGTCTTGCGATAAACTAAACTAAAAACGAGCTGTATGTTTACTATATTATATATACCATGCAGCATATATTAAATAACGAGACTGCGCGCCTAGAGGGCGCCGTAGAGGGGTGGGGAAAAAAACGAGTAGTGCGTTGGGTATCTAGATATCTTGTCTATGCACGTACCAAAACACGTTCTCGTCACTATTATTGTATTTGTGCAGTAGCGGTTTGAAACGGACGTGTTTTTTCCTCGTGCCGAAAACCATGTGTGACGAAAAACAGGAGCAACGTATCAATCTCAAATTTCTCGTTAAATTGAAAAAAACTCCGACTGAGTGCTGTAAATTGTTGCAAGAGGCCTATGGGGACAATTCTCTATCTCGTGCGCGAGTTTTTGAGTGGTGTGAGCGCTTCAGTGAGGGCCGAGTGAGCACTGAAGATGACCAATGCCCAGCTCGCCCTATCACTGTTTCAACTCCGGAAACAGTGACCAAAATCAACCAAATTGTGCGTGCAGATCGTCGAATGAGCATCCGGATGATTGCCGAGGCTGTAAACGCCGATAAAGAAACGGTTAGACAAATTTTACACGAGGAATTACACATGACAAAAGTCTGTGCGAAGTTGGTGCCAAAAAACCTGACTCCTGACCAAAAGCTCTTGCATCAACAGGTCTGCTCAGATTTCCTTGAAAGGTTAAAAAATGATTCCGGACTGATGAAAAACATTATTACTTGCGACGAAACGTGGATTTTTCAATACGATGTTGAAACAAAGCGGCAATCGATGCATTGGAAGACGCCTGAATCGCCCAGAATCAAAAAAGCAAGGATGTCCAAATCAAAATTCAAGGCAATGTTGATCGTTTTTTTCGACATTAACGGTATCGTGATGACTGAATGGATTCCAGAGGGTCAGACTGTCAACCAGACTTACTATTTGTCAGTTTTGGCGACACTGCGAGAACGAGTTCGTAAGAAACGGCCCGAGTTGTGGAAAAACAACTCGTGGATTTTGCACCAGGACAACGCACCTGCCCATAACGCGCTATCTGTGAAGCAGTATTTGGCCGGTAAGCGCACTCCAGTGCTCGAACACGCGCCGTACTCGCCAGATTTGGCACCGTGCGACTTTTTTTTGTTTCCGAAGATAAAATCTGCTTTGAAAGGGACCCGATTTAAGTCGATGGAAGCGGTAAAGCAAAAAACGGCAGAGCTCCTAAAGGCTCTCACCAAAGAAGACTTCCAGCACTGCTTCGATCAATGGAAAAAACGTATGGAAAGGTGTGTGGCGAGGGAAGAGGAGTATATTGAAGGGGAGCATTCGAATGTAGAATAATTTTTATAATAAAACCCTTTTTCGTAACCAGTCTCGTTATTTAATAGCCAGACCTCGTACACTGTATAGAATAAATGTATTCATATACCTAACAGATGGAACTAAAATCGTCATCGCTTCATTTTTGTTACGCATCCCGTGACGGACTTTTAAAAATAAATTTAAGATTTAACTGGTTGAACAATATAATTTACGTATTTTTTACAATAGCTTTGTTTTTGTTTGTCTTTTAAATTATACAATAGATTTGACAGAAATTTCGCGTCAATCAGCGTGAATTCTAATTTTCAAAATCAGAATGTCAGAAGTCTCGTTTATGTTATATACTGAGGAGCTATTTAAAAAAAAAAAAAAAAACTATATCTATTAATAATTTAATATTGTCTTTATAGGAAAACGATAAAAATCATAAAAAGTTTATTGAAACTTTTACAATATTATAGTTACAATAGTTTTTTTTTTTCCTTCTTAAATAAAAAAATTTTTTTTTGATTAAATTGTACTAAAAATAAATCAATTCAACAATACAAGTGAGCAGCAGCACATTTCAGTACGAAACAATGGCTTCTCTTAAAAATGTAAAATTTTGCGGCAATTGAATTGCTAAGTTCATTATGTATGTGTTCGTACTTAACGCGAGAACATTATTCTAGGATAATATTGTAACGATTTTTGATCCCTGATTGCTATATAATTGAAAATGCATTTGAGAATACGAATATGAAGTGATGCAACCAATTAGTATCAGCGAGAAGAATTGGTAAAAGTCTTCGTTCGCATATCGTGTCTAAAAATTTAAGGAAAAGGATAAGCAGAAGGTAAAGAACAAAAAAGCTCCGCGAAAGTTTTCAGACTTTTTTTGGTGGAGAAAAAGTCATCGAGAATCTCTCTTTCTCTTTCTCTTTCACTCTCTCTCTCTCTCTCTCTCTCTCTCTCTCTCTCTCTCTTTCCTAGTCGAACGACGCTCGGTTGTCCACGCAGAAAAGCTTTGGCTCTCGTAAAACGAAAATAGCTCGCCGGTATCGTTTCGCAGCTTGCTGTTGAAGTTCTCTCTCTCTCTCTCTTTCTCTCTCTTTCGTCGGGAGGGTGAGAGCAAGCTCTGGGTACATCGTAGCCGCCGCTGGCTCCGCTGCCGTTACCGCTGGCAGCTGTAGTCAGTGCGGCGATGTCGACGACGAACGACGCTTCGAAGGGGCAGCAGCACAAGCACCGACGATGGTGCGTTCTGCTGCTGCTGCTCCTGGTGACGTGGCTCGGTACCGGGGTGTCGGAGGTGGCGGGAGCCCGCGCTCCCGCCAAGGAGTCGAGCGCTCCGCACAAGGATCAGCACCCGGGGGGCGGCCACGGCAAGTCCAGGGAGGACCCGATCATTGAGGAGGTGACGAGCAAGCAGCTCGAAAGACTGCTCAAGGAAAAGGACTTTGTCGCCGTTTATTGGTGTAAGTGCGAAAGCGAATAACGCGTTCGCGTCCGCGCGTTCGGTTACGTTAACGGAGAAAGGGGGAGAGAGAGAGAGAGAGAGAGAGAGAGAGAGAGACCGTTAGAGAAACGACGTTGCGACGTTCGAAGCTCGACGCGCGGTTAACTCTCGCTCCTCGCGGGGAGGGACGATTTTAAGATAGCAATACTCGTGCAAAAGGAGAGCTTGTGTTCGCGCTCGCTCGCGCGCCACCGATACATATGTACCGATCATCAAGACCTATGAATGAAATTGGAGTTGAGTTAACTGGCGACGCCGCTGGTTCTCAAGTTGCAGATCGGTTAGTGTGTCGAAGCCCTTTTCACGCTTTTCCTTTTTGCTGCTCTTTAATTTCCGATGCCGTTACACTACTATTCTGATCCACTCATATTGGCTCTCTCTCTTTCTTTTTCTCTCTTTCTCTCTCTCTCTCTCTCTCTCTCTCTCCCTCTCTCTCTCTCTCGCTTTCTGCTTTATAGTCTCGCGCTTTCTTTCTCCGCGCTCTCTTTCCACCTTGCTCTTTTCCTACTGATCCGGGGGCGCCGTCTCACTTTGCTTGAACCGAATTCGCTTGTTCGACGCAACCGTCTGTAGTATTCGAAGCCGGCCGTGCGCACTCTTTGTCGTCGTTGCCTCTAAAAATAGTTCCCTCTACGCCGAAAGAGTCCTGTTTCGTTTTTCTTCGAGCAGAGCGCAACACGCCCGTATATCTCATAGCTTATGCTCGCGTGAGCGCGCGCCCGTAGTTTCTCCTCACATGCTAACTAAATTCATTATTTCGCTCTCTTCCTCTTCCTCTCTCTCTCTCTCTCTCTCTCTCCCGCTCCCTTTCCACCCCTTCTCTCTCTGTACATCTGTCTGTCTATCTGTCTGTCTGTCTGTCTCTCTCTCTCTCTCTCGAGTTTTATTAGTTTGAAAAACGAAGAGAGAAAGAAAGAATAAGTGAAATGAAGTAAATAAAAAAATGCTACATGATTTATATTATGACTCAAAGATTGTTTATCCTTTTCAAATTAAATTCTATCAATTTAAAAGACCATGTATAATTTATATATAAGAATTGGATTTGAAAACGATATTAAAATTTAATCGATGAAATTCATTGATAATTATGTTGCCATTACCAGTTAATAAAATAATGTTTATTGATTCTTTTACTAAAATTAAATAGTCATCGCTTACGATTATTCGATAGAAACTTAAAAAGCATTAAATCATTATAATAAAAATTATAAATATATGTACGATAGAAAGATAAAAAAATATTTTATCAAAAGTGAAAAATTATCTTTTCAATTTTCCAAGTGCCAGTGTTAATTTCGAAAGAGTTTGAAGCATTGTGTGTGTATGTGTGTGTGTGTGTGCGTGTGCGTGAATTTATGCGTCTTCTTTTATTACCTCTCAGCGATCTATCTTTCGAAATCTCTATTTTAAATTTAGTCTGTCAAACAAACGCTGCTCGTTTAAAACGAATTCATTCTTTTTCTCGTTTCCAATGCCCTTATCGATATTGATTTTTAATAAAGGAAAATACGCTCGAGTAACGTATATAAATAAATTATAGCAAGCTTCAACGATACTCGCTGGTTTTTCTTTATTTAACGGGGTATAATTTTCTTATAATAATATCGTTATCGACAGTAAACATTATGCTATAAATATTTTTCGATAAAAGCGAAGCAATGTACGTTAAGGTAAAAAGATTCGGGCAAACATTTGTAACGAATAATTAACGAGTCGATGAGAAATTAAATAACGAGAAAAAGTGCTTGTACAAATCTTATTTAGAATGACAAAAATAATTTGTTTACGATAACCCGCAAAGGCTGTTATTGCCAAACTACAATGGTATAAATCTTAATCAAAAATGTCTGGTTGAAGTCCATCATTGTGGTCGACGGAATGAATGAAGGAATTATCGGCTTCGCATTAAAATTAAAACGCTAAGCTACGTGTTCAAGGTACGACCGCCTTTTTTTATTCGTCGACGTCGATAAAATTAACGAACGAAAGTACGGCCGCACTTACGGTGCTCGATTTGCCGAAGATGAAATTTCGAAGAAACGCGCGCTCTTAAGTTACGACCTACGGCGAGATGGACCTTTTCTTTTATTTTTCTCCCGAAAAAAAAAAAAAAAAAAAAAAAAAAAAAAAACGGCGATCGTTCATTTCTGATAGATCGAGGCGCTTGGATCGAGGGATATCGCGCGGCGATCGGTTTTATTCCGAAAGCGTAATCGTCGAGTCAAGACGAGGCGAGTGCAACGCGTACAATAAATTTATGGATTTGGAGCTAGTTGAGATCGGGCTCGAGGTGGCGTTACGGTCATAGCCGTATGCGCAAGCTCCCTAGGCTGCGGATCGCTGACTAAGAAAGAGATAGATAGATAGATCGATAGATAGAGATAGAGAGAGAGAGAGAGAGAGAGAGATGTTTCGACGCTCGGACGATTACAAGCGGAAAGGAGGAGAGTCGCGCAGGGGGTGGCAAAGGAGCCAGAAAGCGAAATCAATGACCGTGGCTACGAGGCGGCGGCCGATCACTGCCAGCTATACCACCAACGAGTGAGAAAGATCCATCGGAGAAAATCGCTCGCGCGTGCGAGGAGCTTTGAGTTTACAGATTCGTCGACTCGTTATCTTATCCCGGCTCGGCTACTCGGACGATCGAACTCGTTCATCTCTGGATATTCTTGCGAAGCGTATCGATTGATTTATCTTTTTTATTTGTGTGCCGCTGCCGGGGTTGGGTTTCTTTAACGGTACATATTTACGTGCACTTGCTACTTGTTGCCATTATTGCAATGTACTTTAAGCTATTAAACGAAGCAGCTTCGTCTCTTCTCTTCGATAACGTACAATAATAATTTTAACGAAATTGCGTAATATTTTTAATGATTTTCTATGCCCATTAATGAGATTAAACTTTTAAATAAACTTAATAATTTTGATAAAGTGAAACCTTGGAAATAAAAAGAAAAGGTTGAACCACTTGGAAACTTACTCATTAGCTTAAATAATAATAGTAATAATAATAATAATAATAATAATAAGAGGAACGAGAAAAAAAAAAAAAAAAAGAAAGAAAAAAAGAAAGAATAACAAGTTGATTTCGTGTAAATCTCCTCGGCAACTTTCTAGCCCACTGACGACGTAGTTCTCGTCGTGACTTTTAGTCGTCGCCGCTTTTAGAAAGCCGTAGAGTTATTTTAATTCGAGTATCGCCACCTCGCACACCGCGGACTCGCCTGAAAACCGTTCTGACAAACTACCTAGTTCGTTTCCACTCAGGCTTACGTTTTACCTGAATCCTGATTATCGATTTTCGTGCCTCGAAAATGATTATCGTGAGTTTTTTCCTTTCCCCTTTCCCTTCCCCTTCCACCCGTCAAACATTCTCGCGATGATATTCGCGATTTACAATTAATTTTTTTCTAATGAAATTTATTTTAACTTATCGACGTTAATTAAAGCCTCGTATAATGTAACTTACGTAGATTAGAGACTATTAGATTTCTTGTTAGAGATGTATTCGTTACCTGCTTTGATCGAAAATCTTTAGTTGTTAGCCACGATTTATTTACATTCGTTTTTCATTATTATTTATTAAACAATGTAACCAATCAATTAATTCAATAAAATTTTTATTCAAATAAATATTTTTTTATTAAAAAAAAAAAACGTGATAAATTATTGCACAGCGTATACTAATTATTTTAAGAGTTCCCAGTGACGATAGTTACAAAGAATTTTTATCGATGTTTGTGTTTCATCGTTATGATTTTTTTTCGCTCGATCTATTTTTACAAAACTATATTTGAAATTTTTGTTTTTTTGTAATCGATCGAAGCTACGATTCACTTTACTTTACTACTTTATTTACTTACTTACTTTTTAAAAAATTTACTTTTCACGATCGATATGACGTTGAAAAAGAAATGTTATTCTTATTTTGAAACGAATCACTTGAAAGACTTTTGAAAAAATAAAAATATTAATAGACATTGGTTATTAAAAAAATTTAAATGACTCATCAGTGAATAAAGTGAATTATTTAATTTCGTTACTCAAAGAATGTCCAAAAAATTAAATATTAAATAGCAATATCAAAATTTTCCAATGCAGAATGTCAGAACATTTTATTGACAATAGTTTACTTAATAAAGGCTCTAAATTATAATAATTAATTGATTTACCTTTTATAAATACGTGGAATGATCGACATTACAAATTACTTTTCATTTTTAATTTCACAATCTTGAAGTTACAAACGTAATAGGTAAAAATGTTAAATAAAAATTTTAACGATATAAAAAAGAATGCGAATTAATAAAATTGAGGTAGAAGAAAAAAATATAATTCATTTAAGGGGTTACCCCCACTTGTAGCTCAACAAAAAGGCCTTTTTTCATGAATTTTTTTAAAGAAAACTACAAAACTTTTTTAAACGATTATTATATCATCTTAAAGAATACATCTTGAAGAACTTTCAGTAATTTTTTTATTGCAAAATATTACATTGTTAAGTGGCAAATGGCCGCCAATGAAATAGTGTTTTTATTAATACGGTTTGCGGTGACCAACATTGCGGCAAAGTGGATCATTTGAAACAAAAAATGTGGATAGATTTAGTTAAATATAAGTATAAACTAGTCTGTAATCGAAGAATTTAAAAAAATATTCATTTTTCACAAAATGGCGGACAGTCAAAGTTAATGGTTCGATTTTAACGAAAAATCAAACGATTAAAGACTACATTTTTATGTATTAAATAAGCCTGCAAAATTTCAAGAAGATCGGTTTATTAGTGTTTGAGTAATCTTGGTCATCGATTTCAGAAATGCCATTTCGAGAAAAACGCGTTTAAAGTTTTAATTTCAGTTTATTCTTTCAGTTAATTCTTCTCTTTCAACGCTCATATCTCAGTCAATTTTGTTCGGATCGACTTGAAATTTCCAGGTCATATTCTCAGATACTTATACTTCAAAAAAATCCAATTAACAAAAAATCGATTTTTTCAAAGTCGCAAGTAGGGGTAACCCCTTAATACCGGGAGCTTTTTTCAAAATTCTCATTTCCTCATTCGCAAGTCATCGTTTAAGAATAAATTTCAAATATGTTTTTTTCACCTAATTTCTATAATTATTGTTTTAAATAATAATTTTGATTAAAAATTCACACTTTTCTACGTTTTTCAGTTTCGACAATAAATAATTTATGCATCGATTTAGTTAATAGTTTATTTATAAATAAGCGCATATTCAACATGTCAATTAGTTTTTATCCATCTAGCATTCAATGACTTTTCAAGTATAGTATAAGATTTGTTCGAAACAAAATAATGACAACTACAACAATACAAATTAATTATGTAGAGAAAAAAGTGAACTTAAATGAACGTGACAAAATAAAAAGTAATAATAATATTAGTATAGTATAATTAAATAAGAAATATCGGTGAAATGAAAATCGATGCTCATGCATTGATGACCAAAAATAAAACTTGGTACTCTTTGGAGTTGATCTTCATCGTCAGTTTGTATCCCTCTCTCATTCTCACTTTCTCATTCTCTCATTCTCTCATTCTCTCATTCTCTCTCTCTCTCTCTCTCTTTCTCTCTCTCTTTTTCACGGACCGCCCTCGCAAAGCCAAGGCATTTCTACGACGACGCCTCCGCTCTCGCGTGGTCCTCTTCTCGGTTCGCTATATGACTTGTCGTTTGCGCCACGGCCGCCAAAACAGCGTCTCATCATCGTAACCGTTAGCGCAATATCGTAGACCGTACGATTTGGGCCAACGCGTGGGTGTTACTCTCTTCGTTCGTCTCTCCTTGCTTAATTTTCTTCTTCTTCTTCTTCTTTTTTTCTTTTTTTCTTTTTTTTTCTCGTGTGTTGTTTCTGACAAATTTAACATTCTATCCTTCCTCCATTGTCGCTGATAATTATATTTTAAGCTCTTGAATATGACAAGCCTGCGTTGCAACGTTGAACTTTTTTCACCTTTTTTCGAGAGTAAGGCACTTTAACGAAATGAAAGGTTCATATCGACTGTTTGAAAAAAATATGAGACAAAAAAAAAAAAAAAAAAAAAAAAAAAATAGAAAGGATAATTGTTGAACGCAAAAAAAAAAAAAAAATCAACATTATTTATGGTAATGTTTATAATTTCAAAAGTTATCGATGATTGAATTAAATAAGTCACAACGAGTAAAGTATCTTATAACATTATAATCGTTATTATTAAAAATTTAACATCGTTAAATGAGATTGCTTTGTAAAACATTTTAATAAAAAAAATTAGATTGTTACGAGCATTTTACAGTGCCAAGAATTTCAATGACGCATCGGTTATAAGTTATTGTAAGATCAAGTAATACAAGTGTACCTTTCAAACAATGTGTCTCAGTGTAAATATATTTGCTCTATTTCATCGTTGTTTCTTCATAGCTATATACCAAAAAATTAATGCGCTCAATTATTAAGTAAACATTTTTATACATTTACATAACATTGACATCGTTGTCAACATCGTTGTTAACATAAAAAAAAAAAAAAAAAAAAAAAAAAAAAAAAAAAAAAAAAAACTTTACTTCGGCCATTATTTTATTAATCAATTTGCATCGTTGATGGATGATTTTCTAAATGCAAAAATAACTATAATGAATTTATTTTATAAAAATAAAATCGAGACAAAAGAATAGAAAGACGAAACTTGTCTTCGTAAAATAGGTCACGAATAAATTAAACTAACTTTTAAAAAATAAAATAAATTTACGATATTGTATTTTGATAAAAATAACACATCTTTAATCATGACTATAATAATGGGAGAAAACTCTAATTTTTTACAGCAATAAAATTCAAATATATAAATAAATAAAAAAAAAAAAAAAAAAAAACAAACAAACAAACAATGAGTCACCTGTTTATAAAATCAATCGTGTTTTTTTATTTATTTCGATTTCTCATTAATCAACGATTTTTTATTTTCGTAACTTTTATCATTTATTAATAATTCGACGTAACCTGCATAATTACAATATAAAAATTTTGTTGATGCAATAAACAAATGTAAACATATATGTACGTAAATAATTTTCTTAAATTAACAGAATTTTTTAAACACAAAGATAACAATATTATGATTTTCGATTTATGATGATTTTCCGTGATTACTTTGATGCAAATATGTAAAGAAAAGATATTGTTTGCATAATTTGTCGTTAATAATTTTAAATCATTGCATTTACGATAACAAACTATATGTGTTTATACCAATTTATGTAGTTTTTGTTTACCCTTTTTAAAATATTCGATCGAATCGAATCGAGAATTTATTTTAAAATTTTTTTCATCACATAATTATATCATTAAAAAAATAAAAAAAAAAAAAACAATTGTTTACTCGCACATATACTCGTACATAAGATAAGCCAAAACCAGACGCGAATAAAATGTGGATTGAAAAAGATGGATTGATTTACAATTGAAATAAACGTTATGCACCATTCAATAATTTTGCAATCAGCGATCAATCTTTTAAGTATGTTGGACAAAGATAACTCGATATAGATCACGATGAACCAATACTGTCATACTAATAAGTCACGAGTAAGAGTCACGGTTAATTATTTGTTTCAATTATAGTAACCAAACAGAGGATTTATCGGATTAAAATAATAATTTACATAAAAATTTACGATTGAATATCAACGTTAAAATTACACTTTATGTAATGATTATTAAATTATTCGTCGATATACTTCATATTTTTAAACAAAATAACATTTATTTTATTTTTTATTTTTTCAAACAGCAATAGCGTATCGTATTAAATAAAAAATTCCGAAAGATATTATATAGCTGCAGCTATTTACGGTCAAGTTTAAAAATGACAATCGTGAAAGGTTTGCGCGGGTGTATTATTATTTTTCTCTGTTCACTCCGACTACTTCCTTCGCTCGTGCCGAGCTCTTACGTAAAGCAAACACATACACACATACACACACACACACACACACACACACATACACGGGCGGTGCGAGGTCGGGTAAAGCGCATTAAAGACTATATCGCGAGCACTCAAGATTTCTCGGTTGGTATATTTGGCTTCTGCTTGCCAGCGAACAAGAGAGAAAGAGAGAGAGAGAGAGAGAGAGAAAGGAGACAAGACAGAAATCGAGAAAAGAGAAAGGGAAAGTACGGTAGCCAGAGATCGGAGGATACACGTGGCATCCAAGCAGTCCTCCGGACGAAACACGTGTCGACGTGGATTATCCATCCATTTTTCAACCATGATATTTACATCATTTAAGCTCTTTTTTTTCCCTCTCTCTTTTATAAAAATCGCCACTTTTTCGGTTTGTTTACGATCGATCATATTCGTTCACTGAAAGCTAATCGACAAAAAATACACTGAAAACCTTACAAACTTGCCGATTCAATTTTAAGATCCTTCAAAGGTATTTCGTTCAGCTGTTTCGATAGATCTTGATATAAAAAAAAAAAAAAAAAAAACAAAACATTTTTTGCATCTTACATGTTTCAGATCGTTTAGAAAGCTCATTGTAGCATTGCTGCCTGACATTTTACAAGTCATTACAAATCACCGAATAGATATAATAATCAAAGTACATGTTAAAGAAATTTCTAGAAAATATTTGTTCTTTTTTGCTGTTTGTTATTTGAAAATAATAAAATTTTCAAATTTCTTTATTAAAAATGCATTTGTTATAAAAAAGTTTTTTTAAAGCGAAATTTCAGTCATAATACATCCTGAATTGATAAATCTAAATTAATTGAAGGCAGGTTTTTAATCACTGAATAAAAAGTGATTAATAATTTTCATATATGTTATTAAAAAGAAAAAACTATTATTTACACTTAATTTTGCACGAATCATATTTATCATTTAATGTAAATAGAACTCTAGATTATTCAACAAATTTCTCTTGTACACATGTAGTATTATGTGAATTTTATAAATTCGAAAACTTTAACAACAAGCGATACGTCACTTGCTGCCATCGTTCCAAAAAAAATGATGTTAAGAATTGGAAATTGTTTTCTATTGCAACGCTTTTTTTTAACCAAAACGAAAGGGAAACAAAACAAAATGTCGAATATTTCTTTATTTACTCTTTCTATTATTTATTTTAAAAAGAAGGATAAATGGAAATCAGAGGTGTGTAAATAAGAGATCAATTATAGTTTATCACATTTATAAGATACTTCTTCTAATATTCATACACATATATAAACGGTATAAAAAGTGCAATACTTAAATGCTTTTAAATATTTCAGATGCTAGAAGTTGCACAACATGTGATAAAGTATTGGCTGAACTGGAGAAAATCGACGACGATACGGATACCTTTGGCGTGGATTTCGTTAAAATAAATGACAAACGATTGGCAAAACAGTATGGGATCAAGACTTTCCCTGCGCTTACTTACTTCCGTGAAAAAGAGCCGATTATTTATGAGGGTGAGCATTTATATTTATATAAATTTTATTTAAATCGACTTTAATTTCGGTGCTCGATGTTATTTTCACCATCGCGAGGGCCAATTTAAATTATCGCACCAGTAGTTTAAAGATCGTAAATATCGAATGAGTATATGTATACTCAAAACGATATGTGAAAAATTAAAAGAGACAACGTTTTTATCCTATATTAGATGTAATGTAGGGGTAATATAAGGTGCGTTTATATATCGCAACAAGCCCGTTTATTTAATGTGCGTATCGAAAGCTAGCAAAGCAAGAACATTAAAAGAAGAGTCAAGAGAGCGAGAGAGAATGAGAAAAGGAGAGATTCGGCATAGCTCGTATGCACGCATCCGGCTGCATCGGCTGTTGGCCAGAATTTTATTGGATATTCGCCGAAATTCTGAATGCGGTCTTGCTCGTGTATTGGCCTTGGCGTTATTCAAGCAGTTTGCTGAGAAATCAAATTTTGTAACCTCGCGTCACGTGATTTTTCATTATTCGCGTATTATTCAACAGGCGCGGTGTTTTTTTTTCTGTTTTTTTTTTCTGTTTTTTTTTTGTTTTTTTGTTGTTTTTTGTTTTGTTTTTTTCGTCGATCTATTCGATTTATTAAATTAGCAACTATGTATTGCCGTTACAATTGAAATTAATCGCTTTGGTTATTGCGCATCGAAACGGCGATTGATCGAATGCAATTCTGTTTCGTTTCGTAGGTGATCTAATGGACGAGGAAAACGTATTGGAATTTTTAACGAGCTTAGAGGCAATGGACCTACCGGATCGAATCGAAGAAGTTAATTCTAAGATTCTCAATAAAATCGTCGAAGACACGGATTTTGTTGCCGTACTCTTCTGTAAGTTTAAACTTTTTTTTTTTTAATATATATATATGTATTATTACATATATATATATAAATTTCTTACCATCCATAATATTAATTGTTGTACATATTTTCGAAAATTTTATAATCGTCTTACACCTTTCATACTCGCACACTTACTCTCTAATGTTTGTAAATGTCTATGTTTGTCACAATTTATAAAAAAAAGCTTCAGTTACACTCTGCTACATTAAAAAAAAAAAAAAAAAACAGTGCCTGTTAAGGTGAACGCAAATTTACTCATTTATTAGCAAAAAATGTGGCAATTATGTTAACGTAAACAAAATAAGATAACCACTTCGTAAACAATTACATCTACTAAGATTAATTAATAATTTTCAGAAATTATCAAACATTTTATTCATTGATTTATTCATAATTCTGATCAAAATAAGGAATAAACGTAAGCGTATATAATTGGTTTATTGCTTTACAATAACACACGCCATGTAAATATACTCAATTATTTTTCTCGATACTTGTTGGCATGTCGAAGCAATATTTGTGTAATTTTGCGTTTATTATTTTTTATTTACATATATCAATTCGTATGTGTTTCATGTCTTTCGTTCCTATGCTCTCCTATGCTCTCTATCTCTAAAATTCCTTTTCTTTTATTATGTGTAAAATATTTCTAATTTTTTCATTAAAATAATTGTTTATTTATTCAATCTAATAGAAACACAGCGGTAGCCGAAACTGAACAAAAATTTTAAAACGATTAACAGAACGCGTAAAATTGAAATTGATACAAAAAAAAAAAAAAAATTATACTAAAAGTATTTGAAATAAATTAACGAATATTAGAATAAAAATAAGACATATTTTTATTACAAAGAGAAACGCGGAAGAAATTTCGGTATTGTTTATTTTCGGTTGCCAAAAACAAAAAAAACAAAAAAAAAAACCTTAAGGGGTTACCCCCACTTGTAGCTCAACAAAAAAGGCCTTTTTCATGAATTTTTTTAAAGAAAACTACGAAACTTTTTTAAACGATTATTATATCATCTTAAAGAATACATCTTGAAGAACTTTCAGTAATTTTTTTATTGCAAAATATTACATTGTTAAGTGGCAAATGGCCGCCAATGAAATAGTGTTTTTATTTATACGGTTTGCGGTGACCAACATTGCGGCAAAGTGGATTATTTGAATTAAAAAATGTGAATAGATTTAGTTAAATATAAGTATAAACTAGTCTTTAATCGAAGGATTTAAAAAAATATTCATTTTTCACAAAATGGTGGACAGTCAAAGTTAATGGTTTGATTTTAACGAAAAAAAACGGCCGTTTTTTGGCTATAAAACAACCATTTTTTTTTTAAACAAAAAATCGAACGATTAAAGACTACATTTTTGTGTATTAAATAAGCCTGCAAAATTTCAAGAAAATCGGTTCATTAGTGTTTAAGTAATTTTGGTCACCGATTTTAGAAATGCCATTTCGAGAAAAACGCGTTTAAAGTTTAAAGTAGCCGGTTGTTTACACAACGGATTCTTCTCTTTCAACGCTCATATCTCAGTCAATATTGTTCGGATCGACTTGAAATTTCCAAGTCGTATTCTCAGATACTTATACTTCAAAAAAATCCAATTAATAAAAAATCGATTTTTTCAAAGTCGCAAGTGGGGGTTACCCCTTAAGAAAAAAAGAAACTCTTGCACATACACGTCAGACGCAAAAGACATAAGCATACTTGTAAATAATACATACATGTGAACTGTTTTTTTGTGTGCGCCAATGTGGATATTAGGTCCGGAATCGGAGAGATGCGCTGGTGCTGATTTTAGTAAGTATATGATGTATAACATTATTAACGTTTAAAAAAAGAAAAAATATCACAAGAAACAAACACGCATATACCACTTTCTTTTTCTCGATGTTAAAAAAAAAAAAAAAAAAAAAAAAAAATAAACGCCGGGAAAAAGGCCTATCGTATTATTTTTTTCAATTGTTTCATCAATTATAAACGAGTGAAAAACACCAATGGACACGTGTATTTAAAAACATGTAGGCGTCAATACCCACACACACACACACACACATACGCGCACGCATATGAGTATGTGCTTACGTGTTAAAGTTGCTTATATAAATTGTTTGTATAAGTTAAATACTTATTGGTCGAATACCAAGCATTCATACTGTCAACATTATTGCTGTAAATAAACATAACTATCGGATGTAAGCAGCTTTCCGCTACATATGCAACAAGAGATTAAGATAAGGAAAGAAAGTCGGAACGACAAGCTTTCATTGAATATCCATTTCTTGCGTCACTCGTATTATTTTTATGTACTCAATTTAATAAATACCCTTATGTAATTAATTCATCTTCTCATTTATTTTTTTTTTTTTTTTTTTTTTAATTATCATCACGAAATTAATTAACGTTTTCCGCCTTCTTTCTCTCAACTTTGTAGTAACAAAATAATACTTTAATTGTGACGTGATTTTACTTAACAATTTGTTAAAATAACATTGTAAAGTATCTTTAATTTATTTACAAATATATCTCTAGTCTATTAAGCATTGATAATAATGTTTTTTATTTATTTATAAAAAATATTGTACTTATTATGGTAATAGGAAAGAATACGAGACGTAAAATATTTAAATAATAAAAAAATTAAAATCAAATAGAATATTATTTAGTCCACGATTAAAAATTATTACGAGATCATCGCCAAATTAAATTACGGATATATTAAATTACTATAAGGTTTACCTAGATTGCTAACGATAATGACGATCGTGCGAATTTTATTTGTTCGATTTATTTATACAAATGCATTTAATTGAAGTAAAGTAATAAAAATAATTTAAGATTAATCATAAGTTTATTATATACTGCATGATTGCGTTGATAGAGTTCAATTAATTTTAATTTAATTTTTGGATGGTATTCACGTACACGTTTTATACCATTTTTTATTACTTAGCTAGCATTTCTTAGTTACCGCCTACAAATGCTTTTCGTAGTTGAAGTTTTTTATAGATCAAGAATTGTTCATTTTGCCTTTTACTTGGTTTTTATTATTCATCATTAAGAATCAGCATTTAAATCTGCAGTTCAGTTTATTTTCGAGTAAATTTAAAAACATTTTCACGTAATTATGCATATGTAAAAGCAAAAAACAAAAAATAAAAAAATAAGATAAATAAATAAATAATAATAATAATAATAATAATTATAATAATAATATCGAACGCTGATTCTTTTCAAGATAAAACATCGTATTTTTATAAATAAACTCAGGCAATATTAACATTTTGATTTTTGATTTGAAATGGGATAGACAAACCAGACTGTAAAAAGTGCGCCAAGGCTCTTCAAGAGCTGGAGAATATCGACGACGAGGCCGATCAACTTGGCATCGGATTCGTTAAGATTGCAGACGAACGACTCGCCGAGGAGTACAATCTCGGACCGCTTCCTGTTTTGGTGTATTATAGACATCAAATACCTATCGTTTACGAGCGTAAGTTATTCAATTTAGTTTTTTTCTTTTTTTTTTGTTTTTCTTTTTTTTTTTTTTTTTTCATTGCAAAAATTTTATTAAAACATGTAAATTGTATAACTTTAAGTTAAATTTCAATTTGAGTTAAAGAATTGATTGCTGAAAATTTTAACTGGATAAATATAAAGAAAAAAAAAGTAAATAAATAAATAAATTATCTTTTACAGATGAATTGAGTAGAGAAGAAGATGTACTCGAGTGGCTAGTAGCTAACAAGAGCACGGGCGACGAAGAAGACGTTATCGAGGATGTAACGGCTAAAACTCTGCAAACGCTGATTGGCAATATCGACAATCTGGTTGTACTCTTCTGTTCGTATTCAAGGTTTTTCCTCACGTGTCTCATGCTAACATTTTATTTTTTTTTTTCTTTCATCATCGATAAACATCACGATCGCGATTTCTTCATTTTTCACCCGAATGCGTTTATGATTATTATTATTTTTATTTTCATTGTTTAACGGTAATTCGTTAAAATTTTTTATTTTATTTTATTTTTTTTTATTTTTTTTTTATTTATTTATTTATTTATTTTTTAAACTGTATCGTGTCACGTATAATTTTTAGACGATCACGGTGACGAGGATTCGATGCAGGTACTTACGGAATTGGAAAAAATAGACGACGACTGTGATAAACACGGAATTCAATTCGTTAAAATTGATGACACTAAAGCTGCCAAGGAGTTCGGTATCGATTCCATACCGGCAATCGTTTACTTTGAGAAGCAGCTTCCAAATGTTTACGATGGTAAATAATTGCAAAATAAGTTTTAGAGTTTTTATGGTATTTTTTAAAATAACGTTACGTTCATTCTTTAAATACAATAAAAACTAAATCTATCATTATTAAATTTACATTAAAATTATTCGATTTTTAGGAGATCTTCAGAACGAAGACGAAATATTAGAGTGGTTATTGTCGCAATTAGAAAAAGATGAAATCGAAGATGTTACGGATGAAATGCTGGATCGGCTCGTTAAAGACGGAAAGACCCTTGCCGTTCTCTTTTGTAAGTTTCAATAAAATTTTTAACGATAAAATTAATTCCTTAAATTGACTAAAATTTTCATTTATTATTTTAACAGATGACAATAACGATCGTAAATCTCAGCGTGTACTCAACGAGCTTGAAAACATTGACGACGAATGCGACGCGATTGGAGTAATTTTCGTAAAGATCGATAATGCCGAAGAAGCTAAGGAGTACGGAATTGAAAAAATGCCAAATTTGTTGTACTTTGAGAAAGGCATTCCGACGTTATACGAAGGAAATCTCGAAGACGAAGAGAAAGTATTGAAATGGTTAGAGAATCAGCAAAAAAGTGACCATATTGAAGATATTACCGATGAAATGCTGGATATGGTTATCGATAAAATGCCACACGTCGCTGTCTTATTCTGTCGGTACCAACAAATCAATTATTAATTCACTTTTTATTTTTGTTTACTTACATTGCATCTTTTTAATTTTACAAGAAACTCATTTTACATATAATTACGGATAAATTCAATTTAAATGCATTAACAATAGATCTCGGTTAAATTCGTAAAAGATAACTCGATAAATTTTTTTCATATCATTTAAATATTACGAGATCATACACACAATACGCATAGTCGTAAAAGCGAGCGATCATTTGAAGATGTAAATTATATTTTTCAGATGATAAAGATCAAAAAAAAAGCGCTAAAATTTTGGCCGAACTTGAAAATATCGATGACGATTGTGACGAGCATAACATTGCCTTTGTGAAAATTGATGACGCGGAAGAAGCGAAAGAATACGGCATCGATGAATTACCTACATTGGTATTGTTCGAAAGGAAAATACCACATGTTTACGACGGTATATTTTTAATCATTTATAAAGCATTCTAGCAAGAAAACATCGAAATGATACAATTCGTATACTCTTTATCATTTTTATTGCACAGGAGATTTAATGAACGAAGATCAGTTATTGGGATGGCTTATTCATCAAAAAAAACATAGCGAAATTCCTGAAGTTACGGACGAAATGATGGAAAAACTAATCGAAACAACTCCATACCTTGCAGTTTTATTTTGTAAGTATAATACGCATTAAAGTTTTTTAACTTATCGATATACTTTCATATCATCATGTATTGTTACATCAAAATTTACAAACTACGTTTTAACATTTAGATGACAAAGATGATAAACAAGATATGCGAATTTTGAATGAATTGGAGAATATCGACGATGAGTTGGAAAAAGAAGGCATTGTCATAATTCGTATGGATAATGACGCTGAGGCTAAAGAATACGGAATAGATCATCTGCCGACGCTTATTTATTTTGAAGACAAAATTCCAGCAATTTACGAGGGCGACCTTCTTAACGAGGATGAAGTACTGCAATGGCTTATTGAACAAAAGAATACTGCTACTATTGAAGAAGTAACCGATGAAATTCTTTCCGATCTCATTGACGAGCACGAATATGTCGTTGTTTACTTCAGTAAGTTTACAATAATATTCCATTAATAATTTCTTAAAGTATATAAATAAAATGTGAGCGAAGATTTATCTTTTAAAAATCATTATATAATAATAATAATAATAATAATAATAATAATAATAATAATTATAGGTGGAAATTGCGACGAAGGCGATGAATGTGAAAAAGTTTTGGAAGAATTGGAGAACATTGATGATGAATTAGATGAAACAGGTATCGTCTTCGTTACAACTGAAGACGTCGGTTTAGCCAAAAAATATGGAATCAAGAATCTACCGACATTGGCATTTTTCCGAAATAAAGAACCACTTATTTACAAAGGCGATATCGAAGACGAAGACGAAGTTCTTTCTTGGCTAACTGACGAAAATACACTTGAAATTCCAGGAAAAATTGAAGAAGTTAATGCTCGAATGTTGGAAAATATTCTCGATGAAAACGATTATGTTGTCGTCTTCTTTTGTAAGTGTATAAACAATTATTGCAAACATTTTTTAAAAATTATATTAAAAGACGGAATATAAATTCCTTTCTATTATAAAAAAATGATATGTCATATGATTATATTAAGATAATTTTTTATAAATATAGATTTATTATTTATTTAAAGATATACGCGATGAAAATGAAATTTTATTTGTCTGACAAATATTTATATTTACTTGGACAAAGTTTCTTTACTTTATATTACGTTAAAAAATACGTTTATGAAAGTTTTATTGTGGGTAGCACTAATTTTTCGCCCTTTTTTTTTTTAGCAAATTGTATACTTATTTATAAACAAAGAATTAACCCCATACTTAGGAAAACAATTTTTTAAATTTCCTATTCATTTTCACTATTTTTCTATAAACTATCAGATTCTGGACGATTTTCGATAAAGCCTTTGATATTTTTTGTTGACTTCATAAATAGTCTTGTGTTATCAGCCAACTGGCGTTGCAGATTCGATTGAATAGCTTTTAAGAAGCAATATCTAAACAATACGCCACGCATGACAGGAATCCTAAGCTCAAATTAGCAATTGGTTTCAGTTATTTTACAGTTTTTGGTCAATTTTTGGCTTGCAGAAAAATCTCTCTTTTTTTTTTTTTTACTACTTCTTGAAATGATAATTTCATTAATTCTGAAAAATTTACAATTAATAATGCCTTTTATTATCTCTCTAAACGCCCACTTTTCATCATACGTTTATTTCTTTGAAAATAATTCTTTTTAAAGCAAAGAGAATTTACGATTAAAATGAACTATATGATAAAATTTTAATCTGATTTAAAATATTGTACAAATAATGTTTTGTACGAATAAAAGAACGATATCGAGAACTTAGTTACACACTCGTAATACTATTATTAATAAATATCGTAGTTGACACACAGTTAGATATATTAAATTATTTATTTTTTTGAATTTAATTAATCATACTTGCTTTTAATTTCTATATTTTAATTTTAAGACAAAGAGGGAGACAAAAAAAGTCAGAAAATTCTTCAGGAATTAGAAAACATTGACGAAGAATGCGAAGAAAAAGACATTGATTTTGTGAAAATCTCCGACGAAGGAATTGAAAAAGAATACGATCTTTCAAGTTTGCCAGCCCTAGCTTTTTACAGGCACAAATTCCGTCAAATTTATACCGGTGATATGATGCACGAAGAGGAGATTTTAGATTGGGTACTCGATTTGCGCACATCAACACCCGACGTCATCGAAAGCGTCGACCGTAAAACGTTACAAGTTCTCATCAACGACGTCGAACATCTAGCTGTATTCTTTTGTAAGACCTTGCGCATTAATCGATTCATTGATATTAATCCATTATTAAGATTGTATTTATAATCGTACAACGACGATATTTCAGATGACGACGATTGCGAATCGTGTAAAGAAATTTTAGAAGAACTTGAAACAATCGACGATGACACCGACAAACATGGCATACAGTTTGTTAAATCGAAAGACGCAAAACTAGCTGCGGAAATCGGCATCTTTTCTTTCCCGGCTCTGGTGTATTACGAGACTGGAGTGCCCATCATGTACGACGGTAAGAGAACGTTATGCATTTTGTTGCAATAATTCTAATTTTTTATTATTAAAAGTATTGTAGCGAAATTTTATACAATCATTATATACAAAATCTTATGTACATCAGTAATCTCATACATTCTTCATATACACTCTTTAGTTTTAAATATTAGTTTTAATAAATAATTTAATTTATTAATAAGTATAACGATAATAAATATATATCTACATATATAGAGCTGTTTATGTGTGCACATACAAAAAATATTTACCTATATTTTTACCATATTTCAAGGATTTTTAATATATGAAATTATAATATTCTGATGTAGAATTTCTTTCAATTAAATTTCATAAATATCTACTGCATTATTATATTATTTAAGTTAAAAAAAAAAAAAAAAAAAAAAAATAAAGTCATTACAAAAAGTTGATGCGCATACTTTATAATATCGAAAGAGAAACGAATCCAATAGCTATAGCGCAAAAATCTTTATTTTGATTACGCTCTATGTAACTTTTATAGGTGATCTTAAGAAGGAAGACGAAGTTCTGGAATGGCTAATCGAACAGAAAAGTAAGGAGATTTGTAGAATGATGATTATTATCACAGGTGTACTGTTCGTTGTAACTTTAATCTCAATCGTGGCGATACCACCAAATTATAATTATCAAACTCGAGCAATCGTAATAACGCCCGTCACGTTACCGTTACCAAAGTCTCCGTAGACGGAAATTTAAATAAAATTTTTTTTTTTTTTTTCTTATTTTTTAAAATTTTCCACAAATTGTGGTTTAAAATTTTCGTATTCACGTAAACGCATATTATTTAATCGAAATCAATCGAATTTGAAATAATGGAAATGAAAAGCTTCATTGCGCGAAAAGCTGCTTATTGCGAGAAAACAACAACGCGTTTAAAAAAAAAAAAAAAGAAAAAAAAAGTAACCGCAGCTAATTACTCTTCTTACTATGCTATTAGATATTCTCATTAATGAAGTAATATTACGATTTTTTTTGCCTTTCTATGTAAACTGCGTTCACGTTTAAGAACTGCAATGCATTTTACGGCGTCGCTAAGAAGCACGATTGATTTTTATTAGAAATCGCTTTTCTTGATCTCATATAATGAATATTAATACCAAGATTATACGTTCAAAGCGATGCAGCTTAGCTTAAGATAAGCCTAACTTTAAATTTCTGTAAGTGCCTAATCCTCTGTTTTATTTGTTCCAATTTAATCCTTTCCATATTCTTTGTTCTTTATCTATACTTTTTTTACTCTTCCTGCATTCACTCTTTGTTCTTTTGTGATACTTTAATTTATTTTATGATTGATACTATATACATATACTTAAAGGTACTAATAGTTAAAGCATATAATTTTAAATTATATAAAAATTTTTAAATCGCATTGACAATAGAAAGGACTCAAATTTTATTAGAGAATAAATTGATAGACATACGTCGGTGTAACTTAATCATGTATGAATATATGTGTGTATATACATATGTACATATATACACATACATATACATAATGATACATGTATCACTCGATGTACTGTATTAGACCGAAAACGATTGTATTCAAATTATTTTATATTAAGGGTTAAATTTTACTTGAACATTCGTACTGTTCGTATGCAGGTAATAATAATGATGATGATGATGATGATGATCGTACTCGTAAATTCCACGGAATTCCGAAAAAAAAAAATAAAATTCTTAAAAGCAAGACTAAAAGCTATACAGTAAAAAAGAATATTCAAAATAAGGCCTTTAAAAAGAGTGATGATAGTGAAGAAGATGATTCTGAAAATAATGATAACGATAATGACGAAGACGATGATGATGGAGATGAAGATTATACAGAAGAGGATGACGAAGACGAGGAAGACGATGATGATGATGTTGATGAGGGAATTGAGTCCGATGAAAATATTGAGGATGATGAAGATGATGAAGAAGATGAGGATGATGAGAATGATGAGGATGATGAAGATGATGAAGATGATGAAGATGATGAGGATGATGAGGATGATGAGGATGATGAGGATGATGAGGATGATGAAGATGATGATGATGATGATGATGATGATGATGATGATGATTCATCGGATTCTTCAAGTAGAGCTGTAAAACATTTTGTGGGCAAAGGTAAAAAGAGATGAACCGATTCAAAAGAGAAAAAATGAATCACGTGAGATCGAAGTGTGATAGAAGTTTTAGTTGTTTGGGCAGTAAAAAAAATTTTTATTTTCCACCGAAAGTAGACTGTTTTGGTTGAAACTCGCAATATACGCATTTATACACGCAAAAATAGCGTAACTAATACAAAGTTACTTTAGGCTTGCCAGAAGGAATGCATATGTCCTAATTTTTTGTTTATAGTCAACAATAGTATCCGATAACGTGCATCAACGTTAGAGAGTCAGGAAAATTTAAATGTCAAGGCTATGAATTGACTTTGTGCACGAAAAATGATTTTGTTGCCCTGTACCTAAGACTAATGTTAATGCATCAATTATACACAATATATATATATATATATATTATTAAAACTGAGCTAATAGTATCGAAGATGATTGAAGTTTATGACAATTGCGAACATGTAGTCATTCACCTAACCTTCATGAACTACTGTACTATTACTTTTTCTTGCATGGACCATAAGTAATATAATATACTTTTACTCACTTCGAAAAATTGGCTCAAATGAATGCGTTAAATAAGCGAATATACTCAAGCGAGCCGATGGATTTCACGTAGGCCGTACCATTTTATTGCATAATATTACAGCCTGTCGCCTGTAGTTAGTTTCGTATTTATTCATTGATGTTTCAGTCATTGCGTCATCTCTATCATTGAAACAATAAATAATTTATACAATCACAATATAAATCAGTCACACATAGTTATTCCTGTACATAGAAAATCGATTTTTATTTTAAATTTTACTCAGATATGAAAAGTGATCGTTATCCCATTAATGTGAACAATTTAAACATTTTAATTCCATTTTAATCCTTTTTCTCATATACATATAAATTGAGAAAAAATTTTTTAGAAAATATTTAACTCTGTTTTAATCCGATCTTCTCTTTTCGATTCGATTTTTAAAATTTACGTCGACTTGAAAAAAAAAAAAATTGGATGGATTGGAAACTTAAATTTACGTTTGCATTGCGGAAAAAGAAGATTAGATTTTAGCAGAGTGTAATATTTCAAAATGAAAAATTTTTCTTTTTTATAAATATATGATATCAAGGCTTAATAATGAACTGAAATAATTATCGGTTAATTTTGTAATTGAATAGCGCTTTTCACACGGGTTCAATAAAATAATTAATGTCACAGAGTAAAGATTCAAAATTTTATTACATGAATCAGTTAACCTAAATTAATCAAACAACGTCTTTTAACATCCTTGATATTTATTTTAATTTTTATAATATTTTAATGGTTAATCCAAAATTCCAATTGGCTATAATAGTCGTCACTCATTTTTTATTATGCAAATTAACAATTTTCTAATTATATTTAATTTTATTACGCATAATTTAAACCATGGAAACACTTGTTCTTCGTTATTTTTACAGCAGTTACTCAATAAAGCTTAACATGCCTTACAAGAGATTCATCGACTTGCTAAGAGCGCGCTTAAATCGCGAACACTTGCAAATATTAAAAAAAAAAAAAAAAAAAAACAGTTAATTCGTCAATCGTAATACGGACTCGATAATTTGCACGTAAAAGCTTTTGCTGCTCGCATTTATTAAGATTGCAGTGAATTATCTCTACAGCTACAAAGAAAATATTCTCGGATTTAACAGTTTTCATTTACTTTTTACTTCATTTTGCAATATTTTATTTTATTTATTTATTTTTTTTTTATTTTTTTTAATAAATTTAAATTCATTTGTACATACATACGCTCATGTGCACATACATAAGTGCATACACGGATGCATATACATATACACACATGTGTGAATGTGTGTAAGTGTGTATATGTTTGTGCGCGTATGTCTATCTCTGTGCGCAAATGAGTGTAAAATTAAGTGCCATACTTATGAATGCGCTGATTTGAAACGTAATAAAAAATATTTGCGTGACATGATTTGCATCGTAAACAATTCGATAAAACTTTGTTTATTCTTTATTAACATTTGTGCGTCAATGAACATTACATAAGTACAAGGATTTGATGAAAAGTATAATTTACACTTAGAAACACTTAAACTTGAAAAAATCTAACAGTAATTCATTTAAAATAAGAAAATATAAAAATCGATCAGCGCATTTATAAGTATTGACGAAATTGGCCACGCGGACAAAAAAACAATGTTTACCGTTGAATATTTTTGCGAGGTGGCTTAACTACACGAACGCGTTAATTTTTTTCTTCTTTCATTATTTTTTTTTTTTTTTTTTTTTTTTTTTTTTTTTTTTTTTATATTTTAACATTTTCTTAATTTTTCAAATCTCATTCACTCGCTAAATGACATAATACTCTTGTGCTGTATTTGATCTTCGTATATTTGCTTACTGCAGGCGACGGCTGTTTCTACATCGGCATGGGAGCTAAAAGCGCGAAACCCACGATTCCCTCGTATGAGCCTTACCAGTGCTGTCCCTCGAAAGTGGCACGTGACACCAAGGTCGCCAAGGTCAGCCCCGTCGGCAAGTCAAAAGTACGTAACGATAAATCAAAGAGGCCAAAGCTCCCTCAGCTCGGTACAACGACTGCGGCACCGCCAGCTCTCAAACCCATTAACAAGCTGTCCGCCAAGGATAGTCGCAAAACCCAACAAACAGCCCTTAAAAAGGAGGAGAAATCAAAAAAAGACACTGCCAAGGCTAAGAAAGGATTTTTTGGAAGCGGTAACTATCACGAATAACAAAAACTGATATGCAACCGATAATCAAAATAAAAAAAAAAAATAAAATAAAATAAAATAAAATAAAAAATATATAATAAAAAAAAAAAAAAAAAATAAACAGTTACAAAAAATTACTTAATTATGATGACAAAAATATGATTAAGTTAAGACAGTGAGACCAATCGACCACTAATAAAAATTTAATTCTACCAAGTATACCAAGTACGGTCATTATAATTGAACATTAACATATATAAAAACAGCAATACATTAACAATGTTCGGGTATATACGCACTACATTGAAAAAACTAGCCAAAGATGCTCGTTGATTTGTAACGAAGCAAATGTGTAAAGAGCGGGAGAAGAAGAAATGAAGCGAAAAAATTCATTTGTACATTAAACACAAGTAAATTATTGGCTTGTATAATGCATACTCGAGTTAAAATTGTAGGATCTTTATACAACCACAAGAATTATTAACTTTCTCGTGTTACTTCTTCTCTCATCTTTCTCGTGGCGCGCGTTATGTTAATTATAAATCTTGACGACCAACGCATAGATTGACAATGGACTCCGATTTTATACGTAAAATGAAAAATATAAAAATACGGAAAAACAAAAGAAAGAAAAAAAAAAAAAAAAAAAAAAAAAAAACAAAAATATTTAAATAATTAATAAGACGAGTGAAAAACGACTTCAGGATAGAACGATATATCTCGGCTTTTCCAGTGGTTGCTGGTCTACCGAACTTCATGAAGATATAGAACCGAAGCTAGCGTCAAGAGAATCTAATGCACAACGTCTGCTATCATCCGTCGGCATTGCTGCTGTATGTGTTCGAAAGCGTAAATTTTTTATCAATTCGGCAAAGTTTTTATTCACTTGTTTGATACACAACGCAGCCAAGAGAACAGAAAATCATCATCTTTCAATTGACTGACTGATTGAATACTCTTTTTTCTCAAATGTTTAATGTTTCTTTTATTATTATTATTATTATTATTATTATTTTTTTTTTTTCATTTTACTTTTATTTTATTTATTTATTTATTTTTTGCGAGAAACAATATATTTTCTAGTTTGTTTATATTTATTCAGTGAATATTCGTTTCTTTTGTTACGTATGCGACTTTCATCGAGCATGAAAATAAAAAAAAAAAAAAAAAAAAAAAAAAAAAAAATAAAAATAAAAAGTATCGAGGTTTTTCTTACTCACTTCGAACAACAAATAATCACATTACAATATAGAGGAATTTGGACTAACAGAATTTATCGAAAGAGTGAGATTGTAATTTTATTTTGTATATAAGGTTTCTATACTTATAATACGCCAAGCGTCTTCGCCTCTCTGTTTCCTAATAAAATAAAAATTTTCTCTACAGAGAGGCTGAGATAAAAGTTTATACACACAGAAATAATTTTATTTTATTCTATTTTTTTCGACTCGGTAAATCAAAATAACACTGCACGCGTCTTCCAAAAGCTTGCTTGCTCATGCGTTGTGCGATATTATATTTTTCTTTCTTGTTGAATAAATTAAAAAGGGAAAAAAAAAAAAGGTCTTTATCACATTCACGTTATAACATAATTGTCATTAAATTAAATTGTTATCTTTATGTACATACATCATCCGTCACTATGCATTTTTTTTATTTTTTTTTTTTTTTTTATTGTTTTGTTTTGTTCCGTTTTCCGTTATAGAAGTTTAATAAATGTTAACGAAGATAGCGCCCTGTAAATTATCCTTGAACAGTGGTGAATGTCAATTTGATGAGAAATTAAAATCGATATTGAGTATTTTGAAATTAACTTTTTTCTTTTTTTTTTTTGTTTATCCATGGTTATTAATATTTACTCCTCGCACAATATTTCACGTATTTTTCTCTGCCAATATTTCTTATGTCGCTTGCGGCGTTTATCTTGTATTTACTTTTAAAATTAATTATACGATTAACGCTTATTATAAAGGTATATAAAGAGGAAAAAAAATCGATTTATTCATAACTCGCAACTGTTTGAGGAACCTTTATTTCATCGTTGTTTTAAAAAATTGACATAATATTGTTTATATTTTATGTTATTTACGTTATTCACGTATTTATTTAAAAAAAAAAAGAATACTGTTATCGTAGAGAGGGTATGGATGGAATCGATTTTTCGTACAGCGTTACCTTTCATTGCCAGAATTTGAATCTCATTTGTATATGATATTTGCATTACAAATAATTTAAGCATTTTTATTAAAAAGTAACTTTTAATATATATATATATATATATATATATATATATATATATATATATATATATATATATATATATATATATATATATATAAATCGATTAATCATGTGTTTCTTAAATAAAAATGTTAAGGTTTTTTTTATTAAAAACCATCGCTTTTCTAATTCTGTATTAAAAAAAAAAAAAAATGTTTTCGCAAATTTCATAAAATTATTTGTCGATAATATAATCTGTCGTTAGAAAAATAATGTATGAAAAAAAAAAAAAGTACACCAATGCTAGATTAACACGAATGTGAACTACAATATGTAAATTTAAAATTGAATAATACGGCAATAAAGAAACAAACTTCCTAGTGAAAAACAAAGAGCGTTTGATTTTATTTTATTTTATCCATACATTTATCTTCCATATACATATGTATTTTTTTTTTTTTTTTTTTTTTTTTTTTATCAAAAACCACATCGTAGAGAAGATAATCTGTGATGTAAGAATCCATCATAATTTTAGTGAGAAAAATTCGAAAAGCCATTTCAGAACGAAGAAAGTCTTCTTATTATCGTTTAAAAATGAATGCGCCATTTATGGGGCAAAAGAAATTTCCGTCGACTTGGAAAAGGAATAGAGTTACAAAGAGATAATGCGAAAATTAAAAAGAAAAAAAATAATAAATGGTGTCTTCTTAATCTCAGGTAATCTTCTCGACGAAGCTGAAGTATTGGACTGGATGGTGAAGCAGAAAAATGACGAGAGTATCGAAGAAATCGACCGCGATACTCTTACCAAGTACATCGAAACAAAGGAATTCCTCGCCGTCATTTTTTGTAAGGGAATCATCTATTATAATCAAAGAATTTTTACTTTATCACATTAGGAACACGATATTTTTAGGATATTTTTTTTTTTTTTTTTTTAACTTGTCATCTATGCAATGAAAATGAAATTTAATTATTTTTTATTTTACAAGTTAAAAGTATCGTATTTAATTGAAATTTAGATTTCTCAAGTTTATTGATATCATAATTAAATAATTAAGCATAAGGTTAAATATTTAAATAAATTTTACAAAATAATTGTAATATTTGATTTTCCTATAAAATAATTTAGAAAATCTTTTAATTTTTTGCATATAATTAATAATAAGCTGTAAATTAAAATCATTACCATTAAATGATGTGATATTTTAAGTAATTATTGTTACATTGTGATACGCCGTGGTTAATTTACTATAGATAAAGAAGACGATCCGGAAAGTCCAAGAATTTTACGTCACGTTGAACTTATCGACGACGAAGCCATTGAATATGGCATAAAAATAGTAAAGATGAGCGACCGTTTGATGGCCAAGAAATATGGTTACCGTAATCCACCTGGTATAACATATTTCCGTAAAGGTAAATATATAAATTACGACGGGGATATCGATGACGAAGAGGAGATACTCGATTGGCTTACTAATCCTGAAAATATGGAACTTAACGATCATATCGAAAGAGTTAATAGAAAGATGTTTCAGAAGATTAGGCAAAATTCCGATTACGTCGCAGTATTTTTCTGTGAGTATATTAATAAATTATTGATAGTGTATTTAGTACGTGAAAGCTTGTCGATGCGTACTATTTATATAATGCGAAGAATGTGATACTATAGACAATTATTAATATGGAATCTTTTAAATACTTATTTTCAATATGTATTATTTCCTATGTCAGAAATTACTCATATTATTTTATTACATATTTAATTTTTTTCCAATGCATTAATTTGTTTAAGAAGAATAATCGATGATAAATTTGATTGTTAACGTTTTTAGACAGCAATGATTGTAAACAATGTAGCCGTGTCTTGAGTGAAATTGAACATATAGACGATGAAGCCGATAGTGCCGGAATAAACTTTGTAAAAATTGACGACAAACAACTAGCCAAAGAATATGGAGTGTTTGCATTGCCTGGAATTCTATTCTTTAAATTGGGCTCAAAAGAACCAGTTATTTACGCAGGTACAACAAACGTTTTTATATTCCATCGTCAAATTTGAAATAAAACTATAGAAAAAAAATATGATTATGTTTCAAGGCGACTTGTACGACGAACAGCAAATATTACAATGGCTGATGACTCAGAAGGATCCATCGGGCGAGATGATAGAGGCACTGGATGGCGAGGATTTACTCAACTTGATTCGCGAATCCGAATCCCTTGCAGTATACTTTTGTAAGTCTGACAGTCCTTGGACCGCTGCAAACTGCCAAGCAGGAATGTATCTCTAGCCTGCTGCAAATGTCTCTCTCTCTTTTTTTTTTTTTTTTTTTTTTTTCTATCAATTTTTTTTCAACGCACATTATTGCTGTATTTTTTTTGTTTTTTTTTTGTTTTTTTTTTTTTTTTGTTTTTTTTTGAAAAATTTATTTATTTATTTATTTATTTATTTTTTCATATTTTTATTCATTACTTTTTCTTCATATTTTTCGATTACTTTTTCTATTCTCATTTTAATTCATTATATTACTATTCTACTATTGAAAAATCAAAAGAGCATGAAACATTATGTTCGAATGTATGTTTATGTTACAGGATCAAAATAACTGTAAGTATTCTTGCAAGATTAAGTTAGATTATAGCTTCGTACAAAATCCAAAAATCCAACGAATTATTAAAAAGTGATTTCGTACAAAGTCATAATTAACTTGATACGCGATAACTTTGATCTTGTAATATGAGCACATACATACGTCATAAAGTTATGTGTTTTAAAATTAACCAGGAAGTTTTAATTGAAGGTTACCAATACGTGGTGCATATTGACCCCAAAAACTTTTCTAAAACGTTTACGTTTCTGAAACGTTTCTTACAAAAAAACTTTCCAGGAGAGATGTATATGTATATATACATCTTAAGATGTTAAGATTTAGCTAAAATAATAAAATTAAAAAATTTGTAATAGTTTTAAGCTGCTTTTCGCAATATTTTCGCATATTAGCAATAACAAATGCTGCGACTTACATAAAATGGTAATAACTTAATTTAATGTGATGTTATCTGAACTAAATTCCTCAGCAGGCTCGAGTATTTTTTTTTAGACGTTACAAATACGTCGAATTTCTTCGGAAAAAAAAAAAAAAAAAAAAAAAAAAGAAAAGAAAAGAAAAAAAAACAACGTACATTCTCTCAATAGCCGTTCTCACTAAAAAAAATTCCATGTACTAATGTCGTAGGGAACAAAACGTTTTGCGACATTTGCCAATCAAAAGCATATCGTAAGCAGAGACGTCATAAACAGGAACAGAAGGCCACCGATACCGAGGGACACGAAGAAGCATCCGATGGTACAAACGTTAACATAAAATTCAATTTCTTTCGACCCTATCTCACCGAATGATTATTTTTTTATTTAATGTTTTTTTTTTTTTTTTTTTTTTTTTAGAATTTTAGAGATTATCCAGGTGATTTTACCCCCGCACAATACCTATACTTTTTCTTGGATTTTATTTTGTATTCTATTTTATGTATAATATATACTATTATTACCAGAATTAAATAAGAGAGCCTTGAATTTTCCGCGCTTTAGGTTTTTATTAATCAACTGCTTGAAATGCTTAAAATTTTAGCTTTTGCTTTTACTTGTGCTTTATCGTATTTTTTCTAATATTTTGCTAACATAAACATCTTTAATCTTATTAATCGATTTATATCATTTAAAATAAAATATTAAAATAAAAAATTTATATTTGACGTATTGAAAAAAATGACGATATTTCTTTTTTATATAATCGTTCACTTCACAAGATACACATATACACAATAGTATTTTTTGATTTAACTAGATTATAAAAAAAAAAAAAGAAAAGAAAAAAAAAAAAAATTGTGTGAAAAATTATCGAAAATATGTTTAAACAAATTTTTTTGACCATAAAGTTCTTCCCTAGATAGCGACGATTGTGAACACTGTGCCGGTATTCTCGAGGAATTGGAAAACATAGACGATGATTGTGACAGACACGGCATTACATTTGTAAAAACTCAGGTAAGAACTTATAATTTTATCTTTATTATAATTTAAAACTTACTTAATTTAAATGATTAAGTTATTAAATTGAATTATAAAATTTAAAGGATTTTAAAGTCGCCGAAGATTACGGAGTCACCGATTTTCCGATTCTCGTATATTACGAAAAACAAATACCAAACGTTTTCGAGGGCAATCTTGCCGAAGAAGAGGAAGTACTACAATGGTTGATAACGCAAAAGACGGAAGATCGCATCGAGTTGATAACTCGTACTATGCTTGAATCTTTCGTCGAAGATACCCAATATTTAGCTGTATATTTCTGTGAGAAAAAATTATCGTTTTATATATTTTTATGTTAAACAAAGTATTTTTAAATGATTTTAGTATTTTATGATTACACTAACTCCCAATTGCTTCATCCATTAGATAAACAGAACTGCTTTATCTGCGATGAAATTCTTGAAGGTTTAGAAAAAATTGACGACGAGTGCGACATTTTTGGAATTCATTTAGTTAAAATTCAAGATCCTCAATTAGCTAAACGGTATTCCATTAGAACTTTTCCAGCTCTTGTTTACTTTAGAAATGGTAATCCGTTATTATTCGAAGGTAAATGAAATAATTGTCTTTTGATAAATACATTTGTCCTTAGCACAATATAATATAAGTTCGATTAAAAATTTAAGGCGATTTACAAAACGAAGAGTCGGTATTGGAGTGGCTGATTGACGACGATAATCGTGAATTAGCAGATGAGATCGAATCGGTTAACGGAAGAATGCTGGAAAGGCTTTTAGACGAATCTCCTTTTCTCGCGGTATTTTTTTGTATGTATTTTTTATGCCAATGAGAAAGTTAATTAAAACGGCAAATTAATAAAAGTAATGCGTTAATATGTTTAGACGACGAAGATTGTCCTGAATGCGATGAAATTATGGAAGCATTAGAGAAAATTGACGGAGAAGCCGATCTTTTTGGAATTGATTTTGTCAAGGTATCCGATCCAGAAGCGGCTGAAAAGTTTGGTGTACTTAATGTACCTTCATTAATTTATTTCCGTAAAAAAACACCTTTAATGTACGACGGCGATTTGACTCAAGAAGACAAAATATTACAATGGTTGACATCGCAAGATGTATTTGAAATAAAAAATGAAATCGAAGAAGTTAACAAAAAAATGCTCGACAAGTTGCTCGACGAAAACGAATTTTTAGCCGTATTTTTCTGTGAGTGCTATTATATTTTTTAATAATAAAAAATGAAATATTATTTATTAGTGTAAAATGAGTATGATATTTGGTAAACTTGTAATTTTATTGCAGACGAACATGGTTCAAGAGAAAGTGAAGAAGTTAATGAAAAATTAGAAAATATCGACAGCGAAACCGATAATCTTGATATAACTTTTGTGAAAATGGCGGATCCAAGATATGCGAGAAAATGGGGTGTTACTAAACTGCCAGCGATAGTATACTTTCGAAAACGATTTCCCAGTATTTACAGAGGTAAAGTAATATATAATACACAGAGTGAATCATTTTAATTTTACCAGTTAATTACTATTTTCGTAATAATTAAGCTCACTAAAAGTTATTTGGTTAATAAGAAAGTCTTATGGTAATCTTAGAAGTCATTTAAAAGTCAACTTGGTTGTTTTTTTTTTTTTTTTTTTATATAGAGACTTCATTCTCTACGAAACAAATAAACCTTTTTTATTCTTTTTTGTTGAATTTCATTCATTATTTGGATCAACATTGACTTTGCAAGTCAAAAGATTTAAAAATTTTGGAAGCGACTTATTATAAGTAAGTCTTTATCGAAACTTTATTGGAAAAATTTTTTGCTTAAAAATTACATTAAAGCTGACCTTGATCGCATTTTTCAAGATCATTTAGAGGTCAGATTGTGTGGTGTTTTTTTTTTTTTGCTATTGAAAACCTCTATTTTTTACTATATTTTAATAGCTAAAAGTTTTCGTAAAAAAATTTGTGTTTGCTTGCGTGTAAAATTAAGTTGATCTCGAAATGAATTTCAAAGATACCATAAAATGGTCCACCCTTAACTTAACAACCTTTACGAAGGTCAATTTTTATGAAATGGCCCTCTCTCACGTGTAATCTACGAAATAGCGTAATCGACATAAAGGATAATGTATAATTTAATTACAGGCGACTTGAAAAAGGAAGAAGAGGTGCTCGAATGGTTGCGCAAAAATCGTTTCCGACAGCCTGAACTTAACATTTACATGTACATGCTAATTGCCGTCGCCATACTTTTTGCCATGTACACGGGTTTTTTGCTCTCGTGCTTCCGTTCGGAGCCAGCGCCACCGGCGATACATCCGAAACAAGCGTGAGCTTATCATAGATAGCGCGATTGAACTCGCATGGAATCCCTGCCAAACTTTTTACTACATTCATACATGTGTACAAAGATGAACCGTTGATGTCGTATTTATAGGCAATCGTCTAAAATTCGCATCTGTATATTTTGCTGCTCTCATGCGCTTCGCTGGATTAAATTTTTTAAAGATTCTACTCCATATAATACCTACTCAAAATATCCGAGCAGGAAATGTAATAACTTTGACTTTTATTCTTTAATTATTTTGTATAATTACTATATATGATTCACGTGTACCCGACTCGGATAATCATTGGGAACGATATGTCCAAATGCGTAAAACGTTCTCAATCGAAACCGATTTCCGTACAAATTTGTATGTTGCGTTTTCCGCTGGTCCATCTAGAATATATTACCTCGATTAAGTGCATAAACACAATCCGCATTTTATCATGATAAATGAAATTGAATTTATGACATCATTTTTTTTTTTTTTTTTTTTTTATATAGTATACCTAATTCAATCGATATGATGGAAAGATTAACGAATCGAAGACGTTTAATTTTGATGTTTGACAAAAATTTGTTTTTTTTTTTTTTTTTTTTCAACGATAATCAAAGAAAATAAATTAAATTCAAAGTTAATAAAATAAATTTATTGTGATGTGAGAATTATTGACGAAAATAAATAAATTATTATTAAAGTTGATACAAAAAAAAAAAAAAAAAAAAAAAAAACAAAAAAAACAAAAAAACAAAAAAACAAAAAGGAAATAAAACGAAAATATTGCTATTTTCGTTGGCATACAAAATATATCGCCGATAAAGAGTAAATAAGTGTCTATACGAAATGGCCAAATGATTTTATGGGACCATCATACTGGCCTGGTTTAACTTATGAAAGTTAAGCTTGTTCAAGCGTATCGAAAGAATCATTTAATGCAAATATTAAGAGTAAATACATTATAAGAATTTGTTAATACTGCGGAATAAATATTTGTTGACGTAAATGCACGGATCAATAACTTTAAATCGTACAATATTCATAAATTTTATATTATGGTCGTACATTAAACGAATGTTGAAGCAACATCTTTTTTGTAAATAAATTAATATACAATTTATAAAATTTTATCATCGATGTGCAACATATATTTACTATATATTCGTAATATTTTCGTTCCGATTGATAAAAAATATGAAATTTATAGAAAAATATAATTAATGCATCATATATAAAATACATATTATATTTTTATGATATTCGTATTAAAATGTGTTTAATATTTTATTTGCTATATTAAACATTGACATTTATTATTTTTTCTTTTTTTTATGAATAATTATTGAAATTTTTAAATTTCTATGAATGGAATACATACACGTTTTAAGCGGTTAAAAACAATATTAATTAAATTGAAATTCTATATAAATAAGAATGTACAATAATTTTTCCAAAAAATGTTAAATATAACATTTAACATTTATACAATTTTTATAATTTATGACTGTAATTTAATACACACTAATCAATAATACTAATAAAAGTAATTTATCATGTGTTCTTTCGTATGGCAGTAAACTTATTCAAGTTTATTAGTTTAATTTATCATTGATATTTTTTAATACAATTAAAATATTTAATCGAATAAACGACTGGTTACAGTTGAAATTAACCGTTGACAATTTTCGAAAAAAAAATGAAAAAAATGTCTTGCTGTACGAGATTTGCATAATCTTTATCCATATAAGATTATAAATAAAATAATAGTTATAATATTAAATATACTTATCTAATAAATAAACCAATTGAGGATTAGGTATTCCACTTTTTAAAAACTGTTAAATATTATCCTTAAGTATATAATTCACTTTTATCCGTAAATATCACGATCGAATATACAGGCCTCGAAACTCTACCTAAGATGGGCGTAACGATTTTCTGGAAGAATTATTAAATCGTAAATTCGCCACTCTCTGCGCTATAATCTATTTTATCAGGCGCGTATGACTATATTGTGCGCGCACCGTTCAACATTGATAATATATTATAAATTTAATAAAAAAAAAAAAAAAAAAAGAAAAGCGTGTGAAAATATAATAAATAATTTTTAATATTGTCCCTCTGAAAATAATAAATGTACCTTTTAACGAAAAAATTTTTTCCATGCGCGTAAATTTTTTCATTTATTTTTAATGAAAACAACTGTGCACACACAGCGCAGGTATAACGTCTGGTAAATTAGATCGCAGCATCGTAAACGGAGGATTTAGGAACTGATACTTTTTCTAACACACTATCGTACCTCTGGGTAATTTGCCGACATTTTTAAAATACGTATAACTCGACGCGGCTGATTTCTCGCATATACTTCTTTCGCTCGATCGATTAAGAAATTTATATTACGATTCTATTTTCCTTCAACTATTTATAATAGTTGATCTTGTATACCTAAATAATGAATTAAAAAAATATATATTTTCATATCTAATAATTAATTATATTTATTGATTAAATAACGACATCCTTGTGCGATACTAAACGCATACTGTAATTGTATATTAGTATTTTTTATTATATCATATTTAATAATTTGAAATTTTTCAAAGGACAAGGTTCAATAATAAATATATCGATAAATTTTATGTTTTATTATTCTTTTGTTTAAAAGCGGTAAAGATATGTCAACGGAGTCTTAAATCTATATAGCGCATATAATTAGCTCAGTTACAGGTATATGTATATTGTGTATATATATATATATATGTGTATATATATATATATACACATATATGTGTGTAATATTTATCGCGCGATTCAACTACTCATAAGAATATTTCTTATGAAAATACATTGACTAGTTTTTAATAAAAAAAACCTTAAATTTATTATAAAATTAATAACGATAGAAAATAAGATAAAGATGATTGTATTCGTTACGAGATTTTGGTCTAGACTAAAGGCACCTTTTTATAACATGCAATATTTATAGAAGTGCGAGAAAGAGTCAAGCGCTAGGTTTTAGATTTTCTTTTTGTTCCCAAAGATTTTTCACATATATAGTCACTTTTTTTCTTTTTTTTTTTTTTTTTTTTTTTTACCAGAGATATTTATATATGTATATATATATATATATATATATATATATATATATATATATATATATATATATATATATATATATACGCACTTATAAGCGCTTCGAACTGCTGCCAAAGTTTGTTACTTTTCGAACGTACACCTTTCAATTTTTTGTTTCCTATTCGTTTAATCACTCGTGATATTTTGGTCAAAAGTCATGATATTACATTATCGTTTGATTTTTTTAAAACAAATTATTATTGTAATTTTAAATATTATTTTTACAACCAATTGATGAATTAGGAACTTTTGAAATAACTATTATTTTCGTTTTATAAAATTCTTATTGTAAAGTTATTTTTTTTTTTTTTTTTTTTTAAGTTCTGAACAATTTATATTGTATAAAAAATTATATACGTTGAACGAATTTTTGATGAATTATAATCGAATCAAGAATATAAAAAAACAATCTTTAGATCAATATTGTACATAATTTTTGCATATAACCCACTTAATAATACTGTTCTTTTTCATTTTATAAATTATTTTACATATGTATAATATAATAAAATCTTTCAATATTCAATATTGAGATAATTTTTGACGTGTAATAAATTGATAAAATTTGAATTTTCATTTAAATACATATAATTACCGCGCATCAACAATTCGAACTTGGTGGCGTCGATTTCGAGACGCTTAGGCACTTAACTTTACTACAATCTAAGTTCTATTTATGCTTTGTTTTTTTTTTTTTTTTTTTTTTTTTTTAATTTGCTTTGCTTCTGTTTATTGTTATTTTTTTTTTTTTTTTTGTAAAAACAGTGACTCATTTTTTATTTAATTTTGCATAATAAAAATGTCGGTTAGATTATAGGAATAACAGTTTTGTGCACTCGAGCACACACCTGTGATATTCATTACAACGTGATAATGTTACTTTGTTTGATAATATTATTTTTTAAGAAAATGAGTGTACTGCAAATATTAAAGGATTGAGTCACTCCATTTGCATTGAGATTTGTGATTCAATCGGGATGATTCGCGACGATGTAGCTTTGGATAATATAATGTCAATTTTCGTATAATTCATAACTATCGATTCAAATGTCGCTTTGGTTTTAATAAATGGCTTCGTATTGTTTTTGCTAAATAGACGAAATTTCAGTATTTTAATACTTTAAGTGTACACTGTTATTGGCAACTCGATAGTTACTATATGAAGTATGCAAGGTAGCTCCCGACATAGAAGATACATAAAGATTTTGATAACATTGATCGATAAAGTTTTTTATTTCGAATGATTATGAGACAATTATAGTAACGATAAATCTCAACGCAATATAATTAATTATTATTGTTTTATGTCAGTTTATTTGTTTTTATAATAGAATGCATGCATCTCAATTTAGGAAGTAGGTTTTTTTTTTTTTTTTTTTTTTTTTTTTTTTTTTTTCATTATTATTATTTGCACTTTTCATAGAATCTATAAGAAGGAGACTTTGGAAGTTTACTTGAGACGTCGATGAAGTTTTGAAAAAACACGATATCCGTCATCGAAGTTGTATTGAAAATTTACATACGCTAAATAATACACACACATATATATATATGGGACGTTCCAATGAATTCTTAGTACATTTCGGAGTAAAGTTTTATTTTTTTTTTGAAAATTTGTCAACTTTTAATTTATATTAAAATAATATATAATGCCAAGTATCAGATCAAAATATTAATTTTTAAAAAAGTTATGCATATTTAAAAAAAAAAGGAGTAAAATTTTTAAATTGTTATATCTCAAATGCTAATTATCGGAATGACGTAAATTTTTTTTTTTTTTTTTTTTCAATTACGCCAATAATATTGAACTTGTAAAATTTATATAATTTAATACAAAATTTTTTTATAAAAAAAAAGACACAACAATTTTTTATAAACAAATTAAGTTTTTCAATCAAGGGGCAATTTTACGATTTTCAATTTTTTTGTCAAATTAAAGCCTAATCTTTCTTCTTTAATTCGGTAAAAAAAAAAAATTTTTTTTGACATTCCAATAGAAAAAAAAATTAGAGCCATTTGAAGCCGATACTCGGTGCTTCTTGTCTTATTTAGCTGTATACTTAACATACGCGCCGCATTAGTAAGTAAACAAAGTATTTTGAACGAGGTGCATATTTGATTTTCAATTATTTAATGCCAAATTGAAGCCTAATCTTTCTTCTTTAAATTCGTAAAAACAAATTTTTAGACATTTTAATGGAAAAGAAAAGGATTGTTTTTTTTTTTTTTTTTTATAACAAGATACTATTTATTAAGACACTTAAGAAATAAATTATCAAATAAGATATGTTAAAGTGAATATTAAAATCTCAATTTTGATTCCAAAATCAATGCAGTTTGTAATAAGAAAATAGCTTGAAGAAGTGAACAAAGCGCTCCTTAAGCAACCGCCGTATTATGCAGCGCATACATACGAGTACATCATAAGGCTAAGTTCGGCGCGGCGCGGTGGGAAGCACCGAGCCTCGGCTTCAAATGCCTCTAATTTTTTTTCTATTCAATTGTCGGAAAAATTCTTTTTATAAAATTAAAGAAGAAAGATTAGGCTTTAATTTGACATAAAAAAATTGAAAATCGTATAATCGCCCCTTGATTAAAAAACTTAATTTGTTTATAAAAAATTGTTGTGTCTTTATTTTTATATAAAAATTTTTTATCAAATTATATAAATTTTATAAGTTCAATATTATGTCATTCCGATAATTAATATTTGAGATATAGCAGTTTAAAAATTTTACTGCTTTTTTTTTTTAAATATGCGCAACTTTTTTAAAAATTAATATTTTGATCTGATACTTGTGGGATGATATCTTATTTTGATATAAACTAAAAGTTGACAAATTTTCAAAAAAAAAATAAAACTCGACTCCAAAATGTACTAAAGATTCATTGGAACGTCCCATATATTTATCGTGCCTCTATGTAAAATATATTTGCGCTTGCTGTTTTTATAGATTTTTTTTTCATTGTCGTATAATCTAATAAATCTTTTTAATTTTTTTTTTTTTTTTTTTTTTTTTCATAGGATACGTAAATTTTATAATATCATATTTTAATAATATTTTAATTACAAGTGTATGGTTACGAATTGTAACTCGAAATTCCTCAGTGTACCTTTGCAGTGTTAAAATATATAATTACATAGTAATAGTCGAAAACATTCACTTAAATCGTAATTATTTCATACGATTGAATTTAAAAGTAGATGGAAAATATATATGAACGCTTTGCATATTTATATATACTAAAGATTCCTTAATCTCAGGCTATTTAATTTACATTTTAATTCAATAATAAACGTGAGTCTAATATACTAGTAATGTTAGTTTTACGAAATAGTTATCTTCTTAATTTTTTGCGATCGATTTTTAATAATATATTGTTTTATTTCATTAAAATTCATGCAAAAAATAATAATCAATCTTCTAATAATTATGTACATTAACAAATTGTAGTACCGGTAATCGCATGTCTTATTGTATCATTTTTTTTTTTTATGATTTTAAATAATTTTGCAATAAAATATATGTAAATTTGAAAGTTTTTAATAATTTTCATACGACGTAATAATTTGTTTTTTTTTTTTTTTTTTCGTTAATTCTAAAAAGTTTAAGAATATCTTATATTAATTTAATGAGTGTTTTAATAATATTCAACTATCCTTACATAATCATTACATATTTTTTTTTTTTTTTTTTTTTTATTTAAATCACAGAAAAGTAGATTTTGAGCCTATGTACATAAAATTTTAGTGTCCTAACTACGTTAAGCGTTTTTATTATGCATAATAAGTGTAATTTTTTCTACGGAAACGTCGACACCGATTTTTTTTTTTTTTTTAATAAATTATCCTGGCAAGATTACTCGATTTTACGTGGAAATAGCTTCATAGTTATTATTATTATTATTATTATTATTATCATTATTATTATTATTATTATTATTATTGTTATTATTATTATTATTGTATTTCTTTTATAAACATTAGACTTATAAAAAGCTAAACAATATCTCGAATGTAATTATTAATTCAACGGTATATCGCAACCCAATTTTCTAACGCTAATAAACTGTCTAAAAATAAAATCAGCATAACAGAGATTAACGCGTATATATGTATATATAATATATATATATACTTATATAAATATACAACCGAGATGTAAAATGCTATTTTTTAATTTGATAAAATTATCATAAGATATAATTTTTCTAAATCATAAAAAGCACGGGATTGGGCACCGGTGCTCGAGAAAACAGAAAATTCGTTGCAACGCTAAAGAAATTGTTTTGTTTCTTTTCTTACATTTTAATTTTTCGAATGGAATACTTTATGTATATTACACTATGTACAAACGACACTCGTATATATATATATATATATATATATATGTATACCTTTGTAAACGTTGGAGTAAATTTTTTGCTTATTAGTGTATTCTGCATATGCATATATATGTATATACACATATGTATAAATGTTTATAGATATATATATATATAGTTTTATTTATGCACCTTTCTCCTTGTGGATATAACATACGGAGTATCAGCAGTTGGTTACTTATATCCTTTCTTTTCTTTTCTTCTTTTTTTTTTTTTTTTTTTTTTTTTCATCGTAGCAAAACTACGCGTACGCATATATAGATAAAACATACGGATCGACAATTTGTGTGATCTTTTTTATTTTATTTATTTATTTTTTTTTTCTGCTGTGCGCTTGTGTATATATTAACTTCATTTATTGCGTTACTTCGATTAATTTTATTTGTAACGACAAGTCGTTTGTTTTTCTTCTTTTACCTTTAGTTTCGTACTTACTTAACGATCGTACGTCGTCGAGAACCGGTGCAAAAAAATTCAAAGTAAAAAGTAGAAATGACACGTTTGACACATAATTATTGTATTATATTGTAGTATATTTGTTAATGTTGTATATACTATGCGTTTTTCTTTCTCTTTTTTTTTTTTTTTTTTTTTTTCTTTTTCTTTTTATTTCACGCACGTTCTACGTATATATGTATATATTTATAATATTAAGAATTTTCAAATGTATATATATAAACTTTGTGCAATGATGATTATAGGTTTAAAAAAAGTACAAATAAAAATATCAAAAGCACTATAAGTTTTAAATACTTTCTATTCGTCCTAAGTGTGAAGTTTCTACTTTTTATTTGAGCTTTAAAACTCTCGTCCCGGATCGTACGTATCGTACGGAATAATAAATTTTTTCCGACAATATGGCAACGTGTAAAATTAAGCGACGGCTGTTTACTGGGTACTTGATTTTAGTTCGTTATTTTATTATTCTTCTTTTTCTTATTTTTTCTCCTCTTCGCCTTTCGGTATACGATGAATCGCGTAACACGCGATCTCGCGTCTACCATAATGCACACAGTGTCAATTAAAGTTTACTCGCGCTCGATCGTTTGAATTTTAAGCGGCCCATGTATGTATACTCCATTAAACTTCGTCCTCGATGCTGCGCAAAGGTATTTGCTGCTTTTGTGCTACGGCATTCAGCACGTACATGAGCTGGTCTAATTTCTTGTCCATTATCGACAGCTGCAACAATAGAATAGAAATTACGCAAAACCATTAGCGCCCATCGCAAGCATATTTATATGTGTATTGGTGTGCGTGCGTGTCTCCGCACGCGTATTAATTGGCCCTTTGTCGACAAAATAACGGATCGCGATATTGTATTTATTATTGTTATAATATATTATCATATAGTATATTATTATTATAGTATATTATTGTTATATATTTGTCTATTTTCGCATCGATTTGGCGATTTAATTTATTAAATTAACGGTTAAGCGGAAACTATTTCGTTATAATATCGTCAATAATTACTACGACATGCAAAGAGTATCTTTGATAATTTCGAAAAAGCTTTCAATTGTTAAATAACAAAAATTATAATAAATTTCTGATGTCAACGTTGACTATTTTTTTATTTTAAAATAAATTAAATATTGGCTTTCATTCTCATTCGAGGCTATAAAATTTCTTTTGCGTATACTGAATATAAAATAAATGTCACTGTTTGCTAATGACTAGAGAAAATAAATATTTTCATTGGGTGGGCCGAAAATTATACGTTTGTAAAATATTCTCATATTTCAATTCAAAGCAATGGGCGAACAAATTTAAACGTTTATATACATATCGTAAATTTTATTTATCATTAAAAATATTTTAAATTACCGATTTTGTTATTTAATAATGTTAAAAAAAAAAAAAAAAAAAAATAGAAAAAAAAACAAAAAAAAAACAGAAAAAGTTAACTTTTCCAAATTAAAATTTATCCTTCGAACTTTGTTAACGATATTTTTGTTGAAAAAGCTTTGAAAGAAAAATATCCTAGATAAGGGTAAATAAAGGACAAAGGTGAAAAAAAATCAAAGTTGGAAGATTATGTAGGAAAAGAAGAAAGAAAAAAAAAAGTGAGCATTCACCTGCTGCTCGACTCTGTAGAGGCGCGCGCCTATTGTCATTGGTTTGATGTTACCTGCGCGATCGATTCCCGCAAGGTAGCTGCCAGGCTTACCCAAAGTTTGGTCAAGTCGTCTCTGCAGCTCCTGTCGGCAGAAACATCGATTTTTATAATGCGACTTCGGCCCTTTATATTAGCGAGCGGGACGAGAGCGTGCCTTGGGAGAGAGGAGGGGAGGGGGAGGGGAGGGGGGAGGGGGCAGAGGAAACAGCCATTCGATCGATATCAAATCCATGCATAAATTTACATTTTGCATTTTCACGCTCGCTGACCTCATTGTTCATCGCTGAGGTGAATATATGTTTGTACGTATGTTTACATGTACACATTTATATAGTATATATATATATATACGTGGGAGTATATACACCCACGTGCAATAAGCGGGCAATCCTCGCGAATTTATACGGCACAATTTTTTTCGATGCATCATCTTAAAATTGTTCTTTTACTACTAAGTTTTTTTTTTTTTTTTTTTTTTTTTTTTTTTTTTTTTTTTTTTTACAACCAGAACAAGTTCCATCGCGTATACATCGGTCTAATTCAATTGTATTTTGATAATGTCAGCGGTATTTTAAAGCGCCGTATTTTAATGCGAAATTCATATTTGGCCTCAAATGCTTTATTCAAGATTGTTATTATTTATGCTTATGAATTTCAATTCGTTGAATTAATAATGTCGTACGTAATGCAATTAACCTCAACGAAAATTTATGTACATTATCTCACTTTAATAAGTAAAAAGTTTATGTTAGTATATATCTAATCAAATGGTAAAATACAATACTGAATAAACTGCAGGGGACGATTAAATATACACCGACTCGAAAATATATCCGACTGCTTCCGACACATATCTACTTAAATGTACACAGGTGTATTTTACGACCATTTGGAATTTTTGTTTTCATTACGGGTATTAAACGCTTATACATATACATATATTTTTTAACAAATTTAATTATAATTTACTTTGGTTATAAACTATATGGCAAAAAAAAAAAAAAAAAAAAAAAAAATTGTCATCGATGAAAATTTAATAATTTACGATTGATCCTCTAATCTTTTACAAAACCGATATCTATTATCGAACGTAATGTAAACAAAAGAATTATTTATTTACCGGCGATCGCGATAAAATAAAAATGAAAAGCAAACGGAAAAATGTATGAAAAAAAAAAAAAAAAAAAAAAAAAAAGAAAAGAGTTTAGTTGCCGGAGGCTTACCTTAATTCGCACCATCATATTGAGATGACCTTGGCTATACTGTTCAATGACATCCCGTACATCATAGGGCTTGCGTGCTTGCTGAAACTTGCGACGAGCAACGAAGTACTTGATCTTGCGAATGGCTCTTATCGCGTTCCGGTGTGCCTCCGTCAATCTATAGTTTTTATATTTAATTATGTATTCGTGTTGCGGATAATGTCATCGTACGATTGTATATATGTATACGTAATCTGTATACACATTGTTATACAGTGATTAACGATTATTTATCACCATCTCTATATATTATGATTTGCATGCGAACATATATATATATATATATATATATATATATTTTTTTTTTTTTATTTTTTTTTCTTGCGGATTTGATAAGAAAATTAATTGGTTAATCTGTTTATTTATAGTTGGCATTGACATTTTCAAAAGCATTCTCTTACGATAATAATTACATGCAAGAAAATAAAGCGATAATGTAATAAAGGAGTTGCGCTAAATAAACGTCAGGACTACTATTTTATTATTAATTATTCATTGTGTGCTAAACAAATACGTGATGAAACGTGCATGTATATACAATAATTCGTTGAAATAGAATAACGTGACATTACTTATGCAATATCAACATCAATTAACTCCGATCAATTACATAAACTGATTGCTTAATTATCAAATTAATAAATTATCGTGCGTATAAACATATCATAGGTACATGTGTAAAATTAATTCATAATATCACACAATATGCCATTGATTTAACTACTATGAAATTTTATTGGAAAAAGGTGAAAAAAGAAAAAAATGAAACAAGCAGCATTGCAGACGTTTGAAAAATTTTACCGTTATTGCTTTGAAGCCGCAGTCGCTTAAACTTTTTGATGCAAATGTCGGTTTGAAAACAAAAAATTTACAGCATGAAAGATGAATAAAAATGCATGGAAAATTATTTTATTTGTAAAAAAAAAAAAAAAAAAAAACAAACAAATAAGGGATGAAAATAAAAAAAATATTAACAGCACAAACAATAATGTACGCTTTATTGTTTTTGTCAATAAACATCAAGTGTCTTATATTTTCTATCAAACTATCAACTTTTGAATTATGTAAATTGACGTTAGAATCATTTGAATCGGTGGAAAATTTTGTTTACTTTGCATAATTTAATAACAATAAATCTAAAAGTTTAGATTTTATGATTTTATCAACACACGACTATATAAAAATTTTCGAACAAGTACTAATGTATGTTTTAAAAATTTGATAAAATATACGTTTTACGCATTAAAACATCGTTTAAATTTCATATACGTTCCATAATTATTGTCAAAAAAAAAAAAAAAAAATTATAAAAAAAATGAAAAAAAATACAATATCATACGACTAACTAATCATGCATCAAAAATATGTTGCATCCGACAAATAAACACCCATGCGATTAGGTGTACATTAACGCAAAACAAGTGTACACGCAATAAAATGTATGTACATGTCTTCAAATATTTATAAAAAAAAAAAAAAAAAAAAAAAATAAAACTTGTAAATTTCAAGCAAACGCTTCCTCGTCGTATAAATTTTTGCGTGGGACGGCCGACTGCATACAATAGACATACAAACATACACACACACACACACACATATATATATATACGCATCTATATGTACACAGCAACAAAGGGAGTAGAGAAAGCGCATCGGAAAACGCTTCTTCGAGTTTCCACTCTGACGCAATAATATATACACATACCTCCTTTTTTGCCCGCTCGCTTCTCCCATTCATAATGCAACACGTACCGGCATTATTATTTTTCACTCGTTCGTTCTCTCTCTCTCTCTCTCTCTCTCTCTTTCTCTCTTTCGCGCTTACACTCACTAACAAGCGTGCGCGCATTTACCATTTTCAAAGGCACACATCGCGATCGTGGGTATATAAACGCACACACACACACACACACATACACCCATAAGAATTACACAGAGACGCACATCGTTTATACATGTATATATGTATACACACACGCAGACGTACGAACGAAATAACGCATTTGTCTCTACTCACGTCGTAACTCGTTGGGGCTCGTCGATGTCGATGTCGATCTCATCGCTGGCCGCTTCCGTCACGGAACTAGTCTGCGAAGTGAACAGGCTTCCCCTGGAAAATTGGAAATGCGCAACACACACATTCAGCCGCCGAGGCTATCTCTTTTTATTTTCATCTTCGCTTATTCGTCTTTGAGGCGACGCGCTATTAATCGCAGTTTAAAATGAAGAAGATAAAACAATAACTTATGTAGCATACGAGAAAAATAACGCGAGATTTATTGTAAAGGTTTGCTATTCCGATATTCTATTTTATCCTTTGTATAAATGTTCTTTTTTACTTCGCCAAGAGAAAGCGTTTCATTCGTTCTTTTTTTTTCATTTTGTCAAATTTTATATTTGTTAAATTGTACGAGTCAACACTTGACATTGCTTGACCCGCTGTTAACGACTTATTCACGTTAGTTCACGTGATAACGACGTATCGAAACGATACGAAAAAAAAAAAATAAATAAATAAAGAAAAATGGTTTACGTCGTTTCGCAAAGTTTTTTTATAAAAATAAACCTTGGGATGGCAAATGATACGTTTAATCTTTTTCTTTTTACACTTCTCTTTAATTTGCTATTGGAAGCCCATTTTATTTGATTAAAGTACTGATTAAATGGTTAGAAATGAAAATGTAAGCAAATATTTGCATTCGCGTATATTAAAATTACGAGCATTCAGCAATGTGCTATTAGGAAAAACTACGCGATTTGGGGTGTAATTGAGTATCGTACGTTTTTTTTTTTTTTTTTTTTTTTCATTTATTTATTTATTTATTTATTTATTTATTTTCAAATTTTTCTAAGTGAAAAAATGAAAATCACCTAAATTTAAATTAATACCCAAATCGATCGTTTTTCGAATAAAGTGCACGTTTTACTATATTAAATTATCTTAACCGAATATAAATACAATAGATTAATAAAAAGGTGCGTTAATATATTTTGTGCATTTTATAATTTTGTTGACAATAATAAGCGTGATTTTTATTTTATCAAATTTTCCAAACCTTTCATCAAAGATTCATATCATTAATAATTTATCAATTAAAATACTAGAAAAAAAAAAAAAATGTCGTCGCATGTATACCATTAATTTTACTCATTATTTATAATAATAATCTTTTTATTTAAGAAATATTTTTCAAACAATTACGCTAGACGTCGTATATAAATTTAATACTTTTAATAAATATGAAAATTCGTTCAGTTTGTGATTTTTTTTTTTTTTTCGGTAGTAAGAGGTCGATGACCAGCTTACGATAAGTTTTTTTTATATGTTGTTTTATTTATTTTATAATAAACAAAAAAAAAAAAAAAAAAAAAAAATCAGTCATAAAATGTGACGGTATTCGCAATGTAAATTGTAAAATTACAATTTAAATTTTATCGAAACATTTTAATATTAAATTGTTTGTCACGGGGGCCTTTTAGAGCGACGGCGTTACGTTACTCGCGACAACATTTTTTATCATAAATTCGAATATAAATCATGCGAAGAACGACGAACGATTACATCTTATAATACGAATTTCTTGATTTACTCGAATATATCCCTGATTAGCCCTAATGCGAGCCGTTAGCGTAAGCCGATTTCCCCGCGATTATTCAAATACATAAAGATCAGCGCTGAAGTTTAATATTCCGCAAAGCTATGTCTTGTTACTCGACGAACGAAGTTATTAAACGTACGATAAATAATTGAAAGTAGCGCAGACGTGTCACGTCAACTCGTTGCATTGTACGAATAAATTTTTCGCAACGTTGTTTTCAATCGAAACGCGCTCGCCTGAAGAGAAAGGAAAAAAAAAAGAGCATGCATTGTTGATGAAAAATAGATTTTCCGATAATATCGAAAGTTTATCGCGACGAGCGAGAAAAAAAAAATAATAATAATAATAACGTTTTACGATTAAAATTCATCATGAATCGAGTTCAAGGATGCAAGCTCAATTTAAAAGATAAACATCTGAGATTTAAACATTTTAACACTCGTTGCTCGTCCGTTCAATTAATATGAAAGGAAAAAAGAGAGAGAAAGAGAGAGAGAGAGAATGCAGACGATTCTTTATACTCACAGGTACATAAAAACGAAGATTTTGAATAATTGAAAGAAAAAATCGTGTCGTGCGAACGAGTTGTTAATTACACCGGGAATTTTAAAATATAATTCGTTAAAATTTATCGTTTCGACGTCGCGATGTGTAATAATAATGCTTATCAAATAGGCAATGAGTAACTTTAATAATTAAACGGATATACGCCGAATGAAAAAAACATGTTATCCCGGCGGACGAGCCATAAAATATTCTCCGTCCGAAAAAGGATACGCGTTAAAAGATTCGCCGATTATCTTTTTCCGCTCGATCCATCGACGCCGTATGAATTTTTTAATTTCGTGCATCCGTGCCGACATTGCGGGGAGAGGGGGGGGGGGGGGAGGGAGGAAGGAATGAAAATATCGGGACTCTCCCTCGTAGCGTATGAATGAAATCGAATTTAATAAATATCGGATGGCTCGTGCAGTTAAGGAAGAAGAGAAGTAGTCGTAGGCGCGCTAATAAAAAAAGAAAATTATACGCGACGAAATTTATCCCGTGCTTTTTTCGTCCCCTTTTAATTTCCACGTATGTAGGAGCTTCGATCGCCGAGGCTTTTGTATAAGCGGTTGATTCTTTAGCCCGACAACGATATCTAAGGACTGCGGAACGACTTTAAAAATTCTTTCTTCCCCTCGTTTCCAAGAAAAGGAAAGTTCGAGCCGACTCTCGTGTACGCGTAGTAACAAAGTTTGAATGCGCCGGGTATTCGTGAGCTAAAAATAGCACCGCGAGTATACAAACAAAACACGAGATGCGGGGTTGTTATACCCTTTTTTTTACGCTTCCTTTGTGCGGTCGTGGAAACATACAGCTCAAGAATACCGCTGGGAATTAATATGGGTACGTATTTAATTTTTCCGATTCAACGGTTGTTTTTACATTTTACACGAGCGTGACATCGATATACCGTTGCCAGTGATTTGTTTCGTTCGATAAAATAAAAAGCGTGACGGTCGATGGGTGAGCGCATACTTTCCTCGTATTAATTTTTTTTTTTTTTTTTTTAATCATTTCGTGATAGGTGCGCTCTTTCAAAAATTAAATTTTTTAGGTTCATTTATTCAATGGTTAAAACGGGTAAAATTAAAATTTATAAAAAGTTTACGTTGATAAATTTTTTTCAATTTTTTCATGGTTTTGTTTAAATTTTCGTATATTATTTACGAAAGATTTATAATCGGAAACGACGTATTTTTATTACGTTTTTTTTTTTTTTTGTTTTCTTAATCCACTCCGACGCGTTATTTCCCATCGCGTGAAGGTATATAAAACGCGAGTCAACGCCTTAACATACCGGCCGAAAGCAGCCGACGATCAACAAATTTTTACGCACCTCGTAAACCAAGACTATAGTAATAAAGCGGGAAAATTAAAGAAAGTGAGAGGGGAATGTAAAGCACGAGAAAATCGATCGCAGGTGAGAAACAATGTACACGTATACATAAGAGCGCGCGACACTCGCCAAGTGCGCGTGTATCACGCATGGACGGCAGCGGGTCGTCGGTCGTAGTAGTCGTTATCGGGGAAAATAATCGAAACTCGGCTTATCGAGCGTGACTACATTTAACGCTCCCACCCCCTCCTTCCTCCAGCATCGTCTACACGCAGCCGCCCATAACTCACCGGTTTTCCCTTCGAACTCGATTGGGCGTGCAGGCCTTGGGCTCCTCCATGTAGAAGATAATGTCGCCCTCGTTGTCCATCCTCGAGTCCGTCTGCGAGCTCTGTGTACCGGTGGCCGTACCGCCGGCGGCGGCTGGATTGCCGCTGCTCGATTGGCCGGGCTGTCCCTGATGCTGATGCTGCTGATGCTGCTGCTCGAGCTGTGGTACGTCCATACGATTCCGCGACTTTCGCCGCTTTAAGACGCTCGCCTTTTTTGCCACCTGAATGATCAGAGACTGAACCCCCGATATGCCCGTTACATAAAAGCCAACACACACAACATGCACTACCCTAAAGATCAGTTTTTTTTTTCTTTACATATCTTTTTCTTTACTTATTTTATTTTTTCGTTTGATTTTACTTTCTTTCTTTCTTTTTTTTTTTTTTTTTTTTTTTTTTCTTTTATTATTCGTTTTTTGATTTTTTCTTTGCTGCGATTCTTCGTCTTTTAACGGCGATTCTATTATTTTTCATTACTACGAACTTATTTTTACGACGACAGGTATCGGGGAACAGACGACTTTTTGTACAAGCATGGCATGTTGGCAAATTTTTAACAGATATTTACAAAGAGGAGAGCAAGTGTAAAAAATTACTAAATTGCTTTTTCTTTCTTTAAATTTTACTATAAAGATCAAAATTTATAGTAACGTCGAGCTGTTGTTTTATTTTAGCGCAACAGTAAATACATGTAAATAATTTTTATTCTTAATTAAAATATTTGATAATAAGTAAAAATTTTGAAAATTTTCTCTTAACTAAATTGTTCGAATCGTTTATCTGAAAGTTAATACAATATATATCAAAAGTTCTCAAAGGCTTTGAAAATTATTAAAATTTTGAATTTGTGACCGATAAAACAAGAATTTTGAAAATGTCGATTTGACGATAAATATTTCGGTAAGTGTTTGAACAAAGTTAAAAAAAAAAAAAAACTCACATAATCCAAAACTTTTAAATTTTCAAAGGAAATTTTTATGTTACCTAAAATACATTAAACATTTGAATCATTAAAATTTTCGGAAATTTATATAAAGTTTGTCTCTTCAATTAAATTTTTTAAAGTCCGATTTTCTTGTTATTACAATAAAAAAAAAAAAAAAATTTTCCACGATGAACATTTAGAATTTTTAAAACAGATGCGTTCGTTAAAATTTTTTTGCTATAAAATCAACTACAAAAAGTTTTATTTATATTTCGTCGAATAGTTTTTCATTACATTTGCGAACGTTTTGAATACCCGTTTTTATATAAAAGCCCCTTTATAAAACATTAGATCCGAATAATTTACATGCTTAAATATTTAACGTCTTTATTTTTGCTTAAAGCGAAAATAGAATCGAAGTTCCTCTATACGAAACCAAAACCGTTAGGACGCCGTCGACGCCGTCGCGGTTTATAACCTTATGCAATCGAAAAGTCAAACGTGATAAAATTAAACGTTGAATTTTAACGCGATCCTTAAATTACGTCGGCGTTGCCAATTTATTTTTCGATTATTTTTGCAATGATGAATTTATAAACGGGTCGATAATAGAGCCCTACAACGGATATATGATGACGTCAAACCGACATTACCAAATCAGTATCGGCCTGATTCCAGATCAGTGCCTCGATAGAAAATTAATTATTTCGAGTCGACAAATCGAGTAGAAATGCACGAAACTATGATCTTTTAGAGCGTTAAGGCTTTCAATTTTCGTTTACGACATTACACAAAAAAATTTTTACAATATTTATGTACTTTATCGAATAAAGTTCGTGATGAAGTTATGTCATTATTACGACGGCGAGAAAAATTAGATTAATTTAAAGAATAATTACAACGGGTTAACCCGTTAAATCGATTGCGGGTATAGAAAAACAGTAATAACGTTCGCATGAAATACTTTGTCGGCAGAGAGCAGACCGAGGTCTGCTCGTATAAAGTTATAATAACTGAATGAACCAATTCACAACCGTACAAAGTGACACATCTCAAACTTTAAATCCGATAATGTGCATTGATGCTCGGAGCCTCCATTTTACATGTGTAGTATAGTTACGTTTGACGTTTTGAAAAGATGACCGCAAACTTACGCTCATCGCGGCTCGAGCCGAACGAGTACAATGTTGATGGATACAAAAAAAAAAAATAAATAAATAAATAAATAATAATAATAATAAAAATAATGATAATAAAAAAGATAAAAAAATAAACAATCCGTCGACTCGTTTAGTAATATAAGCTTTGCGGTTATTAGAGTTGAAAAAAAAAGAAAATAAAAAAAAATAAAAAGGGTAAAAAAAGAAAAACGAGGTTTGTTGTACTTTGACAACAATAAAAAAAGATGGCTTTTATCAAGAGACCGAAGTGCTATTATTATGTCGCGACAGTTATAAATAAAGCTCTAATGCTCTATTAAATGACAAGGTAAAAAGGCCGCCCCGACAAGACCTTCATTATCGGTTGCGCTAAAATAATACACACAACTCCACGTATTTTTTTTTTACTTTTTTCGAATATACAAAAAACTGAAAGCGAAGACTAAAGGGAGCGAGAGGGGAAAAATAAACGCGATAAAGGAGGCGAGAAGGTGCGTCGAGTTGAAAAAAATAAAAAAAATAAAAAAAAAATAAGTAAATAAATAAATAAATAAATGAACGAAAAAACAAAAAGAAAATAAATAAATAAAAAAAATCGGTAAAGGGAAGCGCCTTTCGTCTAACGTGCAAAAGATGCATATATAACGGTAGATGAAGTACACACATACACACACACACTCATGTATATGTAGATACGCGTCAAAACGAAACGACCCAGAAAACGTAGCTCAGACTTTACATGCATACGTCTTGTCATGTAGCCGTGTATCCACACACACACACACACACACACACACATACACATTTACATACACATACGCGTGCGCGCACGCGATAAAGCAACACAAGTCGGTGCATTATATACTTTTTGCATTATTTACTCAGATACGTGCGCGGGATACACAGACCCGAAGGCGGGAAAGCAGAGAAGCGTTACACATTCGGCACAAAACGGGAAAGTTGCAGAGAGCGGAAAATAAGTGCCGTGCAAAAGGATATGGAAAGAGGAGAGAGAATAAGAGAGAAAAAGAGAAAAAAAGAGAGAGAGAGAGAGAGGGAGAGAAAGAGGGGGATAAAAGGCGTACACACAAACCTGCGAGATAGCGGCTCGATAAAGCCTCGAGCAGACGAGCGCAAGCAAAGCACAATCCATGCTATATATATACATATTACATGTATACATATATATATGTGTGTATACGTACACTCGCTCGGTGTTGCGCTACCCCTCTTTTATGTACCGCTTCACCGCGAAAACAATGCGTGCGAAATCGTTTACGTATTCATATATATATATATATATATGCACATGTGCGAATGCTGAAAAATTTGAGGCGAAACCCCGCTTCGCGTTACGTTACGCGGTTGACTTGATGAAAATCGATGTTTGCTCTTGTTGTTTTCTATTCTCTTTCTTTTTCTTTTTCTTTTTATTTATTTATTATTATTATTATTATTATTATTTCTTTTTTTTTTTTGTTTTCTTTCCATAAAACCCATACCGTGTTTGGATACTATTACATAGCGTTCGGATAAATGTTTTAGGCATATTTTTTATAATTGGGTCAATCATCGTTGCGGGTATTCGAAAATAATTAAATTTTAATTGAATACACGCTACGGAGGATTTATTTACGAGAAACTGGGTTTCACCTTTGTTTTTGCATAAATAAATTAAAAATATGAATATATACACGCACGCACATATATACACACACACACACACACAAAGAATAGGTATGTAATTAATACATAGTGCTACGCTTTCAGTTTTATCTTGCTCTTCAATATTTATTCGTACGAACCATACTTTTTAAATTTTCATTTAAACTTTGCATTTATTACATATTTATGATTGAACTTTTAACAGCGCGGTAAACTTTAATTATTCATAATATCGCAACGAACATTTTTGATTTAACTTCGCTTTAGAGTAGTAGATTTTTATTTATTTATTTATTTATTTTTTTTTTTTTTATTGTTAAAACTAATATTTATTTGAGATGTAAATATTTTACGTGCGATTAAAATTTAAGATTTATAGTATAAAAAAGTGTCAAAATGAGTTAAATCTGCTAATGCACTACTTTGTGACTATATATATATATATATATATATATATACTGATCTAATTTAGCGGCATAGACGAGCGAAAAGTGCAAGTAAGATAAAATATATATATATGTATGATTATATATATATATATATATTGATAAAAAATAAGATAAAAATAATATTTCCTTATTTTGAGGCTGATATACCGTGAAAAGTTTATCGGCGGCGTGAAAAATAACGCACTTTCTAGGAATTATAATAGATCCAGATATCCAGACATTAAAGTTGTCGTTTTAAACTGTAAGACGTCTTCTTCTCCTACATTATTAAGCAATGCTATAAGACGATGTAAAGATTTCGTTGGTGTTAAATTAAACGCATCGTGTGTTCGACAAAACGTTCCTGCAATTTTTATAGCTTTTGTCTCTCTCTCTCTCCCCCCCCCTCCGAGGCTAATTATTTACTGAAATTCAATGCCCAATGAATAACAACATTTCTTTTTTTTTTTCTTTAATCACAACTAAACATCAAACGTTGGGTTGTACTTTGAATTGACAAATTTTCGTTAGCAATTACGAAACAATCAATGTCAATGGCTAAATTGTCTTTCTAATGGGCTTTATATACACAAATGTAAGCTACTTACAGTCGGTTACTAAACACCAACTTCGTCAAATATACAGTTAAACGTAATTATAAAAATGTGCACACCTTACCAACGATTATACATTGGTAAATACTTGATGAAATAGAAATTAGTCGTAAAAGTTAACGTCAACGTATATGTATTAACTTGACGTATGAAGAAAGAGAGAGAGGGAGAGAGAGAGAGAGAGGGAGAGAGATAAAAATAGGGGAATAAGGATAAGAGTTTCGAGGGGATAAAAAAGGTAGATAGAGACAGACAGGTAGTAAAATCGAAGGGAAGCGAAGGCTAATCGAAACATCGACATCCAACAATTAACGGCTACATGCAAATTTATCAAAGTACACGGAGAATATTCAATCCTACCTTCCCAAGCGGTGTCGCAGGCTGTCCCGCGGGTGTCGTATCCTTTACGTATATGTTCCAAGTGGCCACGCTGTTGGTCGACTTCTCGGCCGCGTGACACCTCCACAGACATTGGATAAGCATCGCGGCTGCGGGTATCTGACGATTAAAGTGCTTCTGGCGCTGCTTCTGTTGCACCTTTAGCGCGAAACCGGAACCCAGAATTCCCTGGAAAATTGTTTTCACGATTTCACTATTCTTTTTCTTTTTTCTCTTTCTTCTTTTTCCTTTTTTTTCTTTTTTTTTTTTTTTTTTTTTCTTTGTTTGTAGAATCGTATATTTTCAGCGCGAGGAAAAATTCAGATTATTGTTTAATTATCGGATACGATAGTTTAAACGAATCTACGATACGACACATAAACGCGCGTGTTTTATAATTAGATCAAACAAAAGATTCTTATCGACAGTGCAAACTATCACTCGTTGAGTAGTGATTTATCGATAACAAAAAAAAAAAAAAAAAAAAAAAAATAAGAAAAAACGAAAAAGAAAAGAAAAGAAAAGAAAAAAATGACGAATTCTATAATTGAAGATAGAGTAGGAAGACTAGAATTAGTTAGAACGTTCGCTTATCGGAATAGAGCAGGACAGCTCAGCCGGCTCTCTATTCATTATAACACAGCATCTATTTAACAGATAATGCCGTTGTAGGTAGCTCTAATCGACGCTACCGTATGTGTATATGGACGTGTACGTAAGTGTGCATGTGTGGACGCGCGAGTGTTCGTGCGCGTGTGCATGGATGGATAGTAATGGCAACATAAATGAAGAGTGCTTGACGCAAACCTGACTCGCGCTACCTCTGCTAGCAACTCCCGTGAGACATGCTATGTAACGTGTTGCGTGAAACATTATTCTCGCGATCGGATGTAAACTTGATACAACTTGATGATCGCGGAATATGAAACTTTTTTTCATTTCTTTTTTTCAGTTTTTTGTTTTTTTGTTTTTTTGTTTTTTTTTTTTTTTTTTTTCTTTTATCTAATGCATAACGACGACGAAAATTATTTTAAGCGTTTGCGAGCGACTTACAGCTGGAAGCGCGAAAAAGGATATGGCGAATACGCTGAAACAGGAGGCGACGATTTTTCCCATCCACGTTTGGGGAACCGCGTCGCCGTAACCTATCGTTGTCACTGTTATCTGAAAATAATCATAATTTATTAAGGTTGTTTTAAAAAACAATTTTATTGTAATTTCGTTCAAATTTTTTTTTTTTTTTTTTTTTTTCGTAAATCATGTCTTAATGTCTACTTTTGCATTAAACACGCGTAAAATTTGACGCTTTTACGACGATGTCAAAAATAATTTAAACGCCTATTTTTCAAAACAAAAATCCCGAAATGTATTTCGTCACGTGAGAAAAATCCATTATCGTTCTCTAGATATATTATATGTATATATATGTATATATATATAAATATAATAT